>OX246738.1:98278525-98503525 GCA_945910005.1 Isoperla grammatica
TATTTATTTATTTATTTATTTATTTATTTATTTATTTATTTATTTATTTATTTATTTATTTATTTATTTATTTATTTATTTATTTATTTATTTATTTATTTATTTATTTACTGATTTTCGATCTTATGCCGATCAAAATTTAGCCTATCTATCTGCCTTATTAATTTTACACTCATTCAAAGTTATCTCTTGTGACTATTCTGCTTGATCAATTTTCGAAGTTCTAATTACTTAGATTATCAGACCTTAAACTTGTATTGAATATATTGGCTTTCAACTGCAATTTATTCTGTACTTAATGAACTTTCAACCACCATAATCCATCTATGTGCTAAAGACATGTAACTTATAAAACATTGTTCAGCGTGCTATCGCGATCGCAAAACTTCGTTACACGGGTCTAGAGCTCTAACTGTCTGCGGATTCTCGCACAAACCACGCGGTAATAATCTCGTTCTAGCTGTTATACTATTCATTTTAAAGGAAATACTTATAGGAAAGCGTATTTTGTTAACATGCCAATAGTCATCGTAAAGGTAATTTTAAAATTATAGACCCAGTAGTTTACAAGATATAGCAATTCACGCAAAAAATTGGAAAATAATCAATATTTCTTATTGTTTTCTTAACTTAAATTGTTGAAAAACTAATGACCGGATTTTGGCGAGAGTTTCTTTGGAACATGTACCAACAATGTAAGAAAATAAACAAATAAACTTTATAGATAGAAAGTGTACCGAACGAAAATTCATAGCATTCACTAACATGCAGGGCCTGCATGTTAGTCCATGCTATGAATTTTCGTTCGGGGCACTTTCTATCTATAAAGTTTGTTTATTTTCTCTGTTGGTTTATGTTCTATGTTCCAAAGGAACTCTCGTCAAAATCCGATCATTAGTTTTTCAACAATTTAAGTTGAGAAAACAATAAGAAATATTGCTCATTTTCCGATTTTTTGCGTGAATTGTTATAACAAGTAAACTACTGGGTCCATAATTATGAAATAACCTTTATGATGACTATCGGCATGTAAACTAAATACGCATTCGTATAAGTTTTTCCTGCAAAATGAATAGTATAACAGATAGAAGGAGATAAGTGATCAACGTTCCAGCGATACCACCAATCTCACGCAGAGAAGTTTACCCGGCACGGCCGCCATATAAGCTAGTGACGTCACTTTCAAACGTCCTTGAGATCGCGAATAGTAAACAAACTAATATAAATTACATACAACGTAAATATTACTACGGAAATGACTGTAAACTATGAGTGTTTTACTCGAATCTAAATTTTGTGACACACCAACCAAACTTGTTAGTTTATAACAATAAAATAATGTTCAATACCATGCACAATACTAAATACAGCTTAAAATATTATAAATATGTTATTGAGATAGCTATTAACAAATAGCGATAGGTTTTATAATACAGTATTTGCTATTAGTTAAACAGTGGATTTATGGTTAAGCTGTGTATTCTCAGATTGTGTTCAGTAAAACCCGTCAAAACATTGTAATAAATTAACAAATTTTAGCTTTTCCAACTAAAATCCAATGCTAGTAATTTTGGCTCTGAAAAACTTATAATAATAATAATTATAATAATTATAATTATAATAATAATAATAATAAAAATAATAATAATAATAATAATAATAATAATAATAATAATAATAATAATAATAATAATAATAATAATAATAATAATAATAATAATAATAATAATAATAATAATAATAATAATAATAATAATAATAATAATAATAATAATAATAATAATAGTTAATTGTCATAGAATCTACATTCTGCGAGAGGGATCAAGCATTTTCAGATGTACAGACAATCATGATACAAACAATACATGAAATACAGTTTGAAGTTTAAAGTTTGAAGTACAGATGAAATACAGTAAAACATATTATACAGTAATACAGTTTTGTAAATGTAATATTTATATATTTAACGAATTGCTTTTGTTGACTGATATCGTCGCAACGACATGCACGTGGTTTTGAATGAGGCTAGATTATGCAATAACGTCATTTCCGGTATCGCACGGTGGTCATACTGTGGTACTCTATACACATTTGTGTACGTTCTTCCGACACTTCATTGTTGCAATATTGCAGATGTCCTTTGATTGACATATCAACTGTTTTCAAACAAAGGTTCTGTATTATGACAGAAAACAGAATAAAAACGGGTTAACTTTGTGTGTGTTCGTTCGCCTAGCGAAGGCTCTTCAAAACTCGCAAGTTAGGTCGTCGCGGTCCGTTCAACAACGTTAAAAATCACATGTTATTCAAATGGCAAAAACGTATCATATGAAGAGATCTGTTAAAATAACTTTGGCCTAAAAGAAAAAATCATGGCACTATTTTGATTATTCATTCCATTCGATCAAAATGTCTCGTTTACCTGTTTTATGTAGTAGTTGGCATGGTCTACAGCGTACATTTATTTATATAGGTCTCTAAAAACAACTTCGGTAATGCTTTCGTCATCAATCAATGACGTCTTTACGGTCTCGGCCAACCCGAGAAGGTATCTGAATTAGCCACGGTCGCTGGTTGGCTGCCGCTCACCCACCCGTGACGGAAGCATTACAGAAGATGTTGTACGACGAGTATAAAAGCTGTTTTTGTAGTGGGCGACAAAATGGTGATTTTAATTCCGTTGCGACGACCTTACTTGCGAGTTCGCTAGGCGGAGATCAAGTAAACCTTGAATTGGCTACTGTCATATGACATTTCATCTGATATTTATTTCAAATTTCAACATCTTTGGGAATGTATGTTGAATTTTAGCTGTCAAGACAAGACGAATATGTTTACGTGAAATTAAAGGCGCGTCTCCACTGCGTCGGCTTGGCCGATCGGCCTGGCCGCGTGGCAAAAGCCGCGCGGCTAAAGCCGAATGGCTTGATCGTCTCCACTGCGTTCGGCAGTACTATAGAGAAAATGTATGACGAGGTTGGAATTCATAGTCGGCCCCTACACCTAGGGGCGCCCATTGTTACTAAGGTAACAGTTGTTTCCATGTTATTTCCCATAAACAAAACAAATCCATAGCAACAATGGGTGCCCCTAGGTGTAGGGGCCGTCAGTAGCATTCATAATTGTTGCAGCAAATAAAAAACGCCGTAAACCACGCTTTTGGGTCACCCGAGTTTCCGCAGTAGGGACCGATACAGTGCAAGTGTTCTAATACATTTCTGATATTGATCTGTTAATCCTCGAATATAGGTGCAATGGGGTTTATATACACTTTTTTAGAACGTCAAGTTGTGATTTCCAATATTCATTGGATTCAATTGGTCCCAAAATCGATAAACAGGATACAAACTTCAACTTCAGGTGTACTACAACTGCATGTGTGCATGTGTAATCCCTTTGTCACTCAGTCAGCGTCCAATTGCCAGTCAATGACAATGCATGCACTGGGGGTGGCAGTTGGACCCATGATAGACAATGTTGGGTTTATATTTTAAGTTGCACGCGTTCAAATCTACCCCTGCCACCATACCACCCTGATTGGTTCCTTGAGCTCGACGAGGCATTCGGCACGATTTCCTTTGATATTTACCGGCATTAGTCGGGAAACGATTCGGCCTGCCGATCGGCTTTTTAGGCCGCTCGGCCTGGCCGACGGACACGTCTCCACTGCCGCGCAAAAGCCGCGCGGCCAGGCCGAAACCCGATAAAGTATACGGAAATGATGATGTATGCCATTGTAAACTACAAATAGAGTGGCCGAAATATGAGAGTTTATTTACGTTGTTTTTAGTAATAGTGGCAAACCAACGTTAGAGGACAGTTTAACTTCAACCAAACGCCAGCTGAAACATTGTAACAATATGAACTGACCAATCACATCCCATTTGAGACTCCAATATGGCCGTCATACACATTACGTGAATACACCCTTTAGTAGGCATCAGAAAAACACAAACTTTAAAATCAAATTATATATCAAGCTTTTTTTTTTTATTATTATTTTATATTATCATGTTGCGTTTGCTGTATCAAACAAAAATTCTCACATAAAAACTAAAAAAAGGTTCCCAGTAAAACATACAATTTGCATAACCTCGAACCAAGCGCCAGAGCATGACTATAACACCGTATTCATTTCAAAAACCATGGAACAATAAAACTATGCTGCCCTTCGCCAACAAAGACTGTATTTTTCATTTTTAGAAGTCCTCGGGTTAAAGATGTGTCGGAGATGATAACCAGTTATCTAGTTCTATTATCTCTGACTGACGTAAATGTCCACAAACCAGAGAATATCATAGTGACAGAATCAAACGAATTTCAGCGTACTCTTTTTATTATTGTCGGTAGGGTTTTTTTTTACTAGGAAAATGTTTTGAAACATGTTTATGAAAATGAATAATAACTCAATAAATTCATCAAATGTATCGTTGAACATTTGTAATAAATAATAATATTTAATATAACCAACAATAACAGACAGCAAAAACGTAAATGTTAGAAAAACACAAATATAATTTATGCAACGATAGAATGTTCAATACTGAGAAAATTTAATTGGGACCAGCAATAATCTTGTGATTTGTATCATATAAATGGGCGTCTCAGGTCAAAGCTGAAGTACGTAGCAGCACCTTTCCTAAAAGGTCCAACTTTGTAATTAATTCCATGGTATACCTTGTTGTAAGTCAACTGTCTACAGTCAAATGACAATGTGTTTGTTTTGTATATCTAATGGCAAAACTATCGTCAATCAAAAACCTTGTAAAACATTGCTACTATGGATGACTTAAATTTATAAATTTTTAAATATAAACGACTGAAAAGTTGAATTGAGAAAACGAGATGAAAAGATTGAGTTGGACCTTTCAGTACTGCTAGCGCTGTGAGCGGCAGAAAGTCGCGCCTGAGACGCCCATTGAAGTGAAATACATTGTGGGCGGACATGATTCATTGTTGTAGATATCACTTGTTTACAATATGAATAACACAATTGCTTGTCTGCTGTTGAAGTGCGCAGAAGGATTATTCTGTTAAATTAATACACTCATCCCGTTTGTACCAAAGAGGGGATTTGGATTCATGACCAAACGTAACAGAATACAAAATGCCAACTCATCTCAAAGTAACCAATTTATATTATAACACATAATGGAAAAACTTATCTTTGTACTAGAGAAAATTCCCCCATATAGCAAAATTGACAGCTTATTGCTTGATTTACAGCTCTTATATTGAGTAAGATACAAGGTGTTGTCGTCACGGATTATGTAATAAATGATGCCACTTGCCACGTATCAAGCCACTTCCCTCCACCTTTCCACCTCCACTCGGTACCAACTAAGCGCTCGCGAGAAAGGAATGCAGGGAGGGTTGCGGTAGACTGCAGACCTATCAAATCAAACCAGGTGTAATTGTTAAAAATAGCAATCTTTTGATGTAGTTAAACGTTACAATTTCTCAATTACTTTTTAGATATATGGAATAATCCCAAAAAATTGGCATAGAATTAACTTTGAATTTTAAAAGTAGCTTAAAAACCGTCAATTTTATAGTAATTGTCTCGTCATCATTAAAATTTTCAGACTGAGCCAAAAAAGTTAATATTCAAGCTATTTTTAAAATTCAGTTAATTTATATCAATTTCTTGTGACTATTCCATATATTTGAAAAGTAATTGAGAAATTGTAATTGAGAAATTGTAACGTGTACAAAAGATTGCTATTTTTAACAATGACACCTGGCCTCATGGGTCTGCGGTTTACCGCCACCCTCCCTGCATTCCTTTCTCGCGACCGCTCCGCTGGTACCGAGTGGAGGTGATAAGGTGGAGGGGAATGACGACACCTTGTATCTTACGCCGATAGTAGTATACTAGATTCTACATGCAGCGTTCGTCGTAAATATAATAGATTTTTTAGTTGATTTCAATTGTTGGTTCGTTTAAAAGTCACTTATTTTATAAACGAAGATATGTCAGCGGTAAGACGCGAGACTCTTATTAGGGAGCTCGCCGGTTCGATTCCGGCCACTGGCAATCCTGACTGAAAGTTTTTTCCTAGATTTTCCTCAGTTTTAAAAGCGAACGCTGGGATTGGGTCCTTCAAAAAGCCCTCGCACATTCATTTCCAACTATGCAAACAGCCGAAATATACCTTATTAGTCACCTGAAGAGGGACACGTCAGGTAAAACTAGCGAGCACCCTACATAATTTGTACAAATTTGTAATGGAAACCAAATAAATGAATATGAATATGAATATGAATATGAATATGAATTAGAATATGAATATGAATATGAATATGAATATGAATATGAATATGAATATGAATATGAAAATGAATATGAATATAAAGGATATTCATTTTCTACGAAAAATTATTGTAATTAAACCGACATTATATCAATATACAGCTTGAATAGTTATTTACTTGAATCAATCTACGTTTCCTCCACAATCCCGTACTTGTGGATGGCTTCTATGTGGAGAACTCAAATATATCTAGTCGGACCAAGGTTGAGAGACACATTGGGTACATTCTGAAACCTCCTGAAAATGATGGGGTTCCAGCATCAGCTGGCACGTCCTAGCGTCACATTTTGTCAAGTGTTTCGGAACGCCTACAAGCGAAAAGATGTAGTAAATGCGCGCTAAAAGTGTGTAATAAAATTAAAAAAACAATATTCTAAACGTTTTCCAATAATAACAAATACAACATGAAACAAATTAAAATTCTGCAACGCGTGGTATAAAAAACGGTCAAATAATACAATTCCTGACAATTTGACGAGCTTTTAAATTATTGCATTTTGAAAACGCAGCCATGATTTTTGAATGCTGGCAGATGCCCTCGCTCGAACCGGCTGGCGTTTTCATGATGCTGAATGCTGGCGCAGGAAGTTACCGAACGCCCAGCCTATGATATTCAAGAGGTTACGGAACGGCCTCAGCACGGAAATGGCATATTCAGCTAGTTTCAGAACGTACCCATTGAGTGAATGGAGAGGGTATCTACTGTCCCTTTTCACACCATGTTGTTTGAACAACAGGTTCGATCGGGACAATAGCCCACTGTGCATCCTTTTAAAACTAGTTGCTTTGTCTCCTCAGCTTTCAGCACACTCGGTCCGCGTCGGTGCCGCATCTAACGGGAAGTTGAGGCCTAATCAACCGGATGCATCAATATCCATTCGCGACAGATTCAAGGTGAGGAAAACGACAATCGTTTTAAATTCAAGTTCAACATGTTTAAATTCACATTTTATTTACTCTAGAATTCAACCTGAGCCTGAATCCAGGTAAAGTCATACCACAGCAACTTTGTAGATGATGACTTCAAGATAAGTGAGCCATTGGCCAACCAAATGTCAGTGTATAAAAAAGCTAGACGCTGATTGGCTCTGACTCATCCATCTATGACGGCAGCATTCACAAGGTTGCTATGGATCCACTTTAGTAACCATCCCCAGTGATTGAAGACTGGTACTTTGAACTCATAAAACAAAAAAAAGTGAAAAATGCTTCATAACTATCAAGGACCCTTAGATAGAGCAAATCACGGCTGTCTAGACCAACTCTGAAAATCATCTATTGAATAATAATAATAATAATAATAATAATAATAATAATAATAATAATAATAATAATAATAATAATAATAATAATAATGATAATAATAAAAGTAATAGTAATAATAATAATAAGAATAATAATAATTATAATAATATTAATAATAATAATATTAATAATAATAATAATAAAAATAATAATAATAATATTATGTTGTTCCCGTCTTGTTGCGGCTGTGCAGCTGATTGCGGCTGCTCTGACAGGATGCAGCCCGCTGGAGGCTCCAAATGTCGCTTTCAACTGTACCAACAAGGAGAAGAAGGTAGTCTACATACTCGACTGTACTAAGAAGATGGTGATTGGAAGTAAGATCACCATGAAGTGCAACCCTGGCTACACTACCAAGGACAGGACCAAAGTAGTAACCTGCCAGAAGGGTCGCAAGTGGAGTAAGCCAGCCATCACCTGCGTCGAACGTGAGTGTATTCATCAATATTATGAAGCAAGTCATGGTCACAATTTGATTCCAATACATACATTTAAATAAACAAATAAATAAATTCACATTTAAAGACGCTTGGCAACGCCATAAGTGCATTATATTGCAAATAAGAAAATAAGAGCTGGTTGGTCCAGATTATACAGAATAAAAATTATAATAACAATAATAATAATAATAATAATAATAATAATAATAATAATAATAATAATAATAATAATAATAATAATAATAATATTAATAATAATAATAATAATAATAATAATAATAATGATAATAATAATAATAATAATAATAATAATAATAATAATAATAATAATAAATATAAAAGTCATAATAAAAATAATAATAATATTATTATTATTATTATTATTATTATTATTATTATTATAATTTTTATTCTGTATAATCTGGAGCAACCACCTCTTATTTGCAATATAATGCACTAACAGCATTGCATAATTGAATAATATCAATAATGATAAAAATAATAAAAAAACAATGCAATCGTAGAGCATGAAGCGTTGTTTCTTATTTCAAATGACATATTCTGTAATCCGGTTCACCAAGAGTTATATTTATTGCAGAGACGACGACCACAACAACAACAACAACAACAACCACGGAGCCATCATCGGACACAAATCAATCAGTGAATGGATCGGCGTCAAATAACGATCTAGGAGGCGATTCGTCGCGTGGTGGGGGCGGAAGTGACGCTGGTGACCATGCAGCAGCCGCAGGAGACGCAGCCAACGGCGATACCACTATCGCCGACCCAAACAATCCAACCTTAGCCAGTGGTGCCAACTCTCTTGCAGACCCAAACAATCCAACCTTAGCCAATGGTGCCAACTCTCTAGCAGACCCAAACAATCCCACAACCATAAGCAGTGGTGCCAATTCTCTAGCAAATGCGAATAATCCAAACTTAGCCAGTGGTACCAACTCTCTAGCAGACCCAAACAATCCCACAACCATAAGCAGTGGTACCAATTCTCTAGCAAATGCGAATAATCCAACCTTAGTTAGTGGTACCAACTCTCTAGCAGACCCAAACAATCCCACGACCTTGAGCAGTGGTACCAACTCTCTAGCGGCATCAAACAACGCCACAACCATGAGCAGTGGTGTTAATTCCCTAACAACTACAAGCAATTCATTGACAACGTCTAGTCTTACCACAATGGCGAATCAAGTAACAGTTTTGACCACCTCAATCAATAGCATATATCAGACCTCTATCGCTACAACTAAAGCTTTGTTTGGTATTGCAATCACTACGACCACTCCAACCACTACCACCACAAGAACAACCTTGACTCCAACAACTACCACTCCAACCACAACCACAACCACCACAAGAACAACCACGACCCCAACCACTACCACAACAACTACCCCTACAACCACTACGACCACCCCAACTACCACTACTACAAGAACCACTACCACCACAACCACCCCTACAACCACTACCACCACTCCAACCACAACTACTACAAGAACTACCACTACTCCAACCACTACCACCACTACTACGCCTACAACCACTACCACCACTCCAACCACAACTACTACAAGAACCACCACTACTCCAACCACTACCACCACAACTACCCCTACAACCACTACCACCACTCCAACCACAACTACTACAAGAACCACCACTACTCCAACCACTACCACCACTACTACGCCTACAACCACTACGACCACTCCAACCACAACTACTACACGGACCACCACTACTCCAACCACTACCACCACAACTGTCCCAACTACTACATGTAAGTAGTTTTAATGTTGGTCTTATATTTAATTAAAACTCCACAGTGAAAGTCAAACACAATTCGAGTTTAAATTTGTGATAATCAAGGGATTGATTGATTCATTTGTTTTTTAATTCTTTCAATACAGAATACAGTTTACATTTTCTGTAGGTGACAAGTAAAAGCAACATGAGCATATGTGAGGCACCACATAAGTTTTAAAACTTGTTGGTGGTTGCCCCATTACATTATATCGTTCGACTTGGATAAGATTTAGTGTAAAAATAACATTTTTTCAATATAAGTCAATATAAGTATAATATAGTTTTAAGTTATCAGCATGCATTAATACATTTGACAAAAAGCACACTTATGTAGATCGTTTACATAAAGTACAAATAAAAGAGGTCCAAAAATGGATCCCTGTGGCCCACCCAATGTTAATACCACATCATCACACAGTTCACCAATGGGTACTGAAACTTACCGAACGCTTAAAACAGCCACTAAGCACAAACCACTGCTACCTACACAGTACACATAAGCAAACTGGGATCAATCGTGTCAAACGCTTTTGTAAAATCTGTGTATACGGTTGTTTTAGCTGGCGCCATGACAGTTACGTCAGCTGCTCGGCCGCCATGACTGTGCTGCTAGCCGTGTGCTGTTGTTGTTGTTTTTCCTATTGATAAGCATGGGAGTGGGTGTACGCGGTCCCATAATTAGCGTCTGTCGATATTTTATTCCGAACTCGTAGTTTTTATATTGCTTTAGTAGCATCAATATGCTCGTTATGGCTCTTTTTACACTCCATAGCGGTTCTAAAACAGTAATTGAACATTGAATGTTGCAGAGAAGTGAGGTGACCAATCTGTCAAATGTCAATAGGCCTAGGTAGTAGGCCTACGCCTAGCCGCAAACAGAGGCTTAAAACTATCCATATTTATGTGATTGAGCTTATTTTGCTTGTTAAATATTATCTCGACGATATTGTCGATGTCAGGTTCTAGTAAAATCTCAACTGTAGATTAGTTTTATTGAATAAAAGAATCTAGATATTTTAGTTTGTGAACCAAGGGTCGGCCTATGGACCTAGACCATTGATTAATCAATGCCTAGACCATAACAACCATATGGTATAGGCTTTATTTGCCCGTCCATTATTGGTTTTTGATCGAATATCCATCAAATGTAACTCAAACACTGATATTTTAGGCCTAAGCCTATAGGCTCTAGTTCTGTACTGCAAGCTAAAAGGCTCCTCGCCAATTGCCAAGATTGAACCTCATAATGATGTGGTGTACCGTGTACACATGCAGTGTTGACACCAAATAACATAGGCCTAGATAGTTCAAATTATAATTGTTATAACATCCTTGCGTAGATCATCGCGTCGACTCACGGAAAATGACTGGTTCTAGGCCTAGGCTTACTGAAGCCGAGGCCCTATCCTTTGTCGTGAAAATGAAGGGCTAGCCTAAATAACTTCCAATTTACAAAAATGCCCATGCAAAATAATTCTACGTGCTAACATACATAAATATCGATGACATCCTCATCAATTATAAATTAAGCCTAGGCCTAGGAAGGCAAAGTGAAAACCTACATGACAGCACAAACAAGTTGCTGTGTCCCTCCCACAGTTATTTATTTCATCTAACGAGTTTTAGGGTAGGTAGTATTATAGTAGCATATATTTTCAACATCTACTAATTACGTGGATGCTGTAACCTCCTACAAAACTTCGCAAATTACCAAGATGAATAAATCAAATAGGTGTTTCATAGCATCCTTTATCATGTGCTGCATGGGGAGTGGTCAGTTTTAGCAGCACTTTCATGGCCGCTCGTGACGTCAGAGCAAAGATGGCAGCGCCCACAAATCTCTACTAAAACAACCGTATAACATATTTAAATATATATTCTTACACAATATATTATCTGGCATCAGTCTCGACTCTGGATAACAGTGTTTAAATAAGTTAACACGACGCCGGAAAATATTGCTAAATTATTGACAGTGGATCGACTTGGAAACAACGCATGTTGGGAAACTGAAAGACAGTTTAAAACGTAATTTAATAACTTACGGTGCAAAATGGATTCATTAACTTTAGAAAATATCCATAAGAGGGTAATAGAACAACGTTTGCAGACAGTATCACGTAAGTTGTGAAAAACAGACCTCCAAACTTCGTATTCAATACGCTTGTATGGTTCATTCGTACTAAAACATCGTTTGTAGGCCCGATTCTTATCAATCAAAGCAGCAATTTGTAGCAGGCTTATACCGTTGAGTGCTTCTATCAATTAGGTATCACGTTTAATACTAAACTCTTCGTGGGGGCACAAACGCCGTAAATGTAAAATTTGAAATTGAATAGACGATTCTCAAAATTGATCTAGAAGGCCGTGATTTGCTCTATCTAAGGGCGGAATGCACAGTCGAGTTAAGTATGTGATTTGTTTATGAAAATAGCATGTAATAAAATAATTCAATTGCTACAAATTTTGTACTTTACTTGTCACTTGACTCTGTATACAGCCCTAGGGTTCTTGATAGTTCTGTTAAGGTGCATTTTTCATTGTTGTGCATTGTTGTCATTGAAGATCTAGAGCGCCGTGATTAGCTCTATCTAAGGGTCCTTGATAGTTATGTTAAGGTGCATTTTTCACTGTTGTGCATTGTTGTCATTAAAGATCTAGAGCGCCGTGATTAGCTCTATCTAAGGATCCTAGATCAGTTCTGAAAAAGTTCTATTGAATGAAGTGCAAAATTCATAAAAAGTAAGCTGCATAAGGGCCATCAGCAACAGAGTACAGTAAATGCCAAGGATATACATCAAACGCATTACCAACATCGACATATCAAGTCCTACCCCAAACACTGTTAAAGAAAGCACTACAACACCAGATGCTTCCTTCCTAGAAAATGAACAATGAACAATGAGAAAATGATTCAATGAACTTATAACTAAGAAAATAAACGTAAAACTCCACAGAAAGATGATCAGATTCGATAGGAGCATCGTGGCATGAACTGTCACAACACGCACAAAAAATCACAACAATTTACACAACTAGGTTCAGAAAGTTAGCGTGACGCGTTGGCGTGTGTACAATTTGTTTATAAGACCACATTCATCACACATTATTCAACTGACAACCATCACAGCATTCAACTTAAAAGTCAGAACAATGTTGATTATAACTTTTAATTTTTTGTTGTGATGACAAGAATAGACAATTAATAATAATAATAATAATAATAATAATAATAATAATAATAATAATAATAATAATAATAATAATAATAATAATAATAATAATAATAATAATAATAATAATAATAATAATAATAATAATAATCATAATAATAATCATAATAATAAAAATAATAATAATAATAATTAATAATTATAATAACAATTATCACTATTCATCACTACCATTCTACTCACACGTTCGCAATGGTGTCACAGATTTTGTTTGTAAATGATATTATTCTATTCATTTCATAAATGTAACTGATTGACATTAAATATCTTTTTCATAATATTGTATTGATAAGTGTGTTGCTAACGTGTATGCATTATAATTGTTTCAGTGCCCCCTTCATACTTTAATGTACCTAACGTTGGCATCGTCAGGATATACAACGATCCTGGTATCTGGACATATGGCCAATCGCGTTGTAATGAATATGGAGCAACTATGTTGGTCATCAACAGTACGGAGAGAGAAACTTTTGCGATGACCACCCCCCTTAACTACTGGCTCAATAATTATTATAAAAACCCGTTTATGTACGTGGGGATACAGCTAGTAAACTATGTATGGCAAACCTCTACAGGTAAATGAAAGAATATTGCAATTCATAATGAATAATAATATCTATCATTCTAAGTTATTAATGTTATTTGATTGAAACACTAAATCACACATACATCACACCTCCCTCAATATTCTTTAATGTTATAGACTACAACATTAAAGAATCTCATTATTTAAATTATTTTGTGTCAGAAGAATAACTTATATACATTGCAAGTAAAAAAAATGATTTTGACACAATAGTAAAAGACACTAAAAGCTAATTATTTTAAACGCCCTATTGCAATTTTCCAGATGATGAGTGCTTACTTTAGATTATATTGTTATTTCTGCCGGTTTTGTGCATTGTTTTTTTTCCTTATCAATTTGAGCCCGAAAATTCCGAAAGTAAATTAAATAATAACTTAAAAGAAAAGTTTAAACGGGAGCAAGAAATATATTCAAGGATAGGTTCAACAGAATGGTGTCACACTAAGTATTAATTGATTTGTATGACCAGGTGAATTACAAAAAAAGTTTATGACAATGTTTCAATTTCCCTCTTGGCTCCTGGATTAAGGGATGGATGATATGGTGCCCTCTTTTAAGACACTCGCTTTAGAACGATTTCCAATTTTGTTAACCCTGTTGGACAAGAATGGTAATTCTTAGAATGGTTGGAGCAAACAAGTGTCTGCCTAGAAACATGTTTCGCGTATTGCATTAGTCCATAATTTGAAGATCGTAGGGAACAAGATCTGGGAACCTATAAAATCGCACTTTGTCGAAACTCGGGAACTGAAAAGAAACCTGGAACTACACTTCCCAAAATTGAAATGGAAATCAACCAGAAAGGATACTTGAATCTTCTTATCACTTACGTCGCACCCATATAAAACACAGCGGCATGGTGACCACTAGAAGTGTAAAGTCAATTAGTCATATTCGTAAATATAACACCGCAATGCTGAGCATTTGAGTGTTTGAGTGTTGTCCTGCGACCAGCTGATTTGCCGCCCTGCACGAAGGAGATTCTATATCTAACATTTTGCGTTGGATAGTTCGTATTTAACCCGGGCTTTATGTAAACGATGAAGTTAATATTGATATCTCCTATATTATGCACATAAAAGGGTTGACTTTTGTGCATAGTGATTTAAATTGTCTTGTAGATACCTTTGATTTCTTTACCTGAATAGCCCTTCTAGATAAGAACACACAGGGATGTGTTAAAGGCTGTATAATTACAATTCAAGAAATAATAATATAGATGTTAATATGAATGGTCAGGACTGGATGTGCCAACACAAGCCAGTGAATGTGGTCTAATGGTTTGCTTGACTGTTTTACAGGTATCCCCATCAGTACTATGCCCTACGTCAAGTGGGAGGCCGGCTATCCAAACGGAACAGGAATATGTGCTTTGTTTAACCGCAACACAAGTGCAATACGCAACATACCATGTAATACCTTGTATTACGGTTATATCTGCAGCCTTTAGATGCTTTTTTATAAATCTGAACTAATAATGCTTATTTCCAACTCCAACTCTCTGTAAACTCTGATTAAATCATTAGGTTATAAATTTAATTAAATACATTTGTTTGTGGTTTGCTGTCAGACAATATAATACACATTGGTCAAGTCATCATTAAAGTACTAATCGTTCAAACAAAGAAATACTCTATTTTTACTGAGGGAATTGTTAGGTGTCTGTTGGAGATGAAAATTATTATTTTTGAATTTCGATAAAAATATAAACCACATTTTATCGCACTACCACACAATATAATATCACTGCACATTGTTTTATTTTTACTTTTGTGTGAGTACGCTGTGTACACTATAGACATGTTGCACATTGGCAGTAAAGTTATACCATGATCAATACACGTTCGTTTTGAGTACACGTAGTGTGACAGTTATGTACAATTTAAAATAAAATATTACACGCTTTAAGAATGTGTTTGTATTATTTATAATTTTAGATACACATCATCGGAATTTATAGAAATGTGCAGTGGCAGAAAAATAATACGCCGTGCAATAGGAATGTGCTTTGAAAAGCTCAGAGCTGAGATTAAAATAATCCATTATATATTTGTTAATACAATTAAAAACGAAAGCCTCCGTACTTTAATATATATATTTATTCGCGCCTAGAGGATAAAAGTGCAGGCGAAGCTTCGTAGAACCTACAAAAATGAGTCATAACCCATAGACTCCAACTTTTAGGGTGCGCGCACAAAGGAAGCTGGTTCCCGCTTACTGGTAACCGGCGCGAGACAACGGGTTTCTTTAATTGAGGAAAACGGAACGCTGACAACCCTTGAACCTTCTTCTGGTAACATTCATGACGTAATGCAGCGCTGGCAACAAGCGCAGGTAACCAGTGCAGGTAACCAGCTTTCTGTATGCGCTCACAAATTACGGCAGTAGAAATCCCGCTCATTCATTCATGACATCCTACGAATTTTTTCCGTCGCCAAACTAAATCGCCTGTGTGTGTCAAAAGAATTTCCATGATGATAATGTATCATGAAACTAAGACTCGTAGACAGGGAGAACTTTAAATAAATACACACAACACGAACAGTATCCACGGTCAAAGCTTAAAACAAAAACACTTACCAAAGTGTAATACTTTTCAAGAGTGGGCGCTCTAAAAAACTAACGCATTTTGGTATACTAGCCCCAAGACTAAAGTTGCCCCAAAAGAATTTCCATGATGATAATGTAGAACTTTAAATAAATACACACAACACGAACAGTATCCACGGTCAAAGCTTAAAACAAAAACACTTACCAAAGTGTAATACTTTTCAAGAGTGGGCGCTCTAAAAAACTAACGCATTTTGGTATAGGTACTAGCCCCAAGACTAAAGTTGCCCCAACGTAAGTATTCTTATGCTTACGACGCAGCCGAGTCCAAGGGTACCAACCTAATTTCCTTATTCTCTATAGTTCCTATCAGCTAATTGAAACAGGTCCATTAGGGATAAATAAATACCTAAAGTTTGCTGTCTGTAACGGTGGGCGTGGCCAAACAGACGTGTGTACTCTAATCAGCGGAAGACTGCAATAACGAATGTCTAGTAGAAGAACACCAGGGCCCGGATTCACAAGAGGTCCTAAGTCTTTTTTGAGTCTTATCTCTACGACAGGCCTAACTTTGTACTTCTCGTAAAACCATGAAAATATCTAAGAACAGATTTAAAACATATTATTAGATTGTTCATTATGTTCTTGTTCTCACTAGAATTTGTAACTTCTTCATGTGACCTGGGTCTGGTTTTACAAGAGGTTCAAAGTTAAGCCAGTCTTATTGATAAGACCAAAAAAGAGTTAGGATATCTTGTGAATCTGGGCCCTGGAGTTTTGATATTCATTACGCGCGGTTGAAAGGGACCGTATAGGTTATTTTTGATTGGTTATCGCTCACTCGTCGATGGTGTTCGAAGCCTACAGTCACTTTAAATTTAAGTCCCCCACTGCAAATCAGTTTAGTTACTGAGTGGGTAGACTCTAAATGTGAATTTATTTATTTATTTGTTTATAAGTAGGGCTAGGATGTTCAGGACATATTCTTTTTTTTCTATTGGTAAATACTCGCCTGGAAAATAGTTTTAAGTGTGTTTCAAGTGTTACGGATGCCAAAAATATGCATTTTATTTTGCCTTAAAATGTCTATTCACATCATTTCATGAGAAAAGGTCCTCTTTGGGCATTTTTAAGGGACTATTTTCCTATTTTGATATAATTTGCTAAAACGGATGCAAAACGTGCGAGTGCAGTGTCGAGCTTGCCACATCATCGGGCCAAGCATACGCAATGATCTGTTTGTTGTCGAATACTATAACGATGAGTAAGAGATGAGATGAGCCAGCCGTGTCTGCAGTGACGCATCTACAAGAGAAACAAGTTTGCAACCGCAAAAACATTTCTTCTTGTGTTTGATACATCGACAAAACAATCCCCCCCCCCCCTCTCCACGAAAATATATTGGTGTAACTGAATGGATTTAATAAAACAATACTGAAAGTAATGAAACCAATAGAATTCGATTAAATTCAATAGGTCCTTTTTAGGTCCTCTCTTTTGCTGTTTTAAAGGTACTATTTGCTTGCCTTTTTTTCACTTTGAAAGGTCCTGAACATCCTTGCCCTAGTTATAAGGATCTGAGGTCGGCATGCGACTATTACCATTGGGGCAACCGATAGAGATGGCTCAGCGGTGAGACGCAATACTCTAATTCGGGACGTCGCCGGTTCGATACCGGCCACTGGCAGTCCTGACTGAAAGTTTCACCAACGTTTTCCTCAGTCGTTAAAGCGAATGCTGGGATCGAGTCCTACTATTAGCCCTCGGACATTCCTTTCCAACACCCTAATAATCTAGTAAGTCACGTGAAGAGGGGCACATCAGGTGAAGCTTGTGTGCACCCTATAACGGGTATTCCTACGAAAATTATTAGTAATAGTATACCTTACAGATGACTTTGTCACAGGCGAGGAACTACTCTGCGTGCCAACCTAAGAAGCACCCCGCCAATCACTACACACAAAGGGCGACTTAGCCGTCGCCTCCTTTGTTGAACAGAGTGTTGTTTACCCATGTCACAATCAAGTAGAACTAAACACAACAGTGAAGGAATCCAGTGTGAAAATGAAAAAATTTCCATTTTCACACTAAAATATTAATCTTGTCTAAAATCTCAAGCGGCAGTCAACGAGGTGGAGATACAGTTACAAAAAGGGGATCTTCCCCTTTATACAGGGAGCGATACCTGTCCGTAGACGACTCGAGGCGACATTTTTCACTTTCAGCTGTCCGTACCGGCTGAGAAGTCGAGTGCTTTGCTGAATAATGGGGATGATTGACATTTATGATTTTCACAATACCATCGCTTCCCTTTGAGGTTAGTGATTCGCAGGGTGCTTCTTAGGTTGGCACGCAGAGTAGTAGACAATCAGCGATCGGTATTTGTGGGGGCTTGTTTCTCTGGCGGTTCGCTGGTTGGCTACGAGTTCCTCTCCTGTGACGAAAGCATCTGTAAGGTATAGCCTACAGATTCTTTTAAAAGTAGGATTCAACTGTCGTACCTTGTGTATCAGTGTTCATCACAAAGTGTATAATTATTTATGTGTCGATTTGAAGAGAGCTATAAGTAATTATTTAAGGATACATGATAGCAATACATACATTTTTACATTTTCCGTTTTCATTCAATGTTATAATAATATGTTGCATAATACATTATCCATTATAGACATAAACGCTCCGTAACACTACTGAATGGAAGTGAGCGAATGGAAGGTGGCTCGTTGGTCCAGTGGTTAGCATCCCTGCTTCCAATGCAGAAGGTCCCGGGTTCAAATCCCACTTCAGGCTGAAGTTTTTAGGGCGCGACAGCGGCCTTATAAGTTTGCACCAGATTTATGTATGTATGTATGTATGTATCCGTTCGCATTTCACGCGCGACAAGAAAGATGTATTTATTTGAAGTAGAAGATATTAACGAATATAAATGAAACTTGTCAATAATGATCTCAGTAGAATGACGTATGTGTTTTGTAAATCTCAATATTTTGAGCCGGGCGTAAGTACCACTAAGTGCAAGTTTTGTAAGACAACAAAATTTGTTACTTTGCACATCGCTACGGTTTTTTAAAAAATGTCTGCTATCAATTTTGCGTTATCGTTATGAAACTCAAACTTGACCTGTAGTAATCCTTTGACTTTAGAATGGCGTAACATTTACATTTCTGACATTTGTATTTGAGACGCTACGTGTTACAGAAAATTCATTCAATTTTAAATTGTGTTTTTGGTTTTACACTTTATGGCCAATCTGAAGTAATGTTTATGCATTGTTACGAAAAATACGCATTCATGTTGTAAATCCAGTCGTATGTGATAGAAAAAAAACAAAATAATACATAAAATATTATCCAGGGGTGACTAAACAGTTCAAGTTTTGGCCCGCATTTTGGGCTCGGCAAGATAAATGAATTTATTTCTGGTTGAAGATTGCAACCCATATTACTGATTTTTTGCATGGCATTTGTCACTAAAGGAATGTAATAGTATGTAAATTAGCAATGCTATTGGTTGAAGGATAGATGAATAATTCTAGTTTGAACGATTCTCAGCTCAGCCTCGCGCTATAAAGAACGACAAGTGGAATGCTCGTGTTTACGTGTGCGTGGACAAAATGTGGAATGACTGTTGTAGTACACTTACGCAAATGAGTCTTCCATTGTTAGATGCCCAATTACTATTATGGCAATGCAAAAACCGAGGATTTGTCCGGTGATACAAAAACAATGTCTGGCCCAGACCGTATGTCGCCATGCTTCAAAGCCGGATTATATGTTAGTTACTCAACGATGCTACCCTTGCAAAATGCATATGGCTGTTATTGAAAAAAAAACGTGAAAGTTGTAATACGGAAAACAATAAAACATGATATTAATATTACACAGATATGTATTTATTTGGTGTAGGCCTACACTGTAAAGTGTAGGCCTATATTACATACTAAGATTTTATGAAGTGTGTACAGTGTATCATTTTTTCTTTCTAATATTTGCGGGATGTACCCGATAGCGCAATTAGCAAGAGATTTGTATGTACGGCCGGAGTTAGAGCAGTTGCAACTTTGTGGTATACTTTCGTATGATACGACAGCGATTATCAAATTGGTTGTATTACGTTGAATATATTTATTCGTATGTATCACTGATTAATATTCGCAAGAAACCATGCACATACCTCTCGTAACCAGAACATCAAACGACTTGATGATAGTAGAACCTTCATTAACAATATCGGTCTCTACAGCCAAAGCTCTTGCCATTCGACACGGAACAATAACAAAACATTTATTAAAAACAAAAATTGAAACTGAAGCAATTAACACTTAATGTATGTTTTAAAAAGCTAATAAGAAAGTGATGCCTAAAAATAGAAATAGATAAACGTAAAATGCATAAAAAATATCTTCGGTGACGCTTGCACTCGGCTTGAATAATTTTCGGGACGTCTCGAAAAACCAGGTTCTTCTTCACCTATCAACTATCATATGACCTATTACTCCGATATCTGTAAGATTGTAATAGGTCGTATAATAGGAAATAGTCGAGTTATAGGTATGCTTCTTTATACGGTCCACTTTCTTAGCTTGTCCCATGTGATCCTCAAACCGGACAGTTGGATATAAAATAAACCCTTCCGACTTCCCCCTGTATGTATTTAATTAATTGAAGTTAATTGATATGTTGTGTGACGAAACGTCAGTAAACTGTGGCTTCACTGTAAAAGCACGCTGCCAGCTTATTGGTTAATGGCATCATGTTTAGTGGTAAGTGAATTATGAGGGTCTGTTTCACATCGGGGTCTGTTTCACAGAGGCGGAGAGGGAGGGGGAATCTTACCATGTGTTTATACAAAAAACGGAACATGCACCTAAATTATCGTATAGCTCGCAGTTTTGACTGTGCGGCCGTGATAGAATTCATTTTGCCTATCTGGACACTGTTCGTCACTATGTTCTAATGCCACAACAGTATGTAGAAACATTATCAGATTATAAATTTCAGCCCTTACATGACATGCATAAAGAAATTAATAATTCATATAGTAGAAATAGCATTCATTCTCCTTTTTGCAAGTCCAATTAACAGGTAAAAAATCATAATCCTAATGATGTCGTTATTGTTTTATGGGAGTTGTGTCTCAGGATTCTAATTATTTTATTTTTAGTATTATTGGTTCACCAATAATAATTATTATTTTCATAATTTTGGTATGTAGTACGTGTCTTGCCCAAAAGTCAAAGTATCAAAGCATTACGTTTTACTGAATTCAAATTGTTTTATCACACTTAGAACAATATCTACGAAATCTGTTATATTTATTGTTTCATGTAGTTTATGACCATTGTGCAATATGATATATATTATATGATTATTTTTGATGCACACTCGTTAGGCCTACCGATTTCTATGTTTCCTGGTATATCATTTACGGATTATTGCCATGTCCTAATTTCCCCCATTTGTGTAGAATTTCTTGTGCTGTGAAAACAGACGCCTTGTGGTCCGCGTAATGGTTTGGTCATGCTATAATCGGTGGGGCTGACTGTAAGGATCAAATTTCATCTGGAAAGTGTCACATAATTTGTGCCTGGCCGTGGCCGTTATGGTTTCCGATATTTACGTGGCATGAGGGGGGTTGTTTCTTAAAATCAGTATGAGAACAAAATCCGTCCACATATGCAGTAGACCACAGCGAGTGCAAGGGTGCGTGTTGACTTGTCCATGTGATTTGTATAATCGACGATCTATGAGTGTGCTATCAACATTAATGAAGTGATTATTGGATATTGCGTTTAAAGTGTTCACTTCACCCTTGTGTGTGTTATATTTATTTGTCTTTGTTTGTGCACGTCTCGTATGAACACATGTGTAGGCCGTGTGATCGTAAATAGATAGTACTTGTGCGACACAGTATTTTAAAATAATTGGTTGTGCATTAGTTATAATGAACTTTCAACGTGTTGTATAATATATAATAGAATTGTTAACATTTCAATTGTTTGGTAACGTAATTTTTAATGACTTTGAGAGAAACAACAATATAGCAAGCATGAATCAACGGCTTTAAGACTGTGTTCACAAAAGATTGGTCAAAGAAAAATGGCTCCATTGACTGATTTCGATTCAATTTGTGATACGTGCCGTTAATTTTCATTTACGAAATGGATATTTATTACTATTAGATTATTCGTACACACTTATGCGCACATGCATTGTAATGGACCGTTTGTGGCGATTTCTTCGTGTTTGACACTTAATAGTGTATGATTAAACATGCTTGCTGCCGTAAATATGTCTGACTTTGGAGGGGGTGAAAAACACGCGTCATGGTTGCAAGAGACCGCTGAAAAGTCAAGAATAAAACTCCATTGCCTCGTAAGATTGATTATTTTGTGGTTGGTATTGTTATGGAAATTGAGATCGCCGTATATTTTATAAATCGCCTTGTATTATCGTATATAACGATTAACGTTTGACTACCTGTAGGTACTACAGCATTGTGAATTTACCTTGGCTCGTGTAAGTTCTTACACGTCACAGACTACTATAATGGACCCTGTGCTGAGTGTGTTTGTGTTCCACAGAAGACATAAAATGTGTAACCATGATATCATAATTTAGCTGTTTAAATAATATGCCGCGTTTAAAAGGAAGAAATTCCTGTGCTACGGTCAAAAAATACCGTCGTAAGAAGGCCAAGATCGCCGTTCAACATGAAGAATCTGCAGGGCTGGGACCTCCTGAAACTGGTGCTGAGAACCAATCAGATCGTGACAAGGCTGATATTGATGCAGTACTTTTTATTTTAAATTTCGATTACCTTCCACATCCCTCTGGTACAGCACCCGCCAAACAGGAGAAGTGCTATCAAGGATATTCTCACATCCCCAACCCTAACAGGTTCGTAGAACTGGTTCGATCTATAAATTGTTAATGTTGTTGTTATTATTGTTGTTATGATTAATTATTTAAGAAATAGTGGTCCCTAATTTATGTTTATTATGTGTGCATTTTAAATTGGTCGCGGCCTACAGTAAATGGCATAAGTCCATTTACAAATAAAATCATAATTCTAATGATGTCGATATATACCTCAATAGCATAGCAAGGATTTTCAGCCAGATACTGCACCTTTTGATACAAGCATGAAATTTTGCTCAGAGCTAGATCTACCTAAGATATGCATTTTAAGATTTGAAGGCTAAAAAAAATCCTCCGCGGACAGGAGTTATGACGTCATCAAGATGGCCGTCGCATTGAAACGCTTTTATCAGTGTATCTCGAGAACCACTCGCTCGATTCTTAATTTATTTTTTTTAAATTAACCGTCATTAAATTTGCGTTTAATATTGTTATCTACACAAATACTCATTTGTTGATAATTACTTAGTTATTTAAAAAAAAAATGATAATGACCAGTGATAATGTTTGTCTATTTCCACCATAACAATTTATGCATAGGTCTAATTAAAAAATGCATCAAGAAAAAAAAATAAGTACAATTATGAACCTGCAATGTATCTGTGATTATTATGAATGCCGGCAACGGCGCAACGCAATAGTGAGCGCCGTGATGATGGTCTATGCCCGCTACCTCCTAGTGTTCAATTAATTATTATGGCCTAACGGCATGGTCATGTGAACATATTTAAGGTCATGTTTTATAGGTAATTAAATACGAAACAATGTTAACAAGACACATTTTTTAATCTAACCCATTTTTAAAAAGTTTTGGCGGAAATAGACATACATTATCACTTGTCATTATCATGTTTGTTTAAATATCAAAGTTATTATCAACAAATAAGTACTTGTGTAAGCAACAATATTAAACGAAAATTTAATGCCGATTAATTTAAAAAAAAAAATTAAGAATCGAGCCGGTGGTTCTCGAGATATACTGATGAAAGCGTTTCAAAGCAGCGGCCATCTTGATGACGTCATAACTACTGTCCGCGGAGGATTGTTTTTTGGCCTCCAAATCTTAAAATGCATATGTCAGGTAGATCTAGCCCTGAGACAAATTTCATGCTTGTATCAAAAGGTGCAGTATAAATTTGCTATGCTACTCAGGTAATAGTGATACGAGAGTTGTGTGTCACGATTTCAAATAATATCATTGAACCATCGTATCAGCTAGACAATTTTTAATCTCGTGAGGAATCTTTTAAAAAACTAAAATCATATAACCCTGGTATCTCGGAGTTATCAATTTACTACTATTTATTTATAAAAAAAAAGTTCATTTACTTTACGTCGTTTATTTTTAAATTTAACAAGTGCCAATGTCAGTATTTGATCAGTTTGTGAATTGAGTCGGAAGTGACCGGCGAGGAACAAGGTCGCGCCAGCGACCTTGTTTAACTTCTAATGTGGATTCAAGTCCATTACTTCTTGGCTTAGGAATAAGTAAACGGTGACTTTGGAGCCGTCCTGGCATCGAAGCACTCAATAAATTCAAAGTTGTTCTGAATCGGCCTTGTTGATTCTGGCATTTGTCCGCAGGTGTTCGCACTGTCCAATCACTGATTCATATGTTTCGTATTTGAAATATCGATCTTTGATTGGTTATCGCTCACTCGTCGATGGTGTTTGGAGCCTATAGGGTTGGTTTAGTCACTTTAAATGAAAGTCCCCCACTGCAAATCAGTTTAATTACTGAGTGGGTAGACTCTAAATGTGAATTTATTTTTATTTGGAGATCACATAAGTCGCAAGTCTTGTGTGTGACCCGCCTCTCTGCCATTCAGTTATTATTGAATTGTATTTTGAGTAAACAAATCATTTATGATTTATAAATGTTTTGAACTGTTAATTCAAAGTAACTAAACTAAACTTGATAAACTACACTATACTGAACTAAATAAAATGTCAGTAAATGTAGGTTTTTCAAGGGGCAAAACGAAGAAAGAAAGATTAGAAACATTATGTATATCATTTCAATGCCTTTGTTACTAAGTAAACTTTATAGCTATATACTTAATAATTAAATATGAACTGACCAAGTTGGACTAAACTAAACTACACTTAGATGAACTAAAGTAAACAAAACGTAAATATCGGTTTCCAAGGGGGAAAAATACGAAGAAAGTGAGCAAGATAGATTATGAACATTATTTGTTATACCACTAACGGATTCAAGTGTAATACAAATCGTAACTGTTTATGATTTTGATCTGCTTGGGTTGTGTTCGTATATTTTTTTTATAAGAGGCTTTAAGTTTTGCCGTGGTCCCGGTTTTCGTAATTGTATTGGAAGTGAATTAAACATTTTGGGCCCACAGTATGTTACGTGACATTTTCTAAGGCTTTTTTTAACTTTGGGGATACTAAGAAAAAGTGGTTATTTAACCTGGTGTTTTGATTATGTTTGATGAATGGTTCAAAAATTATTGTTCTTATTAACTTTTATAATTACATCCGCCACCATAATCATTGCGCACTGCGGCACTGATGGGACAAGGGGCATAGGGGCAAGTATGTGTTTTTTTAAGTTATGACCGTGGCTTATTTTTATTTTATTTTATTGTAATTAAGGCCAGTGTAGGGCATAGGGCACAATGCCCTCTTTAGCCTGATGAGTGATGGATGATTGATGAATGATAAAGAGGAAGAGAGGAGGGGAAGCCTGGTACCGGCACGTAGGCTACTCCTGTCGAAAAGTACCAAGGGGACCATCGGCTTTACGTCCCATCCGAAAGGACGGTGTAACTTTGACCAGTCATATAGGTTCCTCCACTAACCTGGACTGCCGAGCAGTTGACGAGAAGAACGAAGCTGTTATAAGGCAACCCATGACAACCTTACACATGCTTTCGTCACATCCGGGGTATTCCTAGCCAATCAACGAACCGCCCGAGACAATAGCGCGCAAAATATACCGATCGCTGATTGCCTAGAAATACCCCGGATGTGACGAAAGCATATATGTAAGGTAGTCTTGGGTTGCCTTATCTGCTCTAACCAACGGTAACTAGTGTTTCAGAGGTGAGTGGTCACCCATCCACCTCCTGATCTAGCCCGAGGTTGCTTAACTTCGGTGTTCGTATGGGAACCGGCTAAGCGACCGCGGCTAAACCGTTGGCTTACCGTGACCGTGATTATACCGTGGTTATAGTGTTCGTGTTTTGTGTGTTTTTATATGATACAGTATAGCATAGCAACTGTCACATGATGAGAAGCCTTGGAAGGTGTGTTGCATGTGTTATCTGCGTATCTATTTATGCAGCGAGACCGATGGGATTGTCTGGTACCGCGAATTGGATCTGAGAATAATTTGTGATTAGGTCAGTTCGCAGTAAATTTATTTATCTCTTCACTATCAATGCTACGTCCACCAGCGTAACTATAATGTGATCGGTAGTACGGTTCTATAGTTTGAGACCTTGTAGCCAGATGTTTGGAATCCATTTTTTCGAAGGCCGGATGTGTCTTTCCCTACATAAAAAACAGTTCTTTGAAATAAAGCGTTTTTTTTTTATTTTCACCTTCACTGCAGAGCACCTGATTTTGTTATGATTAAAAAGCTTTAAAATGTTTTTACATTGTCTCATAAAGATTATCAAAACGTCAATTTAGAAATGTTTAGTTTTCAAATGTTTGAACTAAGTTTTATACGGTGTCTCGCAACAACACATTACAAACTTTAATTTAGAACATTTGAAAAACAGAAACATTTATTAAAACAACGAAACATTCATAAGAAATAGCACTGATGTGCTCTTGCTGTGATATGTGCTCGTTGCAGTCACACCATCATCATTATTGTAAACAGATTCAAGTCGACATCCAAAGAAGAAAAAAAAAACTCACACCAGGAATCGAACCTTGGACCTTCCGCTATGGAAGCAGGAATGAATTCACCAGACCAACGAGCAACACACGTTACGTAACAATGCGATTCCATTCGTGTATTGGTGGTTAATAAAAATAATAATGCCTTTATTTACAACAGAATACAAATAATTCCAATAGTGTTAATATAATAAAGTCTGAAAATAAGTTCATGGCCTTAGTTTAGTCACATAGATAAAAGCAAAAATCAGACATAACAGTAAACATTAATTAATAAATTGTACACAGAAATTGCCAACAACGCAGCCCTATAAATAGGCCTGCCGAGTCATAGGTATAAGTGACAGAATTACGTTAGAACGAAATCTCCTAAAACAGGTATCGAATAAATCAAGTATAATATTGGAGTTATTAAGTAAAGAGCTTAAATCAGCCTGAAGCCTTCAAAGAGAAGAATACTTTAAAAAATCTATCCTGTTTTGAGATATATAGAATGTCGGATGGCTTCTAGTTGGTCTAGGTGGTACAAAGAAGTCTAAGGGTCGAATGCATAGTCGTTCCTCACGTGCTCCTCAACTCAGCCTTTCCTCAGGCTCGCCGAACCACCAATCACAGAGCAGCATTGCCATGTAGACTGCTCTGTGATTGGTGGTTGGGCGAGTCTGAGAAAGGCTGAGTTAAGGAGCACGTGAGGAACGACTATGCATTTGACCCTAAATAGCTGAGCAGTGGGGTGTCAAACAGATTATTGACTATTTTATACAAAAACGTTAAATCCAGTAGCTTGCGCCTGTTTTCAAGTGTCATTCTCTTATTATTAAAACAATGCGTAATATAATCTCTCCTATGAACTTCAACTTAAAAATGTTTAAAACACATTATCTTTATATACGCCTTCTGTACCTTTTTTTTTTTTACTTTACCATGTATGGGGCTCGTAGTCAGCAGTCGTTTTTACTGGATCCAAAACGAAAACGTAATACGGTTGGCTGGATACGTGAAAATACGTGGAAATTACGTTTTCATGCTAATATTAATCGTAAAATCTAGTAAATCAGTGTTTCAAGAACACTTCAACTGCACTAGACCTTTGTTATTTTTCTGATTAACATGACATGCCCCCCTTCTGCATGGCTATCAATTGGGTGGTGAAGTGATTCAGCGTGTTGAGAGGCAGCGTGACCTTGGAGTGACTGTAGACGGTAAACTACTGTTTGTAGATCATATTGATACTGTTACCTCCAGGGCCATGCGTCTTCTTGGAATGTTGTATCGTTTCACCGAAATTCGTAACGTCATAGCACTCCGTACCTACTTCACTGCATGTGTGCTACCCGTGGTTGAGTACGGCTCTGTGATTTGGGGCATGTCTTCCCCGACTAATTTGAAGAAGTTGGATCGTGTTATGTCTTTTTTTCTTTCAATTGTTAAACATCGAGTCACAAACTTTCAGGACACGTCAAAAGTAGAAATAATGTCTTCCCTTAATTTACGCTCCTTAACTAGTCGTCGCTCTCTGGCTGACTTAAAGTTATTGCATAAAATTGTTAACGGCAATCTCCGACCTCCTCTGATCAATCTTTTCTCCCTACATGTACCATGCCGCCTAACCAGATCGACTCAACTATTTCATTTACCTATTCCTCGCCTTGAAATCATCAAACGCTCCCTCTTCTACCGTTTACCCTTCACCTACAACTCACTTACCACATCCACCCTCGACATTTTTTCATCCCGCCGGGAGTTCATGACTAACGCCAAACCTCTTGTGTGACTTGTAGCCATGTAGTTTTTTTTTTTCCTCTCTTATGTTTTTTGTCATGTTAAAACATTCTTCTGTTTTTACTATTATAATTATTCATTACCCCATGTTTCGTACACATGTTATCACGTATTGTTAGTTAATATGTTAGTTTAGTTAATTAAGTTAGTTTTAGGTAGCTTAGTAATATTATTACGTTTACACGCACAATGTAAAATGGCCTATGGCTGTATTTGTGTCCTATCAAATAAATAAATAAATAAATAAATAAATAAACATTGATTGGTATTGTTCAAAAATGTCAATCATTAGAAGGACAGATTATTTGAATGTAATTTTCGGATATCGGATATGCCCTTGTCCAGCCAACAAATTGAACCTTTGTATTGTTCATGTAAATTATGGTTTGTTATGAGACTATGCCACGCATTCTATAAACATTATTCGGCTTCTGTAGACGTGCATTACCAATAACAACCATGAAGAAAGTGTTGATCTTCACTATACCACTTTTTTTCATGGTAAGAAATTAATTTTCCTAAACTTGTTTGATGCTATTATTATTTTATTGTTGTTATACATAATACAAACTCGGTCAAAATCGGTGTGCACATGTTAAATGGACACAAATTGAATTGAATTTATTGAGATTTTCTCACCCGGAGGCGAGAAGGCCGATGTAGGGCCACTGCAACATGGCCCTCTGCAGCCTCCGGAAACAAATTACAATCATTTCTATATGGTACTTTATTTAACTGTACTTAAAAGTTAAAACTAATTAAGAAAATAATTATCATATAGTTTTATCATATTGTTTAGAAAAGAAACGCTTAACAATAAACACTTGCATTACAATATCATAATGAACCCTGAAATAAATGTATCTTCACATAACTATAAAAAAAATACATGTTGTTGAATACAAACTTTTAAATACAAAATATTGTATAAAAATGCATGCAATGTTGTTACCACATTTATATATAAGCAGTAAGCACACACAATAAACAAGGAGAAGCTAAGATACATGGATGATACACTAACCACTACAATTGAGAGAAACTAAGGTTGGAATTCATAGTCGGCCCCTACACCTAGGGGCGCCCATTGTTACCAAGCTAACAATTGTTTGCATGTTATTTCCCATAAACAAAACAAATCCATAGCAACAATGGGTGCCCCTAGGTGTAGGGGCTGACCTTGAATTCCAACCTAAGTACTGTACTTGAAACCTAAACATTGAGTGAAACTAAACGCATAAAAGGTTGAAACGGTTTGAACAGAGAGAATAATAAAACAAAAATAATAAGAAACAGTTTGTCTTAATAGTGCATTTATTATTTAAGTAAAAATCTTTTAGTTCCCTCTTAAACTTTTCCAATGAATTTATCTTTTTAAAATCAAACGGCAGTTCGTAAAATACTGTTGGTACATTGACCTCTAGTGTACTTCCACCATATTTGTTGGAGTACGTAGGAACTATATAGGGCTGTAAACGTTACAGGCTGTAACGTTTGGTATCTGGTCGTTACAGCATGACGGAAAGGTATTTGGAATTCGTGCTTAGAATTAAATTTAGTTGCTAATCGATATATGTATAAAGTAAATAAACGGGTAAAACGTCGGCTTGCTTATAAATATGTTTATATTCTGATTATATTCTTGATGGGGAAATATGTGTTATTGTTTCTAAATGTGTTTATAGATAGGTATACATAATGTTCTAATCCAGTCTGATATTATTTAAATAGCTCAAAACCACTGATAAGCCGTTATAAACTTGTGGTTGTAATTTGTTCTGTACATAATATATATATTATATACTACATTGTGTTACATAAAATATGAAAAAATTAAATCTATAAATTAATTTTAAAAAAAAAAACATTTTTATTTTTACTATCATGATCACGATTTTCTATTATTTTTCGTATATAATACGTCACGCGTGTTCCTCACTTGATGAATATCATTCGAGGCCGTCCATTTAGAATATATTGTGTGACATATCGTCCTACCATCTATTAGTTTGAAGCGAACTGTATATTTTTATGTGCATAATCTATTGGGTTTTGTAAACGACGTAACCATAACGAAAGGAGCAACATTGAAAAATATCACTTCGATTTTGACATGATCAGTCCATGCTAGATCTTTACCTATTATGTTAAGTGTAAATTTTATACACTCTCCAGTTATTTATATATATTTTTTTTATACAACAGAATTTAGATCATTCCAGATACAATATGATATAAAAACAAAGATATAAATACCACAACAGATATAGTTAACATTCGTTACAGTAAAAAATTAACAAAAAACAAAAACAACTTTGTCATTCCTGTTCATGTTACAACACTGTTAAACGCAACTGTATTGTGTGTGTTATGCGTTCAACACTCACTGTATCGGTTAATTGCAGTTTGTAGGTTATGTCCATGCCTTGGACGACTCAACCAGCAAAAAGCTAAGACCAGTCCAACTCGATGCATCAATATCTATTCGAGATACATTTAAGGTAAATAGAACAAGTTATCTATTATAGTTGTCCAACATACTCAAATTTCAGGGACCGGATTCACAAAACGTCTTAACTTGGGCCTGGCCTAACTTTAGGACCACTACGCCATTGGCTGATACGACCTGCACATAACCTCGACTTGAGACCAAAATTTAGGCCCAGTCTGAGTCGGTCTTATGGTGGCAATGATGGTGGCAATACGTCTATGACTTCGAAGTGTGAACATAAACAGATATCGATTATTAAACTTGACATACACATTTGTCTGTTTTTAGAATGTGGAGGTATTAGGAAACAAAACACTGAACTTGAAAACACCGCATTGCAATATTGTAAGTTCACTGTGATTTTCACGAAAGTAGCTATCAATTGGGCTGTGTAGTAGGCCTACCATCAATTATATGTAACACCTATAGTAGGCTAGATCACCAATCCCCCAACCTTCCACTAAGTAGCGAGCGTAGCAAATTGAAGCCATGTTGAATTGGGCAGGGGACAGGCTAAGTTGGACCTTTCAGTACTGCTAGCGCTGCGAGTGGCAGAAAGTCGCGTTTTAGACTCCCATTCCCGCCTGTAGTAGTTGCCCAATTCAAGATGGCTTCTAATTGACACGCATGTGGCAACTAGGTTGCGCATCTAGCCTACTATAAGTTTTACATATCATTGCCTACCATGGATTTATAATAGCACATACGGTACTGTGGAATTAGGACCTGTCCTAAGTTAAGACTTTTTGTGAATCCGGGCCCAAATTTTTGGCTCCATATTCAACGTTATGCATGTACTCTTGCAGAAGGTGATGTCCATATTTACTACTTGCAATGCTTTGGAAGGTACCAACGTTCAGCTCAACTGTACTAAGACGGAGAAGAAGGTTGTTACTGTCTTGGACTGTACCAAGAAACTGAACCTCGGTTCAAAGGTCACCATGAAGTGTATGCCGGGGTTTACCTCCAAGGACAAGTACAAGGCCATAACCTGCGCGAAGGGGCGCAAGTGGAGTAAACCCGTCATTACATGTTCAACGGAAGGTTAGTTATAAACACTCGCATACTTCAGTTACTGCGTCATGGACACAGTAACAAGAACTGTTTGGTCCTCCGGGCCGGCTCCGTTATGGTCCTCCGGGCCGGTTAGTGTTTGTTTAAAGTAGCCCCAACGAAAGTATTCGCATACCGATCTAAGGTCATTGTCTACTGCCCCCTTTCAACCGCTCAAATTAGAAGAAAGTAAACAGCAAAGATATTACAATATAAACTGATACGTGGCGTTCTTTCACACATTCATCAATGCCTCGTTCGAATTAGTCGAGTGCACAGGCGGTTTGGCCCCATCCGTTATTACACGTAACCAACGGAAGGTCTTACATTATCCCCAATGTACCTGTTTAGATAAGATTGTAGGAATTAGCGAAGTAGAAAATTAAGTTGTCACCTTGGACTCGGCTGTGCCGTAAGCATCAGAATACTTTCGTTGGGGCAACTATACTATAGTGTCCAGCGTGTGCGTGTGTTTGTGATAATTATTGGAAAGTGGAATTCCAGCGTTGCTGAAATAAGTATGGTATGAAAGTGTTTCAATGTTCGCGACCATTCTTGACACGATGGACGCAATCCTGGCAACAAAAACTAGTCAACAAGCACTAAGTATACTTGTTTAATTCCCATATAAACTGTAAGCTCTAAAATAATTTTATGAGTTATAGGTGTCTTTATTTTTCCTTTTTTTTTACACATGCAATCAGATCAAACACACAGATGAAACATACAAGAAAAATATGATAAGAAATATGGGCGAATTTAAGTATAAAAATACTTTTCTTCCACTTGACCCTGCTTACTAGTTGAACAATGTTAAATGCGTTAAAGTAACACTATCATTACGATCTCTCTATACTTAATAACTAGACAGAAAGAGCTTAATTAAATTGCATACTACTAATACGACACATAGATTTGGTCCGGACACGAGCAATACTAAAATCAATACCTTAAATCTAGTATCGTTCTCATACCGAACAGGAAAGTAATATCACGGTACATTCTTGAGAATGCTGAATGTGCTTTCACTGAACTTCAGGATTGACATAATTATATTTTTGGTGATGAAAATTCCATTTCTAATGGCCATGAAAGTACTACACACATGTGAATTAACTTTAGTACTTACTTACCTACAAGTGCAAATATCTGGTATGAACGTTTACACTTTTACTTGCTAAAGTGTTCCTAACTGTTCGTTTACTCGTATGACTCACGTAGTTCTATGTGGCTCACTTTACACTGAAACACAATAGCAATACAATGCCAAGTGATTACCCAGGTTAAGTTCGTAATGGTGTAAATTATGTGCAGAATATTAATGTGACTAAATACATTATTTGTTTGTTGGTCGTACTCTACATCCTCTTAAAACCAACTCTGTTCTAGAATTAGCGTTGCCTATAGCTTAAGTATTCTAGATGAGTTAACTCCCAACTACGTTCGTTTGGAATCGAAGATATTGAAAAAAAGAGTAGAGGAAGGAGAGAGAGAGAGAGAGAGAGAGAGAGAGAGAGAGAGAGAGAGAGAGAGAGAGAGAGAGAGAGAGAGGTAGAAACAGAGAGAGAGAGAGAGAGAGAGAGAGAGAGAGAGAGAGAGAGAGAGAGAGAGAGAGAGAGAGAGAGAGAGAGAGAGAGAGAGAGAGAGAGAGGTAGAAAGATCATGATTTTTTAGGTAAGAGTATACGGTGCTGACGCATTACATCCTAAAACATATTCACATTCAAGTTTACAGTGTTCCTCAGGATTGCGCATAAAGGCGACATGACAACAACGCTGTCACGTGTATAGAATCTATAGGCTTCTTGCAAGCTTGCTTTACAATAATGAAACAAATGAAATGAATCGATGGACAAACAACAAGCTGTCAAACAACAAAATATTCTGATTTTGAAAACACATCTTCAAAACAAACAAAAAACATATCAAACTTTCACAACTTGGTGGACCATCATTAAACTTTTTAACTGGTGAGCAGTTACTATCGCCACACATCGTTTTCTTCATAATGTTGCAATTTTATTATTTCGACAGCTCGTTGTTTTTCCATTAGTTTCATTTGTTACATTGTAGTTCGGCTGTGACGTCAGTTGCAAGTTCCCTATAGTTGAACTTGGTTCACTGCCTGGTGGATATGAATCAGCATTCAAGGCTATCTAGATGGGTGATGGTCACAGCTAGAACCACAATGTAAAGAGGCCGTTGCCACCATTTAATGTGTACAGGATGATGAATGAGATTAGACTGATGCAGAGTCGAGTTAAGTAAGTGACTTGATTATGGTTACAATATATTTATTGTGGTCTACCATACCCAGAACGGATATGGAAGGCTACTGCAGGGCTGCTAGACCCTCTGCAGCCTGTAAATGGTTACAATGGAGTTTGTTCTTCTTATGCAAAAGCATGTAAAGTCTGTCCGCTAAAGAAACGAAAGGTTTAGAGCTAATGACCCATGTTTGTGTATTGAACCATTATAATCGGCGTGTTAATCATGACGGTTGCCAATTTTATATTAACGGAAGTCGAAAGAATGTCACCCTTTGAAAGAAAAATAATTGCAATGAAATGACAACAGCGAGCTACCTGTTGGCTCTGAAAACCCTATTTCACGGTCTATTAGACAAACATCATGGCAATAGGCAACACATGTACGATTTTGGATATAAGATAGTATCAGATACAAATAGTATGTTAATGCAAGTCCTTAGTAAAAAATAAATGTTTAAATAAGTTTAATGTGGTCGCATTTATTGAAGTTTCAACTCGGGGATCTGAAACGCGTACAGGTGGCTGTTTCGTCATGATTCAGTACACGTGGCGTAACAAACCAATCGCTGATGTGGTGAGCGTACACAGACACAAACCATGACGTCAAATTTCCTCAACATAGCGGCGGCTCGTTTTTTGCGCCCTTTTATTCATCGTTACTAAACCAATTATTTTGACGCATAGACTGATCCATTTTTCAAAATTCAAAGACCAAAAAATTATTAAATGAGAGACAAGGTATTTAAAAATCGATTAAAAATGTCATACGTGTGTTCCCTTTAAGCTATTAACTTTTTGTTTCTACTATGAGCGGACAGACTTAAATAAAACAATTCCATAGCAACAATTACTATACTTAACTTGACACTTGACTCTGCATACGGCCCTTGAGCATCACCACTAAGCACAGTCAAGTGTCAAGTGAAGTACAAGATTTGTTGCTACGGAATTGTTTTATTAAATAATATTTTCCATAAGGAAAAACTCCATAGTAACCATAAACAAATCACAATTTAACTTGACTGTGCATTCCGCCCAAAGATCGCTACCAACAATGTGTGTGTATCCCAGCAACGAAGCACTCAATAAATTCAAATTTGTTCTGAATCGGCCTTGTTGATTCTGGCATTTTTCCGCAGATGCTCGCACTTTCCAATCGCTGATTCATATGTTTCATATTTGAAATATAGATCCTTGATCGGTTATCGCTCACTCGTTGATGGTGTTCGGAGCCTTTAGGGTTGGTTTAGTCGCTTTAAATTAAAGTCCACCACTGAAAATCAGTCTTGTTACTGAGTGGGTTGACTCTATTAATAGAATTTATTTATTTTTATTGATTAAAATTGCGTGAAATGAACTGTTTTTTAGTAATATCTTGATGTTACAAAATATTAAAAGACATCAATAATTCAATTGTGGTTTCGTAAGAATAACAGATGGGTTTCAAAAATTAGAAATATTTAAAACATTGCGGTTGTTATTAGTAATGTAAAATAATTACTATAATTACCCGGTAAAGAATAAAATATTTTAAACTTTTTAAATGCAGTTGTTTAGTTCGTAAGGTTGGTTCAAACACTAAGATTTAACTTTTCAGGTTACCATTGGCTGGATTTAGAAAACATCGCCTCTCATTGGCTGGTCTAAGAATTTTAGGTGTAAGAGCTAAAGTTGGTATATGGTTTCCTTAAATATTAAACCTTAGGAAAGTGTGTAAACGCCATCCATAATGCTTTTGACTTGGTTTGATTTTGTTAAACCTTTAACAAATGCTTTTTAAACCGAGCTTTACAATCCACCATTCGGGTACTCATCACTGCGTTCTCAAGCTGTTACACAAACTTTAATTTCATGCGGTTTTTATTAAGACTGCCGTTCCGTAGGTTACTATTAACTCTTCTTCTTGGTCCTATTTCTATCTACTAGTCAAGGTCCGTAAATCCCCTGGCGGGGGCTCGTCGAACTAGGTTTACCGAGCCTCCGCCAGGGGATCATTGAACCAAAGATTACTGAGTGGGGAAGATGTTTCATCGCCGTGTTAAAATATCTGCGCGAGTTTTGTCAAAAATTTCTGTCTCACCACTAGTTCGAATTCTCACCGCAAGGAGCGCTAGCTCAGCACGTTTGAACTTCGTTGCCGTCTGGCGGGATATATTTGAACTCGGTTCTGGCATCGGAAGAATTTGGCTTGGACACTTCCTTCCCCCGGCGCTGAGAAGGCGCTGAGTCAAACGATCAAGGTTCCCGCTCAGTTTTAAACTTTTTGAAGAGCGAGCTCTTGCGGTGAGAATTCAAACTACATGTTGGACTTACAAAATTTCGCTCAGACACCCGCAGACGATTTCCCACTCAGTAATCTTTGGTTGGACCTTGCCTACTAGTGACAAAAGAATAACTAAAGTAAGTAAAGTACGCCCAACAAACAAACTTTCGAGGCCAAGCATTGCATAACAGTGACAAGGTAGAGCCTTTATTGGGAGCATATAATTCTTGTACTGACATTTACTCCACGGACTTACACGTTGCGCTTCTATGCATTCAAGTTTGAATTTTAATACAGTTTTATGACAACGGCAAGGATGTTTTTTTCTGAGTTTGATTTTCGAGCTGATATTTTTTGACCTTAATATAATTAAAAATTTCTAAGTAAGATTAAAATAACAAAACCAGTAAACTGTAACGAAAACCTTGTATTTTTGTCAGTTTCCCTCGCATGCGGGTTATTACCAGATCGCTTCTCCATGCACGGAGATAAACCAGTGAACAAAGCCACACGAACAACAGCATGACGCAGTTGTTGCTCGTAACCTTGGCTTTATTCACTTTATCACACGCTACGGGTAACAATCTGAATAAAATATTATTCTGAAATGTTTTCATAAAATAATGAAATATGCTGGAATGAACCGTCTAGTTTGTCTGGAAGTTCATTTGAAAGACGGAGGCCCACCTTATGTTTACATATAAGGATAACCGATGATAGTTATTTTAGAGGGGCTGTGCCTATGGGCGCCATGTTTCATCCAGATGCAAGGAAAGTGCGATATCCAAAGCATTATGCCTATGACTAGAGGTGTTTGTTTTTCGCGGACCGCGAAATCGCGAAAAGTGTTGATTAAGAAAGGGGAGATAAACAAAGTGTATATCTGTTGATAGGCACCTTTAAAACATCAAAATTTCACCGCGAAAATTCGCGAAATCCGTCGATTTCCAGTCATAAAATCGAAATTTGTATTAAAGAGTGAAATAACACGAAATCTCGATTGTTTATAATATATTATAAACATTTAAAAAAAAATTAAATCTGGCATTATAATGATGATTTCGTTCAGAAGATCAACGATTTATTTTTGCTGAAATTCGGCGTCAAGCAGAGCAAACGAGTACAATTCTGAGGGATTTTACGTGACGGACAAGAAGATTCTTATATGTGTTGTGACTGCCGCCTTTAATTCAACCGTAAAGACACACTAGACAAACAAGGGCAATGATAATATTAATACACTTCGTATTAACTAGTACTAGTTTGTACATACAATTCAAATAAATAAAACTACATTTAAATTCCTTTTTAATTTAAACATGTTTCTGGTGAAATTTACAGTAGAAAATCTCCCAAAAAGCATAATAGCGCCATAACATCGAAATTATTAAATCTATAAACGGAATTTAAGAAAACATAACACCATTTACAAACACCTCTACCTATGACGCATTGTTTATCCCTTCAATTTATGACGCTATTTTGTACAAGGTCCAGGAATTGACAAACTTCATGTTACACTTCATTAGTTAGGAGGCCGTAGAAGCGTATTTCTCGCAGCCAATAGAAAAATATATACTGAGTTGTCCGCTCTCTTCTCCCATCTAGCCTCTAACAGTTACGAGCTCGATTTTGACACTAAAAACCCATTATTCATTCAGTTAGAATTCATTTGCAAAACCTATTTTAAACATGTATAATTCAAATTGATAATATATGTACACAGCTTTCAGAATGTTTCACAATATCAATAATAGAAATCCACGAGAAGTATAAAAACATTCTCTCAGTAAGATACTGTCCTCGAATGTGCCTACCCTTGAGAATCTATGTCTGCTACATAAATATGACTGACACACTAACATTGTTCTGTGTGTTGTAGTTACCACCCCTACTACTACCACGACAGCCATTTTATCAGCGGATGTGACCTCCGGAGGTGGAGGTGGAGTAGGAGGATCAGGAGGTGGAGTGGTGGACGGGGAGGTGTCAACAGAAGCAACTACGGACACAGTCACCGAAATAGCAACAAGTATGGCGAGCAGCACTGACGTAGTGGGTGACACGTCGCACCAATCAGCTGTAACAACAGCTTTAGATTCGACTGCAACAACAACAATAACATCCCCAACGGACACGACAACTGCATCTACGTCAAACCCAACCGCTACGACAAACCTAACGGCTACGACAAACCAAACTGCTACGACAAACGTAATCTCTACTACAAATCTAATTTCTACGTCAAACCTAACCACTACGACAAACCTAACCGCTACGGCAAACGTAACCTCTACGGCAAACCTAGCCAGTACGTCAAATCAAGACAGTACGTCAAACGTGGCATCTACGGCAAGCCTAACTACTATTTCAACCACTACCACTATGGCCACTTTAACCATTCCAACTATTACAACCACTACCAGTTCTACAACTGCAGCAACAATACCGACCACCACTACACCAAGTAAGTAACCGAAACTAGTTATAGAATTGTATATACCTATAAGTTTCAAACCAAGAGAAATTAATGTTTAAATAGGTCATACCTATCTCAACGTAATTAGTCGCATAACGACCTAAGATTGTTCCTGTCATACATGCTGTTCCAAAGATCCGTTGCGTTCCTTCACACAGTGACATTTGTATAAAAATGCAGTATTCTACTTTTAGTAGAGTGCATAAGCCTCACTAGAGTCGTCTTACAATAACTCCGGTAATGCTTTCGTCATCAATCAATGACGTGTTTACGGTCCCGGCCAACCCGAGCAGGTATTTGAATTAGCCACAGTCACTGGTTGGCTGCAGCTCACCCACCTGTGACGGAAGCATTACCGAAGTTACTGTACGACAAGTATAACCACGCCCACTCTGTAAGGAAATTCAAAGTAACCTGCCCATGGTAGTTATTTTGTAAGCAGAAAATTTAGTACTATTGGAATCAGCCATTTTGTAAGCATGAGCCATTAAAGGATTAATCAGGTGATAAACTAAAGAATCACCAATGAGTCATGAGTGCATGAAATTCAGTTATGTGTAAAATAAAATTGATATAGGTTGCTTCAATGCAAGAAAAAAAATAGTCAACATTTAGCTATTCTATAAGATTCACTTCGCCGGCTCTGCTTCATTTTTCTTCTAAAGCGTAGTACAGCTGTATCGGTTCCGAGGTCGCTAACGCATGTCTGATAGACAGAGCATTCATTGTGTAATACGAGTCCAGCCAGCGCTCCGCGAAACACTCGGCTTCTGCGGACAGTACCGCTCAAAAGAGATTGCAACTTTTCTTCACATCGTCACAAGAAAATTAATTGCAGGGTATTTTGTAGAAGTACACGTTCGTACTAAGAAGCATGTTATCGGTAGGGAAGCGTTGCACATTAAACATCCAGATCGATTTTTGATAAGTGCTTTATTTTAGCGGTGGTTTTACTATCTCAAGGCAACATTTTTTCATATAGGAATTACCATGAGAAGAGTTGCTAGGTGCTTCTTGGTAGCAACAAGCCAAAAAATCGCGTTTTCTTTAATTTTTTAACCGCCTGCTTTTAAAGTATGGTATCTTTTAGCCATGTTTTCCATATTTGAGGGTGGACATATACAAATGATAGTTTTTTAGTTTTTCATCTGACTAACCCTTTAAGAAACTAAACATGACAAGATAGTGAAACTAAAATTATATGTTTCAGTACCTACTACGTACAACGTTGTTCCCAACATTGGCAACGTGATGTACGTTGTGAAACCGGAGATGGGCCGTGCTGCGATAGATGTATGCTTGGCAAGCGGAGGGGAAGTGTTTGCTATTACCTCTAAGGCGAAGCAAGACTTTGTCGTTGAGTTCATCAGCAACTACATGGCCGCTTATCCCACCTTGAAGCCACAAATATACGTTGGCATACGGCGATCGGGATCCGTATGGCGTACAGTAGCAGGTACTTATTAGGCGAGCGTCTCCACTAGACTCTTATAGCACTTCGTTCTGTTTTTGTTTGTTTTTTTTTTGTTTTTTTATGTCTGTCGATAGCGGTCGAACGAAAAAACCCGATCAACTTAAAATTTGGACCATCCACAAGCCTCGATGTGGATTGAAGGTGTAAAGTTTTGAGACAAAATCGTTCGAAAAGTTATAAAGTAACACCTTAGTTACTGCAGAATATTTTTCTGAAACAAAATGGCGGCAAAACGTTAGATAGCCAGTTTTTTTTTTACAAATTTGTCCTGTCACGAATATGTTAATCTAATGGCGATTTAATTAGTATTGGCAAAGTTACACGAAAGTTACTCGAAAATATATTTCTGAAACACAATAACGGCAAAATGTGAGGTGGCTATCTTATAGTACATTTTTGTCCAGTTACGAATGTACTAATGTAAACGCGATCCGATACGTATTAGAGGCAGAAATTACATTTCTATTGCTGTTAGTAACGGTGGCGGACCGTGGCGAAAACACTAGACAGAATGACAACGAAAATTCTAAGCAACGCACATTGCACTGCATTCAACAATATCGGGAAGTATAATAGCTATGGAAATATGTTTGTAATGCGCATTCTTGAATTGTTGTTAATTGTTGTTTTTTTATTAGCTTTGAGATCTTTTTGCCAGAACGTTCGTAGATATAGACGCGCTTGCTTATCAACGCGTCAAACAGAGCGTTTTCCTAGTATTCGAGATCCACACTCTTGTTGAGAAACGAGCATACAATAGCTTTCCGTGCCTTGCTATAGGGTGTATTCACACAGTGACCGGGGCTGCCATATTCTGTAAGAAAACAGTAGCTTTCCATTGTTGGACCTGTGTTTCACTATAAGATGTATTTAAGGCGGGTTCACACAAAATGACTAAGACTTACGATTAGTGTTTAAGACTAACGATTTAAGGTTTAACAGGGTTGAAGTATACGATTTATGTTTAAGCTTTAACAAACTTTTATAGTGATTAGTGTTTAAGAACGAGTGATTAAGAAAGTTGATTTTCGATTGTTGGCATTGTTGAAATACATTTGGGGATGGATGTTTTCGAGTACGTTGTTTTCCCAAGGCTTAATCACTCTATTGTTAGTCTTAGTCCATAGTCATTCTGTCTGAACGCGCCTTACCGTGGCTGCCATATTCTGTAAGAAAACAGTAGCTTTCTATTGTTAGACCTGTGTTTCACTATAAGATGTATTCACACGATACCGTGGCTGCCATATTCTGTAAGAAAACAGTAGCTCTCTATTATTAGACATGTGTTTCACTATAAGGTGTATTCACACAATGACCGTGGCTGCCATATTCTGTAAAAAACAGTAGTTTTCTATTGTTAGACCTGTGTTTCACTATAAGATGTATTCAAAAAGTTACGGTGGCTGCCATATTCTGTAAGAAATCAGTAGCTTTCTATTGTTAGACATGTGTTTCACTATAAGATGTATTCACACGATACCGTGGCTGCCATATTCTGTAAGAACACGGACAATTTTGTAAACGTTAGGTCTAAATTCACCAAACTCAAAAAAGGTCTGAATACACCAAACCAAACCAAAAAAAAGCCTAGTTTGCGTCTTGCGACAACCTTTATCATACCCTCGCGATGGCTCACTGGCTATTTGTTTCTAACTTCGAGGCGCCCCGTCCTCTGCCCGGTGCTTGAGATGACCTCGGTCACTGAACATCGCGCATACGACGTGATTCATAGGCGCCAACTCCGTGGGTGCAGGAGGGCCAAAGCACCCACAGGTAGATTTGTGTGGGTGCGGAGCACCCACACAAATAGAAAACGCGAAACCCAAACAACACGAAAAACCCACCCAAAAAAATATAAGGCATTCAGTGGCGTATCCAAGGGGGAGGGGTGTTCGGTGATTTGGACCACCCGAAATCCCAGCTTTACTTTTATTTGGAAATGTTCTTAAGATTATGGTAAATGTGTCCCGTTCAACAAAAGATCTTAATTTCTTCTAAAACACATTAGAAACTCTTCAAAAATACGTATTTGTCAAAAAAAATGCCTGCGGCGCTATTGCGAGAGATGACCCCCCCCCCCCCCCCCCCCACCCTCCGTCCATTGCGTCTCGGTGGTGTAGCACATTTTCACAGGTATGTTCTACTCTGCGCAACCCCCCCCCCCCAAGCAACTATGTAGCCTATGTGCCTTCGGTAATATATTATGTCGATTTGACAAGGTAGGACCTATTAAATAATTGAATGATTTTTTATTGAATAATTTAGAATGCAGCAATTTGGTAAAATCTGGCTAAAATTATGTTCTCTATAATTTAGACTGTTAAATAATTTTCCCGGGTATTCTACGGAGACCTTGTAGTAAATTTTTAGTTATTACTTGTAAGCTACTTGACATTACATTGTATATAGGTACTTCATAATATTTATGTACTCTTCACTAATCCTATGTCTTGTATGTATGTACTAAAAGATCGATTGAAGGCTAATAAAAACAAACAACATTCACTTCATTGTTTAGGATACGATGTGGTTTTGAATATCAGTCCTCTCCTATGTTCATAATCTACTCCAATACCACAATTGGTGAATGAAATTCCTCCCCCCCCCCCCCCCCCCTCCGGGGGCCATAGAGGCCGTAGAGTTTGCCTAAGTTTTGAGCACCCACAGTAATTCTGAAAAGTTGGCGCCCCTGACGTGATTGTATCACTATTAACTCGTGTTTTCATCATATGTTTCAGGGATTGAAGTAAGGACCCTGTATCCATTCGCTTGGGCTCCAAAAAATCCTATGAACATACATTACTGCGCGTATTTCGTGAAAAAAAACGTTGACTTACTATGAGATCCAGTGCTTCGACACAGATATGGCGCTGCCGTTTATTTGTGAGAAACCTACTTAGGGCCAGTTTCACCAGACTTTTATCCAGGAGTTTTCTTGTAATAGGTGATAGAAGCCACCATGCATTTTAAATGTATGTTCTGTTTGTTGGAATCATGGTAATCAATCTGAGATAAGTAAATCGGCCACGGCCTATTAGAATATTTGGTGAATTTGGACCGTAGTCTGCTTTACAATCACAAAAATATTGTTTGGTTTTAAGACACAAAGTTACTGTATTTACACACACAATTGTAAATGCCAATGCTAATTCAAATAAAGGAACTACAGTGGAGTTCCACGGGAGTTTACACCAACCTTTAAGGTAGTTTTCTTGGTACACCCCTAAAGTCCAGTCGAGCAATTATCTCCATTTAAACTCGAGCAAAGGACGAGGATTCAGATGACTGAATACACACATCACATTCTTCAAGGCGATGAGGTCCGATCGTTCTAGGACAATAAGAAATCCCGGGGTAGCTTATCTTTCAACGTATCTATGGGTGTCCAAAACGGGGGGAAAATGGTGTGGCCATGGTGTAAGCTCCCGCGGAACTCTACTGTAGGCTATATCTAAATGAAGATAATGGACCTTAAATTAAACGTACAAATGTGTTGTTATTAGGTATACGTTCTCATAACAAAATATGTTAATTAATCCTTCATTACATTCACTAAAATGCACCATGAATATCCTGGATTGAAAATGTCAACTTATTTATGAATATCTCTAAACATAATAAGAGCGTATCAGCTGAAATGTCAATTTTGACACTGGGCCACTAGCTAGCACACTAACGCAGCAATTAGTAACAACAATTACTAATTGTAGTATTAGTCGACTAGCGCCAAAATAGAGATTTGAGATACTCACTATAGTTTATACCAGGTAGGCATGTCACCATAGAAACCGGTTCGTAGGGGACGTATTGTCCACCCCTTGAGTAGCGCTGTCACGTTGGGGCGAGATGTTGATGTAATAAGTGTCTTATTCGTGGAAAAAGATAATTAAGCTTGGCTTCCTTTAAATTGACCTTGTTGGTGTTCAAGGGTCAAGAGTCCAGGCGATGAGAGCTATTGGCATTTCATTAGGGGAAGGTAAAGTAAAACGCCACATCTCGCGGTGAAATGCCGTCCTGGTATGGACTATACCAACCCTTCTTCCACACTCTGCAGGTTTCCACCTGAAACCTGTTTTACGTTAGACATTCCTCTGGTATTAATTTAATACGTGTGTAAGAATCACCGTACACCAAAATAGTTTCGTTGATTCTACCCAATTTACAAGTTACATATCAAAATTTCATTAAAATGGTACACAATCCAACACAACTCAGAAATAATCTATTCTTACTTATAACCTTGAATCCTCACCTTGTGGCACATCAGTCCCAGTGCTTCTATATACGATATATCGTAACCTATAATTACGCTGGTATAGGTAGCCCAAGACATTCTTACACATGCTTTCGTCACAGGCGAGGTTGTCGTAGCCAATCAGCGATCGTTATCTGCGCGCGCTTGTCTCGGGTGGTTCGCTGGTTGGCTATAGTTAAGAGCTTTGGTGAGTTATGAATTACTATTATGCTATATATATATATATATATAAGTTTGTTTGTTAAACAAAATATGCCAACGGACGGACCCTTTTGGTAAAATGCTGACCGGGCCCTTTTTCTTAAATCCGCTCCTGGCTATGAGTGCCTCGTTTGTGACGAAATCATATGTAAGGTAGTCTTGGTTTGCGTATACACACATGTTATTGCTCGGAGGAAGATAAGGTGAAGAAAGTGGTACCTTTTCGGCCATCTCATGAGAATAACTTACAACATTATGGTTAAGGGGGATTAAGAGCATACCATTTAATTTGGGTAAAGAGTGGATGAGAGAAATTTGTTTTATGTTACCGGTAATCTAAAGAAAATTGGTAAAAGTTTAATGCAACATAAGTTGGAGTTGACTCATTAAAATTATGCTAGCGTGTACCAGAAATTGTGACAATCTTTGAAATTGATGCAGCTTATAGGTATACTATTAGGCCATTAGCTTGGTAATATGTGGTAACATCCGAAACGTACGAGCACTGTGGTACGAGATATAACAAGCATAAAACGTATTATCTCTTTCCTGATCCATGACATGTATAATATGGTTGTAAGATTTCTTAGACGATCAGATAAGTGTAACAAAGATTTTTATAACCGCATAAAATGTTGTAATTTTATTGTCATAAAGAGTGCTTCGGTACTTCGTGTGATGAATGTTTTAGATAATAAAATATTACTAATTTTGTAACATATATTTGAGTTAACGTCAAAGTAGGTTCAGTCCCAATTGTTATCAAAAAAATATCGACATTAATTATGAAGAACATAAGATTGTGTAATTATTTTCTATTGAATATCTTCATTTGGAGAATGGAATCATACCAGTTTCTTCCACAACCGAGTATCACATTAGGGTCGAAGTTTATTTCATTGACCTAACCGCAAAAAAGATTTCTCTTGTGGTGTGATACTTCGTATAATATACGACATGTAAGTTTGAAGCTTTAACAAATCTCCAGATTTGCTCAAAATTGAGTAAATAACATGTGTCGTGTTATAAACATATTAACAATAGTACAACCATTGAGTTTGTTCAACAAACTCAATGGTACAACATTAAATCTTTAATGTTTGGAAAGTGTATACACCAACGTTTAAGATGAACTGCGCTTTACTAATTTTTACTTCTGTTCACTTGCCCTGAGGTGAGTGTGGGGGATTGAAAGGCTGGTGTGCTCCCACAACGCTTACGAGACGGCGGGCGTGGTCGATGTGTGGCAACCTTGGGCGCACGTACCTCACTGGTGCAGGGCGGGTTGGAAACGTGGCAACTAGGTGCTTAACTGGGCGGAACGTGGTGGATACGTGGCAACCCTGCACTAGATGCCTCGCTGGGAGGAACGTGTTGGATACGTGGCAACCCTGCACTAGATGTTGACTGGGAGCAACGTGATGGATACGTGGCAACCCTGTACTAGATGCCTTACTGGGAGGAACGTGGTGGATACGTGGATACACGATTTTGTTATGATATAATTGCATTAAAATGTTTTTACATTGTCTCACAAGATAATCAAAACGTCAATTCAGAAATGTTTGTTAGTATTTAGAAATGCTTCGTTTTTCAAATGTGTTAAATTAAGTTTCGACGGTGTCTCGCAACGGGGACGCTGAATAACACCGAGTAGCTAATTCAAAATACTCTTTTAGCAAACCGTGCTTAAATAACAGATTATTCATTTGCGAATCTTTGCAACTACAAGTAGTGGAACTCAAGTACCCACATTGCAACTTTCCGTTACAACATTTATACAAACTAGACGAAAAATTCACAAATTCGCATACCGTCCTGATTTACAGATTTCGCAATTTTATTATAAATTCCAATAGGTGCAGAGAAAGTGTGTTAACGAAACTAGATGGCAGATTGCAGAAGATTCACGGCCGTGCACAGATGTATGCATAGGTGTACGGATCGCAGCACGGGGTTTCTTTGTGATCTCGTACTGATCTAAAAAAAAAACGCGCACACCAGTAAGTAAGGCCGGGTTCTCCTGCAGCCCATTTGAAGCCCAACACAGTCAACTCCTGAAACATTAAATCATGACCACATACATTTGATAGTCTACGCAAACGCAAACGCAAACGCAAACGCAAACGCAAACGCAAACGCAAACGCAAACGCAAACGCAAACGCAAACGCAAACGCAAACGCAAACGCAAACGCAAACGCAAACGCAAACGCAAACGCAAACGCAAACGCAAACGCAAACGCAAACGCAAACGCAAACGCAAACGCAAACGCAAACGCAAACGCAAACGCAAACGCAAACGCAAACGCAAACGCAAACGCAAACGCAAACGCAAACACAAACGAAAACGCTAACGCTAGCGTAAACGTAACGCAAACACAAACGCAAACGCAAACGCAAACGCAAACGCAAACGCAACGCAAACGCAAACGCAAATGCAAACGCAAACGCAAACGCAAACGCAAACGCAAACGCAAACACAAACGCGAACGCAAACGCGAACGCAAACGCTAACGCAAACGCTAACACAAACGAAAACGCAAACGCAAACGCAAACGCAAGTTATCGATGGCACAAACAAAAATGTTTATATAAAACATTATGCATCCAAACGTATGCTTGTACAAAATCAATGCTGGGTGAGAACACGTTCCAAAAACTCGTCTGTACTTTTTCTACATCCGATTTGGTTTGTGATCTATTCTACAACGTTTTGCTTCGAACGTTGCATCGAGACAAAATATATTTTGTTGAGGGAAGCAGAGTACACGAAGACACGTCCTTTACGACCCTTGATTTACTTAGATCGGCTAGAATATAATTGTTATTGTGGTTCAAAGTTCAAACCAATGATTTGGCTGTACATACTATACAAAACTATATAGTAAGGGTTGGACGTAGTTCCTGTACGTTCGAGGTCCAGCTTATTATAGCCGGTAAACAGATCATTTTATGTGATGTTTATGGTAATGATAAATTTCACGATAATATATGTCATATAACATCAAATTTACCCTCAGTCATCACCAGGTAAAGGTGACAATTAACATTCCATTCACCAATTATTTATCCTTTATATTGAACATAAAATGAGGCTATTAAGTGTACTGGAAGATAAAGTATTTTCTAAAATGAGTCAGTGTTACATACTTGCAACATAACAGAATCAATAGTAAGAAAATGTTATTTTTCAAACATCAAATAATTCTGGCGCCTCAACCAATTATTGCTATTCCGGGAAACCATCACGTATTGAACTGTCAAGTGAAGTTCGTGTACACACTTATTTACGATTTAAGGTTCAAGGTTTAACAAAATAAAATAAATCTTAAAGCATTAAGACGTTTACACATTTTCCTATATGATTTAAGATTTAAGGAAACCATCGCAACGTTAGCTATTATACCAAAAATTATTAGCTCAGCCAATGAAAATAAATAAAATAAATAAATAAATTCACATTTAGAGTCTACCCACTCAGTAACTAAACTGATTTGCAGTGGGGGACTTTAATTTAAAGTGACTGAACCAACCCTGTAGGCTTCGAACACCATCGACGAGTGATCGATAACCAATCAAAGATCGATATTTCAAATACGAAACATATGAATCACGATGGTTCTATGAATCCGGCCAATCTTATCGATCCTTAGTAAAACAGTTAGAAAAATAAAACCTTAAAGCATAATTCTTAAATAAGTCTGTTAACCGAACTTTACACATTTATGTTCTTATAACACCAACTAACAGCCTTTCGTAGTATCACAGAGAGCAACAAGCGAATGGCCCCGTTGATGACGCTCTCTCCGATCTCCACCTAGCGGAGGCTCGTCGAACTTCCAAGTCAAGTCGTCGCAGTCCGTTACATATTGTTAATAAGCACATGTTTTTCAAATGGGGGAAAAATTATGGAAAATAATCTTTTTCCTTGAAAGGCAAAACCACAACCTTTACACGATTTTATTCTCTGTATTCAATCTATATCAATGTGGTTAAATATGTATTTTAGGTTTTATATTTTTAGATCAAATACGTTAATTTAAGAGTCCATCTTGTTTTGTATTGAGATACAAACTGATTATATTGTATCTCATACACTTCATGACTTGGGAGTTTGATGAGCCAATCAGACATATGACCTGCCCAATAAATCTGCTATTTTTAAAATTCTGTCTTCATTGTGTAGAAGCAACTGTTTTATACCCATGTATCTTTATTTGTCATGGATGGAAATACACATAATTGTTTAAGTTGTTTGCCTGAATATCCCTTTTATAAATGACATTGCTTCCAACTGGCACTTAGCCTTGCCGGTACACAGATTTATTTTTTGGGTACATCAGCTTTATATTAGGTTTTAGCAGTGTTTTTTCTGACCATATTACAGAAACCGCCATACGTGAGTGTCACTCAATATCATAACATTAGTCTTGATGAGGGGGGGGGGCAGTTCTCCCCCCCCCCCCACCACCCAACTCAACGCAAAGATTACGACGAATATACACGCGACGTTCATAATTAATGAATGACAATGAGTCGTATTCGTCTTCCAAAACCGTGTGGGGGGGGGGGGGGGGGTAAAAATGGGTTCGTGTCATTTTACTAGTCTGCTTTAAACGTATGCATACGGCATAATAGACTTTCTGCTAAAACTTGAATAGACCTATTTCAGAATTGGTCTAGGACCCTTAGATAGAGCTAGTCACGCCCCTCTAGATCTTCAATGACAACAAAGTACAACAGTGCAAAATGCATTTTAACATAACTATTAAGAACCCTTAAATAGCGCTAATCACGGCCCTCTAGATCTTCAATGACAACAATTCACAACAGTGAAAAATGTATATTAACATAACTATCAAGAACCCTTAAATAGAGCTAATCACGGCCCTCTAGATCTTCAATGACAACAATTCACAACAGTGAAAAATGTATCTTAACATAACTATCAAGAACCCTTAAATAGAGCTAATCACGGCCCTCTAGATCTTCAATGACAACAATTCACAACAGTGAAAAATGTATCTTAACATAACTATCAAGAATCCTTAAATAGAGCTAATCACGGCCCTCTAGATCTTCAATGACAACAATTCACAACAGTGAAAAATTTCTAGATCAATTCTAAAAATCATCTTTTAAGATTAAATCTAACGTTTCTGTTTCCGAGCTCTGGAAACCTAACACAAATCTAGTTTTGGAGGAAACTAGACAACCATCAGTCACTGGCTTTGATAGCATTACAGGAAGTGACATGACGTGGGCTCGTGCTGAAATTCACGGTCCCTGACTACGAATTTTGATGATAACAAAATTTGTGTGGTAAATATAATATAGCTTAGTACACCTCACATGTGACCACTTCTAAGAGCCAGTTTCACCAGACTTTAATTTGGCGATTTTATGTTTATCGGAGATCAAAAATGGCGCCCGATAAAAGAAGCCATCATGCATTTTGTATCTAATGTTTGTTAAAACCATGGTAACCAATCCCAGATTAGTAAATCGGCCGATTAAAAGGAGTGGTAAATTCGGACCTAAGAAATATACGGGAAGATATTTTCTAAAAAATAATACTATGTCTATGAGTAGAGTTATCTAAATCACGAGGCGGGTGCATTTTTTTTTAAATTTTATTTTACCATTTTATTTTATTCATTGCATGGAAGTGTTTTAAATATCGAGTTGATAAATGCACACTTAGTAAATCTTGGGGTAGGGGGGGAGTTTCTGCCACCAGGAAAATATAGCCCAGCTGCATAAAACCAGAAGAAAGAAAAAACTAAATATAAAGGAAAACACAATAACCATTTATCTGCCTGTTATAGTGAAAGAAGTCGCGCATTATCATATATCGCCATCTGAACAGCGGACCCAATGCTCGAGTTTGAAAGGCGTTAAATGCTTTTATGAACTTTGTTCTAGTAGTCTACCACGAAAACTACCTTATATGTTGGTATAAACTCTGGCTGACAAACATTGGAGGCAAGACAAAACATCGATTGGCTTTAATACACGGTTCATCCAGAAACATATGTGTCTAATCAGTTTATAATTCCCTGACGTCACAGCGGCCATGATTGCGACAAACTTGATTTAGGCCTATCCTAGATCGTTGACGGATATTTTTCAATTTTCCAAGATAATAGTAATTAAAAATTTAAAGAGGTAAACAGAAGTAATCAAAAATAGCAAATTACGACAAATACCAATTTTATTTCAAAACCAGCCTACATTTTAAAGAACTGAGGATTTCTGTGTTCAACAGGCTTCAATTGTTTCTCCATGGTAACGTCAAAGTTTAGTCACAAATGTGGCCGCCACGCGCACAGATGTGACGTACGTGCAACCTATGTATATTGCTTATCAATTTAAATAAAATATCAACTGAAAATCTTGTGGCAAACTGTGCTTAAAAACAAATGATCTTTATGCGAATCTTCACAATTGCAAGAAATAAAATTTCAGCACTCAAAACGAACAACACCCTTATAAAGCTCACTTTCAGTGAACAGTTATAATAATGTTCGATATGGTAGAATCACGATTCTGAATCGTTATAGTTATTTATTGAAATATATCGCAATATGTTAAAAAGATCCAGTTAGTGCAAATAAAGTGTGTTGACTCCCAAACTCATTAACGAGCCAAACAGAATTGCAGGTTGCAGCGGAGCGACTATCGTGTACAGATGTATGACAGTGGGTACCCTACATCGCCACAGTTGAAAGTTGCATGAGCACGAGTTGATTTTTGAAAACGCGAACAGCGGAATCCAGTTACGGGTTCTCCAGCAGCCCACTTGAAGCCCGGCAAAGTACTCACGGTCACTCCTGAAACATCAAAAACGTGACAACGTCGATTAAGTGACGACACTCAAACACAATTCGGACACATTTCGCTACTTTGAGGAAATTCAATTCTGCAACCAGTTGTGGCCTAGCCAAACACAAGGTCTACTTGATCTCCGCCTAGCGGAGGCTGGGAGTTCGACGAGCCTCCGCTAGGCGGAGATCAAGTAGACCTTGAGCCAAACATACATGTTTACAGGTGGCAGTGAATGAGGGGAATAGAGTATCGTGTAAGCGGTGATGAATTCGAGGGCAGTGTATGGTTGCTAAGGGATGTGATTTTAAGTAGTTTGTACTTTGTTGTGATGCCTGCAATGTGAAGGTGAGTTTTTTGAATGAAAGTATAAATTAAATAGTGTTTAAAACGAATCGAGTTGTGCATTAAATTAATGAAGTGTAATTAAATAAAACCACCTCGACAAACCACAATCAAATATGTAATTTTAAAAAATATTTTATTTGTTTTGTAATTTTGATAAAATTAAGATTCAAAATAAATCCCAAATTATAACATTGTATTTATTTTTTTAATATCAATCTTTAAAAAGTCGTTTTATCACAATTTGTTTGCATTTGTCTTACATGTATATATATATATTATATATGTCAATAAAATTAGAATAATTGCGGGTTATTCCGCCACGTCCTACCTCCATATTGTGCCGACGTTTCAGGAACCTTATGGATCCTATCCTCAGGGCACCGAACTCTCAGTTGAGAGTTCGACGGCACCATATGGAGGTAGGACGTGGCGGAATAACCCGCAATTATTTTAATTTTATTGACATAAATCCTGGCCACGAAAGCTTTAGTGTTTTAATATATATATATTTATATATATATATATATCTACGAAAATTGACGTCTCAACATATATATATATTATATGAAATACGGGGTTTACCCCCCCCCCCCCCTTACCAAACCACAGCGCTATGATTACTTAGATTTTCGATTTTGTGTTTTAATCTTGAGATATAATTAAGAAATGCAGATTTTGATGAAGAAGTTTTGATAAAGATGAAGACATAAAGGTATCTTCGCTCTTAAAATATAATCATCATTAGGTACAGTTATGTGTATTATTATTACACACAAGCTTCAATGATGGGTACGATTTGTTTCTATTAAACATAAATATTACCTGATATTTACGTTATAATGAAACAATGGGGAATATGCATCAATTTTTTTTAGCATTTTACTAGATAAGGATTAACTTCCTGAATACAAAAATATTTTATTTCGATGACATAGAATAAAGTTTCGTTTATAAAAACGAGCTGAAAGTTTCACACATATTTATGGCGGGAAAAACGGGGCATACGTCACTTTCCATGTATCAGCAATCAACCAATCATAAAATGATAAAAAATAACGTTTATTTGGAAATTATCATATCCAAAATCATATAAAATCGTATTAATGTCTTGTACGCCTAGTAATTAATTTTGAAGCCCAATTACTATAAAAACAATAATACCAAGCATATTTTCATAGAATATCAGTAAATATTGGGTGTTGTTATTCATGTAAAGCAGACTTGACAACGGCTTGAGTAAAAATGTTGACAAGGTTAGCTTGACGACCTTGAAAATTTGATTGTTTCGTCTAGGAGCCGGGAGCAGTGATTTTCATGGATTGTGACGTCACATACCGTTTAAAATAATAGTGCGGGAAACAGATAATCAAAATCTTTGAACATGCATAAAAGTATAATGAGTTAATTTTAAAACTTTTAAATTAGGTTTGTGATGTCTTTAGATGAATAACAATATATTCCACGTACTTTCAGAGCTGTAGAAAATTCATGCACATTCCTTATTCAGTACACTGGGAGATGGATTATTTTCTAACGAGAGTGTAACAGTTATGTGGTTATTACCATTCCAGGTTTTCCACACATTGTCTGGATATTTTACAGCGCCTCCATTTATTTCTGAACGATAGCTGGGATTCGATTTCATAAACGTGTCGATAAAACCTATAGCATAGTCTTCCTTTGCTACGGTGTCAACTACGAAAAGAGAAGCCCCGTCTCCCACACATACTGCCTGAGAAACGTTGACAGTCACACATGGAACTACGTGCTTTATCGGTCCAATGTTCGCCACGCTCATATACCAGGGAATGACTGAAATAAAGAAGAGAATCATATTTTAGACAGTTGTAAAAGAAGTTGACTCATAATATGTTTGGAAACAATATGCCAATAGAAATATTAAATTTAAAAAGCTAGTGTAGGGCAAAGAAAAAAAAAGCTTCGAAAATCTAACCCATGATGTAACATTGCCAATAAGCACTACGATACTGGTTCCACAGCAACCTTGTACATGGTGACGTCATAGATTGACAGCTATTGACCAATCAAAGATCAATATAGGAAAAAGCAATGCTCTGATTGGCTCTGACGACTCACAAATCAATAATGTCGGCATTCACAAGGTTGCTGTGGAACGACGTAGTTGACAATTTGAAGCAAGTTGTTTTGGTTAAATGTCAATTCAATAGACCTTTTTCAGAATTGATTTAGGACCCTTGGATAAAGCTTATCACGGCCCTCTAGATCTTCAATGACAACAATGCACAACACTGAAAAAAGCACCTTAAAGTCACTCCTCTAAGTGTACTCTCTAGTCAGAGTCAACTATAACTAATGATCAAAGTCAGCTGAACAATGCAATTAAAACAAAATGTTTTTAATTTTTAAATAGAAGTGTGTATTTTAAATATTGTTTGTAAATCTTTCCCTACATAAATATGTTATTTTAACTAAACTGTTAATTTATTTGCATTGTCGGAAGTGCTAGTCTGTCAACTGACTAAAACACGGCGCAGTAGTTGCCGCTCAAAATCAGTGCAGCCATACAGTGGAAACAAATTAATAGCAAGAATAACACTAATTTGATATCTGTTTGATTGAAATAATGTCCCGTATATTAGATTGATAATAACATATTATAAACACTTGTGAATGGTTGCTTTGATTTAGAAGTGATATATGAAGTGGAACACGTAATATTTGGTCATGTAGTCTATTGCCAACCTTAAAATACGCTTGGCAACATCGCAACGTGATCGCAACCTTCCCAACAATCAACCACATGCCATGTGAAGATGTCAGCTTCTTTCGCGCGCAGTAAAAAGGGAAGTTTTCATGCTGCGTTTAATAAAACGCGCTTGATGCGACGCGACTGAAACGCTAAAATCAGATGATCAGTTTGGAGCGACGCGATCTGGTGTGATTAGCTATGCCAGATTTAACTTTATCGCGCGTTGCGTGTGCAAAAAGTGCATATCAAAATTCAAAACAAAAACAATTGACAACACATTGTTTGTGTTGTTTGTGACGGCTGTTGAAAACGAAAGTCTTGTGGGACAGCACTCTATGACAACTAAAATGCGATGGCATAGGTAGCTAGCAGATTAGGTGGTGTGTGCACATAATAATCTAATTAATTTAACATTTGAGCCGTAAAGCCAATGTCTGGAGTGAGGCGTGGGCCTAGCTAGCCTAGGACTCAATTTCATACGGAAGAGAATGCTGACATTGGCTAGGCCTACCTTATCTAGGCTAGCCTAGACCAGGCCTTCACAAAAATGAATCGATACAGGCCTATGGGTAGGCCCCACTGCAGTTTGCTTCTAGGGCTCTACTGTTAAATTTAGTACATTCTTGGCCCACGCCAATCTCCATCTATACCCCCTAGCTACTGATTGCGAAATGCGAACAATGACTTTATTCCAGATAAACATTTATGGTACTAAGGGTAGACCAAGGCTGTTGTCCTAGGTTGGCCCTTGGATTCTATACAAAGTAGGCCTAATATTATATGATAATCACGACATTGTTGATGACGAAAGAACGAAATCTTTCAATGTAAACAAAGCGCAGCGCGAGTGCCTATGCGCTGGCCCGGGGCACGTCAATGTCCGCTATCAACATCATAAATAGAACGTAGACAAAATATTACAATGCACAGTTAACTTCAAGGATCAAATACAGATATTGTGTATTATGTACCAACAAAATAAAGAACTAAATCAATCAAAAGCTTAGAATTCTAGATTACAAAAATTGAGTAGGTACTGGCCTACAAAAGGCTCATGTTGCAGAATACAAGTATTCAAAGACCAATCACGACATAAGAACTCATACAAATCATAAAGGAAAATGTAATTCGGTTAATATGAATGTTGGTCTGCGTCAGGCAAGTGTTGACAGCCGGGTCTAGCATGTCGCGGGCGGCGGGGGAGTGACCTGTTGGAGCAGTCGACTCTGCATTGTTGCCAAGTTTCTGAGCGTACATGCAACTTTAGGCTCAAATAACGCAAAACGTAGTACGGATATACTCATTTTTCTGCTTTGTGTGTATTTCTTGAGAACTAAGCTTCATTTTGATACTAAATTTGTTCACGTAGCAACGTTTTTTGGCTCCTTTATATCTATGTGAAGGTGATAAAATGTGTAATTTCTCTCTCTCCAATGTTAAAGGATAGGGATTTTTAAAATGTTCACTTCATTATTTTGGAAAAAGTAGAACGGAAAGGTACGTATATTTTTTTGTATTGTGAAAGAGCGCTGTCTCATTGTGAAGTAAGCCAAATATGAAGAACGTGACAACGATGTCGAGTTATAGAGGAGTGACTTTAAAATAACCGTCTATCAAGGACCCTTAGAGTAAATCACGGTTTTCTAGATCAATAGTAGACTTAACGCTACAAAATGAAAGCGTAGATCACGTCTAGATATCTCAATTAAATTTTGTATCTTTTCATTTCCGCTAACTAATTCCCCGTCTGACAAAAATGTATTGCACATTGGACAAATAAATTATAAATGCATACACAGATATGCAATATGTATTACTGCATAAGCAACATTTGTTTGATATTTTGCTTATATAGCATATGAATGTTTCAACTTTAACTGAAATGTTACTCGTATCGATAATTAAGATATTGAACAGGGTCTTGTATACGAAAGAATAAATTATCAGCATTTCTTCTCAGTGTTCTGCTTTTGTGTCAAGTAAAACCAGGGAAAGAATATTTTAAGACGTTCTGCAGACCGCAAAAAGATAGGCAGACCGCCTATCATACAAGGTGGCTAAACGTATCAATCCCATATGCCCATGTTGGTGATGAGGTCGTTTTAAAAATGTGTGCACGCATTATAAATAAAAAGTGAAGATATGAATAAAAGTGAAAATGAGAGATGATTTTGGGTTTTGTACTCTACTTCCATCAAAGTTGTTATACCGATCTAAATTAATTTCCCTTATTTTGGTGGATTTTTTTGGTACCGATTCAGGCATAAGTGGAAAAAATATAATGTTTTACGTTGATATGCTGTGGTAGTGGTGGTTGCAACGGTAGTAGTGGGTGGAGTGGTAGTGGTGGTTGCAACAGTTGTAGTAGTTGGGGCGGTAGTAGTGGTTGCAACAGTTGTAGTAGTTGGGGCGGTAGTAGTGGTTGCAACAGTTGTAGTAGTTGGGGCGGTAGTGGTGGTTGCAGCAGTTGAAGCAGTTGGGGCAGTAGTAATGGTTGCAGCAGTTGAAACAGTTGGGGCAGTAGAAGTGGTTGCAGCAGTTGAAACAGTTGGGGCAGTAGAAGTGGTTGCAGCAGTTGAAACAGTTGGGGCAGTAGAAGTGGTTGCAGCAGTTGAAACAGTTGGGGCAGTAGAAGTGGTTGCAGCAGTTGTAGTAGTTGGGGCAGTAGTAGTAGTTGCAGCAGTTGAAGCAGTTGAAACAGATGTAGTAATTGCAAGTGCTGCAGTAGTTGCAATCGTGGTAGTAGCTGAGGTAACCGGACTTATGGTAGCTAGAGTTGTTAAGTTGGTGGTACTGGTCGTGGTAAGACTGGCAGTACTGTCTGTTGTGTTTGTGCCAATAGAGGGGGTCGCATTGGTAAGGGCGCTTATAGTGGTTGGAGACGTAGCTGTCGAGTCAGATGAAGCAGAGTCGCTTGAAACGTCGGTTACTGCGTCATCACTCGACGTATCAGACGACGGTTCGGTGACCGACTCTGTCGTTGCTTCTGTCGCAACCTCTGTAGTTGTTACTGTGCTCGTACTGGGAGTGGTAACTGTAACATAACACAAACTACAGGTTTACACTGGTATGCAATGGAGATGACTGTTTTAATCTATGGACCAAGTGTAATTATGGTTAACGATGATAATACAGTCACGGAATGTAATGCTGCCTTAGATGAAATTATATAACCAACACGATTGTATAGTGATGGAATGGAGATGCGTTTCCTTACAAAATTAATTATTGATCAAAGTACTTTTGTAAGAGATTACGTTTAAACTGTTTTTTCTAGTTGACATTTCAGGATTGCCTAATCGTCAGTCGTCGCACTTGTAGGGTTTTTGCTATAAGGATTCATAATATACAGTATCCGGGGTTTTGGTAAGGTATCGCTTTTTGAATAAAAATTGTGTATAATTCCAATACTCGATAAACAAAAGGGAAGTCTCATCAAAAATAAATATTCCTCAAAGTACCTAAAAATGGAAGATCATTATCTACAAGTACGGGCGGTATAATTTTTATATCTGAGAAGCGTATATTTCCAATTCTATTAGCATTTTAAGTTTTGATTTGGAACTTCTTGTTCCGTAATTGAAAAACGGCTCTTGACGTCATATGTCATGTAAACAACTGCCTCCTTGAAGTATTCTTAATAATATCAATGATATTAAGTTGGACATTTTACAATAGGATGCAGTGACTTTACAACAATGTCTTTTATACCACTGTTTTCTTCAGAAAATACATTTTGATACAGTATTTACCAAAACGTGTTTAAAATAATGCAATTATTTAACATATTGTTGTTAATTAATGTTGAGAAGTGTTCATTTACTAACTATAAATAAACGTTAGTTTAGTTAGAGTCTTATGAGAGCAATAATCTCTTAAAGGGTGGCATTTCAGTACTATTTGTATGATACTAGGAAAACGCTCCGCGTTGACAGATGAGCGATTTTTTTCAATGTATCAAATCAAATGAATCATTTGCATATCATATAACTCTTAAAAAAAAAATATATACCTTTATAATAAGCATATGATTTTTTTTGCAAGATGGCGGATCAAGTTACACTCTTATAACTTTAGTATATTATTTCTCGATATGTTGCTAATAAATGTACGGAATATTATTTAAATCCGTTTAGAAGTTTTCTTTAAAGAAATTAAAACCGTCAAGTTGATGGATTTCCGCATAATTTCATTCGACCGTGGTCTACTCAATAGGCTCTAATTCATAAACTATAAAACCTATTAGTGTATAAAAAGTTCCATAATGTAGATACAGACTATATCTAAAATGGAATATTTATTAATCATACAATTACCCGCTTTTAAATCATAATAAAAGCTTTTTAATTTGTCGACCAAGTTCGTTGTTAACATTTGCATGTTTGCCGTGAAGGTCATTAAATATAACACGTCATTGTAGCCATTCTATGATAGCTATCAAAATTCCAAATACAGAATGAGAAAGGTCTGACTGCGTAAGCCGTTTTGGCAGCGTACTATGTGCATCTTACTTCAATGGTCCGCAAATGCGAATCATATCGGTGGAACACTGTAAAAATGAAGAAGATGTCTGCCGTAAATAAACAATATTTGTTTATAACATGGTGGTTAAAGCTACAACTTTGAAACTTATGTCAAGTGTTGGTAGTATTAATGTGGACCTACATATAAAAAATTATTAATATTTGTGTGTAAGTTTTAATTTAATTAAATAAATAACAATACATGTGTATCAGTTGTTAATTTTTTGTAGGTTGGCATCTTATGTCATTGTAGCCATTTAATGAAGGCTATCGAGATTCCAAATAATAGTGCATAGGTAATGTTACGTACGCTATTTTTGGTGTATACTATGTGCATCTAATTGCAAAAGTCCGCAAATGCGAATCATATCGGCGGAACACTGTAAAAATGAAGAACTTATTGTTGTAAATAAACAATATTTTTTTATAACATGGCGGATAAACGTACAATTTTGAAATTATCGTCAATTGTTGGTACTGTTGATATAAACCTACAAAAGAAACATTATTTAAATCCGTTTTGTAAGTTTTCATTTAATTAAATAAATAAACAAATTTTATTTTTCAGTAATTAATTTTTTGTAGGTTGGCATCTTGACAAATTTTGCTGGTTATGTTAACAGCATCGAGTTAAATAGTCACGAATGTTGCCCGAAAATTTCAGCAAAATACGTCGACCCGTTTGACCTGTGCGCGACGAACAAAATTTAGCGCACATACATACATACACACACACATACACACAGACAAAGCGCCGATCGAGTTGTATGGAGAGATTCACTCCGCTTCGCTACGCTCATCTAAAAATTACTGTTTACTGACATATGACGTCAGAACCTTGAAATCACGAGCAAGATGGCGCAGGTCCGTTTCTGAGCGTGTTTTGACAGCAGTATCTTTGATTAAAGCGATGTTAATGCACCTTTCGAGCCGAAACCAATTAATTCCCGTTTATTTTAACTTGAGGTAACCAGTAAGCAAATAAAAAAAATGCGTGAGACTTCCCTATTAAATCTGAATCTTACAACACCACATAAGTACATAACCCATGCTTTCAATCGGGCAAGGTTTATGTGGTCACATGATCATGTCACCAATATGTTATTCCAGTTTTAGCAATGATGTAAAATATTTTTTATAACTAATACTTCCAAGCTTGAAACTGACCTGCAGGTGTACATGTCATGATGGGTTTATTCCACTTTTTTCCCTTCGAGCATGTTGTTGCCTTGTACTTGTCCTTGGAGGCAAAGCCCGGCATGCACTTCATGGTAACCTTTGTTCCCAGGTTCAGTTTCTTGGTACAGTCCAAGACAGTCATAACCTTCTTCTGGGTTATGGTACAGTTGAGCAGAACGTTCGAGGCCACAACGGGGTTACAGCGGGAGAAAATTGATACTATATTCTAAATAAAAAGACAAATTTACAAAATAAAATCGACAAATTATAACTAAATTTCAATATGACCAAACGTATAAAAAATAGCAATTTTCTCATGCTTCAGTACCTACTCCAGTTGACCACCTTTCAGTTGAGTGAACCATACTGACTTTAATAATGATATTTAAACCTCATAACAAAGATTGTCGTTATTTGTATCGGAAAGAAACGCATTCAATATTTTGTTACCGTGATCTATTCGAATAGCAGGATACGTTTTTCTCAATGTGTAATGCCTATTGCCTACAACTTATGATCATTCCGTCAACATTCATTAACCTACAACATGGCTGACCTAAGTTCTTACTTGTTGAATACCTGCTAATTAACAATATTTTGTTGAACCTCACGAAGTGAACAATGTGATTTAAAACTAAACCACCTGTACTAAACACTAAACCGCCAACACTGTAACCTGTAATGGCGCGTTCAGACAGCATGACTATGGACAACCAGTGACTAAGCAAAACAACGCCCCCCCTCCCCCCATATCTTGCAGAGAAATACATGACGACTTTGAAAGATGGCAGTCTTCGAGTGCTTTGACAAGTGCGTAGCGGGCTCTTCCCGTAAAAATTAGTACTATGGCGTGGGCGTGTAAAGCAAAAACGGTTTCATGTTGTCCCGAAGTTACAGCTGCTATTATATTTGCTGAAAATGAAAGAAGACATGAATGATATCGCCATAATCACTCATTATCGGAATTCATTTTCAAATAGTAACTGATGTGGACTGATAACCTACAGGCTGCAGCAGACGACGTGAAACTTTGATATTAAATTAGGTTCGTTTTATTTACCGTCACTTTGCACTTTTGACATTTACTCTATGAAATAACATGACGTGAGTGCAAAAAGTACAAAAGGTGTAGCCAAATCAAACGAACCTATTGTTTACATCGGTACCGGAAACCGTGACCGGAAGCTGTCGAAACAAACTCTGCGTAAAAGTGAAAACCTAAACAACATCAAAACTTAACTTGACTCCGATGGTACGATTTTCATTTGCTGAACAACAGTGACGTTCCACGCAGCGATTGGTTGTTACTAACGCTTAACAATCGTGAATATCAATAATGTCACTTGGTCTTAAACACTTATCACTAGTAAAGTGTGTGAAAGCTTCAATGAAGGTACTTTACTTCAACTTTCTTAAACCTTAATCGTTAGTCTTAGTCATTTTGTGTGAACCTGCCTTAATGTCCTCGCAGCGCGTGTGCATTTAAAAAGCAATACAAATAAAACACTTATGGTAAAGAGGACAAAACTCGATCAGCTGTTTGTTTTTATCGACATCTTTAGAATGATTCAAGATAATGGAAACGTGACGTTCATTGCGATTTGAATATCAGCTAAACAATGTATATAAAAACTTTTAAATAATGTGTTGTCTATACGTTGGTTATCTCTGTAACTAATTCAATAATTTACAATTGATACGAATAATTAATTACATAAATGTAACAATATTACAATATTTAAAACATTATTTAACGGATCGAAAATCAAGTCGTAAATAAAGGTCCATTTTCAGTTTCTTAAAGTGTCTCAAGCTATCTATAGATCACCGCTAATTTAGCAAGTTACACATTAACCTTATACTAATTTAATCCACAAATGTCAAACGTTAAATATTTAGTATTTGACTGTTTCTTGAGTTTTTAGGAGAATGAGTACAATGTTCCACTACTTCCTCAAATAAATGGCTGATCAACTGAAGTAAACATCAATGAAACTATTGACACAACGTAGTACGTTCAGCAGAGTTATAATGTTTGAAGAAGCCTTCAGTGCTAAATATCACTCATCTAGGAAATGGAAGAAAAACACGATTTATGTCTCTAACTTCAATGTCCAGTTAAAGTGTGAAGTAAGTTTAACTGACAGGTAAGCCAAGTTTAGTGTATTTCTATTGGCCGTTGTCATGGTGAAAACAATTTAACTGAAAAGTAGATTTTAACTGGACATTAAAATACCGGCCCTTAGTGTCGCCGTGAATTGAATTCAAAAATGAAAAGTTAATTTTGAGGTATTTGACGGTTCAAACAAATTTTTTTTGGTATATTACTTTAAAAATTTTTGAAGAAATAAATATTAAATACAATAATACATTTCATCAGTTAAATCGGATTTTTAAATAACGATTAAATATTCATAGTGCTAGGGTTATTGTTGACATAGTCCCATGGTTGAAATTTTAATTGTCTTTCTTACCTTAATTGTATCACCAATACTTATTGACGCATAGGGTTGAAATGGTCTCAGTTGTCGGTTGTCAGCAGATCTCAGGGATTGTACATGACCTGCAAACTGAGACAATAACACAACATGGTAAATGATTTTTTTGTTTAAGTTTTATTTCCATAATAATATAAATAAGTACAATAACTTAAACATAACATTAATTTACCTATTATGCTATATTATTAGTGTTTAAGAAACTTGTAATTCGCTGGATGTCTTTCATTATGTAAAAAAAAAATAATAATAATAAGCGAGATGGCGGCATCTGAGTAGACGAACTTGTGATGGCTCCCGGTAAGAAAGCAATAATTCAACAGCAATAAAAACACTGCAGGTTTTAGTGAAGTTGACATAAGTGTTGCATTACTTCTTCGGAAAAATTAATGTACGCGCGTGGTCAGACATTGCTAAAGTATGAAAATATGTTAACTTTCTGTAGAAGGGTTTGTACAAAGGAATACAATTCAGTTTTGCTTGCAGTTGTTTAAAAACCGAATACCAAAGCTGTATGCATTCTCAAAGTTTTCAGAATTATTTTAAAAGAGATTGTGACAGGTCGTTGGAATAAAATTAATTTGATGAACATTCCACACTGCGTATGATTGCTGCCAAAAAGGAACCTTAAACACCGAAACGTGTAAAATATAAAAATGAAACATTTATGACACAGATGATTATGACACAGACCATGTTATGGCACAGATGATTGTTTTGAAACGCTTAATTAATGCTGCGTAAGCTTTACAAATCTAGGTATGTGAGAGATTGTACCGTTCCTCAAAGCAGTTCCAGACAAGTTCCAGTATTATTGTTTGAATATAGGAATGAAAATAGTCCAAAATTAAAACTCCTATGCGGAAAAATTGTATTTTGTTGTTTATTTTTTTTACAAGTGGCTTTAAAAATACATTTGGTATAATTATTACTATTCAACAAAACGTTCATTAATAAATATTAACATTTTTATTATTCGCCAGAAATACTTTTGATACCACCACATAACTTCGGAATTTTTATTTTAATATTTGACCGGAACTGTGCAAGTTTCAAATGAATATATCATAATAAATTGATAACTAATGTTGTTTTAATAACGAAATATAATCTATTCAACTGCTCACAAGTGAAGTTTAAAAAACTTATATATACATGTAATTCTGTAGTGACAACAGTGGTGATATCCACACAAATCACTCCCGTGTCAAACGTAGGACTAAAAAATCTCCCCCCTATTAAATCAGTGATATCAAGAACTAGGCCAATTTCATGGAATACCGAAATACTTATTTCGAAATGTATTGTAGTAGAAGAATACATATTTTCAAACTTCAAGATATTGTTTGAATGGCAGTGTTCAATCATAGCTATTTACATTTTACAATAAACGTAAAGGTTAGTATACCAAAAGGTCAAAGATACGTTATAATTGTTATTTGTAGGAGGGGACCTGCCCAGTGAAAATTTATGCAAGTCTGCAAGGGAGAACTATGTTTTGTGGTCTTCGGAATTGCTGGGAAGGAATACTCGATGGTTGTTAGTATGACTCAATCCTAGCATTTTCTTCTGACTGAGACAATCCCCGAAAAATCTTTAGTAGGGGCTGCTGGTGCGGGTAAAGGACCGGCGACCTCCCACATTAGAATTAAAAAAAAAAAAGAAAAAAAATGTTTAATGTCCACGCACTCAGTTACGAGACTGATTGTCAGTGGGGGACTTCAATTTAAAGCGACTAAACCAACCCTGTAGCCTCCGAACACCATCGACGAGTGAGCAATAACCAATCAAAGATCTATATTTCAAATATATGAAACATATGAACAGTGCGAACGCCTGCAGACAAATGCCAGAATCAACAAGGATGATTCAGAACAACTTAAAATTTATTTAGTGCTTCGTTGCTAGGACGGCTGCAAAGTCACCGTTTACTTATTTCTAAGCCAAGAAGTAATGGAATCGATATTAAAAGTTAAAAACTTTTGCCTTAAGCGGAATGTTGAGCCCGGGACCTTCTGCATAGGAAGTCGCGTGTGATTTCGCTGAGCCATCAGTATCGGCCATTGTATATGAATATCACAAAACATAGAGCACGTTATAATACAATTCAAATATCACATAAATATGATTACATTATAGATCAAATACCTGATTTCAACGTCACATGGGGTACGTTCCGTAAACTATTGAATATGTCTTTAGCATGCTTTGTCCATTCCGTAAATGGCTTAATATGCTTGAAACGCCTGCGACCAGCGTTCCGTAAATAGCATCCCAAGTGTTTTGAGCACGCTTGAGACGCCCGAAGATTTCGTTCAAGCATCTCGAGCATATTATCAAAAAGGCGGCAAAATACAAATTACATTAGTGGAATCCTGTGTCCCCGCTCTCCTACACAGCAATATGTGTTACAGAAGAAGTAGGAAGTAGATAAGACGTTGTTAACACATTTTATAATCTTGAAACTGGCCCTATTGTTCAGTTTAGGGCATGGCTGTACCGGTCTTTTATAGGTTAGGGCTACCAAGGGACCTACGAGGGCTAACGCCTACAGGCCTAAGCCGTAAAACTTTCTGAATCTGACGAAATGATTTCATTTACCAACGCCACTAGGACCTTAATCCCACTTAATCCTATCAACTGCCGTTATTTAATTTGAAGTAACCGCCACCAAAAACTACCTTCGTGATTTACCGTTCCGAAAATATTGGTGCTCAAGACGCTGGGATGAGTGACGTCATCCAAGTGTCTTGAGCATTTTCAGCTATTTACGGAACGTACCCATAGATACATACAAAAAATCAAATCACTTTATTTAACCTTTATATTGAGGAATCGTTTCATCATTAGGCGATTCTATATTGTTGTTTCTTTTAACTTTATACAAGCGTTACACAGAAAATCTAAGCATGGCTAACGAATGGACTATATAGAAATCACATGCATTTATCGATCATTGCTCTTCGTTCATTAAATTCAAATAATCCACAGTACTATACCTTCGGCAAACAGAAATTGATTATTTTTTTTTTTTTACTATTTTTCCGCTCTTAGTTTCGAAATTAAAGAATTTAAAATACTAGGCAGTTGAGATTTCTTCAAATGCAATTCTTGGTAGGGTTTGATTTTTTATGTCATACAAAGGAGACGATTTATCGGAAATACCAGCTGCGTATGGACTTCACTCAGGGATTTAATTTCAAATGCGACGATAAGTATAATAATATCATTGTTATGGTTTCATAATACTCAAATATCACCGGTTAAACTATATTTTCGGCGTTAGATAAATTAAAAAAAAACTATCATATTTCTGAGTTGCATTCATTACAGATATTATGTGTAACTTTATTACATTCTTAAAAGCGCTCTTTTTACTTTTCTCTTTTTTCTTTTTACTGTCTCGATTAGCCTCGTTGCAAAAATATGGGACGTAAAACCCAAATATCATCATCAAGGATTACAAGTTGATAACATTAAAGAGTAGTCTGTGTTAAAACTACGTCTAACTAACGCGTTTTAGTTACATTACAATCGTAATAATTACAATATTGGAAATGTTATTCACCAAGTTTTTATTTTCAACACAAGCACGTCCCCCCTTTGTCACCTTTTCGAAATTGTGTAACGTTCTCAAATCATAAATTAAAACCCTTCTTTGTAACGTTTTGTTCAGTAACACCACCTATACTTACTTACTCACTACATACAATAGTTTAGCATTGGACTTTGCTGGAACGCTCTCCAGGGCTCGGCCCTTTAGAGCACCATCCACCTTTCTTACCACAATGCAGCAGACGACGACGAAAAGCGCTTCGTTCTTCATGGCTGCTACTGTTGGTATGTCCACGTACGTGTTTCGTTTTAGTTTCAGTTATTTCGCATAAATTGAAATATTTCTGATGACGTGCATTCCTGGCTTCGAATGAATATAGATAGCAGCAGGATGTTTAATGGTAATCGTCTGCCAATCATTTTTTGAAAGGAAACAAGACAAGAATCACTTATTTAATTACGCCATGAATGATACAATACACCTCGCTCAAAATAAACAATGAATCAGTTAATAAAAGATTTTATTTTAACTCTCACGTCACCACATTAAATCCTTTTCATAAAAATGTGAAAAATAAATCTGTCAGAGAAAAAACCTTGATTTGACACCAAAATGTGATATTAGTGAATACGGATAACGTTACATGTTTTTTTTTTATACATTCTCCGTGAGATCTATGCGCGTTAAACATTTAAGGGTGCACCGACTTTGTGAAATGGATATCATTTTTTTATTGAAACCTCACAGCACACTCACAGTTTGTGAAATGCTTTTTCTTTATTTACCTCACCAACGATGCCTGAGGGCTGTGGGCAACATTGCCAAGGTGGCCAGTGCCATAACATGTGAGTTGAACACCAACCATGACACGGTTAAAGAGATAGGAATACACCATGAACCAACACAATCCAACAATATTGTTTTATCGAAATATTAATATTTTGAGTAATTGTACACTTCTGTTGTGTATGAAAAAAAAAAAAATGAATAATCTTTTTAAAGGTATACATTATTCAATTTTTGGTGCAGCACCAAATGGGGTAGTGAATAGTGATCCCTAGCGAACTTTAACCTCAAAATGTGTAAACTATGTCTTTAAGTCTCCATTTTTAGTCAATGTCTTTTCAAAACATAGATAGCTAAGGTGTCGGAGATTTTTTCTCAAATGTTGTCGTAGTAATGGCTGGTCCACACTGATTTTTAAGACAAACGATTTAAGATTTAACGCGTAGTCGTAAAGTTGGATCATAGGAAACACGTACTTGCGTTCACACAAAGTTTTAGTTTTAAGAAGTTATTTTCATTGTTGTTTTTGAAAAAACGTCTTAAAACCTTATGTATTATGTCTTCAAAATCTGTGTGGTCCAGCCTTAACAGTAATGCCCACTAATAACCACGATCGTGATGTGCCCTTTAACACGAACTAACAGCAATGCAATACTATATACCTACATATTGAGCTACAGACCGTCAAATAGCAACATAATCATAACCTTACCGTACTTATAAGATAAACTATTAGCTTAGAGGCGTGCTTTACGTAGCCCTTTGAAGGTAGCCAACCTCTTCAATACAGATAATATACAGACAGCATAAGCATATGAACATGAAATATATAAAATAGAATATGAGATAATATATATGAAATTGGCAATAACATAACTTATAAACTAGTATGAAATACACTTTGTATACATATTTTATCTTATAGATGTTAAGCAGAAGGCATCACTTATACTATTGAACAAGAGAAAAAAAAAATAGTTCACAAGCTAAAATTCTAATAAATTTTAGTAAAATGTTAGCATTGTTTTATAATTTTACAACTACTGTTAACCTGTATGAATAATCAAATATGGCTTTTGTAATTTATACTTTTTTACTCAATCTAAATTTAAATTACTTACTCGCAGCACTCTTTAACGTTTTATGTATGTACAACATTGTTTTAGAAGTGTTTTAGCAATGATTTTAGTAATACACCGTTGTATTTTTACATTTTTTTTTTGTATAGGAAATTGAAAAGGTATTTTGTAATTCTTATTCTAAATCTAAATTTAAATTGATAAACGATGATTGTACACTATTTAATTTTATATACCGGTATGTAAACGCAAACCTTCGAGCGAGAAGAGGGCTCATGGAGGTATTACTCAATATCAATCTTGTGTAATTGTACAGAGTAATACATAAATGAAATGATCAAAATGAATGAAATGATTGAATTATTATTATTATTATTATTATTATTATTATTATTATTATTATTATTATTATTATTACTATTTTAATTTTTATTATTATTATTATTATTATTATTATTATTATTATTATTATTATTATTATTATTATTATTATTATTATCATTATTATTATTATTATTCCACATCTGAACGCCGTAGTGGTAGGACGTGTTTTCCTTGTGCTCCGCGCTCCGTGTTATCAGAGGTTATGTTGTGCGGTATCTGTAATGGTGAGTTACCTGCGGACGGGGACTATGTGTCGTGCTTTGGCTGTGACTCTAGTTTGCATTATAAGTGTGCAGGATTAAAAAAGTCTACGCATCTAGCAAAATCACGGGAAGTTAAGGCTAATTGGCGTTGTGTCGGATGTAGGCAAACCAAAAGCCAGGACGATAATGGTTTATTGGGTATGATGTCGGAGTTAAAGCGTGAAATCTGTGACAATATTAATTCCTTACGTGAGGAGTTTAAATCTTTCAAAGAAGAGCTTTCTTCAAAGTTCAAGTCATTGAAGAAGGCGGTTTCAGATTTGGAGGGTCAGTGCGAGGAAAAAGACAAGGTAATTGAAGAACTGCAAGTCAGACTAAATACATTAGATCAGTACGGGCGTAACAAGAACTTTGAACTAGACAACGTTCCTATGTCAGAGGGCGAAAACGTCGATGACATTGTGTTGAAAGTTGCTGAGAGGCTGGGGATTGTATTGGTGGCTGAGGAGATAGACGCGGCCCATCGGCTTCCCTCGCGCAACGCTAATCGCCCCCCCAAGATTCTCGTGCAGCTGACGACAAGACGTAAGCGGGACAAGTTTATTACTAAGAGGAAACTACAGGTCACCAGTGATCAAATTGTTCAGGTGCGAGGTGAGCGGGTTCAGAGAGTTTTTATTAATGAAAACTTAACTCCACTAAATCGCGAGTTATTTTGGAGGGCCAAGACACTGGCTAATCAAGTTAACTTCAAGTTTGTTTGGATAAAGCAGGGGAAAATATTTGTCAAAAAAGACGAAGCTGCTCGTAAGGTATTGATAATAAGTTCCTTCAGTGACCTAGATAAAATTGGCGAATAACTTGTTTTGATCTGAGAATGGTATGGGTTAATAATGTAGTTGATGATGTAAATACTAGTACAAATACTTGCTCTGTTATCAATGACCTGGACGAGTGGTTTAGTCATGTGCATGGTGTGTCTGTGATTCACTTAAATGTGCGCTCACTGCGTAGAAACTGGGATGAGTTAAATGTAGTGCTGCAAAATCAAATTGGCGTTTTTGACGTGCTATTACTAAGTGAAATTGCGGTATTTGAAGTGAATAAGGTATTTCATTTTGAAGGATATGATTCGTTTTTTAAGACAAGGCGTGATAAAGAAGGAGGTGGTCTGTTATTGTTTGTAAAATCTTCTATTTTGTTTACCGAATTAACATTAGATTCTATTAATTTTGAATGTATTTACGGATATTTATCATTTGGGACTTCTAAGGATGTGACATTATTAGGTATATACAGACCTCCGAATTATAATAAATTAGAATTTGTTAATGAATTAGAGTTAGTGTTAGATAGAATATCGGAGAGAAATGTATTGCTTATTGGTGACGTTAACTTAGATTTATTACAGGAGAATGATTTGTCTGTACAAAGTTACGAAAGTTTGATGGCAACTAGTGGATTTTATAGGTGTATAGATGGAGTAACGCGAGAGGAACATAGATTACATGTCTTAACCCGTTCCTGTATTGACCATATTTTTATCAGGAGCGATGCCCGTGATCTTAACTCCGCAATATTTACAACAAAAATATCAGACCACTTCATGGTACTGGTTGACATAATTTTTGATCGTAGAGTGTGCAACGAGGTACCTACCCGTAAATCCTGTTTAAATGAGCGTATTTTATATAATAAATTATTAAGTTGTGAGTGGCAAAATCTTCTTGACGTGAACGATTGTGAGATCCTTTATAACAGAATAGTTGGTTTTTTCTCAGAGTGCTATGAGCAAGCAACAATATCGGGCAATGGTAAAGGGCATAAAAAAAGGAAGTTAAAAAGTTGGATGACTCCTGAGATTCAGAGGCTGACTAAGGAAAGGGATGAATTGTTTAAAAGGTGGAAAAATTGTCGTGCTTCTTATAAACAACATTATCGTATTAGTTATGTTAATTTTAGAAATTACGTCACAAAATCGATCCAAAGAGCTAAAGTCAATTATTATAGAAATGTATTTGAAAGAGATAAAGGCGATATGAAGGCTACGTGGCAATCAATTAATAATATCCTTGGTAAAAAGCAGAAACAATCTGTCGATGAGGTGATTAAGAGATACATTGGGACTAAAGAAAATATGGACATAATCGTTAATAATTTCGTTGAAACTTTTGTCAATGAAGTAAGTATCATTCAACATGACTGTGACGTGTGTACATCTACACCTCATATTGCTGCATGTGAGGCACAGTCAATGTTCATGCCTGAGATCACGGTGAGGGAGGTTTACAATATCATTAGTAAATTTGATGAAAATAAGCAACCAGGATTGGATGGGATAAGAATTAAAGATCTTAAAGCTATAAATGATACAATTAGCCCAGTTATAACAAAATTAGTAAACCTTTCTATTGTAACGGGTAATATTCCATCTAAGTTAAAAGTCTCGGTGGTGCGGCCTGTTTATAAAAAAGGGGACCATTTTAACTATAGTAATTATAGACCTATTGCTCTGCTGCCTACGATTGAAAAGATAATGGAACGTTGCATTGCTGATAAATTAACAGCATATCTATCTAAGTATGGAATTATTAACCCATTACAATTTGGTTTTCAAAAAGCGAGAAGTACTACTGATCTGCTACTTGAATTTTCTGATCATGTAAATTCAAAGCTTGATGATAATATGCATGTTATGGTATTGTTCATTGATTTCACTAAGGCATTCGACACGTTAAATCATTCTAAATTAATTTCAGCCTTGCGTAACTGTGGAATCAGAGGACCACTTTTAAAATGGTTCATGAGCTATTTAGAAGACCGGCAAGTATTAGTTAGAGTTGGGGATAGATTCAGTAAACGGAAGTGGGTGATCTCGGGCGTGCCGCAAGGCTCTATTTTGGGACCAATCTTATACTTAATATACGTTAATAATATGTTTAAATGTGTTGTCCATTGTAAGATTTTCATGTACGCGGATGACACTGTATTGGTTATAGCGCACAGGGTGTTTAAAGTAGCAGAACAGTTATTACAACAAGATTTTATTAACATCCTTTGTTGGACTCACGATTTTAATTTGATCATTAATTCTAGTAAAACGAAAGTTATGCATCTGTGTTCACCATACAATAAATTTAAATTAGTGCCTATTAATATCGTGTATCATTCATATGATTGCCTCCACGGATTTAAAAAAGGTCAAAACTGTATAGGTTGCCTTGAAAAAATTGAAATTGTTGAAACATATGTCTATTTAGGATTGACGATCGATAAATTTTTCACATGGAAGTTCCATATTGAAAGCCTCTGTAGGAGGTTGCGTTCTGCAGCATTTCAACTTTTTAATTTAAAATATCTACTACCCTTTAGTATTTTGAAGACAGTTTACTGTGCAATAGTAGAATCGCTTTTGTTGTATGGTCTACTTTTATGGGGGCGTGCATCAAAATGCCATTTAAAATCTCTAATGGCATTGCAGAATCGAATTGTTAAATCTATAACACCCAATCAAAGCCTTTCTATTATACAGTGTTATCAACTTTCTGGTGTGCTCCCAATCTCGTTTTTACTTACTTTTAGATTGTTGCTTGCTTATTATTTCAATGATAAATATAAAGTTATAAATGATATCAGTAGTGTGAATCTCCGTCATAGAAATAGATATTTATTGCCCTCCTATATAAACAAGTACGGAATGAGAACTTTAAAATTTATAATCCCTTATGAATTCAACAAGTTGCCATCAAATTTAAGTGATTTAAATAGCCTTAGTTTAGTTAAGTTTGCATTAAAAGAGTGGATTTTGTTAAATTTAACGTTAGAGTAATTGGGTATTTGTATTGCGTGTTCCAACTAATTTATTCTGTGTTTTTATATTTTATATTGTACCCATCTCATTTTTTTTTCTCTTTATATATGTTTGTTTTTTCAGTTTTTTGTCGTTCAGTTGTTTTTTTGTATATTATTTGACTTTTTGGTTATCTGCCATTACGGTTTAATCATTTGTTGTATACTTTTCTTGTTTATGCCACAGATAAGCCCTTTCAAGGGCTTTGTGGATTTTATAAAGATGTTCAAATGTTGTGTGCTTTTGTTTATATGATAACTGTTATAATAAAAAAAAAAAAAAAAAATTTTTTTAATATTGTTATTATTATTTCTTTTATTGTTATTATTATTATTATAATTATTATATTATTATTATTATTATTATTATAACTACTATTATTATTATTATTATTATTATTTGTTATTTGTATTTGTTTGTTAATTGCTAATAGCTGTGAGAATTTGTATCAGGCGATTTATTTTAATTTCAAGATTGCATATGCAAAAAGTTCGTTTGTTAAAGAAAGAAGTGCTACGAATAGAGGTATTAAGTCGTGGGTGTCGCCCGAATTATTGGATAAACGGGCAGTGTTCGTCAAAGAGAAAAGTAATAAGAAAAGGAGTAATCAATCTTGGATGACGTTGGAGTTATTAGAAATGATAGCAAAACGAGACCGTTTTTTTCAACAATGGAAAAAATGTAAATGTTTAAATCTTACGAAAGGTGTGTATAGGTCAGAATACAATAACCTCCGAAATAAAGTAAACAAAAAGATCAAACTAGCAAAACAAAACTATTACCGTGCACTTTTGGAAAGAAATAGGGGTAATATTAAAGAAACGTGGCAAGCTATAAATACTATAATAGGCAAGAAAAAAAAAGAGTCAGTCGATGAGGTTATTAAAAAGTATCTGGGTAAAAGAGAGTCATCTGTTACTATAGCAAACTCATTTGCAAACGTTTTTGTGGAAGAGGTTGAGCGTATTGTTCATAACTGTGATGTGATTTGTAGGGAAACGGTTCAAGGAGAAAGCAGTTTAATTAACGTTCAGGGGCAATCAGTATACATACCCCCTATTGATGCGAAAACAGTGGGAAAAATTATCGAAGAAATGAATAGTGGTAAACAAGCTGGGTTTGACGGAATAAGGGTTAAAGACTTGCAAAATATTAAGGATCAGATCAGTCCATCACTTGCTTTGCTGATAAATTTATCGATTAATGAAGGTGTCGTGCCAGAAATGTTAAAAATTGCTATAGTGAGGCCGGTTTATAAAAAAGGAAGCCACTACGAGTATTCCAACTATCGTCCAATTGCCTTATTGTCTGTAGTCGATAAGGTAATGGAAAGATATGTGGCTGATTGTTTAAATAACTATTTGACTAAATTTTCTATCATAAACAAAAATCAATTCGGCTTTCAAAAGGGGAAAAGTACATCTGATCTTTTACTGAAATTTTCTGATCTTATTAATTCTAAGTTAAATGAAAATTTTCATGTAGTATGTATGTTTGTGGACTTCACTAAAGCATTTGATACTCTAAATCACAAGAAATTATTGCAAGCATTGGACAATATTGGTGTGAGAGGTCCAATTCTACGGTGGTTTGAGAGTTATTTAGATAATAGAAAGATAATTGTAAAAATTGGGGAGGATTATAGCACGGCTAAATTGATCAAATCAGGGGTGCCACAAGGATCTATCTTGGGACCTTTGTTATACTTAGTGTATGTAAATGAGATGGCGCGAATTTTTAAGAAGTGTTTTGCATTTTTTTTCGCTGATGATTCTGCACTTATTGCGATTCACAAGAATATTCATATGGCGGAAAAGTATTTGCAAGAAGACTATATAAACTTGCTGAGGTGGACTCATGACGATGGCTTGATTGTAAATGCTATAAAAACTAAAATTGTACATATATCTACTCCTCTGAATACCAATCATAACTCGATAGTTAAAGTTATATCACACTCAGTCCAGTGCTTGCATAATACTTCTAACCAAAATGCCACGGACATAACTTGCAGTTGCGATCAAGAAATTGAGTCGGTGTACAGCCATGAGTACTTGGGTATTGTGATTGATAAATGCTTTTCTTGGGATAAACAGATTGCTAGGGTATGCAACCGGATTAGACCGTGTGCTGTGCAACTTTATCGTTTGAAGGATATTCTTCCATACAGTTTACTTCGCACAGTGTACATCGCCTTGGTGGAGTCTTTAATCTCGTACGCGGTGTTAGCCTGGGGAAATGCTTCTCATATGTATCTTAAACAAATTATTAGCTTACAGATCAGGATGATTAAACACATACTCCCAAATCACATAACTGACCATTGTTCCTCAAATCAGCTTTTTAAATTATTAGACTTGCTTCCTGTAAATTTTTTGTACATCTATAAGTTAATTATCAAATTCTATTTCACTAACGAATTCAAAATTGAAATTGACCATAGCATTTGTACAAGAGCAAAAGCCTCCAAAGTGTACAGAGTTCCCAATTTTGTTAATAAATATGGTGAAAGATCATTGCATGTAAAAGTGCCTCAATGTTTTAATATGTTGCCAATTGAATTGAAAGATTCGGATAGAATGAATCAAGTAAAAATATCAGTAAAAGAGTTTCTTTTGTTACATTCGCTTTAATTTATTATATTTTCATTATTAGTATCGTCGGTGTTTTTGTCCTTGCCATGTATAGGCCTTCGTTAATTGCAGTGTATAGTAATATGTAGGTGTTAAAGATAAGTTAGTGATTGTTTGTTTGTTTTGAATTGTAAGGTATTCTGTATATTGTATTTGCATTACGCAGCATGTTCATCTTTGTCCGTAACTTAGTCCGTATTATTATTTTCATTGGTATATAACCCACAGACAAGCTATGTACTTAGCTTTGTGGGATATCGAATGTTTATTTAATGATTGTATTGTACAGAACATGGTTATCAATAAAAAAAAAAAAAAAAAAAAAAAAAAAAAATTATTATTATTATTATTATTATTATTATTATTAATATTATTATTATTATTATTATTATTATTATTATTATTATTATTATTATTATTATTGATTGATTCGTTCGGCCGCTTCTGAACTGAACGGACGTGTCCCGAGTCGCTCCGCTGCTATAGGCTGCATTGGCTGTTAGTCTCGTTGCTTGTTGTCATGAAGTGCTCTAAGTTGGACTGCGCCGACAATCTGCCTAGTGATGGTGATTGTGTAGAGTGTTACAAGTGTAAAAGAGTGTATCATTACGAGTGCGCGGGTGTTAGTAAAGCTACTCAAAAATCCAAATCAAAGAAGGCCAAACAAGAATGGCGTTGTTACTGTTGCCGTGACGATTCACCGAAACCTGGTCAGTCTGGTGAGTCAGAGTACGCTGCTACCCAAGAAATATTAAAAGTAGTTAACGAACTGAGATTTGATATTCAAGAAATAAAGCAGGATCTATTAGCATTCAAAGGATTGCAAGAAAAAGTGGTAAAAAACGAGGAAGTTATTACGAAATTGGTACAAGAGGGGAAGAAAAAGGACAATTTAATATCAGAATTATTCAATCAAGTCCAGGAACTAGATCAATACGGTAGGAACAAGAACTTGGAGATATCAAATGTTATTCAACGGGAGGACGAAGACGTAGAAGGATTAGTGATTGACATTGTGAGTCAGATGAAAGTTAACCTCGATAGCTCCGATATAGACGCAGTGCACAGAGTTCCTACAAGGAATAAGAACTACCCCCCCCAAGATTATAGTGCAGCTCGTGTCCCGAAAAAAACGGGACGAAATCTTGATTGCGAAGAAAACCAACGCTATTAAAAACAGTAACATCCTTCAGGGCTTAGTACGTGGAGCAGATCTGACCATTTTTATTAGTGAACATTTATCCCCACACTATCGTAATCTTTTTTGGCTCACTAAACAGAGGGCTAAAGTGACTGGGTACAAGTTTGTTTGGTTTCGTAAAGGAAATATATTTGTACGAAAAGACGAGTATACGCCTGAAGTGTTGAAAATAAAAACAGCAGCTGACATTGATCAATTAGAGTGAATCACTCGTGTGTATGGATTTAATAAATAATGATTGGGAAGAAATTGAATGTGAAATTACAGATGACTTAAATGGCTGGTGTTATAAAAATTGTAGTGGAATTATTGCCTTACACCTAAATATAAGATCAATCAATACGAATTGGGATGAGCTACTAATTGCTTTACAGGACCAAGTTAAAAAATTTCATATTCTTATTCTCAGTGAAGTGAATTTGTTGGAAGAATGTTCTTTGTTTCATCTCGAAGGGTATACTCGTTTTTGTAAATTACGGGTTAATAAGAGGGGTGGTGGGTTAATGTTATTTGTAAATAACAACATAACATTTAAAAAAAGAGAAGTGTTATTTAATAATTTTGAGGGTATTGCTGGCGAATTGACTGTGGAAAATGAGATAATATCGTTGTTATGTGTTTATAGACCACCTGGTTACAGCACAAAGGTAGATTATATAAAGGAAATAGAAACTTATTGGCAGGAAAACAAAAACAAATATTGTATCTATTTGGGTGACATTAACATTGATACACTTGATTGCCGAGATGATAAAGTCCAACTTTATCAGGCGATGTTGGCAACCAACGGATTCATTCAATGCATCACTAAACCGACACGGGAAGAGATTGTGAATGATAGGCTTAGTAGTACATGTTTAGATCATGTTTACGTACGGGGCATTGACCTAAAAGTAAAGTCAGCAGTTTATACGACGAAAATCAGTGATCACTATTTAGTACTTATATCGACAAGTATGGGGGAAAATAACACTGGAGAACAGTCCGCAGCACCTCTAAAAATGTGTATTGACGAGAAAAAACTATTAGGTATTTTAAAAGGTATCAAATGGGGGAATTTATTAGTAGCAAATAATTGTAATGTTTTATATGACGCGATATATTGTAACTTTAAAGTAGCGTACGGAAAGGCGACATACTCTAAACATTCTACAAGAAAACAAAGAGTTAACAAAAGCTGGATGACAAAAGAATTACTCGGCTTACTAAAGGAAAGAGATAATGCATTTCAAAAATGGAAAAAATGTCCACAGCTATCGGTTTATAAAAGTGTTTATAAGAAAAGTTACACTATTCTTAGGAATAATGTAAACAAAAAAATAGTAGAAAGGAAACGACAATACTATCAACATTTAATAGAAAGAAATAGATATAGTATAAAGGATACGTGGCAAAATATTAATAATCTGGTTGGTAGGAAAAAGCAGAACACAGTAGAGGAAGTAATACATAAATATCTTGGCAAAGGTGACACAATTCATAATGTAGTTGACAACTTTGCAAGTACATTTGTTGAAGATATTGAAAATATTATTCACCGTTGTGACATCCGATGTGTGGTCAACGATACGATAGGCGGTGGTGAACGGCAGCTACAGTCAATGTATATTCCTCCTATTAGCGTAAATAAAGTCACTGAGATAATAAACAGTATGAATAGCGATAAACAGGCTGGCATTGATGGTATTAGAATGAGAGACCTGCAAAATATTGTACATGAAATAAGTCCAGTAATTGCATTATTTATAAATCTGTCTTTAAAGGAGGGAGTGGTTCCTGATACACTAAAAGTGTCAATCATTAGACCTATCTATAAAAAAGGCGATCATTTAGATTATAAAAATTACAGACCTATTGCCATTCTCTCAAGTATTGAAAAAATATTAGAACGTTATGTGGCTGACTGTTTAATAAATTATATGACTAAATTTAATATCATTAACAGAGAGCAATATGGATTTCAAAAAGGAAAAAGCACAGTAGACTTGTTAGAAAAATTCTCTGACTTAGTTAACTCTAAGTTAAATGACAACTTTCATATTTTATGTATGTTTGTTGATTTTAAGAAGGCTTTTGACACTCTTGACCACAGAATACTTTTAGATTCGTTGGACAGAATAGGTGTGAGGGGTAAAGTATTAGCGTGGTTTGAAAATTATTTGTTTAACAGGAAACTAATAGTAAAAATAGGGGAAGTTTATAGTAAAGCTAAAACAAGTAACAGTGGTGTACCACAGGGGTCAATTTTAGGACCCCAGCTTTACTTAGTATACGTGAATGTCATGGTAAAATATATTGTCAAGTGCCTTTCTTTCTTGTATGCGGACGATACAGCATTAATAGCAATACACAAGAACCTGAAAGTAGCAGAAGCGAATTTGCAAAGCGATTTTCTAAATATGTTAAAATGGAATCACGATGTGAGACTGATTGTAAATACAGAAAAAACTAGAATCGTTCATATTTGTCTACCACTTAACTCTGATCGGAATGCCACAATAACTGTTCACGCCCATAATTTCGAATGTCTACATCGAAACGCCGGCAATCACAGTACCGTACAATGTTCATGTCACACTACCATCGCTTCAGTTTACAGTCATCCATATCTAGGTTTAGAAATAGATCAAAAATTTTGCTGGGATATGCAAATTTCAAAAATATGTAAGCGCCTAAGATCTTGTGCTCATCAGCTTTATGCTCTAAGAGACTTTTTACCATTTAAACATTTAAAAATGGTGTATGTCGCTCTCGCGGAATCTGTCATTTCGTATGGGATATTGGCTTGGGGAGACGCCTCCCACTCGCAACTTAAAAACTTAATTTCCATACAAAACAATATATTAAAGATGATGAGCACAAGAGGGAAAGCAGAAAGTAGTATTAGTGTACATGATTTATATTTATTATTTGATGTCTTGCCAGTAAGAGAAATTTTTATATACAAGCTAATATTAAAATACTTTTTCGAACAACAATACAAAATTCCTATTGTTCATGATACTTCAACTCGGGCAATAAGTGCAGGTATGTATAGGTTACCACTAGTTAATAACAAATATGGAAATAGATCATTAAGTTATTGTTTACCTTTTTATTTTAATAAAATTCCAATGGAGATTAAAATAGTAGACACGTTCGTGGAATTGAAAAGTAAATTAAAAATGTATTTGATTCATAATATAATATTGTAGTTATTTTTAATTTACTTGTTCAATTAATCAAGAGTGACATTTTTATTATATTGCGTAGTGTCATGTTTTTTTATTTGTAATGCATTTATTTTTTTATTTTTTTTTCAGTTCCATAACTATTTTGTTTCGAATATGTGGAACATACCATACTTTAGTATACTTTAGTTTATTTAGTTCAGAAGTGTTATACTGCGTTTTTTTAAGTTAAATTAAATCCACAGATAAGTTGCTTGTGCAACTTGTGGATGTCCGGATAATATTATGCAACTAATTATGTAATGGGACAAATGTATATTGTAAATAAAAAAAAAAAAAAAAAAAAAAATTATTATTATTATTATTATTATTATTATTATTATTATTATTATTATTATTATTATTATCATTATTATTATTTTATTTTGCAATACATACAAACTCGGTCAAAACTGGCGTAAACATGTTGTACGGACATAAATGTTAGGTATTTCCATGTGTTAACCTTATTCAAATCTACTTAGAACTAATTAAACATATTATTGTCCATATTATTTTTCAAAAATTATTATTTTGATTATTATTATTATTATGATTTTTATTATTATTTTATTGTTGCAATACATACAAACTCGGTCAAAATTGGCATAAACATGATTTACGGACACAAATGTCAAGTATTTCCATGCGTTTACCTTATTAAAATCTACTTAGAACTACTTAATATATCACTGTCCACATTATTTCTTCCAAACCGAACTGTTGATGCTATGTACGGTCGTGGCCGATTTGTACTCATCCCAGCATTCGCTCTTTGTACGGTGGAAACCACGAAAACCACCATCGGGATGGAGAACATCTTGAAGTCTTCATTCTTCTTAGTTCAAAAATTTTCGCACTATCCTACACGTGTTCAAAATTATTGCTTTTTGCATCTCGATGTATATGTTCGGTTGGAGACCAATTATTTTAATACTGTCATGGAGTTTACGTCGAACAATACCATTTGCTGATATGATTAACGGTACAATATTATTCTGCTTCCACAACCTTTTTATTTCAATAGATAACTCCTTATATCGGTTTATCTTTTCCCGCCAAGTTGTCTCTACATTGTGGCATAAAGGGACAGCCACATCAATTAAAATCGTTTCTTGTTTCTTTTTGTCAAAAAATATAATATCCGGTCTATTGTGATGTATGGTTTGGTCCGTTATAACTGCCCTGTCGTAGTATAATTTGTATTCTTTACTATCTAATACCTTTTCAGGCTTGTATTTGTTTATTTTTTTCACTTATACTTCATATTCGTGGCACGAGAATAGCTGGTCTAGATCAGATTATTATTAGATTATTATTATTATTATTATTATTATTATTATTATTATTATTATTATTATTAATATGATTATTATTATTATAATTATAAAAATAATAATAATAATTATTATTATTATTATTATTATTATTATTATTATTATTATTATTATTATTATTATTATTATTATTATTTTTATTATTATTACTATTATTATTATTATTATTATTATTATTATTATTATTATTATTATTACTATGCTTAAGTCATGGAAAAGGAAATAGGTAACACGATATGACTTTCAGGAGAGTATCAGGGCATTAATATAGAAAACTGGGTTTTAATTCAATTGTGCTATCTCACTTTAATACATGTAATAATTGTAGTACATTAATATGTTTCAAAGGTTTAGAAACGAGATCCAAATAAGATTCTTTAAAAAATGTGACAAACACGCGTAAACAGGGTTAACTCAAGCATTTGCATGTTAAACAAATAAACGACGTTTCGTGGTATACATTCAAAATACTCCTGTTTTAGGGATAACGCGTCAAAATGATGCAAATCCGTCCTTTCGTCAGTACCACGTTAAACACTTTCAAGGTGACTTTCATTCAGCGAATATCAAGGTCACCGATTTATGGTGCTGAAGTCAAATTTAAACCACTTATACTTCATATTCGTGGCACGAGAATGGCTGGTCTAGATCAGACTTAAAACGCTCAGGCTTTTATCTCACGATTCATCCCGAAACATAAGTATTTCATGCATATTGCTAACTAATTTAAAATACTCTTTTGGCAAACTGTGCAAAATAACAGATTATTTATATGCGAACCTTTGCAACTACAAGTAATAGAACTCTAGTACCCACATTGCAACTTTCCGTTACAAAATTTATACATACTAGACGAAAAATTCACAACTTCACATACAGTCCTGATTTTAAGATTTCGCAACTTTTTAATAAATTCCAATAGGTGCAGAGAAAGTGTGTTAACGAAACGAGATGGCAGATTGCAGCAGAGTCACTATTTTGCACAGATGGATGCATAATAGTATGGATCGTAGCACGGGGTTTCTTTGTGAGCTCGTAGTGATTTAAAAAAACGCGCACACCACCAAGTAAGTCCGGGCTCACCAGCAGCCCACTTGAAGCCCAACACGGTATTAACGTCAACTCCTGAAACATTAAATCATGACAAGATACATTTTATAGTCAACGCAAATACAAACGCAAACGCAAACACAAACACAAACACATGTTCCAGTTATCGATGACAGAAACAAAAATGTTTATATTTAACGTTATGCGTCCAAACGCATGCTTGTACGAAATCAATGCTGGGTGAAAACACGTTCCAAAAACTCGTATGCACTTATTTTGCATTCGATTTTGTTTGTGATCTATTCTATAGGGAGTATTCACGTGACGTCACATCGGCCATATTGGAGGCCACACATAGTACTATTTCAAGTTTTTTCATTTAGCAGTCAATAGAAAACGAATAATATTGTTTACGGGGAAATATGACAAAATAGAACACGTATATCCCCTGATAAAGTGTACGAAAATGATTATTATATGCCTTTGTAAACGATTAAAATAGTAATCGAGACAAAAGAGTTTGTTCGTGTTGATTTAAGTAATAATAGCAAACCAAAGTTAGAGAACAGGTGAATTTGCATCAAACGCCAGCAGAAACATAGTACCAATGAACTACCGATCACATGCTATTGTTGCCTCCAATGTGGCTACCATGCGCAATACATGAATACACCCTATAGTTGTCGCAACCTTTTGCTTCGAAAGTTACATCGGGACAAAATATATTTTGGTGAGGGCAGTAGAGTACAGACTATTATAGGGGTAAACAGATAATTGCATGTTATGTTAATGATTAACGTCATGAGCACAGGGGCGGACTGGTAAGAAAATCCAGGCCGGGCAAACTTTTGGTCTGGCCAGGTACGGGGGGTTTGGGGGGCCGGGCCCCCCAACAACAGCGCCGCAGGCTAAATTTTGTAAAATCAGGTTTTGAAATGGCATTTGGTGCGTTTTAGAAAAAAACATAGCAGGCTGAATGCACTTCCGAAATACTGTAGTTTTCCTCGGTAAAAAGTATAAGATTGAAACAGTCTAACGACTGATAAGAATGAGATCAAGTTACACCGAAATCCAACGAATCTTCAATGTAATTTAAACCTTGCAATTTCGTGAAGGAAGGGGTGGAGGGACTCTGATTTAAAGAAATAAATATTTCAAACTTGCACGTGTAAGCCCATTGATTTTTGAGTATATTTTAGACAATGCAAAGCGAAAGTTTATCGTGAAATCTAAATCTTCTTAACAGTCACACATACATAGTGTGATTAAGCGAGCGAAGCGAGCGTCTCCATGAGACGTTTATGGCACTTCGTTCTGTTTATTTTTTTATGTCTGTCGATAGCAGTCGAATGGAATATCCAATCAACTTGGAATGTGGACCATCCACAAGTCTCAATGTGGATTGAGGGGTTATAGTTTTAAGGCAAAATCGTTCGATAAATTAAAAAGTTACACAATAGTTACTGCAAAATATTTTTCTGAAACAAAATGGCGGGAAAATGTGAGATAGCTTTATTTTTATAAAGATTTTTCCGGTCTCGAATATTTTCGTGTTATAGAGATCTGAAAAGTATTGGCAAAGTTACACAAAAGTTACTCGAATATATTTTTCTAAAACACAGTAACAGCAAAATGTGAGGAGGCTATATTATTGTAAATTTTTGTCCGGTCACGAATATACTAATTTAAACGCGGTCTGATACGTATTAGAGGCAGAAATTACATTTCTATTGCTGTCAATAAGTGTTGGTAACAGTGGCGGACCGTGTTGAAAACATGACAACTAAAATTCTTAGCAACGCACATTGCACTGCATTCAACAATGTCGGCAAGTATAATAGCTTTAGCAATTAGAAACATGTTTGCAATGCGCAACCTTGAATTGTTGTTAAACGTTGTTTTTATAAGAATTGGAAACTTTTCGCCAGAAAGATCGTATATATTGATGCGCTCGCTTATCAACGCATCAAACAGAGCGTTTTCCTAGTTGGTAAAGAATATAAAATTGCCGTGGGCAGCGCCGCCAGCGCGGCAACTTACCGCCTGCGCCAAGGCAGTTTAGTTTATGCCTGTTCCAGTCGGACCAGGCCTAATTTGGGCCAAGAAAGGCATGCCACGGGGCATTTGCCTGGTTGCCCGGCGGTTTTGTCCGCCCCTGCATGACAATATATGTCATATAACACAAATATAACCTTCATCATCACCACGTAAAGGTGACAATTTACATTCCAATCACCAATCATTTATTCTTTATATTGATTATATTTTTTTTTAATTTATTTCCCTCTTTTTGTACATAACCCATTTGGATTTTTTTCTTGTACCTGCGGAAATACCTGAACCAATAAACATAGGTTTGTGGCGGTTCAGGTTTACATATAATTTACCCTTTTTTTTAATATACAGTGAACATCGACTAAGATTATCGACTAAGGGCCGGTATTTCAATGTCCAGTTAAAGTGTCAAGTAAATTTAACTGTCAGGTAAGCCCAGTTTGGTGTATTTCTATTGGCCGTTGTCATGGCGAAAACAATTCAACTGAAGAGTAGATTTTAACTGGACATTGAAATACCGGGCATAAGGCTATTAACTGTAGGTACTGGAGGATTGAGTATTTTCTTAAAAGAGTCAGTGTTACATATTATATGTTTTAATTACCTGCATATGTTTTCCAAACGGTTCCTACTCTTCTAACCCCCCCGGCTATTTCTGGATAGTTGCCAGGATTCGTATTCATGAAAGAGTCGATAAATCCTACGGCAAAGTCTTCCTTCTCTTGGGTGTCGATCAGGAACAAATGGGCGCTATCCTGCATGCATCTTATTTCAGAAGCATTGATTGAATATTGCGCTATCGTGTGACGGATGTTTCCAACGTTCGCCACATTGGTAAACGAGGGAAAGACTGAAACAGAGACAATAATCATTTGAAACACGTGCGTCATGATAGGATGCCTTGGAGCCAACAACAATATTGTTGTAGAGATAAAAACAATTCTATTAAAATAAGTTAAATAGTTATTAAATTTCCAAAATTACTGCAGTACAAAATGAGAGATAAAAGCAAAGACTAAAAAAACTAACACTTATTCACGGTACATCGTAATTAATAAAGCGAGCGAAGCAAGCGTTTCCACTTGACTCTTTTGGCACTTCATTCTGTTTGTGTTTTGTTTTGTTTTTATGTCTGTCGATAGCGGTCGAACGGAAAGGCAAATCAACTTGAAATTTGGATCATCCACAAGCCTCGATGTGGATTGAAGGTGTATAGTTTTGAGGCAAAATCGTTCGAAAAGATACAAAGTTATACACTCAATAACTGTTAGTACGCGAAAACACTAGACAGAATGACAACGAAAATTCTTAGGTTGGAATTCATAGTCGGCCCCTACACCTAGGGGCACCCATTGTTGCTATGGATTTGTTTTGTTTATGGGAAATAACATGCAAACAATTGTTGCCTTGGTAACAATGGGCGCCCCTAGGTGTAGGGGCCGACTATGAATTCCAACCTTAGCAACGCAAATTGCACTTGCACTGCATACAACAATATCGGGAAGAATAATAGCTATGGAAATTAGAAAAATTTTGGAAATGCACATTCTTGAATTGTTGTTTATTGTTGTTTTTATTAACTTTTAGATCTTTTCGCCAGAACGTTCGTAGATATTGACGCGCTCGCTTATCAACGCGGCAAACAGAGCGTTTTCTAGTATTTATCAGAAAACATTTTACTGTGTTAGTAGCGACGTAAATTGTTTGGTTAAATATTGCTTACATTATATCCTACAATTTAATATATGATTTCCTGTAACAAGTGCATATCGTACACAGAACTAACCAGCGCCGTATACCATTTTTGATCCCGTCGTTTTAAAAAGTGCGTGAAGGCATTAGAAATAAAAACAGTGATATGAGTAAAAGTAAAAAAAAGAAAAAGTTTGGGGTATTTTAACTGTACGTTCACCAAGGGTTGTAAAATGATTTAAATACATTTTTCTCATTTGAATTGATATGTTTAAGATCAAACAGGGAAAAATGTATAATTTTTACCTTTATATGCTGTGGTAGTGGTGGTTGCAGCGGTAGTAGTGGGTGGAGTGGTCGAAGTGGTTGCAGCAGTTGTAGTAGTTGGGGCGGTAGTAGTGGTTGTAGCAGTGGTAGAAGTTGAAACAGTAGTAGTAGTTGCAGCAGTTGTACTAGTTGAAACAGATGTAGTAGTTGCAAGTGCTGCAGTAGTTGCAATCGTGGTAGCGTTGGTAGTAGCTAAGGTAACCGGACTTGTGATAGCTAGAGTTGTTAAGTTGGTGGTACTGGTCGTGGTAAGACTGGCAGTACTGTTTGTTGTGTTTGTGGCACTAGACAGGGTCGCATTGGTTAGGGCGCTTATAGTGGTTGGAGACGTGGTTGTAGAGTCAGATGAAGCAGTTGTTGAGTCGCTTGACATGTCGGTTACTGATGTATCACTCGACGTATCAGACGACGGTTCGGTGACCGACTCTGTCGTTGCGTCTGTCGAAACCTCTGTTGTTGTTACTGTGCTCGTACTGGGAGTGGTAACTGTAACACAACCATCAATTTACTCCAGTTTGATTCGCAAGTCAATCTATAGACCGAGTGGGATTATTGGTTGCGGTCATAACATGGACATTTTGTAAAATATAGTTCTGACTCTTTTGAAAAATATCCAATACGATTATGGTTAAAAAGGCGTAAAAAGAGTGAAAGAAGAAAAGTTTGAAACTTATTTTTAAAATCAGTGATGTCAATTAGGTGTATTCGAAAGCTAGGAGAAATATAGCTAGTTTGTGTCCATAACAATAGACAATTCTACTGAATGGGACGCGCTATAGACTGATTGAAATATCATAACCATTAGTGTAGTTATTCTGATTATTAAATCAATCATAAGTAATAAAATTTGTTAGTTATATACACCATAATGATTATAATGTAAAACACATTTAAAAGCGTTCAGTATGTAAGGCTTACCAAATTACAGTGCGCTGTTGATTCAGATTTTCGATCTCAAAGTAAATTCTTGAATTATAATTTAAAAATAAAAATTTGTTGCGGTTTTTGACCATGTACCTGTACGCAATTAAAAATTAAATGTCTTTTAATCTTTGAATCTTTGAATATTTTACCTATTAGGGGTCAACGCTACAACGCAAAAATAGTATAGAAGTCTTGTCTAGTACAGAACTTCCCTATTGTCAGCAGAATGCTTTCAACAATAATTAAAAATTTGTATATAGTTCATACTTTGTAACTTGAAACTGACCTTCGGTTGTACAAGTCATGATGGGTTTATTCCACTTTTTTCCCTTCGAGCAGGTTGTTGCCTTGTACTTGTCCTTGGAAGCAAAGCCCGGCATGCACTTCATGGTAACCTTTGTTCCCAGGTTCAGTTTCTTGGTACAGTCCAAGACAGTCATAACCTTCTTCTGGGTTATGGTACAGTTGAGCAAAACGTTGGGAGCCACAATAGGGTCACAGCGGGAGAGCATTGATACTATATTCTAAAGAAAAACACAAATTTACAAAAAAACCTTATAACAAAGATTTTCGTTATTTGTAATGGAAAGAAACGCATTCAATATTTTTCTTCTGTGATCTATTCGAATAGCAGCTTTAATGCGGTATACAATTAATTTCTCAATGTGTATTTCTTTGAACTCAGATGATTCCGTCACACATTCATAACCAACAAACATGGCTGACCTTAGTTCTTACCTGTTAATTACCAGCCAATGAACAAAATTTTGTTGAACCTCACGAAGTGTAAAATGTAATTTAAAACTAAAACACCTAGAACTCTGTAACCTCTAATGTTCTCGTCGGCGGCGGGTGTGCATTTAAAAAGTAATAGAAAAACACTTATGGTAAAGAGGACAACTTTCTCTCTGTCGACTGTTTTATCGACATCTTGAGACCGATTTAAGATAATGCAAACGTTTTATTTATTGTGATTTGAATATCACCCCAACAATGTATATAAAAACCTTTAAATAATGTTTTTTAATTTTTTACACGTTGTAATCACTGTAGTTAATTAATTTAATAATTTATAATTGATATAATAATCAATTACAGAAATGTGACAATATTTCAATAATACATAAATGTTTAGCAGATCGCAAATCAAATCAAACATAATGTTTCATTAGATTAAGGCTTATTTTGAAAGTTACACATTAATTTCATACTATAATTTAACCTCAAACGTAAAACATACAATGTTTAGTATTTGACTGTTTCCTGAGGTTTTATGAATATTAATACAATGTTTCCCTTTTTTCTCAAATAAATGGCTGATCAACTGAAGTACCTATCAATAGAACTACAGACACAACGAAGTACGTTCAGCAGAGTTATAATGTTTGAAGAACCCCCCAGTGGTAATGTGCCTGAATTAAAGTAAAACACGATTTAATGTCGCCGTGAATTGAATTCTAAAAAAAAAGTTAAACAATTTTGAGGTATTTGACGGTTCGAACAAAATTCCTTTGGTATATTATATTTAACATTTGTATGGATAAGTATTGAATACAGCAATAAATTTCATCAGTCAAATCGGATTTTGAAATAACTATTCTTAGCGGTAGGGTATTGTTGACATAGAAATATAAATTGTCTTTCTTACCTTAATTGTATCACCAATACTTATTGACGCATATGGTTGAAATGGTCTCAGTTGTCGGTTGTCATCAGATCTAAGGGATTGTACGTGACCTGCAAGCTGAGACAGTAATACAACACTGTTAAAGTTCATATTTTTACAGTTTTATTTCCATAATAATATAAATTAGTACAAAATAAGTTAAACATAACATTACATTACCATCTATGTTATATTATTGGTTTTTAAGAAACTTGTTAATCATTGTTATTCATTATCTAAAATACAAACAAAAAATACAACGCAAGCAAGATGGTGGCATCTGAGTTGACGAACTTGTGATGGCTCCCGGTGAAAAAGCAATAATTCGACAGCAATAAACACATTGCATGTTAGTATAGCTGACAAGTGTTCTATTTCTTCTTCTGAAAAATTAATTTACGAGCGTGGTCAAAAAAAAGCTAAAGTAGCCGATAGTATAGCTGATATTGTCTTAATAAAAATATGTTTACTTTCTATGGTAAGGTGTGTACAAAGGAATACAATTCAGTTTTACCGACAGTAGTTTAAAACTGACAGTAGTTTAAAACTAAATATTAAAGCTCTATGCGTACACCATTTTTCAAAATTATTTTAAAAGAGATTGTGATTGGTCGTTTAATTAAAATAAATTTAATGAACACTCTACAATGTGTATGATTGCTGCCAAATTGGAACCCCACACACCGAAACGTGTTAAATATAAAAATGAAACATTTATTTTACCAACAGTGGCACAGCTGATTGTTTTGAAATGCTAAATTAATGCTGCGTAAACTTTACAAATGTAGATACAATTACATGAGAGATTGTACCGTTCCTCAAAGCTGTTCCAGGCAAGTTCCAGTATTATTGTTTGAATATAAGAAAGAAAAATAGTCCAAACTTGAAAACACTTTATGAGGAAATAATGTGGTATTTTTTTTTTTTTTTTTTTACAATCGGCTTTAATATACATTTTTCATAATTGTGACCAATCGATCGTTCATTAATGAATATAAATAACTGTATTATTCGTTAGAAAATACTTTTAACACCTCTGCATAGCTTGCGAATTTATATTTTAGTGTTTGACCGGAACTGTACAGGGTTCACATTAATATACCATAATAAATTTATAACTAATGTAGTAATTATAATGAAATATAATCTATTCAACTGCACACAAATGAAGTTTAAAAATCTAATGAATATAAATGTAATTCTGAAGTTGAAAAAGTTTTGATATCCACACAAATCACTCCTGTGTAAAAAGTAGAACTATAGTTAAATCTCCGCCCTATTAAATCAGTGATACCAATAGACGGAGAGCCAGCAACATAAAAGCTCCCCTCATAAGGTACATATGTTTTGACTATGGAAATAGGAGCGGAAAAACTACTCTACTAACAAAACGCGCGTCTTACTCCTCAACGTGGGGGCTTTTAGGCCCCACAGGGGGCCAAAAAAGCCGAAAAAAGGCCCAAGGTTCCCCTCATAAGGTACATGGATGGAGTAAACGCCATTTTGTAGAGATAAGTGTCCCAAATAGGAATTCGAAGAGTAAGACGGGATATTAGGGGGCGTTTACCGATCAGACGCCATTTTACCTAAAAAGGGCCATTTTTTATTTTCGCACATGCATGCGCTTAAACACTCAAATCATATCCGGAAATGTCTCGAGACGTAGAAAAACATACATTTTAAAGAAATTTTGGGTTATTGTCCTCGCCAGACGCCCTCAAAAGGGGCCCAAAAAGGCCAAGGTTCCCCTCATAAGGTACATGAATGGAGTAAACGCCATTTTGTAGAGATAAGTGTCCCAAATAGGAATTCGAAGAGTAAGACGGGATATTAGGGGGCGTTTACTGATCAGACGGCATTTTATTAAAAAAGGTCCACTTTTTGTGGGCGGAGCTTCAAAACTATCGCATCCGGATCGAGGCTGTGGGGGGGGGGGGGGCTGGCGAGGACATCACACAATATCTTTGAAATGTATTCACCTCTAGGGGCATTTAAGGATATGTTTTGGGTGTTAAAGCGCGTGCACGTGTGAAAATAAAAAGTGGCCCTTTTTGGACAAAATGGCGTCTGATCGGTAAACGCCCCCTAATATCCCGTCTTACTCTTCGAATTCCTATTTGGGTCACTTATCTCTACAAAATGGCGTTTACTCCATCCATGTACCTTATGAGGGGAACCTTGGCCTTTTTGGGCCGCTTTTGAGGGCGTCTGGCGAGGACAATAACCCAAAATTTCTTTAAAATGTATGTTTTTCTACGTCTCGAGACATTTCCGGATATGATTTGAGTGTTTAAGCGCATGCATGTGCGAAAATAAAAAATGGCCCTTTTTAGGTAAAATGGCGTCTGATCGGTAAACGCCCCCTAATATCCCGTCTTACTCTTCGAATTCCTATTTGGGACACTTATCTCTACAAAATGGCGTTTACTCCATTCATGTACCTTATGAGGGGAACCTTGGTCCTTTTTTCGGCTTTTTTGGCCCCCTGTGGGGCCTAAAAGCCCCCACGTTGAGGAGTAAGACGCGCGTTTTGTTAGTAGAGTAGTTTTTCCGCTCCTATTCCAATAGTCAAAACATATGTACCTTATGAGGGGAGCTTTTATGTTGCTGGCTCTTGGACTACAAGAATTAGGCCAAGTCCATGGTAAACCGAAATATTTATTTCGAAATTTATTGCAGTAAAAAATATATGCTGTTGTGGTGACAGGAAAATAAAATAACCACTTTTTAAGTTTAGACATTAATTAATGATTAATTGATCAATTATTAGTAAAGGTAGCATAATCATTAGTGTTTTAATTAAAGGGTGGAATGAATGGTATTGGCTGTTCTTATGTATAAAATAAAAAAAATAAAAAATTCTTTTCTTTTTTTAAGTTTAAAGCTTCAAGATATTATTTAGATGCCAATGTTATATCATGGGTATTTACATTTTACAATGAAGGTTATTATACCAAAGGTCAAAGACACGTTATAATTATTATTTGTTTGAGAAAACATGCCCAGAGACAATTCATTTAAGTCGTGAAAGGACGAACTAAGTATTGTGATCTTCGGAATAGTTGGGAAGGAATACTCGATGGTTGTTAGTATGACTCAATCCCAGCATTGTCTTCTGACTGAGGATATCCCAGAAAAAATCTTGACTAGGGACTGCTAGCACTGGTAAGGGACTAGCGAAATCACAAATTAAAAAAAAATAAAATTAATGTCTACCTACTCAGTAACAAGGCTGATTTTCAGTGGATGACTTTAATTTAAAGCCATTTAACAACCCTGTAGGTTCAAAACAGAATCAACGAGTGAGCGATAACCAATCAAAGATCTATATTTCAAATATGAAACATAACAGTGCGAACACCTGCAGACAAATGCCAGAATCAACAAGGTTGATTCAGAACAACTTAAAATGTATCGAGTGCTTCGTTGCTGGGACGCCTCCAAAGTTACCGTTTACTTATTCCTAAGCCAATAAGTGATGAAGTTGATAAAAGAATTGTTAAAAAACTTTTGCCTGAAGTGGAATTTGCACCCGGGAACTTCATTGAACTTCCGTTGAAGTTCCAGTAACTTCTGTATTGGAAGTCGCGTGTGCTAGCGCTAAGCCATCACTATCGGCCATTGTATATGAATATCACATTAGATGGATCACGTTATCATACATATACATATATCACATAAAAATGATTACATAATAGATCATAGACCTGATTCTAACGTCACATGGACACCTACAAAAATTTAAATCAATTTAATTTACCTTCATATTGAGGAATCGATTAATCATTATAGGCGATACTATATTGTTTTTTCCCAGCGTTACACAGAAATCCTTTGCATGGCTAACGAATCGGCTATATAAAAACACCCACATTTATCGATCATTGCTCTTCGTTCACTTAAATTCAAATCCGAAGTACTATTTCTTCGGCCAACTAAATTTAAAAAATCTTTGCTTTTTACTATTTTTCCGTTCTTAGTTTCGACATTAATGAATTTAAAATACTAGGCAGTTGATATTTCTTCAAATGCAATTCTTGGTGAACTTTTAAATTTTAATGTCATCAAACATTAACCTAACTTCTTAACCGAATTGTACGAAGGAGACGATTTATCGGAAATACCAGTTGCGTATAGACTTCACTCAGGGACCTCATTTCAAATGCGACGATAAGTATAATTAGATATCATTGTTATGGTTACATAATACTCAAATGTCACCTGTCACACTTATTTTCGGCGTTTCATTTTTATCATAACTAACACATTTCTGAGTTGCAATAATTTAATAGAGTGTGTTACTTTATTCCATTATAAATCCATTCTGAAAAGCGCTCTTTTTACTTTTTCTTTTCTTTTTATCGTCTCGATTAAACTCGTTGCAAAAATATGGACTGTAAAAACCCAAATATCATCATCTAGGATTACAGGTTGATAACACTAAAGAGTTGTCTAGCACTGTTAAAACTACGCCATACTTACGCGTTTTAGTTACATTACAATCGTAATAATTACAATATTGGAAATGTTATTCACCAAGTTTTTATTTCTAACGAAAGCACGTCCCCCCTCTGTCACTTTTTCGAAATTGTGTAACGTTCTCAAATCATAAATTAAAACCCTTCTTTGTGCCGTTTTGTTCAGTAACACCACCTATACTTACTTACTCACTACATACAATAGTTTAGCATTGAACTTTGCTGGAACGCTCTCCAGGGCTGGGCCCTTTAGAGCACCATCCACCTTACTTACCACAATCCAGCAGACGACGACGAAAAGCGCTTCGTTCTTCATGGCTGCTACTGTTGGTATGTCCACGTATGTGTTTCGTTCAAGTTTCAGTTATAACGCATAAACTGCAATATTTCTGACGGCGTGCATTCCTGGCTTCGAATGAATATAGATAGATAACCAGCAGGATGTTTAATGATACTCATCTGTAAATAATTTTCTGGAAGGAAACAAGAAAAGAACCACGTTTTTAATAGGACACAATGAACCTCGCTCCCAAGAAATCACGAATCAGATAATAAATTATTTTATTTACTATCACGTTATCACGTTCAATCCTTTTCATAAAAATGTAAAAAATAAAAATGTCAGAGAAATAACAGTGTTGACACTAAAATGTGATGGTAGTGAATACAAACGACAATGTTTTGTATTAAAGATTCTTCGTGAGATCTATACGTGATTAATTTTTTTTGGATGCACCGAGTTTGTGAAATGGATAATATTTTTTTTATTTACCTCACCAACGTTGCGTGAGAGCTGTGCGCTACATTGTCAAGGTGGCCATGCAATGCCACAACATGTTAGTACCCACACACTCGGTGTACCATAATAAAGCAATCATGACACCACCCATGAGACGGTTAAAGAGATACGTAGACACCATGATCCAACACTATTGTTTTAACAAAACATTTTGTGGAATTGTGTTATTGTGTGGTGTATGTAACAAAATAAATCATAATAATGGATAATCTGGGCATTGGTATACACTTCGATTTTTGGTGCAGCACCAAAATGGGGTGGGGATCCCTAGCGAACTATAACCTCAAAATATATAAATTATGTATTCTTTGTTAGTCAATTCCCTGGCAAAGCATAAGTAGAAGTCGGAGATTTTTTTCAAATGTTGTAGTGGTAACAGCCATGCTATAATATACACCTATATATTGAGCTACAGACCGTGAAATATCAACGTTATCATAACCTTACAGTACTAATAAGATACTTTTAAACGTGGTTTCAGTTTCAGTACTCGAAACTTTTATTTTGTAGGCTTTACATTGTTTCAGTATTGTTTTATGATTATTTTGGTATTATCTTTTTTATTAATTGCTTTTTTAAATATTAATTATTTAATAATCAAATTTTAATAATTGATTGCTTATTAATTGTTAATGTGTTTCAATTTTACAACTACAATTTACCTGTATAGGTTATCAAATATGGCTATTGTTATTTTTACTTTTTAACTAAATTTAAATTTAAATTAATTATTTGCAGCACTCTTAAACTTTTTAATGTATGGAAAACATGGTTTTAGAAGTGTTCTAGCATCGGTTTTAGTATTACACTGCAGATAACATATTTACATAGTTAACTTGTTACTTGTGATTACAGCATTGTATTTCAACTACTGTTTATTTGTAAAGAGAATTAAATATTTATTTTGTAATTCTTATTCTAAATCTAAATTTGAATTGATCAACGTTAACTGTACGCTATTCTTAAACAAACCTTTGAGCAAGAAGAGAGCTCATAAAGGTGTTTGCTCAATATCAATCTTGTTTACAGAATAAATAAATGAAATGATCAAATTGAAAGATATGATTGAATCATAATTATATTATTATTATTATTATTATTATTATTATTATTATTATTATTATTATTATTATTATTATTATTATTATTATTATTATTATTATTATTATTATTATTATTATTATTATTATTATTATTATTATTATAATACTTATATATTATTATATTATTATTTGTATTATCATTATAATTATTATTATTTTTATTATTTTTATTATTTTTATCATAGTGTTACGGTTGCTTTATGCCAACCGTGTGGAATCTCAAATCATGTACTTTTAAGCGCAATAAACTCGGAAATACTAACAGGCCAACCAACCGGCCTTCACATCTGCTGTCACTTTCTCAGCCCCTCACACCAACTGACGTTTCTAAGGACCACCAAAAACAAACAATGTTCTCTGGCATCACCGCCTTCTCAGGCGAACCACAACAAACCAAGGTCTACTTGATTGGCGCCTAGCGGCTATCAAGTAGACCTTGCAACAAACAACAACACAACAACAACAACAACGTATCTTCGTAACAATAGTTATTATTATTATTATTATTATTTATATTATTATATTAATGCTGAAGTCATGCAAAAGGAAATAGGTATCACGATAAGATTTTTTGGAGAATATCAGGACAGAAATGTTGCTCTAAGGTAAAAGAAAACTGGGTTTTAATTCAATTGTTCTATCTCACTTTAATATATGTAATAATTGTAGTACATCATTTATATGTTATAAAAGTTAAGAAACGAGATCCGAATTAGATTCGTTTAGAAATGTGACAAACACGTGTAAACAGGATTTACTCAAGCATTTGCATGTTAAACAAATAAACGACGTGACGTGGTATACATTCGAAATACTCCTGTTTTTGGGACAACGCGTCAAAATGATGGAAATCCGTCGTTTCGTCAGTAGCACGTAAAACACTCTCAAGGTGACTTTCATTCAGCAAATATCAAATAAGGTCACCGATCGTTTGTGCTGAGGCCATATTTAAACAAATCTTACTTCTTGTTCGTGACATGAGATTGGCTGGTCTAGACCAGACGAAGAACGCTCAGGCTTCTAGTTCACGATTCATCCCGAAACATAAGTATTTCATGCATATTGCAAGCTAATTTAAAATACTCTTTTGGCAAACTGTGCTAAAATAACAGATTATTTATATGCAAATCTTTGCAACTACAAGTAACAGAACTCTAGTACCCATATTAAACTTTCCGTTACAACAATGATACATACTAGACGAAAAGTTCGCAAATTCACATACCGTCCTGATTTACAGATTTCGCAACATTTTATTAAATAACAATAGGTGCAAAAAAGTGTGTAAACTAAATGAGATAGCAGATTGCAACAGATTCACTATCGTGCACAGATGTATGAAAAGATGTTCGGATCCTGGCAAAAGGTTTCTTTGTGAGCTCGTAATGATCTAACAAAACGCGAACAGTAGTGTGTAGTTCCAGGTTCACCAGCAGCCCACTTGAAGTACGGCAGGGTGCTAACGTCAACTCCTTAAACATTAAATCATGACAAAATACATTTTTGAATCTAAACAAACGCAAACGCAAACGCAAACGCAAACGAAAACGAAAACGCAAACGCAAACGCAAACGCAAACGCAAACCAAACGCAAACGCAAACGCAAACGAAAACGAAAACGCAAACGCAAACGCAAACGCAAACGCAAACGCAAACGCAAACGCAAACGCAAACGCAAACGCAAACGCAAACGCAAACGCAAACGCAAACGCAAGCGCAAGCGCAAACGCAAACGCAAACGCAAACGCAAACGCAAACGCAAACGCAAACGCAAACACAAACACAATCGCAAATCCAACCGCACCCACAAACACAAGCACAAACACAAACACAAACACAAACACAAACACAAACACAAACACAAACACAAACACAAACACAAACACAAACACAAACACAAACACAAACACAAACACAAACACAAACACAAACACAAACACAAACACAAACACAAACACAAACACAAACACAAACACTAACACTAACACTAACACAAACACTAACACTAACACTAACACTAACACTTACACTAACACTAACACTAACACTAACACTAACACTAACACTAACACTAACACTAACACTAACACTAACACTAACACTAACACTAACACTTACTAACACTAACACAAACACTAACACTAACACTAACACTAACACTAACACTAACACTAACACTAACACTAACACTAACACTAACACTAACACTAACACTAACACTAACACTAACACTAACACTAACACTAACACTAACACTATCACAAACACAAACACAAACACAAACACAAACACAAACACAAACACAAACACAAACACAAACACGAACACGAACACTAACACAAACACAAACACAAACACAAACACAAACACAAGCAAAACAAAACACGAACACGAACACGAACACGAACACGAACACATGTTCCAGTTATAAGTGCCAGAAACAAACATTTGTATTTCAAATGTTATGCATCCAAGCATATGCTTGAACGATATGTGTCTTAAGTAAAGCAATGCTAGCCTGGGTGAGAACATGTTCCAAAAACTGGTCTGCACTTATTTTGCATTCAATGTGGTTTGTGATCTATTCTATAGTTGTCACAACCTTTTGCTTCGAAAGTTACATCGTGACAAAATATATTTTGTTGAGGGCAGCAGAGTACACACAGACACGTTCTCTATAGGACCCTTGTTTAATCAAACCAATCATGTGGCCGTACAGACTATACAAAACTGCATATAGTTAGGGTTGGACGCAGTTCCTGTACATTCGAGGACCAGCATATTATGGTAGTGGTGTAGTGGTGCGTATACGGGCGTATACACCGTATACACATTGCTCCGGCTAAAAACCTTTCGTATACACACTGGTTTTGGTTATGATACGAGTGATACGCAATGATACGGTCGTAACATTCCTCGAATGATGGACACATTATTCACGATTGTCAGCGGGATGGTTGCTGCACGATTTGGGGCTCTGCCCCCCAAACTTCCCGTGTTTTTTTTTGTCTGGAAAGATGTGTCCCTCCAGCTTCCCACTGAAGCGTATACGTACTGGTAAATTTGGCACTACACCACTGTATTATGGGGGTAAACAGATAACTGCATGTGATGTTTATGGTAATGATTAATGTCATGACAATATATGTCATATAACATCAGATATATCCTTAATCATCACCTGGTAATTGCGACAATTTACATTCCAATCACCAATCATTTTACATTTATATTGACCATATAATGAGGCTATTAACTGTACTGGAGGATAGAGTATTTTCTTAAATGAGGCAGTCTTACATATATGTTTTAATTACCTGCCCATGTTTTCCAAACATTTCCTACTCTTCTGACCCCCCCAGCTATTTCTGGAGTGTAGCTAGGATTCGTTAGCATGTATGCGTCGATAAATCCTACGGCATAGTCTTCCTTCTCTTGGCTGTCGATCAGGAACAGTCGGGCGTTATCCCGCACGCATGTTGTTTGAGAAGCATTGACTGAATATTGCGGTACCGTGTGACGGATGCTTCCAATGTTTGCCACATTGTTAAAAACGGAAAAAACTGAAATAGAGGAAATAATCATTGTGAAACACGTGCATCATGATAGGATGCCTTGGACCCAACAACAAGATTGTTGTAAAGATAAAAACAAATTCTATTAAAATAAGTTAATATAGTTATTAAATTTCAAAAATTACTTTAGTACAAAATGGAAGATAAATGCAAAGAATAAAAACACTAAAAAAAATTTTACACAGTCTTATACATCGTAATATTTATCAGAAAACATTTTACTGTGTAAGTAAGGACGTAAATTGTTTGGTTAAATATTGCTTACAATTTATAGCCTACCATTTAAAAATTAATTTCCTGTAACAAGTGCATATCGTACACATAACTTACCAGCCCCATATACCCTTGTTGAGACACTCACTTTAAAAAGTGAGTGCAGGAATTACGAATAAAAACTATGATATGAATAAAAGTAAAAATAAGAGGTGGTTTGGGGTTTTGTACTGTTCGTTCACCAAGGTTGTATAACGATTTTAATACATTTCCCTTATTTTAAAGGATTCGTTTAAGATCAAACGGGGAAAAATGTATAATTTTTTACTTTTATATGCTGTGGTAGTGGTAATTGCAGCGGTAGTAGTGGGAGTAGTTGGAACAGTAGTTGTGGTGACAGCAGTTGTAGTAAACACGCCCATTGCAATAGTTGCAACAGTTGTAGTTGTTGAGGTGGTAGTACTGGTTGCAGCAGTTGAAACAGTTGCGGCAGTAGAAGTGGTTGCAGCAGTTGAAGCAGTTGAAACAGATGAAGTAGTTGCAAGTGCTGCAGTAGTTGCAATCGTGGTAGCGTTGGTAATAGTTAAGGTAACCGGACTTGTGGTAGCTGGAGTTGTTAAGTTGGTGGTACTGGTCGTGGTAAGACTGGCAGTACTGTTTGTTGTGTTTGTGCCAATAGAGGGGGTCGCATTGGTCAGGGCGCTTATAGTGGTTGGAGATGGAGTAGTGGAGTCAGATGAAGCAGAGTCGCTTGACATGTCGGTTATTGCGTCATCACTCGACGTATCAGACGACGGTTCGGTGACCGACTCTGTCGTTGCTTCTGTCGCAACCTCTGTAGTTGTTACTGTGCTCGTACTGGGAGTGGTAACTGTAACACAACACAAATTACAGATTTACACATGGTTTGAATTGGAGCTGACTGTTTTCATCCATAAACCAAGTGGAATTATGGTTAACGATGATAATACGGTCACGGAATGTAGTGTTGCCTTAGGTGAAATAATATAACCAAAACGATTTTATAGTGATAGAAAGGAAATACGTTTCCTTACAAAATTAATTAAAGATCAGGCTACCCACTGTATTTCTAGTTAACATTAGGTTCAGTTTTAATTTAATTACGAACACATTATGCAATTTAAACGGCAGGATTGCCTAATCGTCAGTCGTCGCACTTGTAGGATTTTTGCTATGGGGATTCATAATATACTGAAGCCGGGGTTTTGGTAAGGTATCGCTATTTCAATAAAAATTGTGTATAATTCCAATACTCGATAAACAATAAAATTTAAATGTTTCAACACCACATAAGTACATAACCTATGCTTTCTATCGGGCAAGGTTTATGTGGTCACATGATCATGTCACCAATATGTTATTCCAGTTCTAGCAATGATGTAAAATATATTTTATGACTTATACTTCCAAGCTTGAAACTGACCTTCGGTTGTACATGTCATGATGGGTTTATTCCACTTTTTTCCCTTCGAGCAGGTTGTTGCCTTGTACTTGTCCTTGGAGGCAAAGCCCGGCATGCACTTCATGGTAACCTTTGTTCCCAGGTTCAGTTTCTTGGTATAGTCCAAGACAGTCATAACCTTCTTCTGGGTTATGGTACAGTTGAGCAGAACGTTCGAGGCCACAATGGGGTCACAGCGGGAGAAAATTGACATGATAATCTGCAAACAACATTGACGAGTATCGAACAATCAAGAAAATGACAATTGAATTACAATTACAATTTTATCAATGTAAAGTGAATAACATAATGCTCCTGTTACACTCTACTATTTCTTACTACAGACATTTGAACAATGCGAACGAGATTCTCTTTTGTGAATAATCGATGAGGAAATATCCTGCTGGATACGATTTTCCATTTGTTTTCCTTTCAACCTATATTTAGTGAACACACACACACACACATTCGCCATTCTGTCATGTTATATGGTCATATTAAACACTCACGTAGGCTTTCGCGTCCCGGGTCAATCAATAAACTTGAACTTGGCTTTCGGGTATAGCCGCGTCGATTATTGTTTAAAAGCTTAATCATATAAAGCTAGCTTTTAAGCGATAATCGACGCGGCTTTACCCGAAAGCCAAGTTCAAGGTTATTGGTTATATATAAGTTATATTAATTTTAATCATAAATGTTCAATACATGAATATTGATCTGTTTAATAAATTATTTGTTTTTGTATAAATTTTTAAGCGAGCGAAGCGAGCGTTTCCACGAGACTCTTATGGCACTTCGTTCTGTTTTTTTTTTGTTTGTTTTTTTTTTTTTTTGTTTTTATGTCTGTCGATAGCGGTCGAACGGAAAGTCCGATCAACTTGAAATTTGGACCATCCACAAGCCTCGATGTGGATTGAAGGTGTATAGTTTTGAGGCAAAATCGTTTGAAAAGTTACAAAGTTACACCATAGTAACTGCAAAATATTTTTTTGAAACAAAATGGCGGCAAAATGTGAGATAGCCATATTTTTTTAAACTTTTTTCCGGTCACGAATATGTTCATTTTTTGGCGATACAATAAATATTGGCAAAGTTACACAAAAGTTACTCGAAAATATTTTTCTAAAACGCAGTAACGGCAAAATGTGAGGTGGCTATCTTATAGTAAATTTTTGTCCGGTCACGAATATACTAATGTAAACGCGATCCAATACGTATTAGAGGCAGAAATTACATTTCTATTGCTGTCAATAAGTGTTAGTAACGGTGGCGGACCGTATTGAAAACATGACCACGAAAATTCTTAGCAACGCACATTGCACTGCATACAACAATGTCGGAAAGTATAATAGCCATGGAAATAAGAACAATTTTTGCAATGCGCATTCTTGAATTGTTGTTAATTGTTGTTCGTATTAGCATTGAAAACTTTTCGCCAGAAAGTTCGTAGATATTGACGCGCTCGCTTATCAACGCGTCAAACAGAGCGTTTTCCTAGTGATACAAAATAGTGAAACATTCCTTAATTTTTGTAATAAACTATATTGATCAATTAAAACTTGTTTAAGATGTAATTGCCAACGGACCAACATAGAAAATGTAAATGTTATGTCGAAGAGAGACTTATTGTTTTAAAACGGGTACCCAATATTTTTAGATTCATTATTTAATCAAGCGAGCGAAGCGAGCGTCTCCACTAGACTCTTATGGCACTTCGTTCTGTTTTTTTGTTTGTTTGGTTGTTTTTTTTTTTTTTTATGTCTGTCGATAGCGGTCGAACGGAAAGTCCGATCAACTTGAAATTTGGACCGTCCACAAGCCTTGATGTGTATTGAAGGTGTATAGTTTTGAGGCAAAATCGTTTGAAAAGCTACAAAGTTACACCATAGTTACTGCAACATATTTTTCTGAAACAAAATGGCGGCAAAATGTGAGATAGCAAGATTTTTCTACAGATTTGTCCGGTTACGAATATGTTAATCTAAGGGCGATCTAATAAGTATTGGCAAAGTTACACGAAAGTTACTCGAAAATATATTTCTGAAACACAGTAACGGCAAAATGTGATGTAGCTATCTTATAGTAAATTTTTGTTTGGTAACGAATATACTAATGAAAACGCGATCCAATACGTATTAGAGGCAGAAATTACATTTCTATTGCTGTCAATAACTGTTAGTAATGGTGCGGACCGCGGCGAAAACACTAGACAGAATGACAACGAAAATTCTTAGCAACACACATTGCACTGCATTCAACAATATCGGGAAGTGTAATAACTATGGAAATATGTTTGTAATGTGCATTCTTGAATTGTTGTTAATTATTGTTTTTATTAGCTTTGAGATCTTTTCGCCAGAACGTTCGTAGATATGGACGTGCTCGCGTATCAACGCGTCAAACAGAGCGTTTTCCTAGTTTCTATCTAAATTGTATGTTACGTCTGATATCCTTTAAATCCCAAAGATTTGTTTACCATAGTTTTACCAAAGTTTTACGTATGGTCTCTAAATAAAAATGATAGTTTTTTAATTTCGTATGTTGTGTATGGGGAGGATGGATTAGGGTGCATACTTTATGGCATAAGTAAATTTGGTTGTTGAAGTAATCAATAATCATATAACCATTTCATATTAATTGAGGATGTGTACGGAAGTATTCTGAAATTAAAGTCTATGTCGAGTGTGATAACTTAATGCTAGTTAATACTTCGTCAACCAAATCGGATCAAAAAATAACATCCGGGTATTAGTGCTATACTAATTATTGTGGATCGAGTCTTATTAAAGAAATTAAATTGTTACCTTAATTCTATCACCAATACTTATTGACGCATAGGGTTGAAATGGTCTCAAGTTTCGGTTGTCATCAGCTCTCAGGGTGTGTACGTGACCTGCAAACTGAGACAATAATACAACACCGTTAATGATTTATTCTTAATTAAAGGAACCTGTGATTTAGTGAAATAATTCAACGGTCTATCTAAAAATTAAAATAAGATACCGTAATTGGACTATCCACTGTTCCTTGTCAAAAGTTATGTATAGAGCGAAATATTTCGAATGGTTATCAACTTATTTTCACAGGCCGTCTCAAACTACCTTAGAATTGAAATTGATACCAATATTCGAAATAATGTGCATTATTTATATCTTTGGCAAAACCAGTGTAGGTATAATCCAACATCGTCTTCTTACAATCTCATCACCTGTTCCACTAGTTTCTTTTTAACATCTACAAATTGCTACAATATTAGCGCCTTAGTACGTTAACTGGGCATCAACTGAACTAACTATATCAAAAATAATTTGCAAATCAAACTTGTACCCGATCTTGTGTTGAAAATTCTACAATGATTCTTTCAGTGAGCTTGTATTTTTTTTTACCACTAAAATAATTAAAGATAAATCGTATTTTTAAGAATAATAATTCTTTACGCTAAATGTCTTACCGCAAACGCGCAGACGACGAAGCAAAGCATAGCGTTCCCCATCATGACTACAAATGTTCCAAATCCACGTCTACGGATTCAGTGTAGGCCTTGATTTTCAATTGAGTTACTCTATGTACGATATTAATCTGAAACCCGGGTTGAGTTTGGTCTGCGTTATAGTGTTTCCTGTTTCCAACAATTTGGGAAATCAACCAAACATCAACTTTGAAAGGCACATTCAAAGAATCAGTTAGTTATATCGCAGGAAATGACGACATACGTGCCCTTGCTTGCACGAAACAGAAATAAGAATATTACTTTTTGAATTATCACCTGAAACCCAAACCATTTACCATTTCTATTATATAATCGTTCAGTATTATAATTTATTAAGTTTCATGAGGGATTGATGCGTACAATTAAACAACAAAACTACGTTTCCTTAAATGTATTGCTAAAGGCTGGTCCACACAGATTTTTAAGACATAATGCATAAGGTTTTAAGACGTTGTTTTAAAAACAACAATGAAAACAACGTCTTAAAACTAAAACTTTGTGTGAACGCCAGTACGTGTTTCCTATGATCCAACTTTACGACTACGCGTTAAACCTAAAATCGTATGTCTTAAAAATCTGTGTGAACAAGCCTTAAGTACAAATAGAATTATGATTATTTATTGTTTTATGACGTATTTCACCAGCTGTTATCCCTTTGTTTCCTCTTGCGACAGGTTGGGTCTCCTAGCGTCATTTTTTGGCCTGACCAACGGCTGCAGACGTTCCAGTGTCCCATTAGCGGAGATGAGTATTATGAATAATTTATTAAAAATTGTGTCAATAATTTTTACAAATGGGAAAAATCAGTGTATTTTCGCATCTTGCCCAAGGTTGCCACGTATTCACGAGGTTCCTCCCAGTGAGGCATCTATTATAGTGTGCAAGTTTGCCTTGGTGCACTCATAGCCAACCAGCGAACCGCCCGAGACAATCGCTCGCAGATAACGATCGCTGATTGGCTACGAATACCCCCCCTGTGACGAAAGCATGTGTAAGAATGTCACCAGCGTAGTTCAAGGATAAGGATATATCGTATATAGAAGCACTAGGACTGATGTGCCACGAGGTGACTATTAAAGGTTATTACTTATTTGTATAAGAATAGATTATTTCTGAGTTGTGTTGGATTGTGTACAATTTTACTCAAATTTAGACATGTTACTTGTAAATTTGGTAGACATACCCTAATTAAACTGTTTTGGTGTACGGTGATTTTTCCACACGGATAATTAAATACCGGAAGAATGGATGTCTAACGTAAAACAGGTTTTAGGTGGAAACCTGCAGAGTGTGGGAGTAGGGTTGGTAGTGCGTATCTCAAAACTCTATTTTGGCGCTAGTCAACTAAAACAACAATAAGTAATATTGTTGTAATTAATTGTTACTAATTGCTGAGTTAGTGTGCTAGCTAGTGGACTAGTCTTAAAATTGAGATTTAAGCTGATACGCTCTTATTATGTATAGAGATATTCAGAAATAAGTTGACATTTTCAATCCAAGGATATTCATGGTGCATTTAAGTGAATTTAATGTAGGACCAATACACATCTTTTGTGTTGAGAACGTACCTAATAACAAAACATTTGTACGTTTAATCAAAGATTAGGTTTAATGTAAGGTCCATTATCTTCATTTAGATATAGTCTTATTCTTTTATTTGAATTAAAATTAACATTTACAACTGTGTGTGTTAATACAGCAACTATGTGTTTTAAAACCAAACAATATTTATGTGATTGTAAACTGTAAAGCCTACTAAGGTCCGAATTCACCAAACGTTTAAATAGACCAACTTACTAGTTACTACTCTCGCATTGATTACCATGATTGCAACAAACAGAACATACATTTAAAATGCATGGTGGCTTTTATCACAAATTAACAGAAAATCGCTGGATAAAAGTCTGATGAAACTGGCCCTAAGTAAGTTTCTCACAAATGAATGGCAGCACCATAGTTGGCTCGTAGCAGTAGCTCTCGTAGTAGGTCAACGTACTTTTCACAAAATATGCGCAGTTGTATGAGTTTATAGGATTTTTTGGAGCCCAAGCGAATGGAGTCAGGGTCCTAACGTCTACCCCTGAAACACATGATGACAACACGAGTAAATAGTGATACAATCAACGTCGTATGCGCGATGTTCAGTGACCAAGGTCATCTCAAGCACCTGGAAGGGGACGGGGCGCCTCGAAGTTAGAAACAAATAGCCAGTGAGCCATCGCGAGGGTATGATAAAGTTTGTCGCAAGACGCAAACTAGGCTTTTTTGGTTTAGTTTGGTGTATTCAGACCTTTTTTGAGTTTGGTGAATTTAGACCTAACGTTTACAAAATTGTCCGTGTTCTTACAGAATATGGCAGCCACCCTCACTGTGTGAATACACCCTATAGTGAAACACAGGTCTAACAATAGAAAGCTACTGTTTTCTTACAGAATATAGCAACCACCGTCACTGTGTGAATACACCCTATAGAGAAACACAGGTCTAACAAAAGAAAGCTATACTGTTACAGAATATGGCAACCACCGTCACTCTGAGAATACACCCTATAGAGAAACACAGGTCTAACAATAGAAAGCTACTGTTCTCTTACAGAATATGGCAGCCACGGTATCGTGTGAATACACCTTATAGTGAAACACAGGTCTAACAATAGAAAGCTACTGTTCCTTTACAGAATATGGGAGCCACGGACATTGTGTGAATACACCCTATAGTGAAACACAGGTCTAACAATAGAAAGCTACTGTTCTCTTACAGAATATGGCAGCCACGGTCATTGTGTGAATACACGCTATAGCTAGGCACGAAAAGCTATTGTACTCTCGTTTTTCAACAAGTGTGGATCTCTAATAATATTATTACCTGCTACTGTACGCCATACAGATAACGATCGCCGTATGCCAACGAATATTTGTGGCTTCAAGGTGGGATAAGCGGCCATGTAGTTGTTGATGAACTCAACGACAAAGTCTTGCTTCGCCTTAGAGGTAATAGCAAACACGTCCCCTCCGCTTGCCTCGCATACATTTATCGCAGCTTTGGCAATCTGCGGTTTCACAACGTACATCACGTTGCCAATGTTGGGAACAACGTTGTACGTAGTAGGTACTGAAACATGTCATTTTAGATTCATTATCTGGTCATGTTAAGTTTCCTAATGTCTCATGCTTACAAAAAGACCGATTCCAATAGTACTACATTTTCTGCTTACGAAATATACCATGGGCAGGTTAAGGCTGGTCCACACAGATATTTAAGACATACGATTTAAGGTTTAACGCGTAGTCGTAAAGTTGGATCATAGGAAACACGTACTGGCGTTCACACAAAGTTTTAGTTTTAAGACGTAGTTTTCATTGTTGTTTTTAAAACAACGTCTTAAAACCTTATGCATTATGTCTTCAAAATCTGTGTGGACCAGCCTGAACTTTGAATTTCCTAACACAGTGGGCGTGGTTAGTGAGGCTTATACACTCTACTAAAAGTAGAATACTGCATTTTTATACGAATGTCACTGTGTGAAGGAACACAACGAATCTTTGGAACAGCATGTATGACAGGAACAATCTTAGGTCGTTATGCGACTAATTACGTTGAGATAGGTATGACCTATTTAAACATTAATTAATCTTGGTTTGAAACTTATAGGTATATACAATTCTATAACTAGTTTCGGTTTCTTACTTGGTGTAGTGGTAGTCGGTATTGTTGCTGCAGTTGTAAAACTGGTAGTGGTTGTAATAGTTGGAATGGTTAAAGTGGCCACAGTGGTAGTGGTTGAAATAGTAGTTAGGCTTGCCGTAGATGCCACGTTTGACGTACTGTCTTGATTTGACGTACTGGCTAGGTTTGCCGTAGAGGTTACGTTTGTCGTAGCGGTTAGGTTTGTCGTAGTGCTTTGGTTTGACGTAGAAATTAGATTTGTAGTAGAGATTACGTTTGACGTAGCAGTAAGGTTTGACGTAACCGTTAGGTTTGTCGTAGCGGTTGGGTTTGACGTAGATGCAGTTGTCGTGTCCGTTAGAATGGTCGAGATGTCTGAGGATGTTATTGTGGTTGTTGCAGTCGAATCTAATGCTGTTGTTAGAGCTGCTTGGTTCGCCGTGTCACCCACTACGTCAGTGCTGCTCGCCATACTTGTTGCTATTTCGGTGACTGTGTCCGTAGTTGCTTCTGTTGACACCTCCCCGTCCACCACTCCACCTCCTGATCCTCCTACTCCACCTCCACCTCCGGAGGTCACATCCGCTGCTAAAATGGCTGTCGTGGTAGTAGTAGACGTGGTAACTACAACAACCAGATTAATGTGTGTGTCAGTCATATTTATGTAGCAGACATAGATTCTCAAGAGTAGGCACATTCGAGGACAGTATGTTACCATGAGAGAATGTTTTCTCGTGAATTTATATTATTGATTTTGCGAAACATTCTGAAAGCTGTGTACATATATTATCAATTTGAATTGTACGTGTTAAAAATAGGTTCTAATAGAGTCTAAACGTTATATCTGAAAATGAACTCTAACTGGGAATTGGGTATTTTTGCCGTCAAAATCGAGCTCGTAGAGCGGTTAAATAGGAGAAGAGAGCGGCCAACTCGGTATACGTTTTCTATTGGCTGCGAGAAATAGGCTTCTACGGCCACCTAACTAATGAAATGTAACATGAAGTAAGTCAATTCCAGGACCTTGTACAAAAATAGCGTCATAAGCTAAAGGGAAGTGAATAATGCGTCAAATCCATAATGCAATGGATATCGCACTTTCCTTGCATCTGGATGAAACATGGCGCCCATAGGCAAAGCTCCTCTAAAATAAACTGTTATCGGTTATCCTTGGATGTAAACATTAGGTGGGCCTCTGTCTTTCAAATAAACTTCCGGACAAACTCTACGTTTTATTCCAGCATATTTCATTATTTTATGCAAACATTTCAGATTAATATTTTATTTAGATTGTTACCCATAGCGTGTGATAAAGTGAATAAAGCCAAGGTTACGACCAACAACTGCGTCATGCTGTTGTTCGCGTGGCTTTGTTCACTGGTTTATCTCTGTGGATGGGGAAGCGATCTGGTAGTCTAACCTGCAGGCGAGGGAAACTGACAAGAATAAAATGATTGTTTTCGTTACAGTTTTCTGGTAATGTTATTTTAATCTTACTTAGAATTTTTAAATTATATTAAGGTCAAAAAATATCAGCTCGAAAATCAAACTCAGAAAAAAATACATCCTTGTCATTGTCATAAATCTGTATTAAAATTCAAACTTTAATGCATAGAAACGCAACGTGTAAGTCCGTGGAGAAAATGTCAGTACAACAATTATATGCGCCCAATAAAGAATAAGGTTGGAATTCATAGTCGGCCCCCTACACCTAGGGGCGCCCATTGTTGCTAAGGTAACAATTGTTTCCATGTTATTTCCCATAAACAAAACAAATCCATAGCAACAATGGGTGCCCCTAGGTGTAGAGGCCGACTATAAATTCCAACCTAAGGGTTGTATGGTTTAAGGCCTCTACCTTGGCACTGTCAGGCAATGCTTAGTTTGTTTGTTGGGCGTACTTTACTTGCTTCAGTTATTCTTTTGTCACTAGTAGGCAAGGTCCGTCAATCCCCTGGTGGAGGCTCAGTAAACCTAGTTCGACGAACCCCCACCAGGGGCCTCATTCCAGTACATTTGAAAACTTAACCCCGGTGTTAGCCAATAGCCAATCAGGAGTCAGCAATTGAGACGCCGATCGAAGGAAGGCATTGTTGAAAAAACGAGACAAAATCAAAACAATAACAAACAAAAACAGTCCAATAACCTCAAAATGTTGACAAAATACTAAATAAAACTACATATTGACATATATGAGCTATATAATGTACTGTAAATACACACAATTGTTTATAAACTTTAATAAACACATAAAGTAACGTATCCATGAAATGGGATATCCTCAATTAAGAATTGAAATGTGACATTTGTGAAACTATACACACGGGCATTGACGAAATGGAGGCATTTCAGAGTATTGTTGAGATAACTCTTCTTAACCCTACTATCAGACAGGGTCATATTTGCCTCTGAATTATGCAGGGAAGCCTGTGTAGGAGTTAACCCCGGGGTCATTTTAACATGGGGTTAGCGAGAGTTAAGAAGAGTTAAAAAAATGTACAGGAATCAGGCCCCAGGGGATTTACGGACCTTGACTAGTAGATAGAAATAAGACTAAGTAAATAAACTAATAGTATAGGCCGGACGCCGTAACAAAGAAGGTTGTGTCGTCACAACTAATTACTCTGGCCGGCGTAGTGATATGTGGACGTTTACGCAGTGCTCATCCGCGCACTATACCTGTCAGAGAGAAAATACACTGATCGGCAAGGCGGTGTTAGAAATACTAGCTTTGGTAGGCTGTGACTTAAAAATACTACCATCAAGAAAGCTTTGACTTCTGTGTGTTGCTAGGATACTTGATGTATTTCTTTGTCATTTGATGGTCTGTTGTCTTTATTGCCGTTTCGTGTTTGACAGGAGTTGAGTTCACGTGGGGGAAACATGGCGGCTTTTTACGCCCGTGTTCGGTTGATTTACCCTGTAATATTATTTATGAAATTTTATTACCGATATCGAGAAACATTGACACTGAAAACATTACTCGGGATCTTTCAGAGTGGTCATATACGTTCCCTGTGCCTTTAGGGTACGACAATATGCAGACAGACAAAGCAATTGACAAAGGTGGGTCGTCCGTAGCTGTTCCTTCTTCATATCTTCATGCCTAGCATGATGGGACGGAACTACTTTAAATTTTCCCAAACATAATAAAGCAATTGTTAATTTATAAGTGAATATAATAAATTAGATAATAAGAAACTAAAGTTTATTCCTGCATAATTAAACCGCAAACACATACCAAGAGGGAGAAAAATAGCATTTAATTCAGGGCCCATGTCCACCAACCTATGAAATAACAATACATGTTTACTTCTGGTAAGGCAATGAGTAGTAGTCTTCATTTAAGTTGGTATTACAAGGTGTGAGGTCACTTGCTATTACATCATCCGTGACGACAACACCTTCTTTGTTACGGCGTCCGGCCTATAACCTACGGAACGGTAGTCTCAATAAAACTGCAGGAATTAAAGTTGTTGTAACATCTTGAGAACGCTACACAATATTAAGAGAGTGATGAGTACCCGAATGGTGGATTGTAAAGCTCGGTTTATATAATTATTTAAGATTTAAGGTTTAAGGTTTAACAAAATCAAACCAAACCAAAAGCATTATGGCGTTTACACACTTTCCTAAGGTTTAATATTTAAGGAAACCATATACCAACGTTAGCTGGTACTATTAAAAGCCCAGCCAATGAGAGGCGACGTTTTATAAATCCGGCCAATGGTGGCGATCCTAAGTAAAACAGGAAAATAAAACCTGAAAAGTTAAAGCTTAAATTAGTAATGAAACCGAGTTTACGAACTAAACAACTGCATTCAAAAAGTTCACAATATTTTAATCTTTACCGGGTTATTATAGTAATTATTTTACATTATTAATAACAACCGCAATGATTTAAATATTTATTATTTTTTAAACCCATCTGTTATTCTTACGAAAACACAATTGAACTATTTATGTCTTTTAATATTGTGTAACATCAAGATATTACTTAAAAAACAGTTCATTACACGCAATTTAAAAAAAAAACAAAAATAAATAAATAAATGTGTATTAATAGAGTCAACCCACTCAGTAACAAGACTGATTTTCAGTGGGGGACTTTAATTTAAAGTGACTAAACCAACCGTGTAGGCTCCGAACACCATCGCCGAGTGAGTGATAACCGATCAAAGATCTATATTTCAAATATGAAACATATGAATCAGTGATTGGACAGTGCGAACATCTGCGGAAAAATGCCAGAATCAAAATACCGATTCAGAACAACTTTGAATTTATTGAGTGCTTCGTTGCTGGGATACACATTCATTGTTGGACGCGATCTTTGGGCGGAATGCACAGTCAAGTTAAATATGTGATTTGTTTATGGTGGAGTTTGTTCTTCTTATGGAAAATAGCATGTTATAAAACAATTTCGTAGCAAGAAATCTTGTACTTCACTTGACTCTTGACTATGCTTAGTGGTGATGCTCAAGGTCCGTATGCAGAGTCAAGTGTCAAGTTAAGTACAGTAATTGTTGCTATGGAATTGTTTTACTTAGGTCTGTCCGCTCATAGTAGAAATGAAACTTTGATAGCTAATAGGGAACACGCGTATGACATTTTTAATCGATTTTTAAATACCTTGTCTCTCATTTAGTAATTTTTTGGTCTTTGAATTTTGAAAAATGGATCAGTCTATGCGTCAAAATAATTGGTTTAGTAACGATGAATAAAAGGGCGCGAAAAACGAGCCACCGCCATGTTTATGGAATATGACGTCATGGTTTGTGTCTGTGTACGCTCACCGCCTCAGCGATTGGTCTGTTACGCCACGTCTACTGAATCATGACGTCACAGCCACCTGTACGCGTTTCAGATCCCCGAGTTAAAACTTCTATTGGCCCCTCAAAATAGACTATACGCATGCTGGTGGCAAGAAAATAAACTACTATAAGGATGAGTTCATCTGTCAATTGTTCATTGTTGCTTAATTGTTAAATCATCAATGGCGCAGATAAGAGTGTTGCTTAGCAGCGCTATCAATGTGTTAGTTTGAGTCTCCAATAAATGCGACCACATTAAAACCATTTAAAAATTTATTTTTTACTTAGGACTTGCATTAACATACTATTTGTATCTAATAAGTGCTAGGTTTAGCAAACAAAATCGTACGCGTGTTGCCTATTGCCATGATGTTTGTCTAATAGACCGTGAAATGGGGTTTAAAGTGCCAACAGGTAGCGCGCTGTTGTCATTTCATTGCAATTATTTTTCTTTCAAAAAGATGAGGAAGTTATGGGCATGCCCATACCCTCTTTAGCCTGACATTCTTTCGACTTCCGTTAATATAAAATTGGCAACCGTGTTTATCCATGAAATCTTGATTTACACTTCGATTACAATGGTTCAATACACAAACATGAGCCTTTAGCTCGAAACCTTTCGTTTCTTTAGCGGACAGAATTTACATGCTTTCGCATAAGAAGAACAAACTCCGTTGTAACCATATACAGGCTGAAGAGGGTCTAGCAGCCTTGCAGTGGACTTCCATATCCGTTTTAGGTATGGTAAACAACAATAAATGAATGGTAACCATTGTGACATACTTAGTTCGACACTGCATCGGTCTAATCTCACTCATCATCCTGTACACATTAAATGATGGCAACGGCCTCTTTACATTGTGGCACTAGTTGTGACCATCAGCCCATCTAGATAGCCTTGAATGCTGATTCATATCCACCAGGCAGTGAACCAAGTGTAACTATAGGGAAATTGCAACTGACGTCACAGCCGAACTACAATGTAACAAATGAATCGAACTGATGGACAAACAACGAGCTGTCAAAATAATAAAATTGCAACATTATGAAGAAAACGAGGTGTGGCGATAGTATAACTGCTTACCAGTTAAAATAACAAGTTGTGCAAGTTTTTTATGTTTTTTGTTTGTATTGAAGATTTGTTTTTAAAATCAGAATATTGTATTGTTTGACAGCTTGTTGTTGTTCATTTCATTTGTTTTATTATTGTAAAGCAAGCTTGCAAGAAGCCTATAGATTCTCTCCACGTGACAGCGTTGTTTTTATGTCGCCTTTATGTACAATTTTTTATTTTTTATTGCAGCAACGACACAAGAGGAACATCGTACCATTGAATGTGAATATGTTTTAAGTTGTAACGCGTCAGCACCGTATACTCTAAGTCTAACTTACTTTTCTTAAAGTGGCCGAGTAAGAAAGTCATGATCTTTCTACCTCTCTCTCTCTCTGTCTCTCTCTCTCTTTTTCTCTCTCATCTACTCTTTTTCAATCTATTCGATTCCAAAAGTACGTAGTTTGGAGTAAACGCATCTAGAATACTTACGTTATAGGCAACTCTAAATCCAGATCAGAGTTGTTCAAGAGGATGTAGAGTACGACCAACAAACAAATAATGTATTTAGTCACATTAAGAGCGAAGGATACCTCTATGTCAAAAACCGCAGAAAATTTTCATTTTTTAATTGTATCTCAAGATTGAAACACAAAATCGAAAATCTGAGACACCATAGCACTGTAGTATGGTTAGCCCTACAGACTGAATACTAAATGTATTTAACGTTATAATCAGTATGACTGTGATAAAGATTTCCTTAAATTACTAAGGAAATCGTTATCACAGTCATACTCATGACTGTGATAACGATTTCCTTAAATTACTACGGAAATCGTTATCACAGTCATACTGATTATAACGTTAAATACATTTAGTATTCAGTCTGTAGGGCTAACCATACCACAGTGCTATGGTGTCTCAGATTTTCGATTTTACGTTTCAATCTTGAGATATAATTAAAAAATGAAAATTTTCTGCGGTTTTTGACGTAGACGTATCCTTCGCTCTTAATATTCTGCCCATAATTTACACCATTACGAACTAAACCTGGGTAATCACTTGGCATGGTATTGCCATTGTGTTACAGTGGAAAGAGAGCCATATGATGCTAATAGAAGTACACGTGACATACGCGTCAACGAAAATGCAAGTAAAAGTGTAAATGTTCATGCCAGCATAATATTTGCACTTTTAGGTAAGTACTAAAGTTAAGTCACATGTGTGTAGTACTTTCATGGCCATTAGAGATGAAACTGTCAACACCAAAAATATGATTACGTCAATCCTGTAGTTCGGTGAAACCCCATTCAGCATTCTCAAGAATGTACCGTAATATTAATTTCCTATTCGGTAGGAGAGCGATACTAGATTTAAGGTATTGATTTAAGTGTTACTCGTGTCCGGACCAAATCTATGTGTCGCATTAGTACAATGCAATAAGATTAAGTTAAGACCTTACATTTTAAAGGGGATTAAATAAGTATACTTAGTTGACTACTTTTTTTTTTTTGCCAGGATTGCGTCCATCGTCACAAGAATGGTCGCGAACATTGGGTCACTTTAATACCACACTCACCTTGGCAATGCTTGAATTCAGCTTACCAATTATTTTCACAAACACACGCTGGACACTAGTATAGTTGTCCCAACGAAAGTATTCTGATGCTTACGACATAACCGAGTCCAAGGTGACTACTTAATTTTCTAATTCGCTCATTCCTACAATCTAATCTAAACAGGTATATTGGGGATAATTTAAGACCTTCCGTTGGTTACGTGTAATAACGGATGGGGCCAAACCGCCTGTGCACTCGACTAATCCGAACGAGGCATTGATGAATGTGTGAAAGAACGCCAGGTATCTGTTGACATTGTAATATCTTTGCTGTTTACTTTCTTCTAATTTGAGCGGTTTAAAAGGGGCAGTAGACAATGACCTGAGATCGGTATGCGAATACTTTCGTTGGGGCTACTTTAAACAAAAAGTATCTGGACCCGAGGAGCAAAACGTACCCGGCCCGGAGGACCAAACAGTTCTTGTTACTGTGACCATGACGCAGTAACTGAAGTATGCGAGCGTGTAGGACTAACCTTCCGTTGAACATGTAATGACGGGTTTACTCCACTTGCGCCCCTTCGCGCAGGTTATGGCCTTGTACTTGTCCTTGGAGGTAAACCCCGGCATACACTTCATGGTGACCTTTGAACCGAGGTTCAGTTTCTTGGTACAGTCCAAGACAGTCACAACCTTCTTCTCCGTCTTAGTACAGTTGAGCTGAACGTTGGTACCTTCCAACGCATTGCAAGTAGTAAATATGGACATCACCTTCTGCAATAGGCACCGTGTGTTAGTACATACAGCGCTATATGTGGTCAAATTTAGCAACAAACTGCTGAAGATTTCATTCCGCGGTTGAAAATAGTGCTCGATATTATTGTGATATATCTTGTTTTTAGTTTGGTGTTTGTTTTGTTTTTTATTGTTGATGTGTATTTATTTTGTTTTTTGTTTTGTTTTGTGTTTTCGTTTTGGCTTTTATAGGCACTGTGTGTTAGTACATACAGCGCTATATGTGGCCAAATTTAGCAACAAACTGCTGAAGATTTCATTCCGCGGTTGAAAATAGTGCTGGATATTATTGTGATATATCTTGTTTTTGTTTGGTGTTTGTTTTGTTTTTTATTGTTGATGTGTATTTATTTTGTATTGTTGTTTTGTTTCGTGCTTTTGTTTTGGCTTTTATTGTCTTGTTTTGTTTGTGTTTGTTGTGTGTTATTTGTTGTTTTTACGTCTAAAACGTGTCCTGATTAAAATGGTGGCTTGCCTTTTTAAGATTTACTGATGGGATTCATAATCTGCACGAAAATTTTAAAACCCGTATTTAATTAAACAATTTTCACAATTTCCCTTTATTGACGTAGGAAGAACGAAGCTGCTTCAGCAGGTTGTTGCGCGACTTTGCCACTTGGAGCGCTTCATTCGTTTTCACTAGCGCCATCAGTGGCCAATCTCGGTGCCTATTGTCTTGTTTTGTTCGTGTTTGTTGAGTGTTATTTTTTGTTTGTACGTCTAAAACGCGTCCTGATTAAAATGGTGGCTTGCCTTTTTAAGATTTACTGATGGGATTCATAATCTGCACAGAAATTTTAAAAGCCGTATTTTATTAAACAATTTTCATAATTTGCCTTTATCGACGTAGGAAGAACGACGCTGCTTTAGCAGTTTGTTGCGCGACTTTGCCACTTAGAGCGCTTCATTCGTTTTCACTAGCGCCCTCAGTGGCTAATCTCGGTGCCTATAGGACATGCATAACGTTGAATTATGGAGACAAACACTTGAGACCGGATTCACAAAACGTCTAAACTTAGGACAGGTCCTAAGTCCACAGTACCGTATGTGCTATTATAAATTTAATAAATTTAATTTTTTCAAATTTTGATGTCAGTTACTCGTAACGCTATCAGTTCACCTAGTGTTTCTTTTCCTCACATCTGGAAAGAGTGTATACCGTTGTTGGTTGACTTTGACAGTTAGGTTAGGTTTGGTAGGTTTTGTTGTTGTGGAGCTGTGGATGAGGTTGGACGTGCACCGCCTTGGTGTGGTTTGGAGGGCGTGGTGGGTTGGTAGTGAGATGGCGGTAGGGGGTTTGTCAGTGTCAGCTGTCAGTTTGCCAGCTAGTGTGGTTAAGCCTGTTGAAGAGCTCTGATTAGAGTTCGAAATATTGCGTTTTTAAGTTGTTTTCATATGTGACAAGTAACAATGTACAGTCCAATTCCTAGGTCTTATATAACATGGTAGGCCTACTACAAAGCCAATTGATAGCTAATTTCGTGAAAATCACAGTGAACTTGAAATATTGCAATGCGGTGTTTTCAAGATCAGTGTTTTGTTTCCTAATACCTCCACATTCTAAAAACAGACAAATGTTCATGTCAAGGTTAGTAATCGATATCTATTTATGTTCACACTTCGAAGTCATAGACCTATTGCAACCATCTTTGAACAAAGATAAGACCGACTCAGACTGGGCCTAAATTTTGGTATCAAGTCGAGGTTATGTGCAGGTCCGTATCAGCCAATGGCGTAGTGGTCCTAAAGTTTGGCCAGGCCCAAGTTAAGACGTTTTGTGAATCCGGTCCCTAAAATTTGAGTATGTTGGACAACTTTAATAGATAACTTGTTCTATTTACCTTAAATGTATCTCGAATAGATATTGATGCATCGAGTTGGACTGGTCTTAGTTTTCTGCTGGTTGGGTCGTCCAAGGCATGGACATAACCTACAAACTACAATGAACGATACAGTGAGTGTTGGACGCATAACACACAAAATACAGTTGCGTTTAACAGTGTTGTAACATGAACAGGAATTAGGAAATAGTTTTTTTTATTAAAAATTTTGTTGTAGAAAAATAATAAGATTTCCATGACAATTCATTGTTCGTGTTTACCTATATACACTCACAGAGCGCGATTCATCCAAAGATATTTACCTCTTAATCCTGAAACACACCACTTAACAGCTACCTTAATTGTTATTTTTTCAACGTTGTTTTATATATGCGAAGCATTATCATTGCACAATGTATCAATTTTCCAAAAAATACATCACCAATAAACAAAACACAAGTGTACGTGTTTACTTATTTCCAAGTAACCAATATATAATTGCGAAGCAAAAGTAGTGTCTTAACTTATTTCAAGGGTGTTTTAAAAAGGAATAGTTATAATTCTAGTCTCTACTATAAGGAATCAAACAATCAGTAAGAAGAGGAACATTCCCGTTATTCTTGCCACAACGTAACTACTCTCTTATCGACCTCAGATCCTTATCTACTGCCCTTTCTATGCACACTGGTGCAACGCAAATCACCCGATTCCTTGCGTTCCTTCACACCGTTAAAGCAGTCTTTTGCTTAGTAGAATACACTCTGCACAAACTTTATTATAGTTACGCCCGCCGTTTTAGAAATTCTCAGGTATCCAACCTAATTTAGCAAGTTATCCCCAATGTACTTGGTTCAAGTAGATGGTAGGAATATAGATATAAATATTGTTACCAAGATACGTAACTCACTGCTATCTGGACGTACCAAAACTGATTCTCTTTTGAGATTTCAACAGTGGATTATTCTCGGAACGTCGCCATATTGTATATTTAGAAATTATTATTTTCAATGCTGAAATGACTACTTTATGTCCAATGGGTATACAGATACTCGCGTACTTTCTTTTTATAGCCATCAATATCAATGACATATGCCAGGCGATGTATAACACATTGAAAAATACACACGTTAAAAGTTAAACAAACAGGTAATCATTCAATATGGCGGGCATCGAGGAACGAGTATAGGTCCTCGGACCTCCATTCAGTTACATATGTTGGTAACAACATTTATATCTATGGTAGGAAGAAGAGAAGGGAAAGCATGAGACTTGTTAAGTTGGGGTAACTTTAGCAAAGCATATAATTCATCACCACATTCTTGGCTGCTTCAGATAATGGAAATTTATTAAATGAATCATAGTAAACATTTTGTGGTCACTTATGATGAACGAACTTATTCATTGAAATATTTATATTTGCCACGCACTATAACTATCTTAAAAAGCTGACATTTTACACCCAATGATGTTTTCAATGACTTTTTCAAGGTAATGCAGTCAAGGTGCTTTGTTTTTATGTTCCTGACAAGAGTAGGGTTAATTGCTATAGCTACCACTTACTTTAGTTGTTCATAAATGTTTTTGTTTTTTGTTTATTTTACTGTAACGAATGTAAACTATCTGTTATGGTATTAATATCTTTGTTTTTATATCATATTGTATCTGGAATGATCATAATTCTGTTGTTGGATAAAAAAATAAATATAAATAACTGGAGAGTGTACTAAAATTTACACTTAACATAATATGTAAAGAGCTAATATAGACTGATCTAGTCAAAATCAAAGTAATATTTTTCAATGTTGCTATCCTTTAATGCAATATGGTTATGGTTACGCGTTTACAAAACCCAATATATTATGCACACAGGAATATACGGTTCGCTTCAAGATAAAATATGGTAGGACGATATGTCACACAATGTATTCTAAATGGACGGCCTCGAATGATATTCATCAAGTAACAAACACGCGTGACGTATTATATACGAAAAATAATAGAAAATCGTAATCATGATAGTAAAAATAAAAATGTTTTTTTTTTAAATTAATTTATAGATTTGATTTTTGCTAATATTATATAACACAATGTAGTATATATATATAATATATATATATATGTACAGAACAAATTACAACCACAAGTTTATAACGGCTTATCAGTGGTTTTGAGCTATTTTAATAATATCAGCCTTGATTAGAACATTATGTTTACCTATCTATAAACACATTTAGAAACAATAACACATATTTCCCCATCAAGAATATAACCAGAATATAAACATATTTATAAGAAAGCTGACGTTTTACCCGTGTATTTACTATACATATATTGATAAGCAACTAAATTTAATTTTAAGCACGAATTCTAAATGCCTTTTCGTCATGCTGTAACGACCAGATACTAAACGTTACAGCCCTTTGTAGTTTCTATGTACTCCAACAAACATGGTGGAAGGACACTAGAGGTCAATGTTACAACAGTATTTAACGAAGCCGTTTGATTTTGAAAATAAATTCATTACGAAAGCTTAAATAATAAATGTTAGCACTATTAAGACAAACTGTTCCTAATTTGTGTTTTATTATTCTCTCTGTTCTAATCGTTTTTACCTTATATGCATTCAGTGCCACTCAATTTTTAGGTTTTAATTACAGTACTTAGTTTCTCTCAATTGTAGTGGTTAGTGTATCATCCATGTATCTTAGCTTCCCCTTGTTTATTGTGTGTGTTTATATATAAAAGTGGTAACAAAATTGCATGCATTTTTATTTTTTATACAATATTTTGTATTTAAAAATTTGTATTCAACAACATGTTTTTTTATAGTTATGTGAAGATACATTTATTAAGGTTTCATTATGATATTGTAATGCAAGTGTTTATTGTAAAGCGTATCTTTTCTAAACAATATGATAAAATAATATGATTTATTATTTTCTAAATTAGTTTTAAGAACAGTTAAATAAAGTACCATATGTATGGAAATGATTGTAATTTGTTTCCGGAGGCTGCAGAGGGCCGTGTTGTGGCCCTACATCGGCCTTCTCGCCTCCGGGTGAGAAAATCTCAATAAATTCAATTCAATTTGTGTCCATTCAACATGTTCACACCGATTTTGACCGAGTTTGTATTATGTATCACAACAATAAAATAATAATAGCATCAAACACGTTTAAGAAAATTAATTTCTTACCATGAAAACTAGCAGTATAGTGAAGATCAACACTTTCATCATGGTTATTATTGGTAATGCACGTCTACAGAAGCCGAATAATGTATATAGAATGCGTGGCATAGTCTCATAACAAATCATAATTTACATGAAAACTACAAAGGTTCAATTTGTAGCCTGGACACGGGCATATCCGATATCCGAAAATTACATTCAAATAATCTGTCCTTCTAATGATTGACATTTTTGAACAATACCAATCAATGTCATGTTAATCAGAAAAATAACAAAGGTCTAGTGACAAGTTGTAGTGTTCTTGAAAAACTGATTTACTAGATTTTACGATTAATATTAGCATGAAAACGTAATTTCCACGTATTTCCACGTATCCAGCCAACCGTATTACCTGTGGTATAACGTTTTCGCATTGGATCCAGTAAAAACGACTGCTGACTACGAGCCCCATACATGGAAAAGTAAAAAAAAAAACAGTACAGAAGGCGTATATAAAGATAATGTGATCGCAACATTCTTGAGTTGAATTTCATAGGATAGATTATATTACGCATTGTTTTAATAATAAGTAAATTACACTTGAAAACAGGCGCAAGCTACTGGATTTAACGTTTTTGTATAAAATAGTCAATACTGTTTGACACCCCACTGCTACGCTATTTAGACTTCTTTGTACCACCTAGACCAACTAGAAGCCATCCAACATTCTATATATCTCAAAACAAGATCTGTGTTTTAAAGTATTCTCCTCTTCTAAGGCTTCAGGCTGATTTTAACTCTTTAATAAATAACTCCAATTATTTACTTGATTTATTCGATACCTGTTTTAGGAGATTTCGAATTCAGTCACTTTCACCTATGACTCGGCAGGCTTATTTATAGGGCTGCGTTGTTGGCAATTTTTGTGTACAATTTATTAATTAATGTTTTCTGTTATGTCTGATTTTTGCTTTTATCGATGTGACTAAACTAATGCCATGAACTTATTTTCAGACTTTATTATATTTACACTGGTGGAATTATTTGTATTCTGTTGTAAATAAAGGCATTATTATTTTTATTAACCACCAATACACGAATGTAATCGCATTGTTACGTAACGTGTGTCGCTCGTTGGTCAGGTGAATTCATTCCTGCTTCCATAGCGGAAGGTCCAAGGTTCGATTCCTGGTGTGAGTTCTTTTTTTCTTCTTTGGATGTTGACTTGAATCTATTTACAATAATGATAATGGTGTGACTGCAACGAGCACATATCACAGCAAGAGCACATCAGTGCTATTTCTTATGAATGTTTCGTTGTTTTAGTAATGTTTCCGTTTCTCAAATGTTCTAAATTAAAGTTTGTAATGTGTTTTTGCGGTGGGAGCCTGAATAGCGCCGCATGGAACAACGCCGAATCGATCGTGTGTACTGCACTTTCAAGTATAATCCTAACCCAAAAAATTAGACCTTGTAACCTGGAACAACGCTGAATCTTTTTCGGCGTTAATCCACCGGAACATTGCCGAATCTTTTTCGGCGTTAATCCACCGGAACAACGCCGAATCTTTTTCGGTGTAAATCCACCGGAACAACGCCGAATCGTTTTCGGCGTTAATCCACCGGAACAATGCCGAATCTTCTTCGGCGTTAATCCACCGGAACAACGCCGAATCTTTTTCGGTGTAAATCCACCGGAACAACGCCGAATCTTTTTCGTCTTAAATCCACCGGAACAACACCGAATCTTTTTCGGCGTAAATCCACCGGAACAACGCCGAATCTCAAAGTGTTGGTTATAATTCTTTTAAAAAAAAACGTTTTTAGGTTCGTCAATACATTCTTCTCACTGCACCGTTTAACCAGTGTATTACACAGAAAATGATTCGGCGTTTTTCCAGTGGATTTTCGCCGAAAAAATTTCGGCGTTGTTCCGGTGGATTAACGCCGAAAAAGATTCGGCGTTGTTCCAGGTTACAAGGTCTACTTTTTTGGGTTAGGATTAAACTTGAAAGTGCAGTACACACGATCGATTTGGCGTTGTTCCATTCGGTGTTATTCAGCGTCCCCGCAATATGCATAAAATACTTATCTTTCGGGATGAATCGTGAACTAAAAGCCTGAGCGTTTTTGTCTGATCTAGACCAGCCATTCTCATGTCACGAATATGAAGTAAGAGTGGTTTTAATATGACCTCAGCACTTATAATCGGTGACCTTGATATCTGCTGAATGAAAGTCACCTTGAGAGTGTTTAACGTGTTACTGACGTAACGACGGATTTTCATCTTTTTGACGCGTTATCCCAAAAACAGGCGTTATTCGAATGTATACCACGAAACGTAATTTTTTTGTTTAACATACAAAGGCTTGAGTAAATCCTGTTTTCACGTGTTTGTCTTATTTTAAATGAATCTAGTTCGGATCTCGTTTCTTAACCTGTAACATATTAATAATGTACCACAATTATTACATGTATTAGAGTAAGATAGCACAATTGAATTAAAACCCAGTTTCTATTAACTAAGAGCAACATTTCTGTCCTGATATCCTTCTAAAAATCTTATTGTGTGACCTATTTCCTTTTGCCTGTCTTCAGCATAATAATAAAAATAATAATAATAATAATAATAATAATAATTATAATAATGAAAATAATAATTTTAATAATAATAATTATAATAATAATAATAATAATAATAATAATAATAATAATAATAATAATAATAATAATAATAATAAAAAAAATATTAATAATAATAATAATAATAATAATAATAATAATAATAATAATAATAATAATTATAATAATAATAATAATAATAATAATAATAATAATAATAATAATTACAATAACAATAATAATAGTAATAATAATTATAATAATAAAATAATAATATAAATAATCATTCAACCATTTCATTCTGATCTTTCATTTATTACTATGTACAATTACACAAGATTGTTATTGAGCAAACACCTTCATGAGCTCTCTGCTTGCTCAAAGGTTTGATTTTAATACATACAATAGTGTACAGGCAAATATTAATCGATTCAAATTTATATTTTGAATAAGAATTACAAAATACATATTTAATTTTCTATACAAATAAACAGTAATTGAAATACAATTGTGTAATCTTGGATAACAAATTAATTATGAAAATGTGCTGAAATATAACTGCCCTCTAAAGCTGGCTCAATTGATGATTGGCTTAAGAGTCCTAAAAAAAATATAATTAAAATTAATTATTAATGAATTACTGTTTAAAAATAATTAATGAAGTGTGTGAGTATGGTAGGAATATCAAGGTTAAATTACAACAATGGCAAAATTGCTGAGATAATACAAAATGCATTATTATTGAAAATACACATGTATGAAATTAAAATGTAAATTACAAAATATGAGCCATCATCAGCAATCAAAAATAAAGCAAAAATAAAGCAATACTACTAGGCCTATTCTATGTTGTTTACTCAGTTCGTAATTGTAATTGTTTATGATGTTTTAGTTCATATATTGTTCTTTCATGTTTGTTGTTGATAGAAACGAATTTGATGATTTTATTTGAGCTCAATCGCAGACCTAACAGGCCTGTACTTACGTAATGGTCACACCGTCACACGCATCACCACTAAGTATTGTTAATTTATGACGTAAGTAATGTTATCGATGTATATCGTGGTCTTCTTCGATGACGATGTTCAAAACGTTGTTGCTGGGCTGCTGTTCCCGGCCGGGGAACTCGAGACGACTTGACAAGAACGACCAACTTCTTCTGAATCTGTCGAACGACTGTGTCGCGTAGTGTTCGGTGCTGTTCCACCCTACCGTCTCTCGAACATTCTCGGTGGCCTGTCTTGAAAGTGGAGTGAGGGTTGTTTTTTTAATCTGGCGTAGTATTTCCAGGAATTGATCGAGTTGATTCAACCATTTCAACTGCAGAGGGGTGTGAAGGCTGTGGTAACTGCGTATTGGTTGTCAGAGCTGCGTAGAAGTATCTTCCAGGGTTATTTGAAGGGTGTCAGCTGGCTTCGAAGATCGAAAGTGGTAGAATGGATGTATAGTTGTGTAGAAAAACATTGACTTGTTTTGAACTGTCCAATTGAAGTCATATTGTTAAATTGAATATTGTCGATAATTATTATCATTATTGCCGATCATTAGAACAATTATGAATTAATATTACATAAGTTATTAAGATAATTAAAAAGGAATACATAAATATGATTAATCAAATTAATTAAAATATATGTCTACTGTGGGGTATGTATTGCCACAGTGTTATATGTGGAGTAATAATAAAATCAATGCTAAAACACTTGTAAAACAATGTTGTACATACATTTATAAAGTTTAAGAATGCTGCGAATAATTAATTTAAATTTAGATTTAGTTAAAAAGCAAAAATTAAAACCCATATTTGATTACCTATACAGGTTAATAGTAGTTGTAAAACTGTAAAACAATAGCAATAAATAAGTAAGCAATTATTAAAATTTGTTTATTACATAATTAATAATTAACTTGGCAATTAATTAAAAAAAAAAGATCAAACAAAAATAATCCTAAAATGATACTGAAACAATGTTGAGCCTAATTAAAAAAGTTTGGAGGACTGCTACTGAAACCGCGTTCCCTCTTTGATTGTGTGTTCTGCCAGTTTATCAAAAGTAATATATTTCATTGAAACAAAGAACTGACATTTGGTTGAAAACGGTGTTGTTGAACAAGCATTAGACGTATAATACATAAGATTGTATGATTACTTTCGTTTGAATTTCTTCATATGGAGAATGGAATCATACCAGTTTCTTCCACAATCCAGTTTCACATAAGAGTCGAAGATAACTTCGTTGACCTAACTGGAAAGAAGGTTACTCCTGTGCCTCAATGAGAAACATGTAGAGAAATATGGGCTTGCGTTGTGATGCTTCGTATAATATACGACATGTAACTTTTGAGTTTAGCTAATCTCCAGAATAGGGAATGTGCAAATCATTTTTTTATAGTTCCATCTAATTGAATTTCATTTTCTATAAAGGATCATATTAATTTTTGTGTGTGTTTGGAATAGATTTCATTGATAAAAATCACCCGAAACTTTCACACATCGTTTTGGCGGGAAAAACGGGGAATGACGTCAAACGTTTGGATCACAACCACCCAATCATATCAAGAAACGCTGTTTTGCTAATAATTTCACTCACAATAGAATGTTTTGTATCAAATTTGTTTCTTAAATGTTCAATAAATACTATTGAACATAAATTTATACGAATATAATCAATAATAACAGTATTTTTTACGAATAGTTGAAAACATTGTGGTTTTAAAATGAAACGTCTGAAGATCGACAACAATGAAGTGCTGTTATAACAGGCGAAATAGTTGTGAATTCCAAAGAGCTTAGATAAATTAATTCATAAAATCTGTTGTTTACCAACGTTTGACGTCACGGACCGTTTCACAATGCAGGTAGAAATGTCATACTTTAAATGCTAATAGAATTGAAACTATGCACTTCTCAGACATAAACATTATTTCCACGTAATTTTTGGATAAGGATCTATCATTTTTTGGTACTCTGAACAATATTTATTTTTTATGAACATTCCCTATTGCTCAAAATTAATTGAATAACATGTATTGTTTTATAAAATAATTAAAAATAGTGAAATATTATATCCCAAATCTAAAGCAAGTGTGTACAACAACCTTAAACATGAACTGGGCTTACTATTTTTAATTTCTGTTCACTTGCCCTGAGGTGAGTGTGGGTGATTGGAAGGCTGGTGTGCGCCCACAACGCTTACGAGACGGCGGGCGTGGTCGATGTATGGAAACCTTAGGCGCATAAACCGCACTGGTGCAGGGCGACTTGGATACGTGGCGACCCAGTTTAATTGGGCGCAACGTGGTGCATACGTGGCAACCCTGGGCAAAATGTGGAGCTATACTGAATTTTATTCCGTTTGTAAAATTTGCGGGAGAAGAATATTCTTCCCAGCTAATGGGACACTGAACGTCTGCAGGCGTTGATCAGGCTAAAAAAAATTACGTCAAATAAAGACGCCCGAAGTCGCAAGAGAAGACAAGGGGAAAACAGCTGTTTAAATACGTCATCAAACAATTAATATTCAAACTTTTTTTGTACTTTTGAATAAATGAAAGAAAACGTAGTTTTGTTGTTAAATTGTTCGCATCAATCTCTAATGAAACCAAATAAACTATAATAGTGAACGATTAACTGATGGTAATATGCTTTGGGTTTCAGGTGATAATTAAAAAAATAATTTTTTTTTACTGCTTATGCAATCAAGGGCACGTATGGCGTCATTTCCTGCAATATAACTAACTGATTCTTTGAATGTGCCTTTCAAAGTTGATTTGTGGTATATTTCCCAAATTGTCGGAAACAGGAAACACGATTACGCAGACCAAACTCAGCCCAGGTGTCAGATTTATATCGTACACAGAGCAACTCAATTGAAAATCAAGGCCTACACTGAATCCGTAGACGTGGATTTAGAACATTTGTAGTCATGATGGGGAACGCTTTGCTTTTCGTTGTCGTCAGCGCGTTTGCGGTAAGACATTTAGCGTAAAGTATTATAATTCCTAAAAATCCGATTTATCTTTTGATTATTTTAGTGGCAACAAAATACAAACTCACTGAACGAATAATTGTAGAAATTTCAACGCAAGATAGGGTACAAGTTTGATTCGCAATAGGGAATATTCAACATTTCCCGATATTAGTTCGATCATGTGAAATAGATATAAACCCTCAGCTACGAATACGGGCAACATACTTTTCTCACTTCAAAATGTCACATATCGATTATTCCTGGACTTTTATCGTATAACGGATGGTTACGTCATAACTGACTAATCACCACTGCGTATGAATTAATTTGCCAATCAAACTCTTGCAACACTACACAATTATCGAAAAAACAACGTATTCATTGCTGTCCGATCTCTGCACAAAATTACTACTAAACACGTAAATAATGTTACATTTATACAAATAATCATACCAGTGGTGTAAATTAATTGCTGGACACAACTATTTTTCATTTTGGAACCGAATAACATTATAAATACACTGATTTTAGTGAGATATTCGGCATAAATAAGATCTTTGATCATCTTTGCGTGATAGGTTGATTGATATTAGTCAGTTCTGACGTCATAATCTGTTTTTCCCGCTGTAATAATCGTTCGTAATATTCGTAATAATCGTTAATAATCGTAATAATCGTTAGGTGATGTGATTTTAAGAAGACAATGTTGGATTATACCTAACCTCTTTTTGTCAAAAGTACTAATAAAGATCATTATGGCAAATACTGCTAACAATTTCAATTTTCTCATATAGTTTGAGACGGCCCGGCGAAAAGAGTTGATAATTATTCGAAATATTTCGCTCTACACATAACGTTTGACTAGGAACAGTGTATAGTCCAATTACGATACTTTATAATTTTTAGATAGACCGTTGAATTATTTCACTAAGTCACAGGTTCCTTTACTTAAGAATAAATCATTAACGGAATTGTATTATTGCCTCAGTTAATAAATCATTAACGGAATTGTATTATTGCCTCAGTTTGCAGGTCACGTACAATCCCTGAGATCTGCTGACAACCGACAACTGAGACCATTTCAACCCTATGCGTCAATAAGTATTGGTGATAGAATTAAGGTATAAGAAACACAATTAATTTCTATCCTACAACTTTATCCACAGTAAGTATAGCACTATAGATTGACCAACACCACATCTCACTTGGCCAAAACGGACGAGTCAATGTCGACTGGAATGCAGGTGATAGCGCATAAACGCGTGCTCCTCGCACTCGGCGGGTGAACGGTAGCGGCAAAACATGGCTTCAACAACATTGCATTATTGCCGACACTATTCAAGCTAGAGCAATATTATAAGCGGCACAAGAGAGATGACAGTTATACCTTGACAACGATAGTTTTATATTTGTGACAGGTTTCTTGTAACCCATACAAATTGTGATCGTAAAAAACGTAGAAATCTTCGAAAAGGTTTCCACTAACATGGCTCTGCTTTAATGGCATTACTTTATTAACTATTAATGTTTGACAAATAAAGTGCACATCATCGTGTAGAGGAAGGTCAGACAAAAGTATTTATGTGGTTCAATGTTTGATGCGCGTATTGGTTATCTTGAAACCATGAGTTGAATATTGGCTGAACGTAGTTTTGCCGTAGCCTGCTGGCTAGAGCCGGCCGTATAGCTCTGCCGTAAGCGCGCAGGAGAGATGTGTTCCCGACCACTGCCGATAGCAACTGACACCTGCTAGCTGCACTTCACTACCGGCCGCCCCTAAAAAACCGAATAGACTAGACCCGGATGCGCGCGCAAGCTTTCGCGCGCGGAGATGTGCTCGTGGTAAATCTATAATACCCTGATGTTATTCTTAGATCCGATTTGGTTGACGAAGTATTAATTGGCATTTAGTTATCACACTCAACTTAGACACTTTTTCAGAAAACTTCTGTACATATCGTCAATTAATATGAAATGGTTATATGATTATTGATTGACGGTTACTTCAACAACCGAGTTTTTTATGCCATAAAGTACATACCCTAATTCATACGCACCATACACAACAGACGAAAATTAAAACCTGTCATTTTTATTTAGAGACCGTACGTAAAACTATGGTTAACAAATCTTTGGGATTTAAAGAATTGCAGCCGTAACATACACTGTAGATAGAAATAAAAAAATAGATCTAAATATTGGGTACCCGTTTTAAAACAATAAGACTCTCTTCGACATAACATTAACATTTTGTATGTAGGTCCTTTGGCATTTACATCTAAAGCAAGTATCAATCGATCAAAAGTGTTTATTAAAAAAATTAAGGAATGTTTGATTATTACATCAATAGCAGTATTGATACAAAAACTAAAAATATAAGAACCAATCAATAATCTTGCATTAATCATTTATGATTAAAATTAATATAACTTATATGTTAACATATTATATAACAGAATTGTCTGTGTGTGTGTTTAATAAATGTAGGTTGATAGAAAAACAAACAGAAAATCGTATCCTGCAAGATATTTGCTCCCCGAATAGTTCACAATAGCGAATCTCGTGCGTATTGTTCAAATGTCTTTAGTAAGAATTAGTTCAGTGGAACAGAAGCATTATTTTATTCCACTGGATATTGATAAAATTGTTATTGTAATTCAATTGTCATTTTCTTTATTGTTCAATACTTGTCAATGTTGTTTGCAGCAAATAATGTCAGTGTTCTCCCGCTGTGACCCCATTATGGCCCCGAACGTTCTGCTCAACTGCACCATAACCCAGAAGAAGGTAATGACTGTCTTGGACTGTACCAAGAAACTGAACCTGGGAACAAAGGTTACCATGAAGTGCATGCCGGGCTTTGTCACCAAGGACAAGTACAAGGCAACAACCTGCTCGAAGGGAAAAAAGTGGAATAAACCCATCATGACATGTACACCTGAAGGTCAGTTTCAAGCTAGTAAGTTTTAATTGTAAAATATATTTAACATCATTGCTATAACTGGAATAACATGTTTGTCACATGATCATGTCACCACATAAACCTTTCCCGATCGAAAGCATAGGTTATGTACTTATGTGGTGTTGTAACATTTAGATTTTATTGATTATCGAGTATTGGAATTATACACAATTTTTATTCAAAAAGCGATACCTTACCAAAACTTGTACTGTATAATTATGAATCCCCATAGCAAAAACCCTACAAGTGCGACGACTGACGATTAGACAATCCTGGAATGTCAACTAGAAAAAAAATAGTTTAAACGTAATCTCTTACTAAAGTACTTTGAACAATAATTAATTTTGTAAGGAAACGTATTTCCTATCCACCACTATACAATCGTGTTGGTTATATGATTTCATCTAAGGCAGCATTACATTCCGTATGACCGTATTATCATCGTTAACCATTATTCCACTTGGTCCATAGATTAAAACAGTCAGCTCCATTGCATACCAGTGTAAATCTGTAGTTTGTGTTACGTTTTAGTTACTACTCCCAGTACGAGCACAGTAACAACTACAGAGGTTTCGACAGACGCGACGACAGAGTCGGTCACCGAACCGTCGTCTGATACGTCGAGTGATACGGCAGTAACCGACGTTTCAAGCGACTCAACAACTGCTTCATTTGACTCCACTACTACGTCTCCAACCACTACAAGCGCCCTAACCAATGCGACCCCCTCTATTCCCACAAACACAACAAACAGTACTGCCAGTCTTACCACGACCAGCACCACCAACTTAACAACTCTAGCTATCACAAGTCCGGTTACCTTAGCTACTACCAACGCTACCACGATTGCAACTTCTGCAGCACTTGCAACTACTACATCTGTTTCAACTACTACAACTGCTGCAACCACTACTACCGCCCAAACTGCTTCAACTGCTGCAACCACTACTACCGCCCAAACTACTACAACTGCTGCCACCACAACTACTCCTTCTACTACCGCTGCAACCACCACTACCACAGCATATAAAAGTAAAAAATTATTCATTTTTCTTCGTTTGATCTTAAACAATTCCATTAAAAGAAGGGACAAAACCCCAGATTTCCTCTTATTTTTACTTTTATTCATATCATAGTTTTTATTTGTAATGCCTGCCCTCACTTTTTAAGACGACTGTCTCAACAAGGGTCTATGAGGCCGATAAGCTATGTGTACGATATGCACTTGTTTTAGGAAATTAATTAATAAATGGTAGGATATAAATTGTAAGCAATATTAAACCAAACAATTTACGTCGCAACTTAAACAGTAAAATGTATTCTGATAAATGTTACGATGTATAAGACTATGGAGAATTATTTTTAGTGCTGTTATTCTTTGCGATTATCTCTCATTTTGTACTAGAGTAATTCTTGAAATTTAATAACTTTACTAACTTTTTTTAGTAGAATTTTTTTTATATTTACAACAATATTGTTGTTGGGTTCAAGGCATCCTATCATGACGCACGTGTTTCACGACGATTATTGTCTCTATTTCAGTCTTTTCCACGTTTAACAATGTGGCGAACATTGGAAACATCCAGCACACGGTAGCGCAATATTCAATCAATGCTTCTGAAACAAGATGCATGCAGGATAGCGCTCATGTGTTCCTGATCGACACCCAAGAGAAGGAAGACTTTGCCGTAGGATTTATCGACTCATTCATGATTTCGAATCCTGGCTTTATTCCAGAAATAGCCGGAGGGGTCAGAAGAGTAGGGTTTCTTTGGAAAACATGGGCAGGTAATTAAATCATATATGTAACACTGACTCATTTTAGAAAATACTCCATCCTCCAGTACAGTTATTAGTATATGGTCAATATAAAGAATAAATGATTGGTGATTGGAATGTAAATTGTCACCTTTACCTGGTGATGAATGAGGGCATATTTGTGTTATATGACATAATATATTGTTGTGAAGTTAATCATTAACATAAACATCACATGCAATTATCTGTTTACTCCTATAATAAGCTGGACCTCGAATGTACAGTTTTCTATAGTCTGTATGGTCAAATCATTGGTTTGAACCACAGTCACACATACTCTCGCCGATCTAAGTAAATCAAGGCTCGAAGAGAAAGTGTTTGTACTCTACTGCCCACTCCAAAATATATTTTGGCCCGATATAACTTTCGAAGCAAAAGGTTGCGACAACTATAGGCTTCATTCACGTATTGCGCATGGTGGAACCATTGGAGACCACAATGGCATGTGTAGTAGTTCATTGTTACTATGTTTCAGCTGGCGTTTGATCAAATTTACCTGTTCTCTAACTTTTATTTGCTATTATTACTTAAAGTCAACATAAACAAATTCTTTTGTCTCGATTTCTTCTTTAATCGTTTACAAAGGCATACAAATATCATTTTCGTGCACTTTATCAGGGGATATACGTGTTCAAACTTGTCATATTTCCCCGTTAACAATATTACTCGTTTTCTATTGACAGCTAAATGAAACTTGAAATAGAACTATGGGTGGCCTCCAATATGGCCGAAGTACCGTCACGTGAATACTCCCTATAGAATAGATCACAAACCAAATCGGATGCAAAATAAGTGCATACGAGTTTTTGGAACGTGTTCTCACCCAGTATTGATTTCGTACAAGCATACGTTTGGATGCATAACGTTTTATATAAACATTTTTGTTTCTGCCATCGATAACTGGAACATGTGTTTGTGTTTGTGTTTGCGTTTGCGTAGACTCTTAAATGTATCTTGTCTTGATTTAATGTTTCAGGAGTTGACGTAAAAACCCTGCCGAACTTCAAGTGGGCTGCTGGAGAACCCGGAACTTCATACTATTGTACGCGTTTTGTTAGATCATTACGAGCTCACGCAGTAGTCCCATGCTACGATCCGTACTTCTTTTCATACATCTGTGCACGTTAGTGAATATGATGCAATCTGCTATCTCGTTTAGTTAACACACTTTTCATTGCACCTATTGAAATTTATTAAAAAGTTGCGAAACCTGTAAATCAGAACCGTCTGTGAATTTGTGAATTTTTCGTCTAGTATGTATAAATTTTGTAACGGTAAGTTGCAATGTGGGTACTAGAGTTCTATTGTAGTTGCAAAGATTTGCATATAAATAGTCTGTTATTTTAGCACAGTTTGCCAAAAGAGTATTTTAAATTAGTTAGCAATATGCATGAAATACTTATGTTTCGGGACGAATCGTGAATTAAATCCTGAGCGTTTTTCGTCTGATCTAGACCAGCCATTCTCATGTCACGAATATGAAGTAAGAGTGGTTTAAATATGACCTCAGCACCAATAATCGGTGACCTTGATATTCGCTGAATGTAAGTCACCTTGAGAGTGTTTAACGTCGTTCTGACGAAACAGCGAATTTCCATCATTTTGACGCGTTATCCCCAAAACAGGAGTATTTCGAATGTATACCACGTCACGTCGTTTATTTGTTTAACATACAAATGATTGATTAAATCCTGTTAACACGTGTTTGTCACATTTTAAAACGAATCTAATTCGGATCTCGTTTCATAACCTTTGTAACATATTAATGATGTACTACAATTATTACATATATTAAAGTGAGATAGCACACTTGAATTAAAACCCAGTTTTCTATTACCTAAGAGCAACATTTCTGTCCTGATATTCTCCAAAAAAATCCACTCGTGATACCTTTTTCCTTTTGCATGACTTCAGCATTATTATAATAATTTAAATAAAAATAAAAATAATAATGATAATAATAATAATAATAATAATAATAATAATAATAATAATAATAATAATAATAATAATAATAATAATTTCGACATAACATAACAATAACAGTAACGACTGAAGTTGAACAAGGTACCTCATGGAAATACTTGACATTACATCTGTATTGTCCGTATAACATGTAAACACCGGCTTTGACCGAGATTGATGACTGTTCAAACTAGTAACAAGTGATAAGTGAAGTTAAATAAGGTAGACACATGGAAATACTTGACATTACGTCCGTATAACATGTTAACGCCGGTTTTGACCGAGATTGTATGATTGTGATACATTCAATAAAATAATAATAATAATAATAATAATAATAATAATAATAATAATAATAATAATAATAATAATAATAATAATAATAATAATAATAATAATAATAATAATAAGAATAATAATAATAATAATAACAATAATAATAATAATAATAATAATAATAATTATAAAAATAATAAAAATAATAAAAAAATAATACAATTATAATAATAATTGAATAATGATTGAATCATTTCTTTCAATTTGATCATTTTATTTATTTATTCTGTATACAAGATTGATATTGAGCCAACACCTTCATGAGCTCTCTACTCGCTCAAAGGTTTGTTTTTACATTCATAAAATAGTGTACAGGCAACGTTAATCAATTCAAATAAAGATTTAGAGAAAGAATTACAAAATATATATTTGATTCTCTTTACAAATAAACAGTTGTTGAAATACAATGGTGCAAACACAGATAACAAATTAACTATGTATGTAAATGTGTTATCTGTAGTGTAATACTAAAACCAATGCTAGAACACATCTAAAACAATGTTTTTCACTCATTTAAAAAGTTAAAGAGTGCTGCAAATAATTAATTTAAATTTATATTTAGTTATAAATTAAAAATAACAATAGCCATATTTGATTACCTATACACGTAAACAGAAGTTGTAAAATTGTAAAACAATAACAATAAATAAGAAATCAATTATTAAAATTTGTTTATTAAATAATTAATATTTGAATAAGCAATTGATAAAAAGATAATACAAAAATAATCATAAAACAATACGGAAATAACGTTAAGTCTACATTAAAACACGTTTGGAGTACTGCAACTGAAACCACGTTCCCTCTTTGATCGTGTGTTCTGCCAGGTTTTTTTAAAAGTATCTTATTAGCACTGTAAGGTTATGATTACGTTGATATTTTACGGTCTATAGCTCAATTTGTAAGTCTATAATATAGCAGTGCTGTTACTACGACAACATTTGAAAAAAATCTCCGACACCCATATATACTTTGACAAGGAATTGACTAACAATGAAGAAATAGTTTATACACTTTGAGGTTATAGTTCGCTAGGGGTCACTACCCCATTTTGGTTCTGCACCAAAAATTGAAGTGTATATACCAATGCCCAGATTATCCATTATTATTCTTTATTTTTTACATACACCACGCAATAGTACAATTCCACAAAATGTTTTGTTAAAGCAATATTGTTGGATCATGTTGGATCAAGGTGTATTCCTATCTCTTTAACTATCTCATAGGTGGTGTCATGATTGCTTTCTTATGGTGCACCGAGTGTGTGAGTACTAACATGTTGTGGCATTGCATGGTCACCTTGACAATGTTGCGCACAGCTCTCACGCTACGTTGGTGAGGTAAATAAAAAAAATATTATCCATTTCACAAACTCGGTGCACCCTCAAAAATTAATCACGTATAGATCTCACGGAGAATGTTTCAAAAGTAACATGTAACTTTGTCGTTCGTATTCACTAATATCACATTTTATTGTCACATCAAGGATATTTCTCTGACATATTTATTGTTCACATTTTTATGAAAAGGATTTAACGTGATAACGTGAGAGTAAATAAAATAATTTATTATCTGATTCGTGATTTATTGGAAGCGAGGTTCATTGTGTGCGATTAAATCAGTGATTCAGTTCTTGTTTCCTTCCAGAAAATGATTTACAGATGATTATCATTAAACATCCTGCTAGTTATCTATCTATATTTATTCGAAGCCAGGAATCCACGCCAGCAGAAATATTGCAATTTATGCATTTTAACTGAAACTGGAACGAAACACATACGTGGACATACCAACAGTAGCAGCCATGAAGAACGAAGCGCTTTTCGTTGTCGTCTGCTGGATTGTGGTAAGAGAGGTGGATGGGTGTTCTAAAGGGCCCAGCCCTGGAGAGCGTTCCAGCAAAGTTAAATGCTGAACTATTGTAGGTAGTGAGTAAGTAAAGGTGGTGTTACTGAACAAAACGGCACAAAGAAATGTTTTAATTTATGATTTGAGAACGTTACACAATTTCGAAAAAGTGGCAGAGGGGTGACGTGCATTCGTTAGAGTTAAAAACTGGGTGAATAACATTTCCAATATTGTAAGTATTATGATTGTAATATAACCAAAACGCGTTAGTTTGGCGTATTTTTAACACAGACTACTCTAAAGAGTTATCAACTTGTAATCCTAGATGATGATATTTGGTATTTTACGTCCCATATGTTTCCAACGAGGCTAATCGAGAAGATAAAAAGAAAAGAAAAAGTTACAAGGGCGTTTTTCCGAATGGATTAATACTGGAATAAAGTATCTCATACTATCTCATAACCGAAATTTAGGAAGTATTAGTTATTTTAAAAATGTAATGCCAAAAATAAAGTGTGACCGGTGATATTTGAGTATTATGAAACCATTACAATATCTAATTATACTAACTGTCGCATTTGAAATGAAGTCCCTGAGTGAAGTCTATACGCAGCTGGTATTTCCGATAAATCGTCTCCTTCGTACAATTCGGTTAAGAAATCAGGTAAATGTTTGATGACATCAAAATTTAAAACCTTACCAAGAACTGCATTTGCAGAAATATCAACTGCCATCGTATTTTAAATTTATTAATATCGAAACTAAGAGCGGAAAAATAGTAAAAAGCAAAGAATTTCAATTTAAGTTTGCCGAAGAAATAAAAATGTGGATTTGAATGTAAGTGAACGAAGAGCAATGATCGATAAATGCGTGTGATTTCTGTCTAGTCGATTCGTTAGCCATGTAAAGGATTTCTGTGTAACGCTGAGAAAAAAAATATAGGATCACCTATTATGATTAAGCGATTCCGCAATATGAAGGTAAATTAAATTGATTTGAATTTTTGTAGGTGTCCATGTGACGTTGAAATCAGGTCTATGATCTATAATGTAATCATATTTATGTGATATCTGTATATGTATGATAACGTGATCTATATAATGTGATATTCATATACAATGGCCGATAGTGATGGCTCAGCGCTAGTACACGCGACTTCCAATGCAGAAGTTCCTGGAACTTCAACGGAAGTTCAATGAAGTTCCCGGGTTCAAATTCCGCTTCAGGCAGAAGTTTTTTAACTTCTTTTATAAATGCCATTACTTTTAGGCTTAGGAATAAGTAAACGGTGACTTTGGAGCCGTCCCAGCAACGAAGCACTTAATAAATTTTAAGTTGTTCTGAATCTACCTTGTTGATTCTGGCATTTGTCTGCAGGTGCTCGTACTGTTCATATGTTTCATATTTTAAATATAGATCTTTGATTGGTTATCACTCACTCGTTGATTGTGTTCGGAGCCTACAGGGTTGTTAAGTGGATTTAAATTAAAGTCATCCACTGAAAATCAGCCTTGTTACTGACTGGGTAGACACTAAATTTTTTTTTTTTTTTAATTTTAATTTGTGATTTCGCTGGTTACTTACCAGTGCTAGAAGTCCCTTGTAAAGATTTTTCCTGGGTTTTCCTCAGTCAGAAGACAATGCTGGGATTGAGTCATACTAACAACCATCGAGTTTTTCTTCCCAACTATTACGAAGACCACAATACTTAGTTCGTTCGTCCTTTCAAGACTTGCATTAATTGTCTCTGGGCAGGTTTTCTCAAACAAATAATAATTATAACGTGTCTTTGACATTTGGTGTAATAACCTTTATTGTAAAATGTAAATACACATGATATCACTCTGGCATCTAAATAATATCTTGAAGCATTAAACTTAAAAAAAAAGAAAATTTTTAAGGTTTTTTTATTTTATACATTAAGACAGTCAATACCATTCATTCCAGCCTTTAATTAAAACACTAATGATAATGCTACCTTTACTAATAATGTATCAATTAATCATAAATTAATGTCTAAAAATAAAAGTGTTTATTTTATCTTCCTGTCACCACAACGGCATACATTTTTTACTGAAATAAATTTCGAAATAAGTATTGCGGTAAACCATGGGGACTTGGCCTAATTCTTGGGCGGATTAATAATAGGGCGGAGATTTAACTTGTTCTACTTTTTACATAGGAGTGATTTGTGTGGATATCAAAACTTTTTCCACTACAGAATTACATTTATATTCATTAGTTTATTAAACTTCCTGTGTGTGCAGTTGAATAGATTATATTTCATTATTAATACAACATTAGTTATTTATTTATTATGATATATTTTATTTGAAACTTGTACAGTTCCGGTCAAACATTAAAATATAAATTCGCAAGCTATGCAGAGGTGTTAAAAGTATTTTTTAACGAAAAATACAGTTATTTATATTCATTAAGTACGATCGATTAGTACCAATTATGAAAAATGTATATTAAAGAAACTTGTAAAAAAAATTGACAAAAAATATGTCACATTATTTTCTTCATAGTGTTTTAAAGTTCGACCTATTTTTCATTCTTATATTCAAACAATAATACTGGAACTTGTCTGGAACTGCTTTGAGGAACGGTACAATCTCTCACATACCTAGGTTTGTAAAGCTTACGCAGCATTAATTGAGCATTTCAAAACAATCAGCTGAGCCACTGTTGGTAAAATAAATGTTTCATTTTTATATTTAAAACGTTTTGGTGTGTAGGGTTCCAATTTGGCAGAAATCAAACGCAGTGTAGAGTGTTCATTTAATTCATTTTAGTTAAACAACCAATCACAATCTCTTTTAAAATAATTTTGGAAAATGGTGTACGCATACAGCTTTAATATTCAGTTTTAAACTACTGTCGGTAAAACTGAATTGTATTCCTTTGTACACACCTTACCATAGAAAGTTAACATATTTTCATTTAGACAATATCAGCTATACTATTAGCTACTTTAGCATTTTTTTGACCACGCTCGTAAATTAATTTTTCAGAAGAAGTAATAGAACACTTGTCAGCTACACTAACCTGCAGTGTGTTTATTGCTGTCGATTTATTGCTTTTTCACCGGGAGCCATCACAAGTTCGTCAACTCAGATGCCGCCATCTTGCTTGCGTTGTATGTTTTGTTTGTTTGATTTTTAGATAATGAAAGGCAATGATTAACAAGTTTCTTAAAAACCAAAAATCAAACATAGTAGGTAATGTAAATGTTATGTTTAACTTATTTTGTACTAATTTTTATTATTATTGAAATAAAAATGTAAAAAAATGAACTTTAACAGTGTTGTATTACTGTCTCAGCTTGCAGGTCACGTACAATCCCTTAGATCTGATGACAACCGACAACTGAGACCATTTCAACCCTATGCGTCAATAAGTATTGGTGATAGAATCAAGGTAAGAAACACAATTTATATTTCTATGTCAACAATACCCTAGCGCTAAGAATAATAATGGTCATTATTTTAAAATTCGATTTGACTAATAAAATGTATTGCTGTATTCAATATTTATCTATACAAAATGTTAAGATGTTATATGCCAAATGAATTTTGTTTGAACCGTCAAATACCTCAAAATTGTTTAACTTTTTATTTTAGAATTCAATTCACGGCGACATTAAATCGTGTTTTACCTTTATTCAGGGACATAACTCCTGGGGGCTTCTTCAAACATTATAACTCTGCTGAACGTACTATGTTGTTTCTGTAGTTCCATTGATAGTTATACTTCAGTTGATCAGTTATTTATTTGAGAAAGACGAGAAACATTGTATTCATATTCATAAAAACTCAGGAAACAGTCAAATACTAAATACTTTATGTTTTACGTTTGTCATTAAATTAGTTTAAAATTAATGTGTAACTTTCAAAATTAGCCAATTAATCTAATGGAACATTATGTTCTATTTGATTTGCGATCTGCTTAACAATGATGTATTAATTATTGAAATATTGTTACATTTCTGTAATAAATTATTTAATCAATTATAAATTATTGGATTAATTACAGAGATAACAACGTGGTAAAAAAAACACACATTATTTCACGGTTGTTTATATACATTGTTGGGCTGATATTCAAATCGCAATGAAGATCACGTTTCCATTATCTTGAATAGTTCTAAAGATGTCGATATAAACAGTCAACTGAGCGAGTTTTGTCCTTTATCATAAGTGTTTTTTTTTTCGATTGCTTTTTATATGCACACGCGCCGACGAGAACATTACGGGTTACAGTGTGTAAATAACCGTATTATGTGACCATGGAGTTGTATCTTATCAGGAAGTCTAGCTTCAATGGAACTTCCTGTTTCACTGAGGTACATCCGGCCGACGAGCGGCTGACGCCATTTTGTTCCTTAAATTACAGCCTTTTGGATGAGTTTGAGGTTGACTCTGATTGATCATCTATTATCGACTCATATAAGGCGGTGATCTGTCAAAACTGGTGATGAAATTAGCATCGTAGTCGCTAGTCCGGTTATTTCTCTATGGTCGCAGGAGGTGGTGGTTTTTCACGCGACCGTCAAGCAATTATTATTCTACGGGTAATGTGTATTTAACGTTTAGATTTTTGCACTCGAATTTTGAAAAATACAAAATTTATGTAGGCTCAAAGACTTCAACTGAAGTGCTAGGCCCTAGGCCTCCTAGGCTTAGGCCTAAAGGGCTCCTAGGCCTAGACCTATGGGGCCTCCTAAGCCTAGGCCCTAGGTCTATAGGGCCTCCTAGGCCTAGGTCTATAGTTTAACTTAATTTTAATACCGTATTTCTTTAATCAAACACCAAAGAAAACAAAGAAAACAAAAACACGACGATTTGATATTCGTAAACATGTTACTAGGCGTAACAATTAACTCAAACAATAACGAAACAACAATTAACAGCTGTCCTTGACATTGACAACCAGGAACAAAATGCCTGCCACCCATAATGCATTGCAAATCTCACTGCACTTTATACGATCACCGCTTACTACAGAGCTAGACATCCAGTACCGTAGGTACTATTATAAATCCATGATGTGACCATGGATTTATAATAGTACCTACGGTACTGGATGTCTAGCTCTGTAGTAAGCGGTGATCGTATAAAGTGCAGTGAGATTTGCAATGCATTATGGGTGGCAGGCATTTTGTTCCTGGTTGTCAATGTCAAGGACAGCTGTTAATTGTTGTTTCGTTATTGTTTGAGTTAATTGTTACGCCTAGTAACATGTTTACAAATATCAAATCATCGTGTTTTTGTTTTCTTTGTTTTCTTTGGTGTTTGATTAAAGAAATACGATATTAAAATTAAGTTAAACTATAGGCCTAGGCCTAGGAGGCCCTATAGACCTAGGGCCTAGGCTTAGGAGGCCCTATAGGCCTAGGCCTAGGAGGCCCTATAGGCCTAAGCCTAGGAGGCCTAGCACTTCAGTTGAAGTCTATGAGCCTACATTTATTTTGTATTTTTCAAAATTCGAGTGCAAAAATCTAAACGTTAAATACACATTCGACTACCCTGTAGAATAATAATTGCTTGACGGTCGCGTGAAAAACCACCACCTGCGACCATAGAGAAATAACCGGCCTAGCGACTACGATGCTAATTACGTCACCAGTTTTGACAGATCACAGCCTTGGATGAGTCAATAATAGATGATCATTCAGAGTCAACTTCAAACTCATCCAGAAGGCTGTAATTTAAGGAACAAAATGGCGTCAGCCGCTCGTCAGCCGGATGTACCTCAATGAAACAGGAAGTTCCATTGAAGCAAGACCTCCTGATAAGATACAACTCCATGATGTGACTGTGGCAAGTCTCAAAATTATAGCATCTGTATCATCCACTAGGCAGTGACTTGTGAGTTTCAAAACTAAAGAAGGCAGTGGAAGTATCAATATAAAGTATTTTATTACGTTGCCGAGCAATAAATGTTTTCATTTAAATAAAGAAAATACAGAGGGAGACGGTGGAGAGCGAGACTGAAGTGAGGGGGCTGTGTTGAAAGCTACACGGAACGTCTTCAAGAACTCGAGTCTTTGAGTCTTAGGTTGGAATTCATAGTCGGCCCCTACACCTAGGGGCGCCCATTGTTACCAAGGTAACAATTGTTTGCATGTTATTTCCCATAAACAAAACAAATCCATAGCAACAATGGGTGCCCCTAGGTGTAGGGGCCGACTATGAATTCCAACCTTATTACCCAGACGTCAAGTACGCCTGCCTCGTCAAATGCGACGGTGATTTCCGAGGCGTTTGTTGCATACGATCAATCACTGGATCTAGCCGAAACCAGAAACTGAAGACCAATATAAGGACATTTTGAAGATCTTACAATGGACGCGATTGTATGGACGACGTACAACCTGACAGGATGACTGATTGAAGGACCAGCCTGCACCCTTGGCAGAGCTGGTAGACTGTCTGTGTGTCAATTTATATGTGATATGTGAACTTTTATAAGTCGTAAGTGGTGTAATAAAGTTCATATTATAAAATTAATGTTCAAGTGCATTTGGGATCGCTATTACCGAGTACGTAACAAGTGTTCTACGTGGTTTACACTTTGTGAGCTCCAACAAAAAGTAGTTTATTAGCTGGTATTCAACAGGTTAGAACTTAGGTCAGCCATGTTTGTGAGTTAATGAATGTGTGACTGAATAATCAGAGTTCAAAGATTACACATTGAGAAATTAATTGTATACTGCATTAAAGCTGCTATTCGAATAGATCACGGTAGCAAAATATTAAATGCTTTTTTTCCATTACAAATATGGACAAGCTTTGTAATAAGGTTTAAAGGTCATAATTGAAGTCAGTATGGTACACTGAACTGAATGGTGGTCAACTGGAGTACTGAAGCACGAGATAATTGCGATTTTATAAACGTTTGGTAATTTTGAAAATTTGTTAACATTTTTCGATTTTATTTTGTAAATTTGTCTTTTTCTTTAGAATATAGCATCAATGTTCACCCGCTGTGACCCCGTTGTGGCCTCAAACGTTCAGCTCAATTGTACCAAAACCCAGAAGAAGGTTATGACAGTCTTGGACTGTACCAAGAAACTGAACCTGGGAACAAAGGTTACGATGAAGTGCATGCCGGGCTTTGCCTCCAAGGACAAGTACAAGGCAACAACCTGCTCGAAGGGAAAAAAGTGGAATAAACCCATCATGACTTGTACAACCGAAGGTCAGTTTTTAGCTACAAAGTATGAACTAAATGATATATTTTAATTATTGTTGAAAGCATTCTGCTGACAATAGGGAAGTTCTATACTAGAACCGTTGTAGCGTTGACCCCAATAGGTAAAATTTTCAAAGATTCAAAGATTAAAAAAAAATTGATTTTTGATTGCGTACAGGTACATGGTCAAAAACAGCAACAAATTTTAATTTTTAAACTATAATTCAAGAATTGACTTTGACATCGAAAATCTGAATCAACAGCGAACTGTAATTTGGTAAACCTTACATACTGAACGCTTTTAAATGTGTTTTACATTATAATCAGTATGGTGTTTATAACTAATAAATTGTATTACTAATGATTGATTTAATAATCAAAATAACTTCACTAATGGTTATAATTTTCAATCAGTCTGTAACGCGTCCCATTCAGTAGAATTGTCTATTGATATGGACACAAACTAGCTGAATTTGTCCCAGCTTTCAAATACACCTAAGTGACATCACTGATTTTAAAAATAAGTTTCAAACTTTTCTTTCCTTACTATTTTTCCGCCATTTTTACCATAATCGTATTGGAAATTTTTCAAAAGAGTCAGCACTATATTCCACATAATGTCCATGTTATCAACGCAACCAATAATTCCAGTCGGTCTATAGATTGAGTTGCGAATCAAATTGGAGTAAATTGATTGTTGTGTTACAGTTACCACTCCCAGTACGAGCACAGTCACAACTACAGAGGTTTCGACAGAAGCAACGACAGAGTCGGTCACCGAACCGTCGTCTGATACGTCGAGTTATACATCAGTAACCGACATGTCACACGACACAACAGCTGCTTCATCTGACTCTACAACTACGTCTCCAACCACTACAAGCGCCCTAACCAATGCGACCCTGTCTATTGGCACAAACACAACAAACAGTACTGCCAGTCTTACCACGACCAGTACCACCAACTTAACAACTCCAGCTATCACAAGTCCGGTTACCTTAGCTACTACCACGATTGCAACTACTGGAGCACTTGCAACTACTACATCTGTTTCAACTACTACAACTGCTGCAACCACTACTACCGCCCCCACTACTACAACTGCTGCAACCACTACTACTGCCCCAACTGCTTCAACTGCTGCAACCACTACTACTGCCCCAACTACTACAACTGCTGCAACCACTACTACTGCCCCAACTACTACAACTGCTGCAACCACTACTACTGCCCCAACTACTACAACAGCTGCAACCACTACTACCACTCCACCCACTACTGCCGCTGCAACCACCACTACCACAGCATATAAAGGTAAAAATTATACATTTTTCCCTGTTTGATCTTAAACAAATCCATTAAAATAAGGAAAATTCATTTAAATTTTTATACAACCCTTGGTGAACTTTGAACTTTTTTTTACTTTTATTCATCTCACTGTTTTTATTCATAATGCCTTCACGCACTTTTTTAAACGACGGTATCAAAACTGGTATACGGGGCTGGTAAGTTCTGTGTTCGATATGCACTTGTTACAGGAAATACATTATTAAATGGTAGGCTATAATGTAAGCAATATTTAACCAAACAATTAAAGTCGCTACTTTCACAGTAAAATGTTTTCTGATAAATATTACGATGTACCAGACTGTGGAGACTTATTTTAAGTGGTTTTATGCTTTGCATTTATCTCTCATTTTGTACTATAGTAATTTTTTTAATTTAATAACTATATTAACTTGTTTTAATAGAATTGTTTTTATCTTTACAACAATATTGTTGGTTTCAAGGCATCCTATCATGACGCACGTGTTTCACAATGATTATTGTCTCTATTTCAGTCTTTCCCTCGTTTACGAATGTGGCGAACATTGGAAACATCCGTCACACGATAGCGCAATATTCAATCAATGCTTCTGAAACAAGATGCATGCAGGATAGCGCCCATTTGTTCCTGATCGACACCCAAGAGAAGGAAGACTTTGCTGTAGGATTTATCGACTCATTCATGATTACGAATCCTACCAACTATCCAGAAATAGCCGGGGGGGTCAGAAAAATAGGGAATGTTTGGAAAACATTTGCAGGTAATTAAAACATATATATACCACTGACTCATTTAAGAAAATACTCCATCCTCCAGTACAGTTAATAGTCTTATTATATGGTCAATATAAAGAATAAAATATGATTGGTGATTGGAATGTAAATAGTCACCTTTACCTAGTGATGATTGAGGGTATATTTGTGTTATATGACATATATATATTGTCATGCAGGGGCGGACAGGTACGCCGGGCAACCAAGCAAATGCCCCGTGGCATGCCTTTCTTGGCCCAAATTTGGCCTGGTCCGACTGGAACAGGCATAACCTAAACTGCCTTGGCGCAGGCGGTAAGTGGCCGCGCTGGCGGCGCTTCCCACGGCAATTTTATATTCTTTACCAACTAGGAAATCGCACTGTTAGATGCGTTGATACGCGAGCGCGTCAATATATACGAACTTTCTGGCGAAAAGTTTTCAATGCTTATAAAAACAACATTTAACAACAATTCAAGGTTGCGCATTACAAACGTGTTTCTAATTGCTATAGCTATTATACTTCCCGACATTGTTGAATGCAGGGCAATGTGCGTTACTAAGAATTTTAGTTGTCATATTTTCAACACGGTCCGCCACTGTTACCAACACTTATTGACATAAATAGAAATGTAATTTCTGCCTCTCATACGTATCAGACCGCGTTTAAATTTGTATTTTCGTGACCGGACAAAAATTTTCTATAATATAGCCACCTCACATTTTGCTGTTACTGTGTTTTAGAAAAATATATTCGAGTAACTTTAGTGTGACTTTGCCAATACTTATCAGATCGCCATAACAAGAACATATTCGAGACCGGAAATTTTTTTATAAAAATTTATTTATCTCACATTTCCCGCCATTTTGTTTCAGAAAAATATTTTGCAGTAACTATTGTGTAACTTTTTAATTTTTCGAACGATTTTGCCTTAAAACTATAAACCATCAATCCACATTGAAACTTGTGGATGGTCTAAATTCCAAGTTGATTGGAATTTCGGTTCGACTGCTATCGACAGACATAAAATAAAACCCAGAACGAAGTGCCATAAAGGTATCATGGAGACGTTCGCTTTGCTCGCTTAATCACACTATGTATGTGTGACTGTTAAGAAGATATAGACTTCACGATAAACTTTCGCTTTGCATTGTCTAAAATATACTCAAAAATCAATGGGCTTACATGTGCAAGTTTGAAATTTTTATTTCTTTATATCAGAGTCCCTCCCACCCTTTCCTTCACGATATTGCAAGATGTAAATTACTTTGTAAATTCGTTGGATTTCTGTGTAACCTGATCTCATTGTTATCAGTCGTTAGACTGTGTTACAATCTTATACTTTTAACCGACGAAAACTACAGTATTTCGGTAGTGCATTCAGCCTGCTATGTTTTTTCTAAAACGCACCCAATGACTTCTTAAAACCTGATTTTAAAAAATTTAGCCTGCGGCGCTGTGGTTGGTGGGCACGGCCCCCCAAACCCCCCGTGCCTGGTCAGACGAAAAGTTTGCCCGGCCTAGATTTGATTTCCCAGTCCGCCCCTGTTGTCATGATGTTAATCATTACCTTTAAATCACAAACCAAATCGAATGCAAAATAAGTGCATACGAGTCTCTGGAACGTGTTCTCACCCAGTATTGATTTCGTACAAGCATACGTTTGGATACATAACGTTGTATATAAACATTTTTGTTTCTCCTATCGATAACTGGAACATGTGTTTGTATTTGTGTTTGCGTTTGCATTTGAATTTGCGTAGACTATAAAATGTAACTTGTCATGATTTAATGTTTCAGGAGTTGACGTAAATACCGTGTTGGGCTTCAAATGGGCTGCTGGAGAACCCGGACTTACATGGTGGTGTGCGCGTTTTTTTAGATCATTACGAGCTCACAAAGAAACCCCGTGCTACGATACGTACACCTATGCATACATTTGTGCAAAATAGTCACTCTGATGCAATCTTCCATCCCGTTTAGTTAACAGACTATCTTTGCACCTATTGGAATTTATTAAAAAGTTGCGAAATCTGTATTTCAGAACCGTCTGTGAATGTGTGAATTTTTCGTCTAGTATGTATAAATTTTGTAACGGAAAGTTGCAATGTGGGTACTAGAGTTCTATTGTTGTTGCAAAGATTCGCATATAAATAGTATGTTAATTAAGCACAGTTTTCCATAAGAGTATTTTAAATTAGCAATTGCAATATGCATAAAATACTTATGTTTCGGGATAAATCGTGAACTAAAGACCTGACCGTTTTTCGTCTGATAGACCAGCCATTCTCATGTCACGAATATGAAGTAAGAGTGGTTTAAATATGAACTTAGCACCATAAATCGGTGACCTTGATATTCGCTGAATAAAAGTCATCTTGAAATTGTTTAACGTGGTTCTGACGAAACGACGGATTTTCATCATTTTGACGCTTTATCCCCAAAACAGAAGTATTTCGAGTGTATACCACGTCACGTCGTTTATTTGTTTAACATACAAATTCTTGAGTAAATCCTGTTTACACGTTTTTGTCACATTTTAAACGAATCTTTTTCGGATTTCGTTTCTTAACCTTTATAACATATTAATGATGTACTACAATTATTACATATATTAAAGTGAGATAGAACAATTGAATTAAAAGCCAGTTTTCTATTACCTTAGAGCAACATTTCTGTCCTGATATTCTCCAAAGAATCTTATCGTGATACCTATTTCCTTTTGCATGACTTCAGCATTGTTATGATAATATAAATAATAATAATAATAATAATAATAATAATAATAATAATAATAATAATAATAATAATAATAATAATAATAATAATAATAATAATAATAATAATAATAAAAAAAATAATAATTATTATTATTATTATAATAATTATATTAATAAAAATAATAATAATAATAATAATAATTTTTTTTTTTTTTTTTTTTTTTTAATAATAATAGTTTATTTTTATTTTTATTTAAGTTTTATACATTTTTAAATCTTGGTATAATTTACACAGTATACAATAAATAAAAGTACACATTTAGAAAAATAAACCAACACAAAATAATATAATATCAAAATCACAACAATCACATATAATAATAATTAAATCATAACTCTCAACAAAGTGAATATTTAAATTAATCGCTTTGCCCACTAAGCTTATAGAAGCTTAACAGTGGGCTTCGCTTCAAATTAAAATAAAAAATATTGGAGCGGCATACATTCATGAGAAAAAAACTAAACAATATTCAATTTTCTTATACATCACAATAAAAGTCTACAATAAATTTAACAAACAAGGATAATTTATATTTTGAACAAAGGCAACAGACAATGATGGATCAATACACACTTTGCCACGAGTCTGGTGCACCAACTACAGAGAAAAATTGGAACGCGGAGAAAGTAAAGACAAACTAAATTAACGATAGAAGATAAAGTCTTAATCCTTTTTTGATTTCAAATAATTTGGTCAAGTTAATTAAATTATCAGGCAAATTGTTAAATGTGACTGGGACTAAAAACTCAAAACACCTTTGGCCATACTTGTTTATACACCTAGGAACTTCATACTTCAATTTTGACTGACTGCGAGTATTTAAATTATAATAATAATAATAATAATAATAATAATAATAATAATAATAATAATAATAATAATAATAATAATAATAATAATAATACTAATAATAATAATAAAAATAATAATAATAATAATAATAATAATAATAATAATAATAATAATAATAATAATAATAATAATAATAATAATAATAATAATAATAATAACAATAATAATAATAATAATAATAATAATAATAATAATAATAATAATAATAAAAATAATAATAATAATAATAATAATAATAATAAATAAGATTTACCGATATAAGGAGTTATCTATTGAAATAAAAAGGTTGTGGAAGCAGAATAATGTAACTATTGTACCGTTAATTATGTCAGCAAATGGTATTGTTCCACGTTAACTCCATGACAGTATTAAAATAATTGGTCTCCAACCGAACATATACATCGAGATGCAAAAAGCAATTATTTTGAACACGTGTAGGATAGTGCGAAAATTTTTGAACTAAGAAGAATGAAGACAAGAAGTTCTCCATCCCGATGGTGGTTTTCGTGGTTTTCACCGTACAAAGAGCGAATGCTGGGATGATTACAAATCGGCCACGACCGTACATAGCATCCACAGTTCGGTTTGGAAGAAATTATGTGGACAATGATATATTAAGTAGTTCTTAGTAGATTTTAATAAGGTAAACACATGGAAATACTTGACATTTGTGTCCGTACAACATGTTTATGCTGGTTTTGACCGAGTTTGTATGTATTGCAACAATAAAATAATAATAATAATAATTATAATAATAATAATAATAATAATAATAATAATAATAATAATAATAATAATAATAATAATAATAATAATAATTATAAAAATAATAAAATAATAATATAATAATTATAATAATAATAATAATAATAATAATAATAATAATAATAATAATAATAATAATAATAATAATAATAATAATAATAATAATATAATAATGATTCAATCATATCTTTCAATTTGATCATTTCATTTATTTATTCTGTAAACAAGATTGATATTGAGCAAACACCTTCATGAGCTCTCTTCTTGCTCAAAGGTTTGTTTAATTTAGCGTACAGTTAACGTTAATTAATTCAAATTTAGATTTGGAATAAGAATTACAAAATAAATATTTAATCTACATTACAAATAAACAGTAGTTGAAATACAATGCTGTTATCACAAGTAACAAGTTAACTACGTAAATGTGTTATCTGTAGTTTAATACTAAAACCAATGCCTAAACATTTCTCAAACAATGTTGTACAAAAATTTAAAAAGTTAAAGAGTGCTGCAAATAATTAATTTAAATATAAATTTAGTTAAAAAGTAAAAATAACAATAGCCATATTTGATTACCTATACAGGTAAACAGAAGTTGAAAAATTGTAACACACTAACAATTAATAAGAAATCAATTATTGAAATTTGATTATTAAATAATAAATATTTAAAAAAGCAATTAATAAAAAAGATAATACCAAAATAATCATAAAACAATACTGAAACAATGTAAAGCCTACAAAATTAAAGTTTCGGGTACTGCAAATGAAACCACGTTTCCTCTTTGATCGTGTGTTCTGCCAGGTTTTTGAAAGTATCTTATTAGTACTGTAAGGTTATGATAACGTTGACATTTCACTGTCCATAGCTCAATATGTAGGTCTATATTATAGCATTGCTGTTACCACTACAACATTTGAAAAAAATCTCCGACTTCTACTTATGCTCTGCCAGGGAATTGACTAACGAAGAATACATAATTTATACATTTTGAGGTTATAGTTCGTTAGGGATCACTACCCCATTTTGGTGCTGCACCAAAAATTGAAGTATGATTATCCATTATTATGATTTATTTTTTACATACACCACACAATAGTACAATTCCACAAAATGTGTTGTTAAAACAATATTGTTGGATCATGTGTGATCAAGGTGTATTCCTATCTTTTTAACCATCTCATGGGTGGTGTCATGATTGCTTTCTTATGGTACACCGAGTGTGTGAGTAGTAACATGTTGTGGCATTGCATGGTCACCTTGACAATGTTGCGCACAGTGGCTCGCACGCAACGTTGGTGAGGTTAAAAAAGAAAAAACATTTTACAAACTGTGAAGTAAATATAAAAAATAATATCCATTTTACAAACTCGGTGCACCCTCGAAAATTAATCACGTATAGATCCCACGGAGAATGTTTCAAACGAAACATGTATAACTTTGTCACCCGTATTCATTCACATTGTATTGTCAAATCAAGGTTTTTTCTCTGACATATTTATTTATCACAGTTTTATGAAAGAATTTATCGTGGTGATATAATTTATTACCTGATTCATTATTAATTGCGAGTAAGGTGCATTGTACCCTCCGTAGCTTTATTATACAAGTGATTCTTTTCTTGTTTCCTTCCAAACTATGATTTGCAGACGATTACCATTAAACATCCTGCTAGTTAACTACCTATATTCATTCGAAGCCAGGAATGCACGTCCACAGAAATATTTTAATTTATGCGAGATACTGAAACTTGAACGAAACACATACGTGGACATACCAACAGTAGCAGCCATGAAGAACGAAGTGCTTTTCGTCACCTGCTGGATTGTGGTAAGAAATGTGGATGGGTGCTCAAAAGGGCCCAGCCCTGGAGAGCGTTCCAGCAAAGTTCAATGCTGAACTATTGTATGTAGTGAGGAAGTAAGTAAGGGTGGTGTTACTGAACAAAACGCTAAAAAGAAGGGTTTTAATCTATGATTTGAGAACGCTACACAATTTCGATAAAGTGACACAGCGGGGACGTGCTTTCGTAAGAGATAAAAACTGGGTGAATAACATTCCCAATGCTGTAATTACTACGATTGTCATGTAAATAAAACGCATTAATTTGTTGTAGTTTAAACACAGACTGCTCTTTAATGTTACTAGGAAAACGCTCTGTTTGACACGTTGATAAGCGAGCGCGTCCATATCTACGAACGTTCTGGCGAAAAGATCTCAAAGCTAATAAAAACAACAATTAACAACAATTCAAGAATGTGCTTTTCAAATTTTTTTTAATTTCCATAGCTATTATACTTCCCGATATTGTTGAATGCAGTACGCCATTTGCGTTGCTAAGAATTTTCGTTGTCATTCTGTCGAGTGTTTTCGCGGCGGTCCGCCACCGTTACTAACAGTTATTGAGTGTAACTTTGTAACTTTTCAAACGATTTTGCCTCAAAACTTAACCCCTTCAATCCACATCAAGGCTTGTGGATGTTCCAAATTTCAAGTTGATCTGACTTTCCGTTCGACCGCTATCGACAGACATAAAAACAAAACAAAAAACAAACATAATGAAGTGCCATAAGAGTCTCGTGGAGACGCTCGCTTTGCTCGCTTAATAAACTTGTATTCTTAAATTTAATTAAATGATAATGACGATATTTGGGTTTTTACGTTCCATATTTTTGCAACGAGGCTAATCGTGACGATAAAAAGAAAAAGTAAAAAGAGTACTTTTAAGAATGGATTAATAATGGAATAAAGTCATAAATACTATCTTAAAAACTCATAAGACAACATAGTAGGTAATATAAATGTTATGATCAACTTATTTTGTTCAAATTTATATCATTATGAAAATTAAACTGTAAAAAAAAACATTAACCGTGTTGTATTACTGTCTCAGTTTGCAGGTCAAGTATAATCCCTGAGATCTGATGACAACCGACAACTGAGACCATTTCAACCCTATGCGTCAATAAGTATTGGTGATAGAATTAAGGTAAGAAACACAATTTATATTTCTTTGTCAACAATAACCCTAGCACTAAGAATAAATGGTAGTTATTTTAAAATCCGATTTGACTAATGAAATGTATTGCTGTAGTCAATTTTTATATAATTATACAAAATGTCTAAATGTAATAAACCAAAGGGATTTTGTTTGAACCGTCAAATACCTCAAAATTGTTTAACTTTTTATTTTAGAATTCAATTCACGGCGACATTAAATCGTGTTTTACTTTTATTCAGGGACATTACTACTGGGGGGTTCTTCAAACATTATAACTCTGCTGAACGTACTACGTTGTGTCTGTAGTTCTATTGATGTTATACTTAAGTAGATCAGCCATTTATTTGAGAAAGAAGAGGAACGTTGTATTCATATTCATAAAGACTCGGGAAACAGTCAAGTACTTAATATTTTATGTTTAACGTTTGTGATTAAATAAGTATGAAATAAATGTGTATTTTTCCAAATTAGCCTTAATCTAATGGAGCATTATGTTCGTTTTGATTTGCGATCTGCTGAACAATGATGTATGAATTATTTAAATATTGTTACATTTCTGTTATTAATTTTTTAAATCAATTATAAATTATTGAATTAATTACAGAGATAACGACGTGTAAAAAGAGGTTTTTGTATACATTGTTGGGCTGATATTTAAATCGCAATGAAGAACACGTTTTCATTATCTTGAATCGTTCTCAAGGTGTCGATAAAAACAGTCAACTGAGTGCGTTTTGCCATCTTTACCATAAGTGGCTTTTCTATTGTTTTTTAAATGCACACGCGTCAAAAAGGACTTAACCGGTTAGGTGGTTTAGTTTTAAATTACATTTAACACTTCTTGAGGTTCAACAAAAAGTTGTTCATTTGCTGGTATTCAACAGGTAAGAACTTAGGTCAGCCATGTTTGTAGGTTAATGAATGTGTGACGGAATAATCAGAGTTCAAAGAAATACACATTGAGAAATTAATTGTATACTGCATTAAAGCTGCTATTCGAATAGATCACGGTGACAAAATATTGAATGCATTTCTTTCCATTACACATAACGACAATCTTTGTAATAAGGTTTGAAGGTCTTTAATGAACTCAGTATGGTACACTCAACTGAATGGTGGTCAACTGGAGTATTAAAGCATGAGAAAATTGCGATTTTTTATACGTTTGGTAATTTTGAAAATTAGTTATAATTTTTCGACGATCTTTTATATAAATTTGTCTTTTTCTTTAGAATATAGCATCAATTTTCTCCCGCTGTAACCCCATTGTGGCCTCGAACGTTCTGCTCAACTGTACCATAACCCAGAAGAAGGTTATGACTGTCTTGGACTGTACCAAGAAACTGAACCTGGGAACAAAGGTTACCATGCCGGGCTTTGCCTCCAAGGACAAGTACAAGGCAACAACCTGCTCGAAGGGAAAAAAGTGGAATAAACCCATCATGACATGTACACCTGAAGGTCAGTTTCAAGCTACAAAGTATGAACCAAATAATATAATTTAATTATTGTTGAAAGCATTCTGCTGACAATAGGGAAGTTCTGTACTAGAACCGTTTTAGCGTTGACCCCTTTTTAGGTAAAGATTCAAAGATTCAAAGATTTAAAGAAATTTGATTTTTAATTGCGTACAGGTACACGGTAGTAAAATTTAAAAAAATTAAATGAAGTAATGTAATTGGTATTGTGCTTCTGAAATAGAATTCTCAAACATTTTCTGCACAAACAGTCTCTTCAGAGAGCTTGTTGTATTCTTCTAAAGACCTTCCCAAATATGACCATTCTCTCATAGTAGACTGTACAAAAACGTTTTAGTATTTGTAGCTCAGACGAGTCACATTTGACTTGAATTAATTATAATAAATGAGGATCCACAATAGTGTTTAAAAATTTCCTACAAATGTTCACTTGGGCAAAAATATCCGTTTATTCATTTCGCCCCCCCCCCCCCCCCCCCCCCGGCCATACACAAAAACACAGTTATTATGTAAACAAAATTTTGTCACGTAAGAAGTGTCATATTAAATATAGTCCGTGTGAGAGAGCGATATATGTGTCTCACATTTTCAATTGCCATTTATAGCGTTTTGTAGCATCTATTTTTCTAAAACGCATTTGCCGAAGTTTCCTAACGACTTTCATATAAAATTGTAGTATAATTTAAAAAAAAGTCAAGAGTATATAACCTCATGAAGAGAGTTTAAGTTCAAGAACAATGTGTCGAGGAGATTGGCATTCCGATCATGATAACTGGGATGCCCAAGACACCCCTTTGACAAACCAATTTGTGTAGTCCATATTTGTATTAATGTTTTTTACGGCAAAATACAAAATACCACGTTTTGTAAATAACAAATCTTTATTTTAATCCAATCGTATTGGATATTTTTCAAAAGAGTCAGCACTTGTAGTCCACATTTGTATAAATGATTTTTTCCGGCAAAATATAAAATACCACGTTTTGTTAATAACAAATGTTTATTTAAATCCAATCGTATTAGATATTTTTCAAAAGAGTCAGCACTATTTTTCATAAAATGTCTAGGTTATCAACGCAACCAATAATTCCACTCGGTCCATAGATAGAGTTTCGAATCAAACTGGAGTAAATTGATTGTTGTGTTTCAGTTACCACTCCCAGTACGAGCACAGTAACAACTACAGAGGTTGCGACAGAAGCAACGACAGAGTCGGTCACCGAACCATCGTCTGATACGTCGAGTGATGACGCAATAACCGACATGTCAAGCGACTCTGCTTCATCTGACTCGACAGCTACGTCTCCAACCACTATAAGCGTCCTAACCAATGCGACCCTGTCTAGTGCCACAAACACAACAAACAGTACTGCCAGTCTTACCACGACCAGTACCACCAACTTAACAACTCTAGCTATCACAAGTCCGGTTACCTTAGCTACTACCAACGCTACCACGATTGCAACTTCTGCAGCACTTGCAACTACTACATCTGTTTCAACTAGTACAACTGCTGCAACCACTACTACTGCCTCAACTGTTTCAACTGCTGCAACCATTACTACCGTCCCAACTACTACAACTGTTGCAACTACCACTACAACTCCACCCACTACTACCGTTCCAACCACCACTACCACAGCATATGAACGTAAGCATTATATTTTTTCCACTTATGCCTGAATTTTGTACCAAACAAATCCACCAAAATAAGGGAAATTAACTTAGATCGGTATAACAACTTTGATTGAAGAGTACAAAACCCAAATCTATCGCTCATTTTCACTTTTATTCATATCGTCACTTTTTTTCATAATGCGTGCACACATTTTTAAAAACGACCTCATCAACAACATGGGCATACGGGATTGATAAGTTTAGCCAATTTGTATGATAGGCAGACCACAGAACGTTTTTAAATATTCTTCCCCTGGTGTCACTTGACACAAAAGCGGAACACTGAGCAGAAATGCTGATAAGTTATTCTTCCTGTTATACGACCCTGTTCAATATCTGTATTATTGATACGAGTAACATTCATATTATGCTATAAAAGAGAAATATCAAATAAATGTTGCTAATGCAGTAATACATATTGCATGACTGTGTATGCATTTATAATTTATTAGTCCAATGTGCAATTCATTTTTGTCAGACGGGGAATTAGTTAGCGGAAATGAAAAGATACAAAATTTAATTGAGATATCTAGACGTGATCTACGCTTTCATTTTGTAGCGTTAAATCTACTATTGATCTAGAAAACCGTGATTTACTCTAAGGGTCCTTGATAGATGGTTATAGAGCACTCAAAATACACTAGATGCATTCTGGTGGCAAGAAAATAAACTTCTAAAAAGAGTGGTTTAGCTGTCAATTTTCATTGTTGAGTTATTGTTATTATTCATCAATGGCGCTGAAAGGAGGTTGCTTAGCAGCGCTATCTATGTTAGTTTTGAGTCCTCTTCGCTTTTTTAAGTGTTGTACATTGGTGTCATTAAAGATCTAAAGGGCCGTGATAAGCTTTATCTTAGGGTCCTAAATCAATTCTGAAAAAGGTCTATTGAATTGACATTTAATCAAAACAACTTGCTTCAAATTGTCAACTACGTCGTTCCACAGCAACCTTGTGAATGCCGACCTCATTGATTTGTGAGTCGTCGGAGCCAATCAGAGCATTGCTTTTTCCTATATTGACCTTTGTTTGGTCAATAGCTGTCAATCTATGACGTCATCATGTACAAGGTTGCTGTGGAACCAGTATCGTAGTGCTTATTGGCAATGTTACATCATGGGTTAGATTTTCGAAGCTTTTCTTTTATTTGCCCTACACTACCTTTATAAATTTAATATTTCTGTTGGCATATCGTTTCCAAACATATTATGAGCCAACTTTTTTTTACAACCGTCTAAAACATTATTCTTTTTTATTTCAGTCTTTCCCGTGTATACGAGCGTGGCGAACGTTGGACCGATAAAGCACATAGTTGCAGTTTCGACTGTTAGGGCTGCTCAGGCAGTTTGTGTGGGAGACGAGGCTTCTCTGTTCGTAGTTGACACCGTAGCAAAGGAAGACTATGCTATAGGTTTTATCAACACGTTAATGAAATCGAATCCCAGCTCTCGTGCAGAGTTAAATGGGGGCGTCGCAAAATATACAGACAATGTGTGGAAAACCTGGAAAGGTAATAACCACATATCTATAACACTCTTTTTAGAAAATAATCAATCTCCCAGTGTACAGAACAGTATCATTATATCGTTAATATCGGCTAATATTTATATTTAATAGAAACAACCCTGCTGGAACTATCAGCAAAACATATTTCATTGATATCAGCAAGTTTGATGATATCGCCAGCTTTACTGTATATTTCGGACCAGCAGAATATACCGACCGGCAAAATTTTGGTGATATCATTAGAGAGTTTTGGTGATATCAGTACATTTTTATAGTGTTATCGGTATATATTTTAGTGATATCACTACAGTTGTGGTGATATCGGCAGGAGTCTTTTGATGATATCATTACAGATCTAGATGCTGGACCAGTAGGGGTATTTTGATGATATCACCAATGAGCTATGATGATGTCAGCATGGGTATTTTGATGATATCACCACAGAGCTATGATGATGTGAGCATGGGTATATTGATGATATCACCATGGGTATTTTGATATCACCACAGATCCCAAAAGATGCCCTGTACGATGCACAGAGGATTCTTACATACTAAATGAAAAATTGATGTTTAGTAAATGCATCTGTGATTTATTCACAACAATTAGCCACATTTACCCACATTTAGCCACAATAAATAAATAAATAAATAAATAAATGATCCTATACATATATAAATAAATAAATAATAACATTAATATTAATATTAATTAATTAATATTAATATATAATAATAATATATAATATAATAAATAAATATATAATAATATAAATAAATCCTTCCTCGGTCTGAGGAAGGAGTAGGAACGGATTACTCCGAAAATTCACCGTTTTTTTAAAAAGTAAGTGACCTTGGTTTTGTTTTAAATTGTGTGTGTGGTTTTAACATTATTCCGGGTCAATAAGTTTCTGCGTTTGATACATATATATATATACGTATATACATGAAAAAGAAATGCCAAAAAATTGAGACAAAACAACTTTTTCAAGATTAACATTAAAAAAATGAGTACAATGTTATAATTTGGGATTCATTTTGAATCTTAATTTTATCAAAATTACATAACCAAATTCTTTTTTTTTAATTACTTATTTGATTGTGATTTTCCTCAAAGTAAGGAAATGTGTCTGAATTGTGTTTGAGTGTCGTCTCTTTATCGTAATTGTCTTTATCGTACGTTGCCACGTTTTTTATGTTTCAGGAGTGGCCGTGAGTACTTTGCCGGGCTTCAAGTGGGCTGCTGGAGAACCCGTAACTGGATTCAGCTGTTCGCGTTTTCAAAGATCAACTCGTGCTCACGCAACCTTCAACTGTGGCGACATATCGTACCCACTGTCATACATCTGTACAAAGTAGTCGTTCCGCTGCAACCAGCAATTTTGTTTGGCTCATTAATGAGTTATGGTTAACACACTTTATTTGCACTAACTGGATCTTATAAACAAATGGCGATATCGTTTTATCAGGAATTATAAAGATTCAGAATTGTGATTTTACCATATTGAACATTATAATAACTGTTAACTGATAAATAAATAAAATAAACAATTCACATTTAGAGTCTACCCACTCAGTAATGAAACTGATTTTCAGTGGGGGACTTTAATTTAAAGCAGCTAAACCAACCCTCTAGGTTCCGAACACTATCGACGAGTGAGCGATAACCAATCAAAGATTGATATTTCAAATACGAAATATATGAATCAGTGATTGGATAGTGAGCTTTGTTTGTTTTGAGTACTGACAATAATGGCGTTTTCCACTGGGCCGCACTGAGTGCGCCCTGAAACGTCACAGTCACGTGATGCACGGCACCAGTGTTGCCCTCAGTGCAAATCCCAGTGGAACATATTTATTTTTTCAGTGCAACAAATTGGCGGTAAAAGTGATAAAAATCAAGATGTTTAAACGATATGAAAGGCATTTTAGAGGATAACAAAGCAACTTTACTCAAGTTACTGCAGCTAGAAGGTACAATCGTTAACTAGGCTACATAAGAAGTACTAGAAATTAAGTTCTATTAAATAGCCTAGGTAAAGGGTAAACATAACCTCAAACTTAATAACGCCGTACTGCGTCTATATCAGAATAGTGGTAAACAACATCTTCCAGTTGTGTTTTTATGTTTGGTTTAGATGTTGGTTCGACTTTAGCTTCACTATCTGACGAAAATACTTGGAAGTTCCATTTACGCGTACAATTTTCCCGCGTTTATGACAGCCATATTTGCACTGAAAATACCGCACTGACCCCCGATGCCAGTGCGGCTCAGTGCGCACTCGAGTGCACTGCGTCAGTGCAAGTTCGCCAGTGGAATACGCGAAACCCGCACGAGTGCAATTTATCGTTACCAGTGGAACGTGCGACTCGCACTGAGTGCGCACCAGTGCGGCCAGTGGAAACCGCCATAAGATTCGCATATAATTCATCTGTTTTTCAGCACAGTTTGCCACAAGATTTTCAGTGATATTTCATTTTAATTGATTAGCAATATACATAGGTTGCACGTACGTCACATCTGTGCGCGTGGCGGCCACATTTGTGACAAAACTTTGACGTTACCATGGAGAAACAATTGAAGCCTGTTGAACACAGAAATCTACAGTTCTTTTAAATGTAGGCTGGTTTTGAAATAAAATTGGTATTTGTCGTAATTGTTTATTTTTGATGTCTTCTGTTTACCTCTTTAAATTTTTAATTACTCTTATTAGATGAGCGCAGCAAAGCGGAGTGAATCTCTCCATACAACTCGATCGGCGCTTTGTCTGTGTGTGTGTCTGTATGTGCGCTAAATTTTGTTCGTCGCGCACAGGTCAAACGGCTTGACGTATTTGGCTGACATTTTCTGTCAACATTTGTGACCACTAAACTCGATGCTGTTAACATTACCAGCAAAATTCGTCAAGATGCCAACCTACAAAAAAATAATTACTGAAAAAAAAATCTGTTTATTTATTTAATTAACTTAAAACTTACGCACAGATTTTAATCATGTTTTATTTGAAGATGAACATCAACGATACCAACACTTGACAAAAGTTTCAAAATTGTAAGTTTATCCGCCATGGTTTAAAAAAATATTGTTTATTTACTACAATAATTTCTTCATTTCTACAGTGTTCCACCGATATGATTCGCATTTGAGGACTATAGCAGTTAGATGTACAAATGTTACACCAAACATAGCGTACGTAATTATACATGTTTGTTTTTATTTGAAATATCGATAGCTGTCATAGAATGGCTACAATGACGTAAGATGCCAACCTACAAAAAATTAACAACTAAAACACATGTTTTGTTATTTAGTTAATTAAATTAAAACTTACACACCGATATAAATATTTTTGTATATGTAAGTCCACACTAATAGTATCAACACTCGACAACAGTTTCAAAATTGTAGCTTCAACGGCCATGATATAAAAAAATATTGTTTATTTACGGCAGACATTTTTTTCATTTTTACAGTGTTCCACCGATATGATTCTCATTTGCGGACCATTGAAGTTAGATGCACATAGTATGCTGCAGGAATGGCGTAGGGAGTCAGACCTTTCTCACTATGTATTTGGAATTTTGATAGCTATCATAGAATGGCTACAATGACGTGTTATGTTTTATGACTTTCACGGCAAAAATGCAAATGTTAACAACGAACTTGGTCGACGAATAAAAAAGCTTTTATTATGATTTAAAAGCAAGTTATTGTATGACAAAACAATAGTTAATTTTAGATATAGTCTGTATCTATATTATGGAACTTTCTATACACTGATGGGTTTAATAGTTTATGAATTAGAGCCTATTGAGTAGACCACGGTTGAATGAAATTATGCGGAAATATATCAACTTGAAGGTTTTAATTTCTTTAAAGATAACTTCTTAACGGATTTAAATAATATTTCGTGCATTTATTAGCAACATATCTAGAAATAATACACTTAAGTCATAAGGTCGTAAATTGATCCGCCATCTTGTAAAACAATTTTATGTTTATAAAAAACTTTTTTTTTTTTTAAAGAGTAATATGTTATGCAAATGATGTATTTGATTTGATACATTGAAATAGTCGCTCATCTGTCAACGCAGAGCGTTTTCCTAGTTAGATGAGCGTAGCGAAGCGGAGTGAATCTCTCCATACAACTCGATCGGCGCTTTGTCTGTGTGTCTGTATGTATGTCTGTCTGTATGCCAAATTTTGTTCGTCGCGCCAAGGTCAAACGGCTTGACGTATTTGGCTGACATTTTCTGTCAACATTTGTGACCACTAAACTCGATGCTGTTAACATTACCAGCAAAATTCGTCAAGATGCCAACCTACAAAAAAATAATTACTGAAAAAAAAATCTGTTTATTTATTTAATTAACTTAAAACTTACGTACAGATTTTAATCATGTTTTATTTGAAGATGAACATCAACGATACCAACACTTGACAAAAGTTTCAAAATTGTAAGTTTATCCGCCATGGTTTAAAAAAATATTGTTTATTTACTACAATAATTTCTTCATTTCTACAGTGTTCCACCGATATGATTCGCATTTGAGGACTATAGCAGTTAGATGTACAAATGTTACACCAAACATAGCGTACGTAATTATACATGTTTGTTTTTATTTGAAATATCGATAGCTGTCATAGAATGGCTACAATGACGTAAGATGCCAACCTACAAAAAATTAACAACTAAAACACATGTTTTGTTATTTAGTTAATTAAATTAAAACTTACACACCGATATAAATATTTTTGTATATGTAAGTCCACACTAATAGTATCAACACTCGACAACAGTTTCAAAATTGTAGCTTCAACGGCCATGATATAAAAAAATATTGTTTATTTACGGCAGACATTTTTTTCATTTTTACAGTGTTCCACCGATATGATTCTCATTTGCGGACCATTGAAGTTAGATGCACATAGTATGCTGCAAGAATGGCGTAGGGAGTCAGACCTTTCTCACTATGTATTTGGAATTTTGATAGCTATCATAGAATGGCTACAATGACGTGTTATGTTTTATGACTTTCACGGCAAAAATGCAAATGTTAACAACGAACTTGGTCGACGAATAAAAAAGCTTTTATTATGATTTAAAAGCAAGTTATTGTATGACAAAACAATAGTTAATTTTAGATATAGTCTGTATCTATATTATGGAACTTTCTATACACTGATGGGTTTAATAGTTTATGAATTAGAGCCTATTGAGTAGACCACGGTTGAATGAAATTATGCGGAAATATATCAACTTGAAGGTTTTAATTTCTTTAAAGATAACTTCTTAACGGATTTAAATAATATTTCGTGCATTTATTAGCAACATATCTAGAAATAATATACTTAAGTCATAAAGTCGTAAATTGATCCGCCATCTTGTAAAACAATTTTATGTTTATAAAAAAGTTTTTTTTTTTTTTAAAGAGTAATATGTTATGCAAATGATGTATTTGATTTGATACATTGAAATAGTCGCTCATCTGTCAACGCAGAGCGTTTTCCTAGTTAGATGAGCGTAGCGAAGCGGAGTGAATCTCTCCATACAACTCGATCGGCGCTTTGTCTGTGTGTCTGTATGTATGTCTGTCTGTATGCCAAATTTTGTTCGTCGCGCCAAGGTCAAACGGCTTGACGTATTTTGCTGAAATTTTCGGGCAACATTCGTGACCACTAAACTCGATGCTGTTAACATAACCAGCAAAATTCGTCAAGATGCCAACCTACCAGAAAATAATTACTGAAAAACAAAATTTGTTTATTTATTTAATTAAATTAAAACTTACACACGGATTTTAATTTTGTTTCACTTGTAGGTTAACATCAATAGTCTCAACACTTGACAATAGTTTTAAAATTGTAAGTGTACCCGTCATGTCATAAAAAAATATTTTTTATTTACATTGATAATTTCTTCATTTTTACAGTGTTCCACCGATATCGTTCGCATTTGCGAATCTTTGCAGTAAAATGCACATAGTAAACATAAAAATAGCGTACGCAATCATAGCTTTCTCATTATTATTTGGAATGTTGATAGCTGTCTTAAAAGGCTACAATGACGTAAGATGCCAACGTACAAAAAATTAACAACTGAAACACATGTTTTGTTATTTATTTAATTAAATTAAAACTTACACACCGATATAACAAAATTTTTTATATGTGAGTTCACATAAATAGTACCAACACACGACAACAGTTTCAAAATTGTAGCTTCAACCGCCATTTTTTAAACAAATATTGTTTATTTACGGAAGTAATTTTTTTCGTTTTTACAGTGTTCCACCGATATGATTCGCATTTGCGGACCATTGAAGTAAGATGTACATTGTATGCTGTCGAAATGGCTTACGCAGTCAGACCTTTCTCACTATGTAATTGGAATTTTGATAGCTATCATAGAATGGCTACAATGACGTGTTATATTTAATGACGTTCACGGCAAACATGCAAATGTTAACAACGAACTTGGTCGACAAGTTAAAAAGCTTTTATTATGATTTAAAAGCGGGTTATTGTATGATTAATTAATATGACATTTTTGATATAGTCTGTATCTACATTATGGAATTTTCCATACACAGATAGGTTTAATAGTTTATGAGGTAGAGCCTATTGAGTAGACCACGGTCGAATGAAATTATGCGGAAATCCATCAACTTGAAGGTTTTAATTTCTGTAAAGAAAACTTCTTTACGGATTTTAATAATATTTCGTGCATTTACTAGCAACATATCAAGAAATAATATAATGTAGTTATAAGGTTGTAACTTGATCCGCCATCTTGTAAAAAAATCATATGTTTACTATAAAGGTATTTTTTTAAATAAAAGAGTAATTAGATGAGCGTAGCGAAGCGGAGTGAATCTCTCCATACAACTCGATCGGCGCTTTGTCTGTGTGTATGTATGTCTGTATGTATGTATGTATGTGCGCTGAATTTTGATCGTCGCGCACAGGTCAAACGGCTTGACGTATTTGGCTGAAATTTTCTGTCGACATTTGTTACTACTAAACTCGATGCTGTTAACATAACTAGCAAAATTCGTCAAGATGCCAACCTACAAAAAATTAATTACTGAAAAACAAAAATTGTTTATTTATTTAATTAAATGAAAACTTACAAACGGATTTAAATATTGTTTCACTTGTAGATTAACATCAACGGTACCAACACTTGACAAAAGATTCAAAATTGTAAGTTTATCCGCCATGTTATAAAAAAATATTGTTTATTTACTACAATAATTTCTTCATTTTTACAGTGTTCCACCGATATGATTTGCATTTGCGGACTATTGCAGTTAGATGCACATAGTATACACGAAACATAGCGTCCGTAACAATGCCTATGCAATATTATTTGGAATTTCAATAGCTGTCATAAAATGGCTACAATGACGTAAGATGCCAACCTGCAAAACATTAACAACTGAAACACATGTTTTGTTATTTATTTAATTAAATTATAACTTACACACCAATATTAATAGTTTTTTTTATGTGAGTTCACATCAATAGTACCAACACACGACAACAGTTTCAAAATTGTAGCTTTAACCGCCATGTTATAAACAAATATTGTTTATTTACGGAAGTAATTTTCTTCGTTTTTACAGTGTTCCACCGATATGGTTCGCATTTGCGGACCATTGAAGTTAGATGCACATAGTATGCTGCCGAAATGGCTAACGCAGTCAGACCTTTCTCACTATGTATTTGGATTTTTGATAGCTATCATAGAATGGCTACAATGACGTGTTATATTTAATGACCTCCACGGCAAACATGCAAATGTTATAACATAACAACGAACTTGGTCGACAAATTAAAAAGCTTTTATTATGATTTTAAAGCCAGTTTTTGTTTGATTTATTAATATTAAATTTAAGATATAGTCTGTATCTACATTATGGAACTTTTCATACACTGATAGGTTTAATAGTTTATGAATTAGAGCCTATTGAGTAGACCACGGTCGAATGAAATTATGCGGAAATCCATCAACTTGAAGGTTTTAATTTCTTTAAAGAAAACTTCTTAACGGATTTAAATTATATATCGTGCATTTATTAGCAACATATCAAGAAATAATATACATAAGTTATAATGTAGTAACTTGATCCGCCATCTTGTAAAAAATCATATTATGTTTATTATAAAAATATATTTTTTTTTTAAAATAGTAATATGATATGCAAATGATTTATTTGATTTGATACATTGAAAAAAATCGCTCATCTGTCAACGCGGAGCGTTTTCTTAGTATGATATGCAAATGATTTATTTGAATTGATACATTGAAAAAAATCGCTCATCTGTCAACGCGGAGCGTATTCCTAGATAGATGAGCGTAGCGAAGCGGAGTGAATCTCTCCATACAACTCGATCGGCGCTTTGTCTGTGTGTATGTATGTATGTCTGTATGTCTGTATGTGCGCTAAATTTTGTTCGTCGCGCACAGGTCAAACGGCTTGACTTATTTGGCTAAAAATTTCGGTCAACATTTGTGACTACTAAACTTGATGCTGTTAACATAACCAGCAAAATTCGTCAAGATGCCAACCTACAAAAAAATAATTACTGAAAAACAAAAATTGTTTATTTATTTAATTAAATAAAAACTTACAAACGGATTCAAATAATGTTTCACTTGTAGATTATTATTAACAATACCAACACTTGACAATAGTTTCAAATTTGTAAGTTCATCCGCCATGTTATAAAAAAATATTGTTTATTTACAACAATAATTTCTTCATTTTTACAGTGTTCCGCCGATATGATTCGCATTTTCGGACTTTTGCAAAAAGATGCACATAGAATACATTAAAAATAGCGTACGTAAGAATACCTATGCACTATTATTTAGAATCTCGATACCTGTCATCAAATGGCTTCAATGAAATAAGATGCCAACCTACAAAAAATTAACAACTGAAACACATGTTTTGTTATTTATTAATTTAAATTAAAACTAACACACGGATATTGCTGATTTTTTATATGTAAGTCCACATTAATACTACCAACACGCGACATTAGTTTCAAAATTGTAGCTTGAACCGCCATTTTATAAACAAATATTGCTTATTTACGGCAGTCATTTTCTTCGTTTTTACAGTGTTCCACCGATATGATTCGCATTTGCGGACCATTGAAGTAAGATGCACATAGTATGCTACCGAAATAGCTTACGCAGTCAGACCTTTCCCAGTATGTATTTGGAATTTTGATAGCTATCATAGAATGGCCACAATGACGTGTTATGTTTTATGACGTTCACGGCAACATGCAAAAGCTAAAAACGAACTTGGTCAACAAATTTAAAAGCTTTTATTATGATTTAAAAGCGGGTTATTGTTGATTCAACAATATTACATTTTAGATATAGTCTGTATCTACATTATGGAACCGACAATACACTGATAGGTTTAATAGTTTATGAATTAGAGCCTATTGAGTAGACCACGGTCGAATGAATATATGCGGAACTTGAAGGTTTTGATTTCTTTAAAGAAAACTTGTTAACGGATTTAAATAATATTTCGTGCATTTATTAGCAACATATCAAAAAATAATATAATTAAGTTATAAGGTTGTAACTTGATCCGCCATCTTGTAAATAAATCATATGTTTATTATAAAGGTGTTTTTTTTTTTTTTGCAATATGATATGCAAATGATTTATTTGATTTGATACATTGAAAAATATCGCTCATCTGTCAACGCGGAGCGTTTTCCTAGTTAGATGAGCGTAGCGAAGCGGAGTGAATCTCTCCATACAACTCGATCGGCGCTTTGTCTGTGTGTATGTATGTATGTATGTATGTCTGTATGTCTGTATGTGCGCTAAATTTTGTTCGTCGCGCACAGGCCAAACGGCTTGACGTATTTGGCTGAAATTTTCTGTCAACATTTGTGACTACTAAACTCGATGCTGTTAACATAACCAGCAACATTTGTCAAGATGCCAACCTACAAAAAATGAATTACTGAAAAACAAAAATTATTTATTTATTTAATTAAATGAAACCTTACAAACGGATTTTAATGATGTTTCACTTGTAGATTACCATCAACAGTACCTACACTTGACAATAGTTTCAAAATTGTAAGTTTATCCGCCATGTTATAAAAAAATATTGTTTCTTTACGGTAATCATTTTTTCATTTTTACAGTGTTCCACCGATATCATTCGCATTTGCGGATCTTTAAAGTTAGATGCACATAGTACACACAAAAAAAACGTACGCAATCATACCTTTTTCAGAAATATTTAAAATCTTGATAGCTGTCACAAAAAGGCTTCAATGACGTAAGATGCCAAACTACAAAAAATAAGTTACTGAAAAACATGTTTCTTAATTTATTTAATTTAATTAAAACTTACAAACGGATATGAATGCTTTTTTTGCATATAGGTCCACATCAATAGTACTAACACTCAAAAATAGTTTAAAAATTGTAGCTTTAACCGCCATGTTGTAAAAAAATATTGTTTATTTACAGCTATAATTGTCTTCATTTTTACAGTGTTCCACCGATATGATTCGCATTTGCGGACCATTGAAGTAAGATGCACATAGTATGCTGCCGAAATGGCTTACGCAGTCAGACCTTTCTCACTATGTATTTGGAATTTTGATAGCTATCATAGAATGGCTACAATGACGTGTTATGTTTTATGACTTTCACGGCAAACATGCAGAAAATAACAACAAACTTGGTCGACAATTTAAAAAGCTATTATAATAGTTTAAATGCGAGTTATTGTATAATAAAACAATATTTCATTTTAGATATAGTCTGTATCTACATTATGGAACTTTCTATACACTGATAAATTTAATAGTTTATGAATTAGAGCCTATTGAGTAGACCACGGTCGAATGAAATTATGCGGAAATCCATCAACTTGAAGGTTTTAATTTCTTTAAAGAAAACTTCTTAACGGATTTAAATAATATTTCGTGCATTTAAAAGCAACATATCGAGAAATAATATACTTAAGTCATAATGTTGTAACTTGATCCGCCATCTTGTAAAAAAATCATATGTTTATTATTAAGGTATTTTTTTTTTTTTAAAGAGTAATATGATATGCAGATGATTTATTTGATTTGATACATGGAGAAAAATCGCTCATCTGTCAACGCGGAGCGTTTTCCTAGTTAGATGAGCGTAGCGAAGCGAAGTAAATCTTTCCATACAACTCGATCGGCGCTTTGTCTGTGTGTATGTATGTATGTATGTCTGTATGTGCGCTAAATTTTGTTCGTCGCGCACAAGTCAAACGGCGTAACGGATTCGGCTGAAATTTTCGGTGAACACCCGTAAGTACTAAACTCGATGCTGTTAACATAACCAGCAAAATTCGTGAGGATGCCAACCTACAAAAAATTAATTTCTGAAAAACAAAATTTGTTTATTTATTTTATTAAATTAAAACTTACACGTGGATTTTAATAATGTTTCACTTGTAGGTAAACATCAATAGTCTCAACACTTGACAATAGTTTCAAAATTGAAGCTTTAACCGCCATGTGCTAAAAAAATATTGTTTATTTACGGCTATTAATTTCTTCATTTTTACAGTGTTCCACCGATATGATTCGCATTTGCGGACCATTGAAGTTAGATGCACATAGTAAACACAAAAATAGCGTACGCAATCATACCTTTTTCATTTTTATTTGGAATCTCGATAGCTGTCATAAAAAGGCTACAATGACGAAAGATGCCAACCTACAAAAAATGAGTTAATGAAAAAAATTTTTTCTTATTTATTTAATCTTATTTAAACTTACACACGGATATAAATTATTTTTTATATGTAGATCCACATCAATAGTACCAACACTTGACAATAGTTTCAAACTTGTAGCTTTAACCTCCATGTTATAAAAAAATATTGTTTATTTACGGCTATTAATTTCTTCATTTTTACAGTGTTCCACCGATACGATTCGCATTTGCGGACCATTGAAGTTAGATGCACATAGTATGCTGCCGAAATGGCTTACGCAGTCAGACCTTTCTCACTATGTATTTGGAATTTTGATAGGTAGCATAGTATGGCTACAATGACGTGTTATGTTTTATGACTTTCACGGCAAAAATGCAAATGTTAACAACGATTTTGGTCGACAAATTAAAAAGCTTGTATTATGATTTAAAAGCGGGTTATTGTATAATTAATTAATATAACATTTTAGATATAGTCTGTATCTACATTATGGAACTTTCCATACACTGATAGGTTAAATAGTTTATGAATTAGAGCCTATTAAGTAGACCACGGTCGAATGAAATTATGCGGAAATCCATTGAAATGAACTTAAAGGTTTTAATTCTTGACGGATTTTAATTATATTTCGTGCAGTTATAAGAAACATATCGACAAATAATATACACAAATTCTAAGGTTGTAACTTGAACCACCATCTTTTTGAAAAATCATGTGTATTATAAAGGTATTTTTGTTGTTGTAAGAGTAATATGATATGCAAATGATATGTTTGATTTACTTTAAAACAATCGCTCATCTGGCAATGTGGAGCGTTTTCCTAGTAAAAAGTGTTTATAAGATGAGCTTGGCGAAGCGGAGTGAGTCACTCCATACAACTCGATCGGCGCTTTGTCTGTGTGTATGTATGTCTGTATGTATGTGCGCTAAATTTTGTTCGTCGCGCACAGGTCAAACGGCTTGACGTATTTGGCTGAAATTTTCTGTGTACATTTGTGACTACTAAAATCGATGCTGTTAACATAACCAGCAAAATTCGTCAAGATTCCAACCTACACAAAATTAATTACTGAAAAACAAAAATTGTTTATTTATTTAATTAAATGAAAATTTACAAACAGATTTTAATGATATTTCACTTGTAGGTTCACATTGACGGTCCCAACACTTAACAACAGTTTCAAAATTGTAAGTTTATCCGCCATGTTATAAATAAAATATTGTTTATTTACGACAATACTTTCTTCAATTTACAGTGTTCCACCGATATGATTCGCATTTGCGGACTATTGCAGTTAGATGCACATAGTATACACCAAACATAGCGTACGTAACAATACCTTTGCACTATTATTTGGAATTTCGATAGCTGTCATAGAATGGCTACAATGACGTAAGATGCCAACCTACAAAAAATTAGCAACTGAAACACATGTTTTGCTATTTATTATATTAAATTAAAACTTACACACCGATATACATAATTTTTTATATTTAAGTCCACATCAATAGTACTATTACTCGACAAGAGTTTCAAAATTGTAGCTTTAACCGCCATGTTATAAACAAATATTGTTTATTTACGGTAGTAATTTTCTTCGTTTTTACAGTGTTCCACCGATATGATTCGCATTTGCGGACCATTGAAGCTAGATGCACATAGTATGCTGCCGAAATGGCTAACGCAGTCAGACCTTTCTCACTATGTATTTGGAAGTTTGATAGCTATCATAGAATGGTTACAATGACGTGTTATATTTAATGACCTTCACGGCAAACATGCAAATGTTAACAACGAACTTGGTCGACAAATTAAAAAGCTTTTATTATGATTTAAAAGCGGGTTTTTGTATAATTTATTAAGATTAAATTTTATATATAGTCTGTATCTACATTATGGAACTTTCCATATACTGATAGGTTTAATAGTTTATGAATTAGAGCCTATTGAGTAGACCACGGTCGAATGAAATTATGCGGAAATCCATCAACTTGAAGGTTTTAATTTCTTTAAAGAAAACTTCTAAACGGATTTAAATTATATTTCGTGCATTTATTAGCAACATATCAAGAAATAATATACTTAAGTTATAATGTTGTTACTTGATCCGCCATCTTGTAAAAAAATAATATGATTATTATAAAGGTATTTTTTATTTTTTAAAGAGTAATATGATATGCAAATGATTTATTTGATTTGATACATTGAAAAAAATCGCTCATCTGTCAACGCGGAGCGTTTTCCTAGTTTAGTAAAATTGAAAAATATCCGTCAACGATCGAGGATAGCCCTACATTAATTGTGCCGAAATCATGGCCGCTGTGACGTCACGTGGGAACAATAAATACATGAGATACTTATGTTTCGTAAAGAACCGTGTATTAAAGGCAAACAGGTGTTATGTCTTACCTCCAATGTTTGTCAGCCGGAGTTTATACCAACATATAAGGTAGTTTTTGTGGTAGACTACTAGAACAAAGTATATAAAAGCATTTAATGCCTTTTAAACTCGAGCATTTGGTTAGATATTCAAATGGCGATATAATATGATAATGCGTGACTTCTTTCACTCCAACAGGCTGGTAAATGGTTTTTGTGTTTTTCTATTAATTTCCTTTCTTTCTTTCTTCGGGTTTTCTGCAGCTGGGCGCTATATTTGCCCGGTGGCAGAAACTCCACCCACTCTTCCAAGATTTACTAAGTGTGCATTTATCAACTCGATATTTAAAACACTTCCATGCAATAAATAAAATAAAATGGTAAAATTAAATTAAAAAAAACAAATGTACCCGCCTCGTGATTTAGGTAACTCTACCCATAGACATAGTATTATTATTTACAAAATATCTTTCGGTACCTATATTTCTTGGGTCCAAATTCACCACTCCTTTTAATCGGCCGATTTACCATCTCGGATTGGTTACCATGGTTTTAACAAACATTAGGTACAAAATGCATGATGGCTTCTTTTATGGGGTGCCATTTTTGATCTCCGATAAACAAAAAATCGCCAAATTAAAGTCTGGTGAAACAGCCCGTTGGAAATGGCCACATAATTCAAACTAATGGGAGCACTTGATCTGTCAACATATCTAAGGTTTTTATACGATGTGGTTTGAGAATTGTGATATATTCTACACAACATTTTGGTGAGCGTATTATTTGGCTATTTTTGTATTATATTCACCAGATTCCTTTTGGTTCCATATAAAGTTTAGCTTAACCTATATTTAAAGATTGAAAAAATACGAAAATATCATGGAAATCATAAATGTAAAAATACTAACTTCAGCTGACATTTTGTGAACAAAAATTCGTAAATAATAAGCACGAGAATAGTCGAGGTGTACTAAGCTATGTTATATTTACCACGCAAATTATGTTATCATCAAAATTCGTAGTCAGGGACCGTGAATTTCAGTACGAGCCCACGTCATAGCATTTCCTGTAATGCGTTCAAAGCCGGTGACTGATGGTTGTCTAGTTTCCTCCAAAACTAGATTTGTGTTAGGTTTCCAGAGTTTGGAAACGGAAACGTTGGATCTGATCCCAAAAGATGATTTCCAGAATTGATCTAGAAATTTTTCACTGTTGTGAATTGTTGTCATTGAAGATCAAGAGGGCCGTGATTAGCTCTATTTAAGGGTTCTTGATAGTAATGTTCAAATGCATTTTGCACTGTTGTGAATTGTTGTCATTGAAGATCTAGAGGGGCGTGATTAGCTCTATCCAAGGATCCTAGACCAATTCTGAAAAAGGTCTATTTAAGATTTAGCAGAAAGTATATTATGCCGTATGCATACGTTTAAGGCCGAGCAGAAAAACGACATGAACCCCTTTTTACCCCCCCCCCCCCCCCCCCCCCGTTTTGGAAGACGAATAAGACTCATTGTCATTCATGAATTATGAATGACGCGTGTATATTCGTCGTAATCTTTGCGTTGAGTTGGGGGAGGGGGGGGGGAGAAATGGGCTCCCCCCCCCCTCCTCAAGACTAATGTTGTGATATTGAGTGACACTCACGTATGGCGGTGTAGTTATATGGTCAGAAAGAACACTGTTAAAACCTAATATAAAGCTGATATAACCAAAAAATAAATCTATGTACCCGCAAGGCTCAGTGCCAATTAGAAGCAATGTCATTTATTAAAGGGGAATTCAGGCAAACAACTTAAACAATTATGTGTATTTTCATCCATGACAAATCAAGATACATGGGTATAAAACAGTGGCTACTACACAATGAAGACAGAATTTTAAGAATAGCAGATCTATTGGGCAAGTCATATGTGTGATTGGCTTATCAAACTCCCAAGTCAAGTAGTGTATGAGATACAATATAATCAGTTTGTATCTCAATACAAAACAAGATGGACTCTTAAATTAACGTATTTGATATAAACAAATAACACCTTCATTACATATTTAATCGTATAGAATAGATATAGATTGAAAACATAGAATACATCGTGAAAGGTTGCGGGTTTGTCTTTTTAGGCCAAAGTTTATTTTCCATAATTTTTTTCCCATTTGAAAAACACGTGCTTATTAACAATATGTAACGGACTGCAACGACTTGACTCGGAAGTTCGACGAGCCTCCGCTAGGTGGAGATCAGAGAGAGCGTCATCAACGGGGCCATTCGCTTGTTGCTCTCTGTGATACTACGAAAGGCTGTTAGTTGGTGTGATAAGAACATAAATGTGTAAAGTTGGGTTTACATACTCATTTAATAATTAAAGTTTAAGGTTTTATTTTCCTAACTGTTGTACTAAGGATCGCTACCATTGGCCGGATTTATAGAACCTCGCCTTTCATTGGCTGAGCTAATAATTTTCGGTATAATTGCTAACGTTGCGATGGTTTCCTTAAATCTTAAATGATATAGGAAAAAGTGCCAACGCCTTAATGCTTAAAGGCGTGTGCACACAAAATGACTAAGACTAACGATTAGTGTTTAAGACTAACGATTTAAGGTTTAACAGGGTTGAAGTATACGATTTATGTCCAAGCGTTAAAAAACTTTTATAGTGATTAGTGTTTAAGAACGAGTGATTAAGAAAGTTGATTTTCGATTGTTGGCATTGTTGAAATACATTTGGGGATGGATGTTTCCGAGTACGTTGTTTTCCCAAGGCTTAATCACTCTATTGTTAGTCTTAGTCCATAGTCATTCTGTCTGAACGCGCCTTAAAGCTTGATTTGATTTTGTTAAACCTTAAACCCTAAAGAGTAAATAAGTGTGTAAACGAACTTCACTTGACAGTTCAATACGTGATGGTTTCCCGGAATAGCAATAATTGGTGGAGGCACCGGGTAAGTAAGGTAGAATGTTCTAGAAAAAATTGATTTTTGAAAAATGACATTTTGTTTACTATTGATCATGTTATGTTGCAAACATATAAATTATCTAGGCCCTATATAGACAAAGGTCTAGGCTTACCAGGATATGTAGTGCCTACTAGGCAATCAGCCTTGCTAGGCACAGCCTCTCTCCACTGCTTGCGGTTTTACAGGCAGTCAGATACAGATACAGTCTTATCATTATACAATATACATTTTATACAAACCTAATGAATATTGTTTATAATTGTTTCCGTTATCTGTAGAGCCTGATTATATCTAGCAGATATATGTACGTACAATGTCCAACCATTTAGTTGTTAAAATTTGTTTTGAAGATACGAACAGATTTTTTTTTTATCACTTTTGTAACCAGTGGTTAGTTTAACTAGTGCTTTTACCAAGTTGTGAATGCTATAATATTTTTACTTATGAAATATTTCTCTTATCGAAGTGATTGAATTATTATTGCAGCGAATTAAAACCCTATGTATAGACTACATTGTATAAAATGTTGTCAACAAAATCATCATATTATCATACAGAATAATACAAGTCTAATGTTATTATTGGTCAACATGCGTATTTTTATACAATAGTGTCTTGTTGAGGTAAATAAAAAAAACTGTCAAACAATGTCTTTAAAGAATTTGTACGAATATACTAAAAGCTGGTGGAAGAAGAGTGGGTTAACTCATCATGATTGAAAATCTTTGTAAGATTATCAATGACTACAAACATCTCAAAAAATAAGGGCCAACCAGAAAAAGATACATACACTATTTTATACCCTATTAAAATCAGACATAAGTGCTTATGAATTCAAACAATTAAAACTATGTTGGGCTGTTTAACATTGTTATCACATTCAAAATTCTCTTAATTGCTTTGAACTGAAAAAAATAATTAGTTAAAAATGAATTTTTTAATAATAAGTTGGTAAAAGCCCTGGTTAGACTATAACCACTGGTTACAAAAATGATTAAAAAACCGGGCCTAAATTATGTACGAGAACGTGAAACCTATGAATGTTTTCTTGGTTACTATGGAAGCGTGAGTAGATTGAAGGTTTTTTGTTTAGTGTGGTAAAGAATACAACTGTACAACTTTACAGTGTAATGAATTACATTATGAAATACAATGTCTTACTTCATATTTACACTGTGCTTATTAAAAACGTGTCTGCGACCTTAAGAAACACACAACTGTACCGATCTTGTTATTGTATCGTTTTTGTTGGTCACCGTCAGCTGTCATTGTAAATATGCTCAGAATTTACTCATGACTACGTATGGCGTCTAAACGGGTACGATTTTTAATAATTAACTGTAAATAAACACTGTGTTCTTCAATAAGGTGGCTCGTTGGTCCAGTGGTTAGCATCCCTTCTTCCAATGCAGAAGGTCCTGGGTTCAAATCCCACTTCAGGCAAAAGTTTTTTAACCTTCAAATATGGATTCAATTCCATCAATTCTTGGCTTAGGAATAAGAAAACGGTGACGACTTTGGAGCCGTCCTAGCAACAAAGCACTCAATAAATTCAAATTTGTTGTGAATCGGCCTTGTTGATTCTGGCATTTATCCGCAGGTGTACGCACTGTCCAATCACTGATTGATGTGTTTCATATTTGAAATATAGGTCTTTGATTAGTTATCACTCACTTGTCGATGGTGCTCGAAGCCTAGGGTTCGTTTAGTCGCTTTAAATTAAAGTCCTCCACTGAAAGTCAGTCTTGTTACTGCAAAGGTAGACTCTACGAAAATGAATTCATTTATTTAATTAATTTCAAATTTTCTTAAATTTGTACGTTACTGTATAGCTAGCTTTCTTGAGTCATTGAAAAAAAATATTTATATTTGAAAACAGTTGCCGGTAATACATCAGCAGCGCAGGTCCATTGGTCCAGTACTAGATAAACCTACTCTAAAGTTTGACAAATTGTCCACTCTTGTGCGCCTATGCACAACCCTTTACGGAAATTACAAATTGGACCGAGCAAGGCCACATATTGATAATGATGATAATGATATTTGGACTCATATTTTGGCAACAATGATGATCAAGACGGAGAATGAGTGATAATGAAGCTTAAAACAAAACCACCGCAAATAAATGTCCATGATAGGATTCAAACCTATAACCAGTAATGGGGAGGAACGCTTTCTCGGGAATTCGTTCCTTTTTTGGAAACTTATGGGAACGCGTTCCTTTTCTTACATCAGAAACTTGTAACATTAAAAGTTACTATTTTCTGGGAATTTGGATCGAATCAGGAGTTCCCTTCAGAGGCGAAATGCCGGCAAATTCCAGTACGTGTAATCGTAAACTGTAAACCTGTATTCGTAGACTGCCATTGTTGGTATAATAATAATAATTTTATGTAGGAATACCCGTTCTAGGGTGCACACCAGCTTTACCTGATGTGATCCTCTTCAGGTGACTAACTAGGTTATTGGGGTGTTTGGATAGTTGGGAAGGATTGTCCGAGGGCTATTAGTATGACTCAATCCTAGCATTCGCTTTTACGACTGAAGGAAACCTCATTTTTGTTGGTATGGATTTGTTTTCAATATGGGAAAAAGCATGCAAACAACAACTCGGTAACAATGGGTGCCCCTACGTGAAGGAGACGACTATGAATTCCAGCAGAATATATTTTCATTTATAAAAACGAGCTGAAAGATTCACACATATTTACGGCTGTTAAAACGGGGCACACGTTACACGCCATGTTTAAAATAATCAATCACATAATGATAAATTAAACATATTTTATCTGAACTCTGAGTTTGAAAGCCCATTCCTGTTCCATATGGTGTAACTGAACCGACACCGTATTTACTAATAACACTTATATAATTTGCGATGATTTTTATCTAAGGTGTAAATAATACAAACACATTCATATATATTGCATTTTTATTTTATTTTAAATTGTAGATAACTGTCACAATACGCATACTCAAAACATACATATGTTTTTTGTGGTCTATCTTTATTACCAACTGAACGTATAAGTATTTGTATGTACGACACTTAGCTAATGATGCTAAATAAACAGTATCTAAGTTTATCTTCAGTGTACTCACTCAAAAGTAAAAATAAAACAATGTGCAGTGATATATTGTGTGGTAGTGTGATAAAATGTGATTTATTTATTTTTATCGAAATTCAAAAAATTTAATTTTCATCTCCAACATACTCCAATCAATTCCCACAGACAAAATAGAAAATGTTTTTGTTTAAAAGATTAGTTCTATAATCATGACTTGGCCAGTGGGTATTATAATGTCTGACAGCAATCTATAAACTAATGGATTTAATTAAATATATTACCCAATGATTTAATCAGAGTTGACAGAGAGTAGGAGTTGAGAATAAGCATTATTAGTGCAGCTTTATAGAAATGCATCTAAAGGATGCAGATACAAGCGTAATGATAGGATTCACAAGGTATGCTGCGTATTGCGTTTGAGTCGCGGCTATACAGTGTACATGGTCCATCCCCGTTGGGATGGCCCGCATCCCACTTGATGTAGGGCATAGTATTGATGGGGATACCTGTAAAACAACCAAGCAAAACATGAGACCTCGTTCACTGGCTTGTGTTGGCACATCCAGTCCTGACAATTCATACCAAGTTATGTATTATTTATTTCTTGAAATGTAATTTTACAGCCTTATTTTTCACATCTCTATGTGTTCCCATCTAGAAGGGATATTCAGCTAGAGAAATGAAAGCTTTCTTCAAGACAATTTAAATCACTATGAACAAGAGTCAACCCTTTTAGGTGCATATTATAGGAGATATCAATATTGACTTTATTCTTTACAAAAAGCCCGGGTTAAATACGAATATCCAACGCAGAATGTTAGATATGGAATCTCCTTCGTGCAGGGCGGCAAATCAGCTGGTCACAGGACAACACTCAAAATCAACCTGAAAGGAATATGAATCTTCTTATCACTTACGTTACACCCATATAATAAAACACAGCGGCATGGTGACAACGAGAAGTGTAAAGTCAATGAGTCAATATTCGTGAATATAACAAACACCACAATGCTGTGCATTCAGACCATGCCGCTGTGTTTTTATATGGGTGCAACGTAAGTGATAAGAAGATTCTGGTTCCTTTCAGGTTGATTTCCATTTCATTTTCAGGATAGTTGTCCCAAGACTTCCTTACATATGGTTTCGTCACAGGCGAAAGGTTCATAACCAATCAGCGATGGGTATTTGAGCGGGTGTGTCTCGGGCGGTTCGCTGGTTGGCTATGAGTGCCTTGCCTGTGACGAAAGCATATGTAAGGTAATCTCGGGCCAAGTATAGTTCCTGGCTCCTCTATAGTCCCCGAGTTTCGTTCAAGAGCAATTTTATAGTTTCCCAGATCTTGTTCCCTACGATCTTCAAATTATTGACTAATGCAATACACCAAACAGGTGTTTCTAGGCAGACACTTGTTTGCTCCAACCATTTTAAGAATCACCATTGTTGTCCAACAGCGCTCAGAAAATTGGAAATCGTTTAAAAGCCAGTCCCTTAAAATAGGGCACCGTATCACCAAATCATTCATCCCTTAATCCAGGAGCCAAGAGGGAAATTGAAACAATGTCATCAACTATTTTTGTAATTCACCTGGTTATACGAATCAATCAAGACTTAGTGTGACACCATTCTGTTAAACCTATCCTCGAATATATTTATTACTCCCGTTAAGGCTTGTCTTTAAGTTATTATTTAATCCACTTTCGGAATTGTCAGGCTCAAATTGATAAGAAAAAAAATCAATGCACAAAACCGGCAGAAATAACAATATAATCCATAGTTATCACTCATCATCTGGAAAATCAAAAGCAATGTTTGACTATTCTCTTAAGTAATACGAGTATGACATAGCTGCTCCGAGCGGTCCTACGCTCTCTGTAACGAGTAGCACCCGCCTCGTGCCATACAACAGGCAGACGCGATCATGGAAACTGCAACATCCCTCGGCCGGGTTGCAGTAATAACCAAATTAAAACATAAAGTGAGGAAATTATCATTATATTCAAACTGAAGACACAAAAATACATTATACTTTGTGTTGTTGCTCAGGAGTGAAAATCACGTACACGCTAGTTTTCATAAGTACAATAGGCCTTATTGTTGACAAGTAGCCCAAAACATACGTTTTTGTTAATCGTTTCCTGCAAACTCGTGATATAGAAACTTTGTTACACATATGTATCAGTGCAAGTCATAAATGGGAATACAAAATATTTGTTTAAGTTTTTGGTCTGAATATCCCTCGTTTACTAAGTCTTAATTTTAACAAATGATACAAATGTGTGATTGTCTGTTAACTAAGTGACGTTCTATAGGGGCACATTATACCATGTAGTATGTGTTTCGTTGTTATGATGGATGTAAAGTCACGTGTTAGTGTTGAGGTCAAGTCAACCCGAATGAACGGACTGGACACAACGACCATTGGGAATCGGGCCGGATTCACAAGGGGTCTTAACTTAGGACCGGTCCTAAGTCTTGCTGTACCGAATGTGCTATAATAAATCCATGGTAGGCCTACTACATGGCCCAATAGGGCACTAGCCACACCAAAAGACAACAATGAAACAAATGAATCCAATCGATGGACAAACAACAAGCTGTCAAAAAAAAAATTCGTCTGTATTTGGAAAACAAAACAAAAAACAAAAAAATGCACATACAAAACTTTCACTTAGTCGTTGTCTATCATCTAAATCGAAAAGACGAAAAGTTTTAAATGGCGAGCAGTTATTATTGCTACACTTGTTTTTATTTCTATGGTTGCAATTTTATTATTTCGACAGCTAATGGTTTGTCCATCAGTTCAATTCATTTGTTCCATTGTTGTCTTTCGGTGTTGCTAGTGCCCTATTGATAGCTACTTTCGTGGAAATCACACTAGACTTAAAATATTGCAATGCGGTGTTTTAAAGTTTAGTGTTTTGTTTTCTAATACCTCCACAATCTAAACACAGAGAAATGTGTATGTCAAGGTAAGTAAACGATATTTATTTATGTTAACACTTCGAAGTCATAGGCGTATTGCCACCATCTTTGAAGAAAGATAAGGCCAATCAGATAGGGTCTAATTTTTGTCTCAAATGTTTGTCTCAAGTGTTTGTTATTTACTAGGGTTTCTTAGCAACGTCGAGTCGAGGCTATGAGTAGGTCCGTATCAGCCAATGGCGTAGTGGTCCTAAAGTTAGGCCAGGCCTAAGTTACGACTTTCTGTGAATCCGGGCCCTGGGATCCAAGGCAGCCCTTCCCCCACTCAATATTACCTAGGCCTTATTTTATGTTTTCGTATTATTATAAAATGTAAAATTTTTGTTTTTAATACACTTACCCAAAATGCTGCAATAGGGTGGTGAAAATAATAAGCTTTTAGTTTCTTTAACTATTGTGTCACAATTATTTTTTTACGGGCAATGCACAAGGTTTTCTTCTGACACAAAATAATTTTAATAATGCGATTCTTTAATGTTATAGAATATATTGAGAGGGTGTGATGTATTTGTGATTTAGTGTTGTAATCAAATAACATTAATAACTTAGAGTGATAGAAGTTATTATTCATTATGAATTGCAATATTCTTTCATTTACCTGTAGAGGTTTTCCATACACTGCCTACTAGCTGTATCCCCACGAACATAAACGCTCCGTTAAAATAACCATAACTGTTCCAGTGGGTAATAGCGTTATTCACATAATTTTCTTTCTCCGTACTGTTGATGACCAACATAGTTGCTCCAGAGGTAGTACATTCCGATTGGCTGTGTGTCCAGGTACCCATACTGTCGGATCTTTTGGCGACGCCAACGTTCGGTACATCTACGTAGTCAGGAGGCACTGAAATAACATAAGCACACTCATCAATACACTAAGAAATCGCTCTGCGTTGCCAGGAGCTAGCGGTTTTTTAACGTATAATTTTTTTGTAAGTTGGCATCTTGACAGATTTTGCTAGTTATGTTAACTATATCTAGTTTAGTGTCAAGAGTGTTGATTACAAGTTTCAGCCAAATCTGTCAAGCCATTTGACTAGTGCGCGAGCGGCAAAAAAATTAAAAACGATATTTTTCAGTAATTAATATTTTGTAGGTTGGCATCTTGACGGATTTTGCTGGTAATGTTAACAGCATCTGGTTTAGTGGTCAAGAGTGCTGACTGAAAATTCAACCAAATCCGTCAAGCCGTTTGACCTGAGCGCAACCAGCAAAACTCTGTACACAAACAAACACAAAAAACGCCGATCGCGTTGAAATGAGAGGTTTACTGCGCTTCGTTACGCTCATCTAAATATTGCACAAAGGAAAATGAATATAAATAAGCTTTATTTATGAAATGAATGGCAATTTTTATTTACAAACAAAATCCATGACTTAATGCGAACGTGTGAGTAGATTGGTAGTGATGGTTATGAGTTGAATTGAATGGTAACTAGGAAAACGCTCTGCGTTGCCAGATGAGCGTTTTTTTTTTAAATGTATCAATCATTTTTTGTAGGTTGGAATCTTTAACAGCACCTAGTTTAGTCACGAGTGTTGACTGAAAATCTAAACCACATCCGTCAAACCATTTGACCCGTGCGCGACGAACAATATTAAAAATTTCAATATATATTGCCGTAAATAAACAATATTTGGAAGATAGCGGTTAACAAACAATTCCAAAACTTTTGTCATGTGTTGACACCGTTATTGTGCATACCATTTTAAAAAAATATTGAAATCCGGTGGCAAGTTTATACATTTAAAAAACTATATAACATTGAATTCATGTCAGTAATTATTTAAATCGGTTTTATTTTAACCGGTCGATTTACTAATCTCGGATTGGTTACCATTGTTTCAACAAACATAACATACAAAATGCATGACGCCTTCTACCGGGCACCATTTTTGATCTCTGATTAATAGAAAATCGCCGGTTTAAAGTTTGGTGAAACCACCCTTTAAGAACAACTGCCATGGGACACTGCATTGCAGTACAGAATACGTATTGAAGTAATTGTAAGATGTGCAAAAATTGTTGTAAACAAGGCTATTATAATTAATTATGGATAATACGAATTTCAGTTAGTTTGTATTGTATCACAATGATGTTTTAACGGAGGATAAAACGTAACAAAGGACTTCCCTTTACTAGGTGTATCTTGAACGAAACGAAACTATGTGAACCACAACCCTAAAAACAACGGATTAAAACCTTATGTTTTATGTCTTAAAAATCTGTGTAGACCAGCCTTAACTTAATCATGACTATGAATAAAACAAGCACTTTTGCCTTGTGTGGACGCCAGTACGTATTTCCTGTGTTACAACATTACGACTACGTATTATACCTTATGGACTGTAAATTATGTTATTGTGAAAACCCACCCTTACAAATAACTGCGTAATGAAGATAAAAAAGGATATAACATATGTGATGGTAAATGGAAACTATGTAGGGTAGCTTTAGAAAACGAAGCGTTGGAAGAAGTTAAAGAAATTTGTTATAGGCAGAAAGACATGAAAGTAAATACGCTGAAAATTCATGAAAAAAGGCGATCTTCCAATTGAAAAGTGTTAGATAAATACACATGACACTTATAAAAAGGAAGTGCACTCTAAACAGGGAGTTATTGATTAGGGGATAGGTGAATGTTGAGGCATTCGGAACGTGGTTTACCGGAAGTGCTTGAAAAGGCAAACGAAGACAAAAATGTTATGGACAAGTTTACAAGGTGTGGTGTGTTGGCATTTTTAGGTACGATCGAATACTAAAACCATTGAGTTTATTAGTGCTAAAACATGCAAAAGTTCAAGTTGAAGGGAAACTTAAACTTACTTGAGCTTTACTAAAACCAGATTTTGACTCTAGTACGAAGTATACCTTTTCTTTCCCAGATTTCAAATTTAAATATCAATAATATAAGGCATTTACACGATTTCAATTATACTTACATGTTGTTGTAGTGCTTGGAGTTGTGGTGGTTAGAGTTGTTGTAGTGGTTGCAGTTGTCGTAGTGGTTGGAGTTGTCGTAGTGGTTGGAGTTGTGGTAGTGGTTGGAGTTGTCGTAGTGGTTGGAGTTGTGGTGGTTAGAGTTGTTGTAGTGGTTGCAGTTGTAGTGGTTGGAGTTGTAGTAGTGGTTGGAGTTGTCGTAGTGGTTGGAGTTGTCGTAGTGATTGGAGTTTTCGTAGTGGTGGGAGTGGTCGTAGTGGTTGGAGTGGTTGTGGTAGTTGGAGTGGTCGTGGTAGTTGGAGTGGTTAAAGTGGTTCGAGTGGTCGTAGTAGTTGGAGTAGTTGTAGTGGATGTAGCTGCCAAAAGGATGGATACACCGGTGGTAGTGATTGTTGTTGGAGTGGTTGGAATTGTATTAGTGGTTGATGTTGTCGTGGCTAAAGTTGGCGAACTAGCCGCGGTGGTCGGTAAAGTAGCAGCGTTGCTACCGACAGTGGACAAGGACGAATCAATGGTGGTAGTGTCGGTCTCTGGGTCTGTCGAGGACTCCGTGGTGGAATCGGTCGTTGAATCAGTCGTTGACTCCAAGGTCGTTGCCTCAGTGGTTGTTGTTGGCGTCGTTACTGTAATGGTTTTCAAGATTTAAATTCTGATTTGTTTGGTTTTAGAATACAAGATCTTTTAAGCGAGCAATTCTGGTTGTCAGCAATGGCAACTAATGATGATCAAAGTGTTGCCTCGATGTTGAATGCACACGCTCCCCACTACCTCGAAAAGATTGACATTATTCTAGCAGGCGACCAATGGGTCCCCCTTGAACCCCTTGAAATTGGATTTATTTTTCCCAAATTTGGTTTAAAAAAATAGATAATTACGGTGTTAGCGGTGTTATTATTTTCAGCTGTGTAGAGTGACAATGTGTGATACAATCGACGAAATACACGACCTAGGCCTACTGCAAACTTTCGCGCAAGTAAAAGGTGTTAACGGAATTACCGCTGTGGAGAAATGTTTTCGCGATCGCGAATTTTACGGGACTCTACCAATGGGTGAACGGTATCATCTCGTTGAATTTCAAATAACGTAGACTGTCATCCGTCCATTTTTGAGCCACCTCACCAATATGGTCTTCATTGTTAGGTTATGTTTTTATTATGAGTTGAAGGTTATCCTAGGCTATATAGACCCCAGGGCCCGGATTCACAAGAGGTCCTAAGACTTATTTTGGTCTTATCTCTAAGACCGGCCTAACTTTAAACATCTTGTAAAACCAGACCCAGGTTGTTGAAAATTTACTAATTCCTGGTGAGAACAAGGACATAATGAACACTCAAATAATGTTTAAAAATCGTTTGTCAGATATTTTCCTGGTTTTACAAAAGGTTCAAAGTAAAGCTGATCTTAGAGATAAGGCCAAAAAAAGACTTAGGAACTCTTGTGAATCCGGGCCCTGATTTCAAACTTGGCAATAAAAACAACATAAAATATCAGTGTGTATTTAACTTTGAAGATACGGTTGAACTGTCACATTTCAAGTCTCATTGGAAGCCATGCTTGTTTACCAAACAAAGATATGTCAAAAGTGGCAAAATGTCGATGTGTAGTTACTGGTGTGATTAGGTGTAAATGTTATTGATAATGGTAGAAGGCTGACACTGGCTATACATTTGTAACACATTTCATAATTATGTATTTAAATATACGTCCGGTCATGAATGGCGTAAAAGATCTTACGGATAAAAACTATCCAGATCGAAGAGAGAAAGACAAGGACACTTTCACACAAATTATTGTAACAGATAGAATACCCCCTGCGTTACTCATCCCTTATCGTTATGTTATCACCTTAACGGCAATTATCCCCCTCACCCCCATTTAAAAAAAAACATTTTATCGGCAATCTAGTATAACTTTTAAGAACAATTTTACACATTCGTATTTGTATCAAACCATTTTTACGTTTAGGTAGAACTTTGACGACCTCACTGTGATAAGCCAAGCTAAGGCAAGAGATAAAGGAAGATTACTTGAATTCCTTGAAGTCACTGAAGTCCGTTACAACGAAACGTGACTTAAGTACACGTGTAAATCTAAATGTCAATCAATCAATCAATCAATCAATCAATCAATCAATCAATCAATCAATCAATCAATCAATCAATCAATCAATCAATCAATCAATCAATCAATCAATCAATCAATCAATCAATCAATCAATCAATCAAGCAAGCAAGCAAGCAAGCAAGCAAGCAAGCAAGCAAGCAAGCAAGCAAAAAATCGATCAATTAATCAATCAATCAGTCAATCAATCAATCAATCAATCAATCAATCAATCAATCAATCAATCAATCAATCAATCAATCAATCAATCAATCAATCAATCAATCAATCAATCAATCAATCAATCAATCAATCAATCAATCAATCAATCAATCAATCAATCAATCAATCAATCAATCAATCAATCAATCAATCAATCAATCAATCAATCAATCAATCAATCAATCAATCAATCAATCAATCAATCAATCAATCAATCAATCAATCAATCAATCAATCAATCAATCAATCAATCAATCAATCAATCAATCAATCAATCAATCAATCAATCAATCAATCAATCAATCAATCAATCAATCAATCAATCAATCAATCAATCAATCAATCAATCAATCAATCAATCAATCAATCAATCAAGTAATCAATCAATCAATCAGTCAGTCAGTCAATCAATCAACGTAGAGCAATATTAGATCATTATTATTATGTTTATGTTTAAAGAATTATCATCAAACACAAACATAGCTCAGAGTGCCTTAAAAAATAATAGATCCTTATGCAAAAATAAAGTGGATATAATTTTTATCAGAGGAGTGCATAGATCCAATTCTATTAGCAATTATTGTTTTACATTTTTACCCTCATAGTGAAACCATGGTAAAACGGTCCATGACGTCAATCGTAGGTAAGCAACACATTTTATGAATGAACTTATCTAAGCTCTTCCGAATTTACAACTATCTTGCTTATTAAAACAGCTCTCGATTATTGTCGATTTTCAGATGTTTTATTTTAAAATCAAAATATTATCAAATATTCGTTAAGAATATTGTAATTATTATTTAACATTACTATATGAAATAATAATCAAGAGTAAATAAATACTTATTATTGAACAATTTAGATACAAATTTTATATAAAACATTGTATTGTAAGTTAAAGCATCTGCAAAACAGCGTTTCTTGTTATGGTTGGTCGATTGTGATCCAAACGATTTACGTAATTCGTCGTTTTTCCCGTCATAACGATGCGTGAGAGTTTGGGGTGATTTCATCAATGAAGTATATAATATGGCAAAACACACAATTATTAATGTGATTAGAAAATGCTATGAAATTAATGAGATCATAAAAAATCAGCCGAAAATTCACTATTGTTTAGCGTTTTCCCATACCTGCTGTAGAACATGTCATGATTGGTTTATTCCACTTTTTTCCCTTCGAGCAGGTTGTTGCCTTGTACTTGTCCTTGGAGGCAAAGCCCGGCATGCACTTCATAGTAACCTTGGTTCCCAGGTTCAGTTTCTTGGTACAGTCCAAGACCGTCATAACCTTCTTCTGGGTTATGGTGCAGTTGAGCAGAACGTTCGAGGCCACAATGGGGTCACAGCGGGAGAACATCGCTGCAAAGTTCTGCGCAGGCATTGGAAAAACAACAGAATTTTGCAATTTGTTAAAATGCAATTCATGTGTTTTATTTTTCATATACATTTTAAAAGAGCGGTAACAAATGATTTTATTTCTAAACAGAATGTCACATTGAGATACTATATACTCTAACTTACTACTAGTAAAGTATTTCTAGTACTTCAATTAGTGAGGTCTTTAACTTTGATGATGGTATTGGTGCGAAAAACATACTTTCTCACCCCACCACAAGGCTTAAGAAACCTAAGGTATTCTTCAAATTACAATCAAATACAACCCTGTCGTTTAATTAACCATATTCGTATGCGAATCATAATCATCCAAAGACATAGCTTAAACAGCCGCATGTACCTTTACTATCAACCACCGATTCACGTAATTATAAAGTTCAGAAAAATGTGTTCTATATATTTCCAGACTAAACGATGATTGTTACTTGATCTGGGTCTTGTTTTGGAGTGTGGGGGGAGAGGGAGGGGGAATAAGCTCACCACCAAATGGAAAGTTAAACTTTTCCTACAGAAATTTAAACAGTCTATATTATTGTATTACCGGTAAAATAAATACCCAATGGTTATATTGGTGACTGTCCTTTCTGGTAACATGAGTTTACTTACCTTAATAGTATCGACTATGGATATGGCAGCGTAGGGTTGATTGGATCGTAACTGTCCTCCCTCAGCTTCCCTCATTCTCAGCCCGAGAACAGGATCTGGAACCTGGAGGCCAAGGACACGTGGCTATTATTGTAAGTTATACGTTACTATTAATATTAAACCATATTTACAGGGAAGTGAAAGTGCTTGGAATATTTCGATGTATGATATTGTATTAAAAGGGCGTTCCCCAAAGCTCATTTCTTGCACCAACGCTGTTCAGCGATTTTTTACGCGACCTTCATTACCACTTTCGCCACCTTTTCCAGAGACGCCAAGTATGACAACTCCATAAGAGTATCAAACTCGGGAGGATCGCATTTTATTTTCCTTCTTTTATTAACAATAACGAAAAATTTCATACATACACGTAAATTTAAAACCAGTGTTTTAAAGGATAGTAAATCCAAATACAAATGATAATTTAATTTCAGTTTTCTGAGTTATTTACTGAATGAGGTGTAAAATGTAGGAAATTTTCGTTACGTTTCTTGAATTTCTTTATTTCCATCAGAAACCCCAGTCTAAACCATAGTAGTTTGAGTGGTCGCTGGGCGCTTAAGCGTTGCTTTTATGTTAAACATAATAAATGCCATCAACGCTCAAATCCTGGATTAGGTTTGAACGTTACAGGAATCAACAACTCATCAACTTGATGATTCGAAGCGTTGCCAAAAAATGAAATGTTCAACATGATTTCACGTAACAAGTTATACGTAATTCTTTACGTACAGTCGTGGGCAGCATTCCTGCTTGCAATGCAAACGTTCAATGGTTCAATGGGGCGGAGGGGTAGATGGTTACAAAAGTATTCCCTTATAAGAGGTGATAAAATCCTTTTCTCTCTTTGGAGGGAATTATACACCCAACCGCACCCCTCCCTCCTCCCTTGGTACGTCCTGAACGTCTGTTTTTTGTTGCTTACTCCAGTTGTAGGTCCAGATTTGACGTCATCAACAATGTGTGCCCTCCTTTAATTGCTTGTTGATGATTGTTGATAGCGCCATATCTGCACTTGGACTTAGCAGCGATAGAGCCGGCTTTCGGCCACGCCCTTTAAGCATATTCTTACTGACACGTGTAATAGATTCCCGAAAGTCTTATTTAGCCATGAAATTATAAAAATAACATTTGTTTGCGTGATGTGGTGACGTCAACCGAACTCGCTATCCGATGTTGAAAGTCAGCACCGTAAAAAGTTGAGGTCACCATAGTTGTCCGTTGTCTTCGAACGGACGTAGGTTCTGAATACATCTGCGATGAGAATCATCTACACAATGCGGGACTGTGGAGCGAATAGCCTCGGAAAATTGTAAGATTCTTATAGTGTGATTGGAGTGTTTTAATGAGTTTCAGACATGCATTTTTCACAACATTTGTTACTGGTGACTGGTGTGATTTTAACGGTGGTAAAATAGCTATTCAAAATGGTTTATTCCTGATTTTTTAACCGGGTATATACTCGAGTTATCAACCCCTAGTTACAGCTATGGATGGAACCTATTTAGCTGGGTTCACTTATGAGTAGGGCTAATGAAATATAATATTGTTTAATTAAGGGTATATTTCATTTTTTCTTTTAAATATGTATGTTTGAGTGCTAACTGATAGATAAAATGCAAATTATTTTGGGCATATAAGTGCATAATCTTCTATTTTTAAGGGCATCTTTGCATTTTTAATGAGTTTCCTACAAACAACTTCTTTTATTTAATATTTGGAAGTGAGACGTTTTGTTAATTTGGTATGAGTAGTATGCATAAGGCATTACCGCTAGGGCAGTTCACATTCAACTGTAACTTGTAATCTGAGGAATGCTTGAGAGAGAAACTCAATTTGTTCTTCGAAAGAGTTTTCAGCCATTTGTATTTGTGGCCGTTTATTGAGCTTACACGTCCTCATCATTTCAACACTTGCTGATATTAAAGATTGCGTGTATGAATATTTGCAATTACTTTGTGCGGGTTTTTATGCATCTTATTAGAAAATAAAAATGAGAACGATTCCTAGTTGTTGTAGTGAGTAACACACTTGATGTTTTTAATTTTAAAAAGCATTTGAACGGTATATTTAACCGTTTTTTAGGGCAAACATGCATGCATATGTCAAAGATTTTTAGGGTATATAAATCCTAGCCCTACTTATGAGTGTATAATCAGCACATAAAGTTCAAAAACTCTCTGTGCAGTGAGAGAATTAATTTTAACAATCGTTCTCTCAAAACGTAATTAGTAATTACTAATAAGTCTTTCATATAAAAGAAATTCGAGTGAAAAAAATACGAAACAAGCTAAGAATATAGGCCTAAGTATTTCAGTTTATAACATAGGTTGCTTTGTATCTAAAAAAGGCATAACATAAAGTAAAAGTCATATATGTTTCATCCACGCGATTTCTAAATTATTGTATGCGACTTGGAATGTCCCTGTAGGTTTTTGTAACACCTTAAAACAATGAATGAAGCCGCTGTTTCAATTAAAGATTCAAATCCACAATAATGACTTGATAATTAAGCGAGCGAAGCGAGCGTTTCCACTTGACTCTTATGGCACTTCGTTCTGTTTTTTTTTTTTATGTCCGTCGATAGCGGTCGAACGGAAAGCCCGATCAACTTGAAATTTGGACCATCCACAAGCCTTGATATGGATTGAAGGTGTATAGTTTTGAGGCAAAATCGTTTGAAAAGTTACAAAGTTACACCATAGTTACTGCAAAATATTTTTCTAAAACAAAATGGCGGCAAAATGTGAGATAGCCAGAGTTTTTTACAGATTTTTGTGGTCACGAATATGTTAATGTAATGGCGATTTGATAAGTATTGGCAAAGTTACACGAAAATTACTCGAAAATATTTTTCTAAAACGCAGTAACGGCAGCATGTGAGGTGGCTATCTTATAGTAAATTTTTGTCCGGTCACGAATATACTAATGTAAACGCGACCCGATACGTATTAGAGGCAGAAATTACATTTCTATTGCTGTCAATAAGTGTTAGTAACGGTGGCGGACCGTGTTGAAAACATGACCACGAAAAATTCTTAGCAACGCACATTGCACTGCATACAACAATGTCGGAAAGTATAATAGCCATGGAAATAAGAAAAATCTTTGCAATGCGCATTCTTGAATTGTTGTTAATTGTTGTTCGTATTAGCATTGAAAACTTTTCGCCAGAAGGTTGTAGATATTGACGCGCTCGCTTATCAACGCGTTAAACAGAGCGTTTTCCTAGTAATATTAGACACCGGAAATGCAGCAGGTTGCAAAGTAGTTTTCCCAATAAGAAAGTGGCCTTCCTTGTAAGTGCGCAGCAGGTATTCGTGAAGAAGGCCATCGTAGTTAGCCGCTGTTAATTAGGCGTTGGTCTAGTAAACCGCGGTCTCTGCGTTCCAAGTTCAAATCCTGGCTTAGGCATGGATATCATGTGACGTTTTTTCATCATCGTATTCACCCGCACATTGTCTCGATTAGCATCGTTGCAAAAATATGAGACGTAAAGCCCAAATATCATCATCATTCATTAAGAATAACATATTTTTTTACGTGTGAAGTGTTGTAACATTTTTAGGCCGAGGCCAACAGGCATCAGGTGTCACTTTAAATTCAAAATGTTGCTGAAACATACCCCCCCCCCCCCAGCCCACCCCCCTCTCCAAACACACAAGTTACTCCTGGCTATCACTGAATGATAAATGTATAGTTGTACTCGATATGGTTTAATCCCCAGACTGGGCAATTTTTTTATTACAATAGAAATTATCTACGGATAGAAATATTGATCCGAGTATCTATAATTCATAGGTCGTTATCGAAAAATAACTTGTATATTGTTTTCTGAGAAGTGCATAGTTCCGATTCTATTAGCATTTAAAGTTTACCGTCCTGCTTCTTCATTGTGAAACGGTCCATGACGTCAATGGTGGGTCAAGGTCGGTTTACAGATTTAAGGTTTAAGGTTTAACAAAATCAACTCAAGCCAAAAGCATAATAGGTAGCTTTTACACGCTTTCCTAAGTTTTTAGCAACGTAAGCTCTTTTACCAAAAGTTCTTAGCCCAGCCAATGAAAGGCGACGATTTATAAATCCGGCTAATCGTAGCGATCCTAAGTAAAACAGTTAGGGTGTGAATAAACTTAAACAACACATTTTATGAATAAATCTATTTTAGGCTCTTTAGAAATCACAACTATTTCACTTTGTTAAACCAGCACTTCATTGTTGTCGATTTTCAGTTGCTGATTTTAAAACCGCAATATTTTCAAATATTCTTAAAAAACTATAATTATTGATAATTCTGAAAACAAATTTGATTAAGAAAACATATAAATGTGAGTGAAATTATCTGCAAAACATCGTTTCTTGATAATATGATTGGTCGGTTGTGATCCAAACGTTTGACGGTATTCGCCGTTATTCATCCTATAACGATGTTGCGGACATAAGCGTAAGTATATATATTACATACACTTAATAATAACGCATTAAATAAATATGAAATGAATAGATGCAATTGTAAGCATTACCCACATTACACGGTTCAATACTTTCGTCAAACTTATTGAATTCAAGGACAAAAAAGCATCAATTAACAGAAGCTATATTGTTGCAGTTTTTTACCAACTGTTTTTGATTCGCTATTGTTCTTGAATTCAATAAGTTTGACGAAAGTATTGAGTCGTGTAATGTCGGCATGATACTTGTTCCTTACCCCGACCAAGCTGACTATCCCGAGGAGCAGTAATATATTCATGTTACCAGTCGAGTGTTTGATCTTGACTGAGAGTTTTGCGAACGTATATGAGTACTTAGCTAAAATTTTTCATGGTTCACAATGTGTATATAACCTTACTGTGGATGTGATTGGTTAAGAGATTAAAAATGAAAATACAAAAATGTATTTTTGACACATAAAATAATAAGATATAATCCCACTATAGCGGAAACCTGATATGAATCCTGGGGACCCTAGCATGCATGACAATACAGGTTGACGTTATAAGCAAAGAAAATATATTGTACAAAACCAATTGCAACTACGAAACTAAAACAAAATATTGAATATTGTTTGATTTATATGAAAATTATCCTAGGAAAACGCTCTGTTTGACGCGTTGACAAGCGAGCGCGTCCATATCTACGAACTTTGTGGCGAAAAGTTCTTAAAGCTACTAAAAACAACAATTTAAGAATGCGCATTGCAATAATGTTTCTATTTTCCATATCTTTTATACTTTCCGGCATTGTTGGATGCAGTGCAATGTGGGTTGCTAAGATTTATCGTCGTCATTTTTTCGACATGGTCCGCCACCGTTACTAACACTTATTGACAGCAATAGGAATGTAATTTCTGCCTCTTATACGTATGGTATCGCGTTTAAATTAGTATATTCGTGACCGTACGAAAATTTACTATAATATAGCTACCTAACATTTCGCCGTTACTGTGTTTCAGAAAACTTTTTTCGAGTAACGCTTGTGTGACTTTGTCAATACTTATCAGATCGCCATAAGATGAACATATTCGTAACCGGAAACATTGTCATAAAAATATGGCTATCTCAGATTTTGCCGTCGTTTTGGTTTACAAAAATATTTTGCAGTAACTTAAGTTTGTAACCTTATTATTATTGTTGTAGGCTTTGACACTTTCAGACGATTTTCTCACAAAACTATACACCTTCAATTTACATTGAGGCTTGTGAATGGTCCAAATTTCAAGTTGATTGGACTTTCCGTTTGAGCGCTATCGACAGATATATAAAAATAAAAAAATAAAAAAACGAAGTGCCACAAAGGTCTAATGGAGACGCTCGCGTAATAATTGAACAACTATTATCGTTATCGATCGATAAATATCGACACATTTGTTTTTTTAATTAAAATTTCCTAGGTTTGATTTAAGCAAAAATTCAAAATTCCTTTTAAAAATGTGTCTTTTTTTTTGTATATTGCAAGAGAGATTCTTCATAGGCCTAATTCTCAAGGTTATTCTGGTTACAAAAGATCTGAGACGCCCCAGTCATTCTCAGTGATTCTCAAATTTCGATACTGTCGATACTTAAATTAATATCGATAACGTAAATATTTTCGACTATCGAATATCGATCTATAAAATCGATATTTTTGTCCATCCTTAGTAATTAAGTCGGACTAGGTATAGCGAAGTGAATTAATATAGGTTGAACATCCCCACCTAGATGCGTATTGTTGCCATTTCGAAGATGAATCATCTTTTACGCTTACTGACCCCCGATACTCACCGGGTAGATGCCTAACAAATCAAACATTTTCTTTTTTCTTTCGGTCAATAAACTTTATTTCCAAACACGTTTTTCGTGAATCATAAACATTTTCTTGTTGCAAATTTGTTCGTGTAGACTTTTTGAGGTTCTGTCCTACGACGAAAGCTGATGACGATAATGATAGTTTGGGTTTAACGTCCCATATTTTTGCAAAGAGGCTAATCGAGACGATAAAAACGCCACATGACATCCATGTCTAAGCCAGGATTCGAACCTGGAACGCAGAGACCACGGTTTACTAGACCAACGCCTAATTGACCTCGGCCAACTGCAACGAATTTAATTCATCCAATACCGACGGTGTAATCCAGGGTTGGGTAAATTAGATACGTTGTTTTCATCGTTGGACCATAACTCAAAAAGTCACATGATCAACAAGAACAATATGCAACAATAAAAGTTTTACGATTCACGAAAAACGTGTTTGGAAATAGAATATACTTTATTGACCGCAAAACAAAAGAAATGCATGCCTTTTTTGCACCTAGCCGGTGAGTATTGGGGGTAAGAAAGGGTAAAAGATGATTCGTCTTTGAAACGGCAACAATACGCATCTCGGTGGGGATGTTGTGATGCTCTTTTAACAGGGAAGGATACCTCTTCGTCAAAAACCGCACACAATTTTCATTTTAAAATTATATCACATGAATGGGCTTTAAAATCGAAAATCTGAATCAACAGCGCACTGCGATATAGTAAGCCCTACACATTGAATGCGCTAAGTTGTGACTTTTATTATTATCAGTATGTTTTTTTATAAATAACTAATTTTATTACTAATGATCGAATTATAATCAAAATAATATGCTAATGGTTATAACATTTTATTCAGTATGTAGAGCTTACCAAAGTACAGTGTGCTTCTGATTTAGATTTTCGATTTCTTGTTGCAATCTTGAGATATAATTTAATAATAAATATTTTCTGTGGTTTTTGACGTAGAGACTACCCTTCGCTCTTAATAATAATACTTTTTCTTAGAAATACCCATTATAGGGTGCACACCAGCTTTACTTGATGTGCCCCTGTAGTGTTCATACACCTGATTGTGTGTAATATATAAGTGACAGAATATTGGGCCACGCCCTTTTTACCTGTTGAGAGAGAATAAACACTGTGTTCAGCTTCAATGCGTGATTTATATAATCCAGTAAATTCTGTAGCCCCATTCAGGTGACTAACTAGGTTAAGGATGTTTAGATAGCCAGGAAGGAATGTCCAAGGGCTATTAGTAGGACTCAATCCCCGCATTTGCCTTTACGACTGAGGAAAACCTCGGAAAAACCTTCAGTCAGGACTGCCGGTGGCCGGAATCGAACCGGCGACCACCCGAATTAGAGTCTTGCGTCTTACCGCTGAGCCACCTTTCATTCACTGCTACTAATAGCTAGGCAGACAGTCTCACACCATCTCCAGATTCTTATCTACTGCATCTTTCATGCACGCTGTTTCAACGAAAATTAAACTATTTCGTGGCGTTATTTCACTCATCCGTTTGGGCGTTCCTCCAGTTTTCAGGCATTCTCCATAATTGCCTCATTCGTCACGCTCGCTGTTTTAGGAATTTCCAGGTAATCAACCGAATGTCGTTAATCATCCCATTAATGGAGCTTTTCCTTTTCAATTAAAGGAATAGTCGGGTGAAAAACTAAAAAATCACCAATGAGTCATAAGTGCATGAAATCAGTTATGTGTAAAATAAAATTGATATAGGTTGCTTCAATGAAAGAAAAAAATACTGAACATTTAGCTATTCTACTAGATACCCTTCACCAGCTCTGCTGCATTTTTCTTCTAACGTGTAGTACAGCTGTATCGGTTCTGAGCTCCCTTCCCGATAGACAGAGCACTCATTGTGTAATACGAATCCAGCCACAACTCTCGGCGACTGCGGACAGTGCCGCTCAAAACAGATTGCAACTTTTCTACACATCAAGTCACAAAAAAATTAATTTCAGGGCATTTTGTAGAAGTACACGTTCGTACTAAGAAGCATGTTATTGGTAGAGAAACGACGCACATTACACCTCCTGATCAATTTTTGATAAGTGCCCTATTTTAGCGGTGTGTTTACTATCTCTAGGTAACATTTTTTTTATTTGGGAATTACCATGAGAAGAGTTGCTCGGTGCTACTTGGTAGCAACAACCAAAAAATAGCGTTTTCTCTCATTTTTTAACCGCCTGCTTTTAAAGTATGGTATCTTTTAGTAATGTTTTCCATATTTGAGGGTGGACATATACGAATGGTAGTTTTTTAGTTTCTCACCTGACTATTCCTTTAAATGTTTTGAGAAGTAGAAATGTACAAAACTACGTCGTTCCTTGTCTATTTTGTAAGCATGAGAACAGTTACTTTGGGGAAACTATGTCGACCTTAATATGTTACGTCTACATCCTGGTTGAAGCTTGAGGTGTGCAGAGTAAACGAGATATTTCTAGAGGCGACTTATCTTAAAATCTATCCCAACCCAGCTTGACACTGTAGTCAAACCGGTTTTTCTGATCTACATATTTTGTCCAACCCTAATTGTCGCTTTGCGCTCACAGCCCCTAACAGATGAATGGAATGACAGCTTTTGATTCACAAGCACGGTCACATACCGGATGTGACCACAAATACAGTATTATCGGCAATTGAATTGTCACTATCGCAATATTTAAAATAACAATAAGTTTTTATTTTCAGTATCTCATCAATCTAAAATTTTTAATGGAAGCTCTACTGCGAAAACTGGGCCAATTGTTTAGTAGAAAAACAACGGCAGTTCGAACAGGTGTTGATTCCAATATGATGTATTAGGATTGTCGATCATGCACGATAAGCCGGTAATTGCTTGTCAAGAATGTCGAGTGGACGAAGCGCGCGCGTGGTCACAGTGAATGAAACTATAGGGTTGGGTAAAACCCCACTCTTGCAGAGGTATTTGCCAGTTCTCGCACTTTCATCCTGGAGTGAGATAACATTTAGTTTAGTTTGGCCGGAAACAGGTGTGTCCTTGACGTGACCCCAGACTCGCGTCAAGTGTCACCAGACACACGCGCCACGTGACACCTGACACACGCCACGTGACAGCAGGCACACGTCACGTGACACCAGACACACGTCACGTAACACTAGACCAGTGACGACGCCAGGAATTTTCCATTGGGGGGGCCAAGGGGGGTCCTACGAATGTATGGGGGGGCCATGCAGATTCCACAGACTGGTTTTCTATCGGTATCGGGGGGGGGGGGGGGCGGGGGGTACACCAGGCTACAGGCACTCGCGAACATGAAAATATGCATTCCATTCTTATCTAATTAATGCAAGGCAGTGGTGTAGTGCCAGATTTACCAGTACGTATACGCTTCAGTGGGAAGTTGGAGGGACACATCTTTCCAGACGAAAATAGCGTGGGGGTTTGGGGGGAAAAGCCCCCCCCTCCTCAACAATGACGCCGCAGGCGATAAAAAAAATATGGCTTTTAGAGCGTGTTTTGAGCGTTTTAGTAAGCAATACCGGACTCAATGCGATACCAAAATACTGCAGTTTGGTATTCGATTTCGTAAGTAACTCTTGATTCGGCACATGCACGAAAATATTCTTTCACAAGCAGCACTTGATGCAGCAAGAAGCAAGAAGGGGTATACAACCTTCCAATGGCGTTTGAAACTTCTGGCTTCAGTTACCATGTGCAAGAAGTGAAAAACTTGAAAGTAAAAATCAAAATGCTACGAACTCCAGTTTGATAAATATTTGGTATTTGGTAGTGTGGTGGATTGGTGTAATCAATTTAAACTACAGGAACTAGTTAGAAGCGCGGCTATTTGAACGCGAATTATTTATTTTTTGGCGTGTATGTGGCGGCACCAACATAGTGTATCAGTGGTAATTTATTTTGGCTTGGGGGGGCCGCTGGGGGGCCCGAGGGATTTTAGGGGGGGCACCGGCCCCCCCTGGCCCCCCCCCTAGCGTCGTCACTGCACTAGACACACGCCACGTGACAGCAGACACGCGCCACGTGACACCTGACACACGTCACGTGACAGCAGGCACACGTCAAGTGCCACCCGACACACGTCACGTGACAGCAGGCACACGTCACGTGACACCCGACACACGTCACGTGACAGCAGGCACACGTCACGTGACCCTAGACACACGTCAAGTGTCACCTGACACACGCCACGTGACACCAGACACACGCCACGTGACGCCAGACACACGCCAAGTGACAGCAGACACACGTCACATGACACCAGACACACGCCAAGTGACAGCAGACACACGTCACGTGACGCCAGACACACGCCACGTGACCCCAGACACACGTCACATGACACCAGACACACGCCAAGTGACAGCAGACACACGTCACGTGACGCCAGACACACGCCACGTGACCCCAGACACACGTCACGTGACACTAGACACACGCCACGTGACACCAGACACACGCCACGTGACCCCAGACACACGTCACGTGGCACCAGACACACTTCACGTGACCCCAGTCACACGTCACGTGACGCTCACGCACGTCACTTCACTGGTATCTGCAGGATTGGTCCATATCCACGTGGCTGTAAATACTAGCTATAATGGAACAGTATGACATTTGGTTTTGAGTGATTCACATTTATTTTCTGATGAAAATTGTTTAAAATATGCCTGAGGTATACGATTAAGGTGGCTGAGCGGTAAAACGGGAGAAGCTAATTTGGGAGATCGCCGGTGCAACAGGGATTAATTACCCCCAATAGTAGCAGTGGGGGGTAAACCATCCCTAGGCTCTGCTACTATTGGGAGTAATTGATCCCTGATGGGGGGTTTTTGTACCCTAGAGCTGGTTTACCGGGAGGATAATTGTACTCTAGTGTTTGTTTCCCAGGTGGTAGTCGTACCCTAGAGCTGGTTTACCGGGGGGTAAGCGAGCTCGGGGGTAAGCGATCCCTGGGACACAGGTCCTGACTGAAGTTTTTCTCGAGATTTTCCTCAATCGTAAAGGCAAATGCTGGGATTGAGTCGTATCAACAGCCCTCGGACATTCCTTCCCAGCTATCCAAATACTTAAAAAAGTCAACCACATACTCGACATCGTGTGAAATATTTTTACAGAGCATTATTTAGCTAAAAAGATAATATTTATTCGCGTGATGTGGTGACGTCAACCGAACTCGCTATCCGATGTTGAGAGTCAGCAGCGTAGAGGGTTGAGGTCACCATACTTGTCCATTGTCTCTTAACGGACGTGCCAAGTTCTGAATACATCAGCGACGATGATATCTCCAAGGTTGTTGAAAGAATCACGGGGATGGCAGTGACGATAGCCGGTAAAAATAATAATGTGGAGGTACTACATCCACATTATTATTTTTATAATGTGGATATAAATGTGGAGTAAAATAATGTGTTTAATAATGTATTTAATGTGTTAAATATAGGGGAGGTTCACCCTTGACATTATTATTTTTAACGGCGGCAGCAGACAAATTGCTACTCAACCGTCGAGTAGCAATCTGGTTGCTGTCTGCTGTCTGCTGTCTGCTGTCTGCTGTCTGCTGTCTGCTGTCTGCTGTCTGCTGTCTGCTGTCTGCTGTCTGCTGTCTGCTGTCTGCTGTCTGCTGTCTGCTGTCTGCTGTCTGCTGTCTGCTGTCTGCTGTCTGCTGTCTGCTGTCTGCTGTCTGCTGTCTGCTGTCTGCTGTCTGCTGTCTGCTGTCTGCTGTCCGCTGTCCGCTGTCTGCTGTCTGCTGTCTGCTGTCTGTTGTCTGCTGTCTGGATTTACAGAAACAAAGCGAAATGTTGAACGAAATAGTATACACAGAGGGCCCGGGGTAGAATTTGGCCCACAGTGACTATAAAAGTAGGCGACAAAATTATATCCTCATCTTTCCCTTTTCCTTTCCCTCCCCTACACCCGTTCTTGAGTTTTAAATCCTCTTATAGACAATTATTTACGTTTACGTAATTTTTTATTTTTGCCTTTTCAACTCCTCGAGAAAAAAGTAATCAAGCATCCAATATTTCTTAAATCTTAAAAGTAGAGCAACGTCAAAAAGTTTTGTTTTGATCGTAGGAATACGACGCTGGCGGGCATGACTCACCCTCCCGCCACTCGCATTCAATGCTTATATAGCATCGGACAGGGGATCGAACTCGTGTCTCTTAAGGAGTTTTCTTTGTAGCATAAATGTTACCGTTTAGGGGGCAAGATTTCACCTGAAATTTGTTTGTGAAACCGATTTGTTGTGCCGACAATTAGATTGATTATACTAGTCAATTTATTATCGACACCTGGAGCTTGATCTACTTACTGATATTGGGAATGAGAGGGAAAGATTTGACATAAGCCTTTTTAGAATTAACTAATATTTAATAAAACAATTAGAACTGTACTAACAAACGCCTACAATTTGAATTAACCCTAACATCCAAGTTCCTACTAGAACACCTTATCTGCTAGGCTGCCAGCTGCGTTCCAGGTTCGAATCCTGGCTTCATGCATTCATGTCATGTGGCGTCATACACAATGCAGGAGTAGGACCCAATAATGTTCCGCCTACGGCGTAAGAGCCTTCGGGGTAGGGATGACATCGGGTACTCGGGTACCCGACTCCTACCAGACTCCTCTTGTACCCGACTCCATTTTCTAGGAGTCGACTCCTTCAAACGTCGGTTGCTGTGTGTAAGTGTATCATGTATTGGCTTTCTGTTTCCCTTTCTGTTTCCCTTTCCCTACATTATTCGCCTAATATTACAAATCAGTAATAAAAACACAATAAAGAATTGTACTTTACTGCCAAATCACTTTTTCTTGGTCCCGCCTGGAACACAAGCAGCCCGCCGAGGGTGTTGCATTGCAACATTGGTTAGAATAAATCGCTTTTACTTTATTTTTTTGTCGTTCGAGGAGTCGACTCCTACCCGACTCCAAAGCTGCTCAGGAGCCGACTCCGACATTTACTACCCGATACCATCACTACTTCGGGGGCTATGGGGCTTGCCCCAAACTCCATGTGGGACCCAGAGAAATGCCTTGCCTCAGGCCCCCAAATATGACGAGACCGTCCTGGATTATTTACCTCCGACACTGAAGAATGTGCCAGCGCAGTTGGCCGAGGTCGATAAGGCTTTGATCTAGTAAACCGCGGTCTCTGCGTTCCAGGTTCGAATCCTGGCTTGGGCATGGATGTCATGTGGCGTTTTTTCTTCTTCATAATCACCCACTCACCGTCTCGATTAGCCTCGTTGCAAAAAATATGGGGCGTAAAACTCCCAATATCATCATCCTGAGAATGTTTCCAAACCCATATCTATATGAAAAGCTCATCATAATGTGTTAACAGTACATGTTGCAAAGTTCGCCCCGCCCCCTAGAAAAATATACTTCCGAAGTTCCAGACAAAAATTGTAATAATTTTTTTCGTAGGAATACCCGTTATAGGGCGTACACCAGCTTTACCTGATGTGCCCCTCTTTAGGTGACTAACTAGTTTATAAGGGTGGTTGGATAGTTGAAAAGGAATGTCCGAGGGCTGATAGTAATACTCAAACCCAGCATTCGCCTTTACGACTGAGGAAAACCTCGGAAAAACCTTCAGTCAGGATTGCCGGTGGCCGGAATCGAGCCGGTGACCTCGCGAATTAGAGAGTCGCGTGTTACCGCTGAGCCTCCTCTATCGGTGTTCCAGAACACGGGAACTGCCTTCACTGTAGGACAGGAAGATGATAATATACTATTGGAGCTCTCTCGTCCGTGGTTCCCTCCCACCACATTGTCATTGTCATATTTCAAGGATATGGACGCTACCTCTATGTACACATCTAGCGGACGTCCTTGTATTAACAGCATTGTTACTTTTTGCTTACATTTTTGATAATGAATGAAAACTTCCTGTCAAATTTAGTTCTTTTAACTCCTATTGATATGAATTTAAAGCAGTTATTGAAATTAGTATCCACTATTAAAACATTGTTATAATAACAAATTTCCAAAGAAATTGTAGTGGTAGTGGTGTGAGCTAGTGACTAGTACGGGTATTGCTATCAATACATCATTTGTGAAAATTAGTATCTCCAGCTAGAAGTGTCAATAAAAAAAAAATAAAAAAAATCGTAGTTATAGGTTCTACAAGGTAAAGAGGGTATATCTTACTATCTTTGGTCAACCCACTCAGTAACAAGACTGATTTTCAGGGAGGGACTTTCACTTAAAGCGACTAAACCAACCCTGTAGGCTCCAAACACCATCGACTTGTGAGCGATAACCAATCAAAGATCTATATTACAAATATGGAACACATGAATCAGTAATTGGACAATGCAAACACCTGCGAACAAATGCGAGAATCATCAACGCCGATTCAGAACAACTTTGAATTTATTGAGTGCTTCGTTGCTATAGGACGGCTCCGAAGTCACCGTTTTCTTTTAGGGTACGCACAACACCAAAACACAACAATGAAACAAATGATTTGAACCGATGGACAAACAAGCTGTCAAAAAAAAAATGAAATTCTGAAATTGGAAAAAACAAACGTTCATAACGTTTACAAACTTTCATATAGTTGCTGTTCATTACTGAACATAAATTCTAACCAGCGAACAGTTACTATCGTTACAACTATTGTTTCTCCTTATTATTTGCAAAGATATTACTTTGACAGCTTGTTGTTTGTCCACCAGTTCAATTCATTTATTCCATTGTTGTAGTTCGGCTGTTACGTCAGTTGTTCGTACCCTATTTCTAAGACAAGAACTTGTTGCCAAGGTCACGTTTTAGGGGATGAAACACGACGACAAGGTTAAAACTCAGGTAGCGATGCACAACGTGGGCTAAGAACGTCGTCAAGTTCTCAGTATAGAAGCAGAGCGGGCGAAAAAAATGGATGTCGATGAAGTAATTGCAAATTTGAGTTCTCGCAAGGATGGTCTGCATTCAAGATTAGCAAAACGATAACAATCAGTGGCGATGGGAAAAGGGGCCCTGGAGTTGTAGTTTCGCCACTGTTTTACAGCTCTATCTTTGATTTGCTTTAGAGCCGAATCGAATTGGTTCCTGTTTATCTTAACTCGAGGTACCTACCCGAAAACAAATGTGTGAGTCTGCACCCTGAATCATTGGGTTTAAAGTATATTTTAAACCCAATGCCTGAATAGAGAAAGGGAAACTTCACTATCGGCTCTTGTTGGTACAATGGGAATCAAAACAAATCAATGAAAAACACACGTCTAATTCATTCCATTGACGATCAACAGATGGCAGCAGTAAGCGTGAGAAGCAGCCAATAAAGAAGATGGTTGCAATTGCAATACAAGTGTGTCTTTCCACCGCTAGAGCGCAGCACATGTTGAGAAAATCACAACAACTTGTTGACACAACCGCTAGGTAGCGTACATAGTTCCAACAGCACAAGACTCAATTGAGGGGGCTGTGACATCACAGGCGTACAATGTGCTGCTAGGCAACTCCATTGTTGTACCTTTTTTGATTGGTGCATATTCAATGTTTGTCCGAAATAAAACACGGCCAGATGGCTATTTTTGGAATTGAGTTTTGTGCTATGCAATACAGTCATTCTTTTGTCTACTCTACATTAACAATGACTTCGTGTATGGGATGTTGGCCGCTATGTGTAGGAACTGCAATACCTCTTGTACGGAAATATGGTTGCCAACAATATCAGTGACGTCACGTGAATATAAAGAATATAAGCAATGAATTTATTCGTGTACGCATGTACCGATACAACCTTATAGACGATCGAGTGACTCGTGACAGATGAACGAAGCACAATATATGATTTTCAGAATTGATCTAGAAAGCCATGATTTGCTCTATCTAAGGGTCCTTGATAATTATGTTAATGTGCATTTTTCACTGTTGTGCATTGTTGTCATTGAAGATCTAAATGGTCGTGATTTGCTCTATCTAAGAGTCCTAGATCAATTCTGAAAAAGGTCTCTATGAAATACCGATCGTCGATTGGCTATAGCAACCATGCATTTTTCAATGAGGAAAGCATCTGTATGGTTGTTTCGAGACAAATACATTCACAAATACATTCACAAAATACATTCACGGGATGAGACCCTCGATGCATTTTGACAGCGTCACGCAAAAACCAAAGACTTGTGTACATTTTTCTATAAAGAATACACAACCAAGAACATGTCTCCTTCAAGAAGACAACACACCCATGCGGTCATGGTTTTAATATCATCTTCTGACCGAGAGCTTTGACAAGAGGTCTCTGGCTCTGACGTGTGTGAAATGCTCGTGTGACCGACTTGTGTGACAGACTTGTGTGACAGACTTGTGTTACAGGCTTGTGTGACAGGCATGTGCAAGCACGACGAATAGATACAACCTCGTGTCTTAATACTTGTTCAAACACAATAACCTGCTCGCCACGTAGTGTATTGCTGTATTATGAACTATTCTACCAATGAATTTATCTTGCAGCTGATGTAATTTGTGAATACTTCTTTCCCTCTTCAAAGCACGAACGTCTTGTCTGTCAGGTAACATAGGTTATATACGTGATCATGTATACACGGCTCCATCAGAAACCAGTATTGTTTCTTTGTGTATCATCCTCAGAAATAAAATTTTAAAATTTTACCGAAGGGCGTTATATATATGTATATATACCTGCCCCAGAAGTCCCCTGCATATTAATTCTTATGGCCAATATTCTGAATGCAGTGAAGTGTAAAGAGACAGATTATATTATGAGACTTATAAAACGGTAGAAGATATTCTGAATAAAATATTCCATTATGATGAAAAGTCTTTAATACTTCACCACCGAATGAATTATAACGAAGGGAGTGATTTTTAAATTGCATTCTTTTAAATTGAACTCTGTGGTAATCGGTTGCATTATGATAAATCAAGGGGTCCAACGTATATTTAGATTTCCTAATATATTAAAATGGCAGTGAAATGTATGGTGCTATGCTGAGGCAAGTGGCTCGTATAACAATGTCTCTTCTAAGGGGGTAGAAGAACGATTTTAATCGTATTTTAGTTGGCATTAGACATTAAGAGCGAAGAGTACCTCTACGTCAGAAACCGTAGAAGTTTAATTTTTAAAAAAAATGTTATGTCAAGAATGCTACTCGAAATCGAAAATCTGAGTCAACAGCGTACTGTGTATTGGTATGCCCTAAAGATTGAATGAAATATTGCATGTAACCATTAGCGTAGCTACTTTGATTATTAAATGGATAATACAAAATTACTAAAGAATCAACGAATGAAGTGCCTATGAACCCCCCCCCTTCATCCCATACATGCAGCTCAGCTATATCATACCATTTTGTCACAGTTCAATCTCAGCCTCAAATTGTACAGCAATTATAGTTCGTAAATACAAATGAATTCCGAGTAACTTGTAACTATTTCCTATTGACTGAAATCAAAACGATCTGACTCTTCATCTCTACGACTGGATAATAGAGCCCACGTGATACTTCCCTTCCACCCCCCCCCCCCCCCCCCCCAGACACAAAAACCAGTACCAAATACACTGAAGTGGCCAGAGTTCATTCGAGTTCTGCGAAATGCCTTCCCCTCTTCCCCCCACCAGTGCCCGCGCACGGACGAAGAGAGGCAGTGAAAGATCTCATCTCTATATTATACCATCAAGCTGTCAACCAAAGCTGTCAACGATCTTCCAATTAAATAAACCATCTTTTAATACAAATTAGTTCCTTTATTCTAATTTCATTTAATGTAATTCTATTGTTATTAATTTTACGTGAGTTGATATTCGTCGTTGGTGCTCGTCCGTGCACGGGCACTGGTGGGGGTGAGAGGGGAAGGCACTGGTTGGGGAGGTAAGAGGGGAAGGCACTGGGGGGGAGGTAAGAGGGGAAGGCATTTCGCAGAACTCGAATGAACTCTTCAGATGACGGCCACTGTAGCCTGGTCACGCGAGCGCGTGTACCCTCCCAGACTCTTCAATGGATGTATGCAGCCAGTTTTCAGTACTAATGACGTAGATAAAGCAGAGATAAAATATCTATTCAGAAGTATTAAAGCTTCAATGTCGATTTGTATCGTGTCATTTATTTGTGTATATTATGTGTTCACAAAAAACAGAATGAAATAAATACGGAAGGGTCATTCTGATTAGAATGAAAAGTGACCGGTGATGAAATAGTCTGCTGTAACTCACTATACTTCATAAGCGAACAGGTATGAATATCGGATATGATATTCTGGTGGTGATCGGCATTTTACTGGTAAGTCTGTTAGGTATAATGTATCTTGTTTCACGTTTTGAGTGATCATTGCATCCGTGGTCTATTGTGGTTCCACAGCAACCTTGTGAAATCGTAGATGAGTGAGTTGGAGCCAATCAGCGGATGGCTTTCTCAAATACTGACATTTGATTGGCCAAGACTCACACATCGATGACGGCTGCATTCACAAAGTTGCTTTGGGAATGACTTACTTTCCATTTCTCAGTACTCATTTTTTCGTAAATCTCTGTACCAGTGTTTTAAGCTTAGCTTAACAATACTTTACTTTCTGTTCATGTTTGACGCGCAATATAAAACGACTAACGGCTGTATTTAAGTTAAAACCAATCAATCAATTGAACAGAATATGGTTATTTAATTTATATTAATATATTTTTAGTTTATCTTGTATATTATTTGTGTTTGCTGTATTGGGTTTTCTTGTGTTTTTTATCATTTGTAAAACAGCAATACTGATGATAAATATTTGGGTTTCTTTTATTTATCCAGCTCGACAGAATTTATTTATGGGTGCTATGGATTTCGGTTTTCTTAAAAGGCCGATCCACAATTGAAATAAGAGTTGCAATAAGAATCCGTGAAATAGTGAAATAAGAAGCTATTGGTTCACAACAGTCTCCTAGTACCTTATTTCAGTAGTCAAGCCAGTGTTTTAATATGTATGTACTTTCATTGACGACATCAACAACAGCACATCCATAAAACATCCATAAACAAATCCTATTCATAGTTCCCACGTGACGTCACAGCGGCCATGATTGCGACACAATTAAGGAAGCCCAATCCTAGATCATTGGCAAATACTTTTCAAATTTAATAAATAAGCCTAATTTAGAATTTAAAATCTAAATATATCTAATACAAAAATGAAAATATTACAAAACACTCCAATTTAATTTAAAAACCATGCTGGATTTTAAAGGACTAAGAATTTATCTGTTCTACCACAACAGGCTTCAATTGTTTTTCCATGACAACGTCAAAGTTTGATCACAAATGTGACCGCCACGCGCAAAGATGTGACGTACGTGCAACCTATGAATACGTAACTATAACTGTTCATTATGTATCAAATGGGCCTAAGGTTGGAATTCATAGTCGGCCCCTACACCTAGGGGCGCCCATTGTTACCAAGGCAACAGTTGTTTGCATGTTATTTCCCATAAACAAAACAAATCCATAGCAACAATGGGTGCCCCTAGGTGTAGGGGCCGACTATGAATTCCAACCTAAGTGTTGAACGTTTTGCCCCACAATCGTCACCAACGGCTCTACTGTCGTGTCCTGCAGCAAGATGGTAGACAGCCTGCTCGTGGTTCTAAATGATGCACTTTGCTTGCGCAGTGTATCCCCCCAGGAGATGCTGTCGCTGCTGTTTGCCCCCCAGTGGTGGCCAACGGCTCCGCTGTTGTGTCCTGTAGCAAAACCATATACAGCCTCTTCGCGGTTCTAAATGTTGCACTTTGCTTGCACAGTGTATCCCCCCAGGAGATGCTGTTGCTGCTGTTTGTCCCTCAGTGGTCACCAACGGCTCCGCTGTCGTGTCCTGCAGCAAGATCATACACAGCCTGCTCGCGTTTCTAAGTGTGGTACTTTGCTTGCGCAGTGTATCCCCCCAGGAGATGCTGTCGCTGCTGTTTGCCCCCCAGTGGTGGCCAACGGCTCCGCTATCGTGTCCTGCAGCAAGATCATATATTCAGCCTGCTCGTGGTTCTAAATGTTGCACTTTGCTTGCACAGTGTATCCCCCCAGGAGATGCTGTTGCTGCTGTTTGTCCCTCAGTGGTCACCAACGGCTCCGCTATCGTGTCCTGCAGCAAGATCATATATTCAGCCTGCTCGTGGTTCTAAATGTTGCACTTTGCTTGCACAGTGTATCCCCCCAGGAGATGCTGTTGCTGCTGTTTGTCCCTCAGTGGTCACCAACGGCTCCGCTATCGTGTCCTGCAGCAAGATCATATATTCAGCCTGCTCGCGTTTCTAAATGTTGCATTTTGGTTTCGCAGTGTATCCCCCCAGGAGATGCTGTCGCTGCTGTTTGCCCCCCAGTGGTCGCCAACGGCTCCGCTGTCGTGTCCTGCAGCAAAATGGTGGACAACCTCCTCGCGCTGTCTGTGCGCGTAAACTGCAGCAAGAACGCGACTCTAGGGGTGACCGCCACCTTCAAGTGTAAGCCTGGCTTCACAGTGGCGACAAACTACAACAAGATATCGTGCAGAGCCGGGGGGGTGTGGGGCAAAGCGCAGCCCACGTGCAAGCCAGGTACGCATAACTTTCATCAATGGGCACACCTGATTATAGTTGTCCCAAGATACCTTACACATGCTTTCGTCACAGGTGACTGGTTCGTAGCCAATCAGCGATCGGTATTGGCCCGGATGTGTCTCGGGCGGTTTGCTGGTTGGCTACGACTGCCCCGGATGTGACGAAAGCAGGTGTAAAGTAATCTTGGGTCCACCATACTCCCATATATTGGCAACCATCTTCAAGCACGGGTGTACATTTTCTGTACTCACTCATGAAATCATAGAAATAGAAAAACGTAATTCTAATCGTAAATCTAACCACAGTAACGCCACAAACGCGTGAACTAAAAATTGCTGCATAGTAAGTTATTTGGATGTTGTTTGTTGTAAATTTAAAAAAATAAAACATGAATTAGAAATGTGTTGAAAAATGTTTATTTTAAAATAGCAATATGTAAAAATAACATGTTCTGTATTTATTTATTTACAGTTGTTGGAAAGAAAGATACAACAACTCCGACCGTTGAATTCGATGACGGTAAACGAGGTGAGTTTGTGAAGGACAAGCTATACTTATTCTTGGTAAAATAAAGTGTTTTTATCTATCTTGCGCCCTTACACAGAGCACATAGTCTAAGGATCAAATGCATGGTCGTTCCTCACGCGCTCTTCAACTCAGCCTTTCCTCAGACTCGTCCAAGCACCAATCACAGAGCAGCATTGCCGTGTGGACTGCTCTACGATTGGTCGTTCCTCACGTGCTCCTCAACTCAGCCTTTTCTCTGACTCATCCAACCACCAATCACAGAGCAGCATTGCCGTGTGGACTGCTCTGTGATTGGTCGTTCCTCACGTGCTCCTCCACTAAGCCTTTCCTCAGACTCGCCCAACCACCAATCACAGAGCAGCATTGCCATGTGGACTGCTCTGCGATTGGTCATTCCTCACGTGCTCCTCAACTCAGCCTTTCCTCAGACTGGTCCAACCACCAATCACAGAGCAGCATTGCCATGTGGACTGCTCTGTGTTTGGTGTTTGGGAGAGTCTGAGAAAAAGCTGAGTTGAGGAGCACGTGAGGAATTCCCACTAGATTCTTAGTGTAGGACTGTAGGTATATTTTATTTTTATGTATGTTGTATACTTGCACAACTTCAATTCACGTGGGTATGATTTCATCTAGTAGAATTCCGGCATATTATATAACCCATATTTGAGTTCAGTTAAATACTTCAAATTATGATTCAATATAATTGTTTCACTCATTTCTGTTTACTAATACTATGACAAAATTACCAAATAATGTATTACATAAATCCACAATATAAGCGGCCTACAACAAGACCTTTAATAATATTTTTGAACATGATATCTTTACAAATACAATGCCTGTGAAGATATACTAACAATTTTCGATTTATGTTATGACAATGAATTACTCTAGTAAACACAGTTTTTTGTAGCAGTTTAACTTTGGAAATTTATTTGGAATTAAGTTTAGAGTCAAATGCTTATCTTGTCCATACGCTTGTTTTGCCGAAAACGTGTTTCTACAAACGAGAAACCGATTTATATTTGTATTTTGAAATTGTGTTGAAGCCAGATTATCTTTATCTTCTATTCAAGAAGGAACTCACAATTTAAGCTCTTATCACTTCATTGTTAACAGGTGACCCGAATAGCTTGGCTGCGAAATCTTCACTTGCAAAGAGAAATGCAACAGGTATGTACAACGTCCGAGACACCCCTAGTGGGCTGTTCATTCCGTGTTACCAGGGTGCGAATTGACGGGGGGAAAGGGAAGAATTTTCCGCCTCTAATAGTTTCATCCCTGGCTCTGTTTTACTGAAAGGTATCCCCGCCGGGGATGTCTAAATACCCACCTTTGGATACTCATCTCATGTAAAGTGACTTTATCTCATAACGTTAATAAATAATGCGTAAATTTACACATTAAAATTCTAGCCAGGAATATCATACATCGCTTCCTAGGCCATTTCGAGGGCAATAATACCCCTAAATTTGTTTTGCCTCCGGCGGCTGGGGCTTTGTCCCAGACCCTTACTGCCCACGCAGATACTATACTTGGGCACCCCCCCTCTGCCAAGCCGTCAATACGCACCCTGAGTGTTACTACTAAATGAAACAGAAACACGATTTGGAATGGAAACGAACTAATCATTATTCTTACTTTTAAATCTTATCGCTGCATCTATTTACGCAGAAATACACGTTCAAAAAATTCTTATTTACAGAGGGCTTATTTGGAGAACATTGTATGACTTATTTTCTAATTGAAACATAATTGTTTAGTGAATATCATAATCTACTTGAGTACAAAAAGGAATTTTCTTTATTATTTCTTTGTGTATTTATCTTAATTTTGCCTCAAAATGTTTTGTTGTGTACACACAGGATCTCAGATATGTTTTTAAAAATTCTATTAGTTAGTACATTTAGGCCCGGTATTATGAACTTCAAAAAATATTTAGAAGGCTACCAAGTTGTTTTTACTATAGCAAGACCCAATATAGGACGCATGGTTGGCTGGTTTCTATGGTGATTACAAGATAGTAGCTTACTAAATATTTATTCGAAGCTCATAATACCGGTACTTAGTAATATTTCGTGTATTTCGCACTTCTACTAGCCTATAGAAACACAAGCGTTCGAACAAACCCTAAGTTTGTAAATGTAACAGTTACATTTGTGTTTTTTCGTGTCATAGGCAAATAACATTCCCGTATAGCTTGAACTAGATAATAAACAACAGGAACCGTATGTTAGTACATAGAGCGAGATATATGGCCAAATGAAGCAATTTATTGGTGAAGATGGCATTCCGCGGTTGAAAATCGTGCCAGATATTATTGTGAAATTTCTTTTTTTTGTTTTTTGTTTCTTTTTTTTTCTTGTTGATTTATTTTTATTTTGTTTTTTGTTTTCTTTGTTTGTTTTGTTTTCTATTGTCTCTTTTTGTCTTGTTTGTTGTTCGCAAGTCTAAAAATGTCCTGATTTAAATGGCACCTTGCCCTTTAAGCTGGACTGATAGGATTCATAATCTTCCCAATATTATTAAAAGCCGTATTTAATCACCAAAATTTTACAATTTTGCCATTATCGACGTAGGAAAAACGACGCTGCTTCATCAGAAAGTTGCGTGATATTGCCACTTGAGCGCTTCATTCGTTTTCACAAGCGGCCTCAGTGGTCAAACTCGGTACCTATAGATATTTGTGTAATATATGTATTTGGTTTAGTGATGAGGCAATAGGGAACACGCGTATGAAAATTGTTATCGATTTTTAAATACCTTGTATCTCATTTAATAATTTTGTGTCTTTGAATTTTGAAAAACGGATGAGTCTATGCCTCAAAATAATTGGTTTAGTAACGATAAATAAAAGGACGCGAAAAACGAGCCGCCGCCATGTAGAGTGGATTTGACGTCATGGTTTTGTACTGTGTACGCTCACCGCCTCAGCGATTGGTCTGTTCTGCCAAGTCTACAGAACCATTGCGTCACAGCCACCTGTACGCGTTTCAGATCCCCAGTTTAAACTTCAATAAATGCGACCACATTAAACCTATTTAAAAATTTCTTTTTTGCGTGCGACTTGCATTAATACACTTTTTGTATCTAATACTATTAAACTAAGTGTTTGGTTTAACAAACAAAATCGTACGCTTGTTGCCAATTCAGAACCAATACAAACAACTGTGTTATCATTCCCTTCAGAATACAAGATGGTTATCTCTGTGGGCTACGTGAAAGTGGTCACAACAAAGATGAACTACTTCGACGCTCTCAGCGCTTGCGTGGACGAAGACGGCGATATGTTGTACTTCGGGACCGAGGCCCAGCGACGCGCTGTTGCCATTTTAATACGAAACACAACTGGAGCCGGCAACACGAGCTTCTTCATTGGAGCAAACGACATCAATGTAGAAGGAACCTTCGTCAACACAGACGGTGAGCTCGGTAGTAGGCCTAACTGAGGATGAGGATGACTTCCTCAGTCACTGCACTGTCTAACAATCTAGCTCAGTGTTAGGCTGACTGAAGATCCTGATCAGTTCCTCAGTCACTGCAATGTCTAGCCATCTAGCTCGGTAGTAGGCTGGCTAAGGATTCTGGTCAGTTCCTCAGTCACTGCACGGTCTAACCATCTAGCTTGGTGTTAGGCTGACTAAGGATTCTGGTCAGTTCCTCAGTCACTGCAATGTCTAACCATCTAGCTCGGTGGTAGACTGACCGAGGATTCTGATCAGTTCCTCAGTCACTGCACTGTCTAACCATCTAGCTCGGTGGTAGGCTGACTGAGGATTCTGATCAGTTCCTCAGTAACTGCACTGTCTAACCATCTAGCTCGGTGGTAGGCTGACTGAGGATTCTGATCAGTTCCTCAGTAACTGCACTGTCTAACCATCTAGCTCGGTGGTAGGATGACTGAGGGTTCTGATCAGTTCCTCAGTAACTGCAATGTCTTACCATCTAGCTCAGTGTTAAGCTGACTGAGGATCCTGATCAGTTCCTCATTCACTGCACTGTCTAACCATCTAGCTCGGTGGTAGGCTGACTGAGGATTCCGGTCAGTTCCTCAGTCACTGCAATGTCTAACAGTCTAGCTCGGTGGTTGGCTGACTGAGGATTCGGATCAGTTCCTCAGTCACTGCACTGTCTAACCATCTAGCTCGGTGGTAGGCTGACTGAGGATTCTGATCAGTTTCTCAGTCACTGCACTATCTGACATCTAGCTCGGTAGAAGGCCTGACTGAGGGTTAGGATGACTTCCTCAGTCACTGCACTGTCTAACCATCTAGCTTGGTGTTAGGCTGACTGAGGCTGACTCAGTCGCTGCAATGTCTAACCATCTATCTCAGTAGTTTGCCTGACTGAGGGTTAGTATGACCATCAGTCACTGCACTGTCCAACCATCTAGCTCGGTGTTAGGCTGACTGAGGATTCTGATCAGGTTCTCAGTAACTGCACTGTCTAACCATCTAGCTCAGCAGTAGGCCTGAGGGTCTGGATGACTTCCTCAGTCACTGCATTATCTAACCATCTAGTCCGCAGGAGGACCACTAAGGGTTTCAATCTATTCCTCAGTCATACATTGTCTGACCATCTAGCTAGAAACTGGATCTGACTGAGTGGTGAAATCACTTCCTGTGCCATAGAACGATATGTTTACATAATTATCCCATTTCACTTAAATTGTTAGTTTGACACAGAACTCTTTTATTAGTTTTATTTTGCAGTACCTACCTGAGAGAATCATGTGTAAGAAAACGGAGGGTGAAGCCCACGTGGTGTCCTCTAAGACCCAACAAGAGCCCCAGCAACGCGGAGGACTGTATCCTGTACAAAGACTACCCCGTCACCAACAGTGGATGTATGAGTGACCTTGACCTTGTGATGACCTTGTTCCAGGGGTCACCGTGAAGCCCACGTGGTGTCCTCTAAGACCCAACAAGAGCCCCAACAACGCGGAGGACTGTATCCTGTACAAAGACTACCCCGTCACCAACAGTGGATGTATGAGTGACCTTGACCTTGTGATGACCTTGTTCCAGGGGTCACCGTGAAGCCCACGTGGTGTCCTCTAAGACCCAACAAGAGCCCCAGCAACGTGGAGGGCTGTGTTCTGTACACAAACTACTCCGTCACCAACAGAGGTTGTAGGAATGACCTTGACCTTGTGATGACCTTGTTCCAGGGGTCACCGTGAAGCCCACGTGGTGTCCTCTCAGACCCAACAAGAGCCCCAACAACGCGGAGGACTGTGTTCTGTACAAAGACTACCCCCTCACCAACAGTGGGTGTATGAGTGACCTTGACCTTGTGATGACCTTGTTCCAGGGGTCACTGTGAAGCCCACGTGGTGTCCTCTAAGACCCAACAAGAGCCCCAACAACGCGGAGGACTGTGTCCTGTACAAAAACTACCCCGTCACTAACAGTGGGTGTATGAGTGACGTGGCTTGCAGCAACCTAGAGAACTTCTTGTGCTTGTACAGTGCAAACATTCGCTGAATAACATCTGCATGGGTTCTGGCGGCCTCTATTTTTGTCTTTTATTTAATGATTATTAAACGAAATTAGACTGAGCAGCTTTAAAAATATTAAACCACTGGCGCGGTGCCGAAACAGAAAATTTAAAGGTGGTACTCAGTCTTGCGGCTAGAGGCAAGTCTTGCTGGCCCTCGTAGTTAGTTCAGGCACCATTTATTTGTATAGATTACTCTAAGTTCTTAGACTTTAGTGGAGTTTTAAATCTAAATCTAAATCTTAATCCCAATTCATATGTCTTAGTATAAAAACTGTAATGGTATATTATATTGCACTTGTAAGACTACGGTCCCGTTGTCAATAAAGATCAAATTATTATTATTATTATTATTATTATTATTATTATTATTATTATTATTATTATTATTATTATTATTATTATTAGCATTTTGTAGGCCTGCATATGGTCTTTATTTGTCAAATAAAGCTGTACAGCATTGCATTACCAATTGCACCTCAACATCAATTGGAAAAATGAAAAAATGCAACGCAGTTTCAATTATAAATAAATAATAATTATGTATGATTGTGTTAAAGTACACTTATTAATTTTAGAAAGAATATGGTGTAGTTCAGAACGACACATTAGCACATAGCACATAGCACATAGCACATAGCACATAGCACATAGCACATAGCACATAGCACATAGCACATAGCACATAGCACATAGCACATAGCATTAGCACATAGCCCAGATCGACACAGAGGCGACACATTTCTCATAATTGTGCCAAAATAAATATTCTGGAAAATATTTGTTTTGAATGGATTTAATAAAGATTATCAATATCAATTATTTTGTATAAAACAATAATTTCTAAAAATTTACCCGAAAGGTACCCGGCGCCTCCACCAAAAACTGACCTCGAAAGGTCGACCCGCCCCTACTACTCGTCGAGATGTGTCTTCGATATTGCTATGACAAGACTTAATGTACTCCGACCTGGCATCCACTAATGATACTTAAAGGCTGGTCCACACAGATTTTTAAGACATACGATTTAAGGTTTAACGCGTAGTCGTAAAGTTGGATCATAGGAAACACGTACTGGCGTTCACACAAAGTTTTAGTTTTAAGACGTTGTTTTCATTGTTGTTTTTAAAACAACGTCTTAAAACCTTATGCATTATGTCTTCAAAATCTGTGTGGACCAGCCTTAACTACGTAGACGAACATGAACCTTTCAGACATGGCCTAAAGCCCAATTTCGACGGTTCAATGTTCCGCTCAATGTTCCTTGAATTCAAGGACAAAAAAGCATCACATAAAGTAGATTGTTGTTGTGTTTTATTATCTATGTATATTTCGATGCTTTTTTGTCCTTGAATTCGAGGAACATTGAACCGTCTTAATGCCGACATTACACGGCTCAATACTTTCGTCAAACTTATTGAATTCAAGAACAAAAGCGAATCAAAGACAGTTTGGTAAAAACTGCAACAATATAGCTTCTATTAATTGATGCTTATTAAACCGTGTAGGAGAGTTTTTAATGGCGCTTTACCTTATATTAGTTATACTCTAGGCTCCCGATCACTGGGTCGTTGTTCTCTTCAATCGATAAGATACGCATTCAGCCTAGACAATAATAATTATATGATTCGTTTCATTAAATTTAATGTAAAATTACACAAAATACATTTTACAGAACTTGGGCATGTGTGTTTCTCAAACTAATGAATCATATTGTTTTATCAATACTATACAATGTTGTGATGAGATAGATTATTTCATGTATCAAAACGACCGATTAATGATTACTTAAAATTATTAAATAAAATAATTTTATATAATAGTGTAACTGATTTTTAGCGTAGAACATATAACAATTTATCTGTTTCGTTGCAATGACCGTCTAAAGTCACAAATTCAAGAAAGTAAAATGTGATCATGAAATTATAAAGCATTTTCTAAACTACCTAATAACAACCGGAAGTATTCAAATCTAAAACACTATTGCTGTACATTCATGTTGCCAGCATTTATTTTGACCTTGACTTCAAGTGTCAAGGCCACGGTCGTCAAGGCTATGGGACAACTATTCTGGCAGGATGCAAAATTTGATAAGATCAGATATCCGCCTCTCTTGTTCCTCTTGTTCAGCGATTCCGCTTACGTATGAATAATATTCTTTGATTGACAACAAATTAGATAATGGGTGTATAAAAATATCGAACTTTATAATATTACCCCATAAAACCGGTTTCACTAAAACTTTAATCCCGAGATTAGCCGTAACCAAAGATTTTTCCGAACAAACATGGCGACTAAAAAATGACGCAATACATTATTAATTTCACGTTTGCTGAAACCATGGTAACCAATCCGAGATGGATCGGATAGAAAAAGTTTGGTAAACTCGGACATTAAGAATTAATTCTAAACTGTCTAAAAGATAATTCTATTATGTGCTTGGGTGGGAAGTAGGCCCTTAATTATTGTAATGTTGAAACTATGTAGTGGGCTTAGTGGGCAACTTGATGAGTCTTTCAACAATACATTAGGGATTGAAAAACTTGCGGAGTCTCTGAAACAAGTTCTACTTGATCTCCGCCTGGAGAAGGCTCGTCAAACTCCCAGCTTAAGTCGTCGCAGTCAGTTCCACAATGTTAAAAGTCACATGTTATTCAAATGGGAGAAACATGAAAGCAAACAAATGAAGTGATCTGTCAAATAGAATATTCTCCTAAAAAGGAAAAATCATATTTTATAATCGTCAATCATTGTATTCTATCAAAATGTCTCTTTTAGGTGTTTAACAGGGAAGGATACCTCTACGTCAAAAACCGCACAAAATTTTCATTTTTAAATTATATCACAAGAATGGGCTTCGAAATCGAAAATCTGAATCAACAGCGCACTGTAGTTTAGTAAGCCCTACAATTGAATGCTCTAAGTCGTGACTTATAATATAATCAGTATGTTTTTTTCTAAATAATTAATTGTATTACTAATTATCGAATTCTAATCAAAATACTACTCTAATGGTTATAATATTTTATTCAGTCTGTAGGGCTTACCAAAGCACAGTGCGCTGCTGGTTAAGATTTTCGATTTCTTGTTACAATCTTGAGATATAATTTAATAATGAACACTGTCTGTGGTTTTTGACGTAGAGACTATCCTTCGCCCTTTACAACGGATATTTAATTATTTTAACAGCTTTTTTAGTAGGATACAAAATTTCGATTTTGGTTCCCTTGCAACGACCTAACTTGGGAGTTCAACGAGCCTCCGCTAGGCGGAGATCAAGTAGACCTTGCTCTGAAAAGTCTCGTTAAACAGTGACAGTGCTCCATCTGTTGATAGAATATACCCAATACAATAGATACAACTTTTATAAAACAACTTGTTGAACCACACTCTGTTGTCAGCCTGTGGAAGGGTGCTAATCAGTACTCGAAATATTGCGTATTAAGTTTAATCTTGACAAGGACCAGTGTATAGTCCAACAAGCAGTTTTAGAACATTTCACCTATTCTACATGTATCTTTTATAATAGATAAATCTTTGCTCATCAAAATGATAATCCGATCATGAGCCGCGGCTTTATTATAAATAAAGTAACGTCTTTTCAATACGGTTGACTTAAATAACAATAAAAGTCATCCAAAAAGAAAATAATGTGGTATAGATTATGAAATATGAATTAATAATTATGAATTAAAAATTATGAAAGATACAAAAAACGTATGTGTTACTTCTTGCTTTGGCCGTATAAATTATGGCTATGAATCACTATTGATCCCTTCAAATTAAAAAGCACCACATCACAAATAAAAATTGAATTCGTTTGTAGAACTTAACAAATACCTCGGCTGGTATTGTTCCCCTTGCTCCTATTAAGAGCCCAAGAACCTCGATTTCTTTGATATTATATTGTCAAAAAAAAATGCTACAGTTGCTTCATATATGTCTTTCTTCTCTTGGTCCACCATATCTGCATATCCAGTCCAGCTTCATCTTCACACAGTATGGTGGGGTTAAGCATATATACCCGTGGTTTGTACCACTAGGTTAATGGCAATTATGTCCACACGACGGCTACTGTCTTTGGCTATACTACACGCCTCACACACACGGCTGTTGTAGGGAGCTTGCAATAACGTCATTTCCGGTATCGCACGGTAGCCATACTGAGGTACTCTGTAAACATTTGTTTACGTTCTTCCGACTCTTCATTGTTGCAATATTGCAGATGTCCTTTGACTGACACATCAACTGTTTTCAAACAAAGGTTCCGTATTATGACTGAAAACAAAATAAGAACGCGTAAACTCTGTTTGAAGACAATCATTAGCATGTGTTATCATTTTCTTGAACTTTTACCTGCACACATCAATCTATACGGCTTAAAACTGTGATATTTCCTGGATAGCCTATGTGTCTTCTATTGACAGAACAAATGTAAACAAGCAATGTGTACCTCATAATGGCCGCCACGTGACGTCTATTGAAAGCTACCTAGTACATTTCGCTTGTTAAATTTTATCTTCGCAAAGTTTTAGCACCAGAACACGAGAGATATTTTTGAAGCAATGTCTGCGTTGATACCGGGTTATCATATGAGGAAACAAAATCTGTGTGTGTTCAAGTTGTGGGTAATCATTGAATGCTGTAATTTTCAATCTATCTAACGAGTTTTTACAGGATAAGGTAAATAAATATATTGCTGAAATAATGTTTTAAATATATTGCTCGACTGGCCACTACATGTGCAATAAGGTCATGGTGGATTATATGGGAATATGGGGGTAGGCCTATGGGGAGATATGGTATGTTTATAGTCAACAATTTGTTGCCAAGATTAAGGAAGACCATCCTGTGATCCAGAGAATACCTGTTGATATGGTTACAAGTAAATGCGAAGTTAAAGAATTTGAATATCTAATTTACTGGTGACCAAATCATCTATTGACCCTTTTGTCAAATAATACTATACCCAAGAACGATATTTTAATTTAAATAGCTGAAACAACTATACTTGCCCCAAGATTACCTTACATGTGTTTTCGTCACAGGCGAGGCACTCGTAGCCAACCAGCGAACCGGCCGAGACAAGCGCGCGCAAATACCGATCGCTGATTGGCTACGAACCCGTCACCTGTGACGAAAGCACGTGTAAAGTAGTTTTGGTGCAACTGTAGCTTAGATCTGTTAACTGTTCGTATCAATCATGTTTTCAATCCCTAAACCGATTACAAACAACTTTCGTTACTTTCTCTCTTTCGACAGCATTTATCCTTGTCTTGTTTTTAGCAAAAAATTAGTTTTGTATGAATATTTCTCAATGTATGTCAAAATATCGCCGGGTATGATTAAATCGTTCAATAATGACGTCATTGACATGTTAAGATCTCGTTCCTAAGTATTTACCATGTAGACCCACCAAAACAATATACTTTTGTATTTCCTGTGAGGTAATATCCGGCATCGTGACAAAAGTGACGAGATTACAATAGTATCGATCGTTGTAGCAATGACTACTTTCACCATTCTACAACACCCTCCTATACACTCAAAAATTTCAAAATTGAAAATTTAGAGAGTTTTATGTTATGAAATGTTGCGTTTGAAGGTTATATCGGGCTTAACTATCATCGCACGTTTGTGGCGGATCATTCGTGTTTGGGCATCTGCAGACTATAGTGGCGAGAAACAAACTACACATGGCTAACTACGTATTACTGTCGGTAGCTGGAATATTACTGGGGGTGAGTAAGAAGGGATATGATTCAGTGAACTTCCAAGGGGCAGAAACAGGTACGCAAACACGTATCTTATCAAATACACGTCAATAAATTTCGGTGGAATTTATAAGGTTGAACATATCTCAACAATGGAATGTAGTTGAATGTTACAAAGTTACCAAGTAATCTTACTCACGGAATAGATATGACAGAGATTACAGAAATAACTCAATATTGTAAGACCTGAACCGTCCTACTACAACAAAACAAATTGGTGACATGCTGAGTTTAATATTCAGATTAGAAACCCAAAGATACAGAAACACGTGACGTAAATTTGTATAAGAGGCGATAGCTTGTAGGCAAGGAATAATATTTGAATTTGTTTTGTTGATTCTCTCCAATGAGTTAGTCCAAGACGTTCTGATTCTCCCAATGAGTTAGTCCAATACGTTCTGGTTCTCCCAATTTTAATAAAAATAAATAAATAAATTCACATTTAGAGTCTACCCTGTACCCACTCAGTTACGAAACTGATTTTCACTGGGGGACTTCAATTATGTATTTTGTTTTAAAATAGTCTATTTGCCAGTGTGTGAATGAGCAAAAACAACAGTAGTTTCTCTCTTTAAACATTAATTACGAATAGTATTTATAGGACATTCCACTGGTTGGAATTCATAGTCGGCCCCTACAGCTAGGGGCGCCCATTGTTACCAAGGTAACGGTTGTTTCCATGTAACCGGATCTAGCAGCTCATAGGGCCTATCCCAAGGGGCGCCTGTTGTTGCTAAGGATTGGTTTTCAATGTGGGAAATAACATGCCTGAATCTTATCTGGCAACAACAGGCGACCCTAGAGGTAGAGGACGACTATGAATTCAAGCATGTGTTTTCTCACAACAATTGAAAGTTGAATGTGTCATAAAATTAAAATGATAATAGGAAATGCATTCACGATATTGTCGAGCGATGCAGGTTTAAAGTACTACGTAGAAACTGATCATCGTGTACTAACTTCTGGAAAACGATTTTGTTTCCTTTTTATGTATATAGATGTCGACTAGAAGTGAAGCGTTAATATTATCTCATCTACATTTCATAATGTGGTCCGCGAAGTAATAACTACCGGTCAACGGAGTGATGATGCATTTGTATTTTGATATATTACACAACGTGGTTTGGGTTCAACGACATATTGGCAAACAATTTAAGAATGAAACGGATAAATCAAACAATGGTATCTATTACAATTAGGATTCGAATCTTATCATTTTGATGGTGTGACCCAGTTAAATTAACAATTGAACAGTATACTGTCACCGTAGACAGACAAAGACTTTCACTTTCATCACTATTGTAGTAAACACACAACTTGTGGTGCAATGACCTGCTGAGTCGAGAACTTTCTAATCAAAATTCTACAAACTCGTCATTACATAATAACTAATCTTTAATCACAACTTTCGTTTCTGCCTTTCACTGTGGGCCAATAGGTCCTCCATTGTGCTACGTTGACGTGTACGAGTTTTAACCTTGTCGTCGTGTTTCATCCCCTTAAACGTGACCTTGGCAATATTGTCTTAGGAATAGTAAACGGTGACTTTGGAGCCGTCCTAGAAACGAAGCACTCAATAAATTCAAAGTTGTTCTAAATCGGCCTTGTTGATTCAGGCATCTGTCCGCAGGTGTTCGCACTGTCCAATCACTGACTCATATGTTTCGTATTTGAAATATCGATATTTAATTGGTTATCGCTCATTCGTCGATGGTGTTCGGAGCCTTTAGGGTTGGTTTAGTATCTTTAAATTCCTCCACTGAAAATCAGTTTTGTTACTGAGTGGGTGGACTCTAAATATAAATTTAATTATTTTATTTTTATTTATGTTAGCGTGGTGGAGGTCCGACTCCTTGTGGGGGTTAGTGAAGTCTTTGATTCAGAGAAGCCGCTCTACCAGAGTAAATGAGCCGGGCTAGAACGCCATACTACTACGCAACAATATTGTATAACTCGATCGTTACTACATTACTGTATTTTTGTTATATCAGCTTTGCCGAATAATTTCACAATGATTGGTCTATGTGAATGATATATAAATACCAATATGGTATTTATGGAGTTTGCTTTTAAACTTCGAAATTTAACCTTTATATTTGAAGAAGGTGTCATTCATTTTTGTTTTGTGAATGAAACCTTTCAATTATATTAATACTATGAATAAAATCCATTATATTGAAGTTTGCGAAGAATCCCAAATAATTTCGATGACTATAAAAAGCTCAAATTGTTTATACACATTATCTTAATGCTGCAACATAAAAAAACAGCGAGTTTTTAGTGTATTTTTTGGAAAAACGTGAGCTTAAAAAGTGTAACAGCACACTCCATTAAATACCAATATATATCATATTAATATACATATTGTGTTGATAAAATTTTGAATTTTCTATTATCGCCTCTGTTCTGGCATACATCTACATTAAGGCGGGTCCTAAACGTGATAAGTAATGCATTATTCATAGCCCATAAGCACATACAGACGCGGTACACATAAAAACGTAAGCAAAAACGTTTAGACGAAGATATGACATTCTTTGAAGTTCTTTGGAGAGTGTAGCTATAAGTACTGTATTGCATTTAATTGGAAATTATTGGGCCTAGGCTACTAACGATACTTAGGCCCGGTTTTTAAATCGGTCATTAACGGGGCCGTTAGGTGACGGTCCGTAATCTGTAACCCAAAAAACCCTATGCAGATAACGGACCGTCGCAGCTAACGGCCCCATTAATGACCGATTGAAAAACCGAGGCTTAAAAGATTAATGTTCTAATACCACGCAACTAAATTTGTTATACGTATTCGTAATTGAATGTATTAGTAGTCTTACATTTTAAAGTAGATGGTATTTTGAGTTTAAACTCAAGATTTTATTAGTTGTTTTTAGATTTTAGTCGTAAATATATATGGCACTACTTTGGTATCCATTAAACCAAATAATTATGTCTTATCACTAAGGTCCCTATTCATAATCGTCCCCTTTCCCCTAAGAATGCCCGCTATTGCTATGGATTTGTTTTCCATATGCGAAATAACATACGTGAAACTGTTACCTGGCAACAACAATTGCCCCTGAAGACAAGGGACGACTGAATTCCAGACTTCCAATAAGCACTTTTCATTGAATGTTATGCCTCATCTAATACACATTAAGTTTCTGAGAAGACCGACAGTTATACTATTCATAGGTTGCACGTACGTTACATCTTTGCGTGTGGCGGCCACATTTTTGATCAAACTTTTACGTTTCCATTGCGAAACAATTGAAGGCTGTTGTGGTAAAACACGGTAGTGCTTAGTTCTTTCAAATTCAGCATGTTTTTTTTTAAATAAAATTGGTATGTATGACATTTTTTTATTTTGGTATTACTTATGATTACTTTATTATCTCCTAGTAAGGCTTATCTATTAAATTTGAATAGTATTTGCCAATGACCTAGGATTGGATCTCCGCCATTGTGTCGCAATCATGGCCGCTGTGACGTCACGTGGGAACTATGAATATATGTATGTGTGCGCTACTGTAGTTGCAGAGTCTGCCGTACGGCGCCGCCAAATGTTCCCCACTAGCGTCCGATGGGCAAACAGTGATCACCTGCGGTCGGGCCTTCTTCATCCTTCTGATCGGAGTGGTCATGCCCGTCGACTGCAAAGTACCGGTCATCACAGGGGTCACGGCCACCTATACATGTCCAGCCGGCTTCAAGA
>OX246738.1:98506025-98844749 GCA_945910005.1 Isoperla grammatica
CTACTGCGGCATCAGGTAGGATTGCATATACACATACAACCAGCTATACATCAGATAAATTAAGTAGGTACTGAACTACTGATTTAAAACATCAATGATTGAATTTAATACCCAGATGCAAAACATCCACTACTATAAGGCGAATCCTCCGGTAGCTATTGTTTTGTTTTATTGATGCTAATTTTCACATGGGAAAAAAATTCAGTATCAATCAGGTGATTCCCTAATGTAGGGTGCATCAATGCATTTGGGTCGAGTAATAGTCAGATTGAAATGTATTTATGTTGTTGTGTGAGTACATTATTTCGCTCTCCCTTCCAGGTACCAGCGTTTCAACATTAGCGCCTATTAAGGGCGGTGGTGGAGGAACCGGTAAGTCGTGAACCTCAACTCCATGGCCCAGATTCACAAAGGTGCCTAAGTGCTAAGACGTCCTAGTTTAGGCAAATCTTAGTGATATAAATCACCAATATGTCGTTCTGCAATGTTATAAAAATAAAATATAGAAGAAAATGAACACTTTAAATTTTAATATTTGATTTGTGAATGTGTATTAATACCTAGACATGATTTATCTTGATTTATCTAGCTAGGATTTGCTTAACTTAGGACAACTTAGAGTTACGCATCTTTGTGAATCCAGAAACAGGGTTATCCGTTAGCAAATATTGCTATAATCAACGCTGTCGCCGTGGCATATCATAAAAAATGAGTTCTGCAAAAAATGTTCATTACCAAAAAATATCATTATTATCACTTGAGCAATACATGACAGATATGAGATTTTTTAAACACTTTCAAGAAGGATAGAAAGAAAAAGGCGGTGCTCCACGAAATTGGCCATTATTATAACAGTTAATAATATGTCTTGTCTAGTATTATTACTATTCGCTGATCCTTGTTAAACAATTACAATTAAAATCTATTTTATCTTCAACAGGCACGACACGCAGTACTGAGTTACTGATCAACTTTCGAAATATTGCTTGTTTGTTGTAATTGTTTGAGAGGAACAGCTTGAATGCGTCAGTTGATATTATCTTGCAGGCTATACAACTTCAATTTTGATATTATCTTGCAGGCTATACAACTTCAATTTTACTTTCTTTTCCAAAACGTTATCTTGTAGACGTCTTAACTATTATTAGTATTCAATTTTTACTTCATTTACTATAACTATTTACTTTTATCTTTACTCTTTACCAAGCTCATACTGCACTCTTCTGTTACCTCTTGAGTCTTGAGCTACAACTGTTCTACTCAGGGCCGGTTTCACCAAGTTTTTTAACTCCTTTTAACCGATATGCGGAGAGAAAACTTGGCGATTCCGATGTGTTTTGAATATAATGTTTGCTGAAACCATGGCTACCAAACCAAGCTTTCCATATCGGAGCTTAAAAAAATTGATGAATTGAGACCTAAGTTTCGCTTCCAATAACTATAACAGACTGCGTATGATGATTCTAGTACCCTTCGGCTACAAGCAGGTCACCGGTATTGGCAACGTGAAGATCTACACTACCGCTATGCCCTACACGGGGGCGAAGTTTTCCTGCCGAATGGATGGCGGTGACCTTCTGTACTTCAAGACTGACCCTCAGAGGGTCGCTATAGCCCGACTGCTGATGAACACCCCTGGCATTACTAGTTCTTTCTTCTACATGGGGGCGGAAGACGCACTCCTAAAGGGTACCTTCGTGGCGGCAGACGGTGAGCTATGGGACTATAGTTTATACCAGGCTGGCATGTCACCATAGAAACCGGTTCGTGTAGGGGACATATTATTGTCCACCCCTTGAGTAGCGCTGTGCGAGATGTTGATGTGATTTGTCTTATTCGTGGAAAAAAAGATAATTGAGCCTGGCTTCCTTTAAATTTACCTTGTTGTTGTCCAAGGTTCAAGAGTCCAGACGATGAGAGCTATTTCCATTAGGGGACTCTAAAGTAAAATCGCCACATCTCGCTGTGACATGCCGGCCTGGTATGGAGTAGGGCCAATACACCGATTAGTATATCTACGAACCAGTTAATCTTTTCAGATACCGTGTTTATTTTCTGAAACCAGCATCTCAGAGTTGAGCAACCAGCACTATACCAACCCGAACCAAATGTGTGTTTTGCAGAGCATTTTTACTACTCATCTCATTTCTACATTATTAACTTGATCACGCTCATATTCTTAATGATACTGAGCTTATAAATACGTTGCGTTTTTGTTGAAATGCAATTAAGTGTGAACACAAACAATTTTTAAACAGGGACATAAATTAGTACAAAATTACCAATTTTAGGGATGTTTAGAACAAAAAAATAACAATGCGTGCAATAATGTAACAAAAAACTAAAGGTACGTAAAACAACAGCTGTTTAGTTCGTGTTGGTGATTTATCACCAGCGTTAGTGCAATAATATCAATATGTTTATATGCCATAAGACAAAGGTTGTCCCTCTGCTTCCGTAAGGCCACCTAAACTGCCAAGATTGATCAGATATTATCTTTAGGTCAACTTCTAGCTTGTTGTAATAAACCAGGAGTTATACTGATGCTTTGGGTCGTGTTGGCCAAACAGAACTTACTTTTGTGCATGTAGTTTGTTGGTACGAAAGTACTGCACGCCGGACGCTCAGAGTGCTTTTCTGGCCAAACAACCATTACTCTCGATTCACAACAAATACACATAAACGAGAATTACGTTTTAGGAAGATAAAACGTGAAAGATCTTACGACAGAGTACGACCACTTTTTTAAACGTTAATTTTGCGTGTTTTTTTTTTTTTAAAGTGAGACTACCCGTTCTAGAGCTGCATTGCTACAACAAGACGGTAACTGTTTCAGGCACGGCTGCTACACCAGTTCTGTGGTGTCAAGGCGACCCCAACAACGTAGCCAGTGGCGGCTGCATGGTCTACTCGCACAACTACGCAGACGGAAGCGGCTGTATGCGTGTCACATCGTGTGTACCGCCACAGAGCTTCATTTGTTTGATACCAGGGTAGTGGCACGGTCTTCCACACTGACATTTCAACAATATAAACAAGGACATATTCTTGTACGATCGATTCAGTGATTTATAAGCAGCTTTATTGCAATAACATCAATGCTATCATTACTTGTGTAGTTGCCATAAGACAAGGGTTGTCCCTCTGCTTCCGTAAGGCCATCTAAACTGCAAAGATTGGTAAGATATTATCATTAGATCAACTTCTAGCTTGTTAAACCAGGAGTTCTACCGATGCAATGGGTCGTGTTGTTATTATAATAAAGGCAAAAATGTGACGTAGTAGAGAAAATGAAGGGCGTAATGCGATTGCGATTGTATAGCTATCGAAATGATACTGTAGGTTGACTATAGTACGTGTAGACACAATGCTTAGCCCTATTTCAAGACCAACTGAAAGCTTTGCTCTGTATCACCCATAATTAGTTTGAACGGGTGTTGGCCTAGAGATACTCACATTTTAATAGCATGTAATGTCACTATAGAAGCAAACCTCCGCCAGGTGAGTTAAGTGAGAGCAATGTCGCATATGCGCCATGACTTTCACTTTCGATGCACAGTTGATTTTTGTTTGCAATACATATTTTGGATGGCGTTCGGTCTAAGTTGAACTGTTTCAAGGTAGGCGAAACGCCAAAAGTCTAAAAAATGTATCGTGGAAATATGTGACTCACTTTTCTATGGCGACAGTGTTGATGTTATTGCATAATCGCAGTGGTGGTTAGGAAGTCTACTCTATATTTGTAATTAATCAATAACGTTTTATAAAAAAAGATTGAAAAGTGACTAAAAAAACAGTGATGTTATTGAAAAATACTTTTTTTTACTTCGTTTTAGTCATAGAAAGTGCACAAATTTTGTATTTTTGACATGTACATAGGATGTAAGTTAAAGTTAGGCAAGATTTATGATACTTAGTAGGGGATTGGGCTAAACTTCTATTGCTCACGCCTGAACCTGTGGTTCAGAAAAGGCTCAATCATTTTATAATATGGTACAGTAGACCACAAATCCATTCATTAACTTCATTTCTCAATCACAGACCGAGTTTAGCCATGTTTATATGTGTTATAAACATTGTAGATTGAAGAAGAGAAATTATTTGTCGACTCAATATCTTTGCGGTTGAAGTGCGTGGAAAGGGTAATGACAGTGAGGGACAATTGATGATGTCACTCGAGTCAAATAGCATTGCCTAAATTCACAAAGATGCCTAACTCTAAGTTGTCTTAAGTTAGGCAAATCCACCTAGATAAATCAAGATAAATCATCTTTTGATATTACTACACATTTAAAAATACAATATTATTAGTTAAATTGATGATATTTTACTTTATTTTATCTTTATTGACATTGCAAAACGACATTGGCATGATTTATATCACTCAGATTTGGCTAAACTAGGACGTCTTAGCACTAAGGCACCTTTGTGAATCTGGGCCCAGGTAAACGGGTATCTAACCGTTCGTATAAAAAAGAAACTTAATAAAACAGGTGAATCACTAATAATAAGCAATGACCCTCCTTGCTACCACCTCCACGAGGCACGGGTGAGGGTGAGAGTCGCGAGTAAGAAGGACGATCCCTCCATCACAAGTGTCTTGTTCATAACAGCAACTTTTGATGGAGTTAAACATTATCATTTCTTAATTTTATCATAAGACAAAATAAACACGAAAAATATAGATACATTTTATTTTGCAGCTTAGTGCTAAAATTATATAACTAAGGCGAGCACATTGCTCTAAAGGCGGTAGTTTTAAAATACAATGATGATATTTGAGGTTTTTATTCCATATTTTTTGTAAATTTTCTAATCGAGACCAGTTTTTTATTTTAAATACCCGATTTATTATGTATCTGTTTCGTGATTATTTCATAAATCTGTGAATAATTGAACAAAATGATAACATTTAAGTCCATAAATTAAGTTTATATTTCAACAAGCTGTGACTGTGAGAGTTGTAGAAATAGACTGTGAAGCTTGCGAGCACTGTCACAGTTGCTCGTTGAGGTGGTAGCGAGGAGGAGAAGTAGTTACTAGGAATTTGATTATTTTGTGTTGTAAATTACGCAATTCAGGTAAAAATTTATAACCGACAGTAGTATTCGCTATACAAACACATGTACCCGACTTGTTCTTCTAGAATCTAGACTGCAAAAAGTATTTATCTCAAAGCTTTCAAGTCCTGGGCCTGGATTCACAAGAAGTCTTATAGGTCTATTTCTGGTAACTCTAAGATCGGCCTAACTTTGAACTTCTAGTGAAAACAGCCCTTGCCTTCATGAAGAAGTTATTATAATTCCTGGTAGGAACTAAGACACAATGAACATTCCAAAAATATGCTTTAAAAATCTATTCACGGATATTGGCATGGACTCACAAGAGTTTCAATGTTAGGCCAGTCTTAGAGTTACACCGAAAAAGACCCCTGGTCAACGGAGAGTAATTTGAAGAGTGTATGGCATCTTCTTTTCTTAAAAGAGGTAACGTAATTCAGATTGAAGCATGGAGAGTAAGGGACACATATTTTGACTAATCCAGTTTATTGTTCTTATTAGTTATTTGTTCTCATTATTAGTTTATACATTATGTTATGCAAACTGGGATACATTGTGTATATATGTCATTGAATGTATATTTCTATCACTTCTAGTTTTAAATGTTAATACATTACTTTTTTACATAATAGTGTGTGTACTGATATTTAAACATTCCAATGCAATTATTTTATTTCAGGAGAACTCACGGAGACAGAGGTAACGTTTAGAAACCTGTTGTATCCCATTCCCGTACAGAGAAATTTTAAAATCTATATACGTAGTTAGACAGTGACAGTTCTCCGTCTGCTGCTAGATCAATAGATCAATAATACAATAGATAAAGACAACTGATCATGTCATTCAAAGTTAGAATCTGTTTACCAAACCCTGGCCAGAGGAAATACACTACACACAAACATGGTTGATATTTCTGATACACAGATTGATAAATACAGTTCGCTTCTTACGTTTATATCTTCGCAATGATTTAGTGTTGAGTGATTAATATAGGGTAGAGGCCCAAAGCCATCTGCAGTTTGTCTACCGCGTCTTACCGTCCAACATATTTCAGTTGGGTAGTAGATTTCATCAAGCGTACACAACGACAGAGCTTTCGGCTGTCTTGGCATATCTTCGGCGAAGTAGCCGACCAATCAGGCGTCGCTTGGCGAACCTCTACTACCCGACGAAAAGTATGTTGGGCAGTAAAAGGCGGTATAGGCAACCCAAGACCACCTTACATATGCTTTCGTCACATCCGGGGTATTCCTAGGCAATCCGCGATCGGTATTTGCGCGCTATTGTCTCGGGCGGTTCGTTGATTGGCTAGGAATGCCTCGGATGTGACGAAAGCATGTGTAAGGTTGTCTTGGGTTGCCTATAGACTAACAGCGGATGGAGTCGGGCCTCTACCCTATATTACTCACTCAACGGTTTTAGGAACAGCATACGTAATGAGATATTTTTTAAGCAATGTTTAGACCGGGTTCTTATAAGAGAAAACAAAATGTAAATTACTAAACCGAAATATTTGAATTGTTGTGTGTAAATAATTGTTGTACACTGTTAATTTCAATATAACAACCTTTAACAGGATATGGTGGATAAATATATTGCTGAAATAATGTTTTAAATGTATTGCTCGACTGGCCCTTATTTATAGAATCAGGTATGTTGTCTAGGGGTATGGGGGTATTGTTAGGAAAGACCTACCTGTTGATATGTCTGCAACTGAATGCAAAGTTAAATAATAGGAATGAGCGTCTCAGGTCAAAGCTGAAGTAGGTTGCAGCACCTGTCCTGAAGGGTCTAACTTTGTAATTCATTCCATGGTAAATATTGTCGTTAGTCAACTGTCTAACTGTCAAAAGACAATATGTTTGTTTTTTATCTATAACAAAGGTATTCTCTGTCAAAAACCTTGTAAAACATTACTACAATGGATGATTAATATTTAAAAGTATTAAATATAAACGGCTTGGATGTTTGAATTGAGAAAACGAGGTGCAAAGATCGAGTTGGACCCTTCAGTACTGCTAGCGCTGCGAGCGGCAGAAAGTCGCGCCTGAGACGCCCATTGATGTGTTGCAGGAACCTTACAACAATGTCCTTGGTGGCCATACTGGTGCTTTGTTAATGTTTGAGTATGTTGCCATGGAGAAACAGTTGAAGCCAATGGGCGTCTCAGGTCAAAGCTGAAGTAGGTTGCAGCACCTGTCCTGAAAGGTCCGACTTTGTAATTCGTTAGTCAACTGTCTAACTGTCAAACGGTAAAATGTTTGTTTTGTATCTATAACAAAGGTATTCTCTGTCAAAAACCTTGTAAAACATTACTACAATGGATGATTAATATTTAAAAGTATTAAATAAAAACGACTTGAATGTTTGAATTGAGAAAACGAGGTGCAAAGATCGAGTTGGACCCTTCAGTACTGCTAGCGCTGCGAGCGGCAGAAAGTCGCGCCTGAGACGCCCATTGTGGTAGAAACCAAAAACTAATTTCATTGGGATTACGAGTGTTTTTTTTTGTATAATTACTATTAAAACTGTTTCGTTTGTAAATTTTAGATTTTTATGTGAATTTCATATGTATTTTAACTACAAACTTTGCTTTTATGCAAATTAAAATCATACCCGCTCACCTTCTTTGATTAATGACATCAGTATAGCCGCTGTGACGTCACATGCAAACTATCAATACGTATTTTCCTGGTGACGAAATATTTTGAACTCTTTTGTCAAACTAACATAATCAAAACCATTTTTAGTGTATACACAAGAATCAATCTATAACTGTTCATATTTATCTTGTTTTTAAACCATGAACCGATTAGAAACAATTTCCATTATATTGTCTATTTCGGCAACATTTCTGCTTGCCTTCTTTTTGGCAACAAATTAGTTTTGTATCATTTCTAAATAACAACAGGTGAGAATAAACAGTGTCATCATTGACAAGAGTTAAGATCTCGTTCCCAAGTATTTGTCATTGAAAAGTTCCGCCAGAACAATATGTTTGTGTATTTCCTGTATAAGGTCACATCCGTTTATGTGACACTAGTGGAGTAATTACAATAGCGCCGACCGTTGTTGAAATAACTGCTTTAATGCTTGTGTTTTAATTTTTTTTTATTGAAAACAGTCAGATGTATTCATGTTGTGAAACATTGGGTATATTAAGGTCAACGGTTATATGGGGCCAACCGATTGGCGCACTTTTGTTGTGAAGGCATTCGTGGTTGGGCATCCGAAGACTCTGGTGGCGAGAAACAAACTACACATGGCTAACCACGTATTACTGTCGGTAGCTGGAATATTACTGGGGGTGAGTAAGAAGGGGATGTGGTTCAGTTAACTCCCAAGTGGCAAAAACAGGTATGCAAACACGGATGTCACGTCAATAAATCTAGAGGGAATTTATAAAGATGAACATTTCTCAATAAGGTAATATCAAAGGTTATACAGGTCTTTATAATCTTTGGTAATATGATTAAATGTTACCAAGTTACTCAGTAACCTAACTTACAGAATATCTATCACCAAAGTACTTACATGAATAATATTGAATAATACCTAGGTTTACCTAAAAACAAAATTGTCATATGACAAATTACAAACTTAAAAATACATCTAGGTAATAAATTGTGAACAAAGAAGTAAAGTTTGTTTTGACCTAGACTAAAACGTTGCACATAGTTTAGAGTAGTCTCACTTTGACAGTGTGCACACGTAAACATGAACGCACTACTTCTAGTGTTGAGTGAATAATATAGGGTAGAGGCCCAACTCCATCGGCAGTTTGTCTACCGCCTTTTACTGCACGAAATACTTTAGTCGGGTAGTAGAAGTTCGCCAAGCGACGCAATTACGGAGTCTGATTGGTCGGCTACTTCACCGAAGATATACGAAGACAGCCGACAACTCCGTCATCGCGTCGCTTGGCGAACTTCTACTACCCGACAAGACTAAAGTATGTTGGGCAGCATAAGGCGGTAGACAAACTGCCGATTGTGTTGCGACTCTACCCTATATTACTCACTCAACGCTTCTAGCCTACGTCTATGTACAAAAAAAGGATACGAAATCGTATTGCGGAAACAGTACACGATGCGTAGAAAGGACGTCAATCCACCTACATCTTTCAAAATCGCAATTATAAGACACATGCAAGACGATTGAAGTTTAAGAGGGCTGTGGTTAACTCTATCCATGGGTCCTAAATCAATTTTGAAAATGGAGAGGAAACATTGATATTTCAAACTGCTACATCGGATGGTTCACCAAGATATAGAGCGCATGGGAATATCCTACTTGTCCTAGATACTATTCATGTAATGATTATGGGTCTCACTGAGAGCTGCGATCACCCCAGGCTACGAAAATTCGTTTCTTTCACTAGCCCAGGCTGTACTGTCATATCCGATTAGTGAGGTTGATTGTAACTGGGAAACACTCTTGTAATTATTGTAAAAGCTCTGACGGGTTTTCTTAGAATTTCTATTTTGAAAAACTATTAAAATTTTGTTATTGAAGTCCGAATGGATACAACGAAAACAATAAGCAACCCTCTACCAGTCAGCCCTTAATGCTAGAAACGGTCGTTTTTACAACCGTTGAGTGGAGAAAGATTGAATGACAAGATAATATCACAAGGACATGTAAGTGAACATAAAGAAGACTTTAGGGGGTACACAAAACAGTCGTCAAATTGGAAACCGTGCCATTTCTCGCGCTCGCAGAGAAACCCATAATATGTAATGTAGTTGCAGAGTCTACCGTACGGCGCCGCTAAATGTTCCCCGCTGGCGTCCGACGGGCAAACAGTGATCACCTGCGGTCGGGCCTACTACATCTTCATGCTCGGATTGGTCATGCCCGCCGACTGCAAACTACCTGTCAGTACAGGGGTCACCGCCACCTTCACATGTCCTGCCGGCTTCAAGATTCTGCAGGACTACACCAAGATATCCTGCCGTGCAAATGGCCAGTGGGGGAAATCACCACCTACATGCACCAATTGTAAACACATTATAATATATTATTTGAAGACCTCAAATCAAAATAGGCGATTATTTAACAAAAGAGCAAGCTTTTAAAGATCATTCACAATCGGTTATATGGCGTAAGGCGTATGGTTTAGGGAATATGCTAAGAAATGTCAAAGCATTGAACTTTTTATGCCTAACGCCTTACGTCGGGTTGTGAACAGTTGCATTGAAATATACACATTGCAATATTAAACCATACGCCTTAAGCCTTATAAACAATTCTAAATGATCCTTCAGAAGTTGTGATTTCCCTACCAGATGACATTTTTCGATGTTGCCAAGTCGATGGTCTTACAAGTGTATCGTGGAACTTTTAACTTTCTTTCGAAATTAACAATGGAGTAGAACGGGTGACAAAATAATGCATTGATGAATAACGGTGATGTGACAACTGTGTAAGGATAGGGTTGGTCATTTAGAGGTGACAGACCCACTTATTCCGCAAGAGCGATTTGGGATTCGTCGACGGTTTGTGGTCTTAAACTTTACCATATACTGCACTTGCTCCGAAAAAAATTCTTACATATGTATTCGTTGTGGACAGTGTTGTGACTTATCTAGATAAAATTATCTAGATAACGTATCTAGATAAAATATGTCATCTATTATCTTTATCTAGCTAAAATTTTTGGTGTTATCTTTATCTTTTATCTAGATAAAAATACAGATTATCTTATCTAAAATTTTAAGCTTTTAGATAAAAAAAATAGATAAAATGTTTAACTATAATATAGATACAAAATAAAAATAAAATATACCATTTTTCAAAATGAAAAATACTTCTACTGGTTTTCCCCTTTTTTGAAAATGGCGGCAATTTGTTATTAAATTTTTGTTATTAAAATCCATCCACATTATGATAGACATGGAAAAAAATAAGTAAATATTGCTTTTTAAGAAACATGTCAATAACTCAATAATATCATTATTATCTTTTATCTTTTCAAAATTATCTAGATAATGATTTTAATCTTTTACCTATTATCTAGATAATTTTTTACACTTTATCTTTTATCTTATCTAGATAGTTTTTGGGGGAATCATCTTTATCTTTATCTAGATAAAAAATAGATTATCTAGTCACAACACTGGTTGTGGATGACTGATTCGTGGCCAACCAGCGAACCAAATTTTCAAGTACCGATCGCTGATTGGCCACAAACCACTGTTCACTGACTAATGCATCGGTAAGGTTGTTTCAGGGAAAATATACATCAAAACCTTACTTGGCTCATCTTGTTTCAAACATAAAAAACTATACGTAGATGTGTGCCTATGTATATTAGGTACTTTTGAAACTTGATATAGGTAGCAGTTGCTCATACCATGCACAGCAGAGACGATATACTAGGGAGGGGCCTGGCCCCTCAGGCAACACTGCCCCCCCCCCTCCCCCTATTGCCCCCAGAAAATATAATTACTCGTTTCTGAATTCAAACAAAAGTCAATCTAACTTATAAAAATCATCAGCTCCCATATATGCATATCAAACAAACTGTTGGCTTAAAAAATGTGTCGATTTGATAGGCGTTCTCAATCCGCCCGCACCCCAACCCCCAAAGATACAACAACAGATAGTCCCCAAAGATACCTTTCATGCTCTTTTTCAGTATTCTGCAGCTAGTGCAGTTTCTCGAATCTCGATAGACACGAACTTGCTCTTAGCGGAGTTACATTGGAAATAATATAGTTATGTCAAAATGACCTGCCAATGTACAGACACATAAAACAAATATATTCACTATGTATTTATTTGTTTAAATTACCAAAATTATTCACACTGTTACACAATTTTGAGTGTTTATTTATTTATTTTATTATATTTATTTATTTAATGTCTATCCTATTCAGTTATAAAAACTGATTTACAAAGGAGGACCTTAAATAAAACTAAGCTATGCAAACAATGAATAGTTATGAAATCATAAATAACAATAACAATAAAAACAAAACAAACTACTGAACTATATAAAAATAAAATCAAGAACAAGAAAAAATAATTGAGAAATGAAATAAATTCAAATGAAATGGTAATTCAGCATATTAAAAAATAAAAATAGAAGTATAAAAATAAGAAAGAACATGAAGAAATAAAAATAAAAAGAAAAAGAAAAAACAAGAAAAGTTGATGTATTATTAAATAAGCCACGAGCTGTCACAGAACGACAAAGGTCCTCTTTACAAAAGTGTAGCACTTACTCTTTTCAATTCTTATATCACGTCTTGTAATTGTTCAAAAACAAGCTATTTTATTTATTTTGGTTCGTTCGTTGGCCGTACTCAAAGTATACTCATAGTTATCTGATCTACTTCGATCTAGATGAGTCATGCGCTTGACTTTTAATGCGAAATCAGTTTTACTCTAAGTGTTTCGTGTGGCATCGAGTATAGATTGATTTAGAGCGGAAAGATCATGGATTTCTTACTCGGTGTTGGAGAACTCGGTGTAACATCTTCAAAGTAATTGTTTAATTCTTCTCTTATATCGGTGATGAAATATATCTAGAACTCCGTTATTCTTTACATTTCGTCCTTGGAGACAGTTTTTGAGTTTTAGATAAATAAGACAATTCGTAATTAGATGTTATGAATATGATAGCTCTGTGATATAATAAACTTCGCACACAACTCCAATTCAAAATAAGTTAAAGCGTTTTGTTTTTGACAGCGTGAAGAGTAAGGTATACTCTTACCTCCTCGAGAAATTGTAGGCCTACCCGAGTCTATTATACACTGATATTTAGAATCATCGAATAGAGTCAAAACTTTAGAGGCCTTAAGGTCCAAATGCATAGTCCAGACTCAAGCCTTCCTCAACTCAGCCTCTCCTCAGCCTCGCCTAACCACCAATCAAAGAACAGCATTGCCATGCGGACGGCTCTGTGATTGGTGGCCAGGTGAGGCTGAGGAGAGGCTGGGTTGAGGAGGGCTTGAGTGTGAACTATGCATGCGAGCCTAAGTGTCCTTCATCTTCATCTATGACCCCTCACCGTCTCAAATGGCATTATTGCAGTTGTAACAAGAAGCAACAGCACCACCTATAGTAATAAATAATGTATTTCTTACTGAACATGTTTCTTTTGTTCTTACATTGCAACTCTCATCTCAACAGTTGGCGTTAAACCAGCGGCGGCTGCTGGCGCGGCAGGGGCAGCAAATGGAACTACTGCGGCAGCAGGTAAGATTGCATATACACATACAGCCAACTGTGAATACATATGCAGCTAAACATGACACATTAAGTACTAAACTGCTCATTTGAAACATCAACAAAAGGATTTAATGCCCAGATGCAGAGATGTCTACTACTATAAGAAAAACCTTTCGATTTCTGAGAGGCAGTTTCATCAAACTTTAATCCGGTGATTTTCTGTAAATCGGAGATCAAAAATGGTGCCCGGTAGAAACCAAAAGCATTTTGTTTATAATGTTCATTGAAACCATGTTAACCGATCCGATATTAGAAAATCGGCCGATTAAAATGTTTCGTGAATTCGAACCTAAATGGTTTTGTTTTATTGAAAATGCTATTTTGTATAAGAAAACAATTATTTATAGCATTTAGGGCACAGTATTATTACGATTGAAATGCATTTACGTTGTTGTATGAGTACATTACTTTGTTTTCCTTTTCAGGTACCAGCGTTCCAACTTTACCACCTGTTGTCGCGGGTGTTGGAGGACCCGGTAAGTTCTTCTCCTGAACTTCATGGTAATCAGTTAGTAAATACTGCTATGATCAACGCTTTCATCATCAATTTTGATTTTCAATTATAATACGAAAACATATTGACTGACTGAGAGGATGAAACAAATAGGGAATGCTCCTTAACTTTTGTGTTATGATAGTTATAACGTATCATAAAAATCAGTTTTTTTCAACATGCACGACGGGATTGGTACTGTTATTAAAAAAAATCGTGTTAATTGTATTGTTTGATAGGCAACCGTGAATAGTCCTAATACAAGTTGATTGACCAATATTTGAGCTTAACGTCTCATATTTTTGCAACGTGGCTAATCGAGACGGTGAGTGGGTGAAATATAAAGTACTTTGCGTAACCTGATTCGAAGAGAGTACACGCGCATCGCGGACTTTAGCGCAATCTGAATTCCAAATGCAAACGGCCATTGTGGTGGCGTCGAACTGACATTTTGCAACTCAGGGCTATTTTACTAACAATCATTCTACTTTAAACACTTCCAAGCGAGTAATTTTTAAAGGCTATACGTGCTAAACTATGTCAAACAGGAGCTCTTCGTTCTCCACGGCAATATTCAATTTTGTGTCAAAAAAATGTAATTTTTTAGAAAGTAGGCAAAATTCCTAATCGTATTTTACATCATGCTTCATTGATAGTAAATTACAATGACTATGTAGAAGGCCTACGTGCCACTTCAATGGCGGCCTTCAATTGTCAGCCAGAAAACCAGCGCTGTGTGTGTGTCTAGAGAAAAGATATACTACAACTATTTCAATGTCTTGGTCTGATTCCAGTACCGTTCGGCTACAAACAGGTCACCGGAGTTGGCAACGTGAAGATCTACACCAACCCAATGCCCTACAAGGGGGCGAAGTTTTCTTGCCGAGTGGATGGCGGTGATCTGCTGTACTTCAAGACTGAACCGCAGAGGGTCGCTATAGCCCGACTGTTGATGAACACCCCGGGCATTACCAGTTCGTTCTTTTATATGGGGGCAGAAGACGAAAAGCTCAAAGGCACCTTCACCGCGGCAGACGGTGAGCTTACTTTAGTACTAAGGCGCGGCTTTTCAATCGGTCACTAACGGGGCCGTTAGCTGACGGTCCGTTATCTGCATACGGTTTTTTTGCGTTACAGATTACGGACCGTCAGCTAACGGCCCCGTTAACGATCGCCGTTAATCGATTGAAAAACCAGGTGGGCCGAAGACGATAATGTTAAAAGTAATGAAATGGTCGCTTCACACAAATGTGTTAAGCCCGGTGCACGCAAAGTCATAAGAATGTCACAAGGTATAGGTATAGTTATAAGCCGTGTTGGGCTATAGGGATCACGTACAAGGGTTCACACACACGCGTCATTGCAATTGAAATAGCAAATTGCAATAAGACTGGTATAAGAGAGTTAAGATATTTCAACTTCTTATTGCAACAAGACTGGTTGCAAACCCATAAACCTTACTACGGACCAATCATGCGTTGAAACGTCACTTATAAGTAACACGCCAATGAAATGCTAGCAACGTAAGTCAAGTTATCATGGTCAAAACAACTACCACACTAGTCAGGGATGTGACATACGGGTAAAGAGGCAAAGCCCTCAACCCTCCCGTACACAGTTGTTACATCGCTGTTATTCATCAAAATATTCTTTTGTCACTCGTCCTACGCCTTTTTAAATTTGAAAGAAAGTTGAAAGTAAAGCGATACACCTGTAACCGTCAACTTGGCAACATCGAAAAATTCCATCTGTCAGAGAAATAACACCTTTTAAAGAGGTTGTAACATTTTTATGGAATTGCTTAAAATTATTTGAAATACATCTACGGTTTTCATTTACATTTAAAAATGTGTAGATGGGTGTAGTCCATATCGCCTTGTAAACGTTAACCATGAAATTCAATGCCACAATATGGCATTGCACCAACCTTGTGGGACACTTCCTGTGTTTATATCAACCACAAAGCCTCTCTCTTTTTCTCGTTTGGGGGTTATGTTATCAGTAACATCCAAGGACTCATCCGTTAGTAACATGAAACACTTCTTCAGTACAATTTACTCACGATTAGAAAAGTAAAGAGTGAAGGATATCTTTACGACAAAAACCGCAGAAAATTGCCATGTTTTAATTATATCTCAAGAATGGACCTCGAATTCGAAAATCTGAAAATGAGGATGCTGTGGTTTGGTAAGCCCTACAAACTGAATGATAAATATACTTAACATTATAATCAGTATGACTGTGATACCAATTTCATTAATAATTTAATAAAATATGTATCACAGTCATACTGATTATAATGTAAAGTATATAAATCATTCGGTTTGTAGTGCTTACCAAACCACAGCATCCTTTTTTCAGATTCTCGATTTCGAGGTCCATTCTTGAGATATAATTAAAACATGACAATTTGCTGTGGTTTTTGACGTAAAGTGGTCAAAAAAATATATCAAGAGTTTTCATACAGTTTTCGATTCTGACGTACTAATCTGAACGTTTATAATTGCTGACCGCAAACGATCGACAAACCCTACCCGCTCGTGTGGAATAAGCGAGTCTGTCACCTCTAAGTCACCAACCCTCCCGTACACAGTTGTCACATCACCGTTACTCATCAACGCATTCTTTTGTCACTCGTCCTACCCCTTTGTAAATTTGAAAGAAAGTTGAAAGTCCAGCGATACACCTGTAAGTCCATCTTGGCCACATCGAAAAAAAGGAACTCCCAACTTGGGAGTTCGACGAGCCTCCGCTAGGTGGAGATCAAGTAGACCTTGCTCTGAGGAAAATAACGTTGTGCTTTTGTTTTGTTTTGTTAAATTTTGTTGAATTTTGTTGGAAGAGATTTGTCGCTCGTTTGCGGTCAGCAACTCGATTGATTGATTTATGGGGCTTAACGTATCATATTTATGCAACGATGGCTAATCGAGACGATGAGCGGGTGATAATGAAGATGAGAAAGATGATAATGAAGAATAAAGCCACATCTGAATCAGATCCATTGTACGTCGCGTGAGTCGTCATACGGGAGTCCAGCAAGGGAGGGCAGGGCCAAGTGGGAGGAGAAATATTCAATGGGACAGTGGGGGGGAAAGGGGATTGGGGTGTGGACTGCACTTCGTCTGACTTCTCCTCCTCGACCAGTCCGGCTTGGGTGGCCCTACCAGAAGCATACGCTTCCGCCGTCATAGCTCTCGGGATCAACAAAGCACGCAAACCTGCCCACCACGATAAGGTGGCAGTCCCTCGAGCTATAGTCTCATACTGGCCTCATATTCTTATCTATTGCCACTTTCATACACTCAGTTTTAACGAAATTCAACATATTTCTGGCGTTCTTTCACACAAGTAGAGTGTACAAGCCTCATTAATCACGCCCGCTGTGCTAGGAATGTACTGGTAGGTATCGAGCTCAAGGTCGTAAATGATCCCTTATGAACCTATTTCAAGTAGAGTTTGGTACTATTGGAATTTACATTATTTCATGAGCATGAGACAAAAGCTACGTTGGTCCGAAATTCACGTTTTTTTAAATATGAATTTCTTGAGAACACAAATTTGATAAATGCCCAAATTTTGGTTTCCAAGAACTCAATATTCAAAACGTTACAACTTCGTTATCATTAACAGGTAATTAAGAGAGCTTACTTAATTATAATTTTTTTACATAAGCATTATCAATTACATCGTATAATGGTTAAAATATTATTTACTTTTTAAATGTAACTAGAATGCACAATTGCGAAATATATCTCTTTTTAATCGTTAATTTTCCGCGGTTTTTACATAATAATAATCATTTTTCGTAGGAATACCTGTTATAGGGTGCACACCAGCTTTACCTGATGTGCCCCTCTCCAGGTGACTAACTAGGTTAGTAAGGTGTTTGGATAGCTGGGAAGGAATGTCCGAGGGCTATTAGTAGGACTCAATCCCAGCATTCGCCTTTACGACTGAGGAAAACCTCGGAAAAAACCTTCAGTCAGGACTGCCGGTGGCCGGAATCGAACTGGCAACCTCCCGAATTAGAGTCCTGTGTCTTACCGCTAGACATCTCTATCGGTTTTTATATGGATTTAAAATGACATGGCTACAACTAGACGGTAATTGTTTCAGGCTCGCCTGCTGCCCCAGTACTGTGGTGTCAGGGCGACCCTAACAACGTGGCCAGTGGCGGCTGTATGGTCTACTCCCACAACTATGCAGATGGAAGCGGTTGCATGCGGGTCACCCCATGTCTACCACCGCAGAGCTTCATTTGTTTGATACCAGGGTAGTGGCCAGGGTAGTACCTGTTTGATACCAGGGTTTGATACCAGCCTGTTGATACCAGGGTAGTGCCTGCCCTTGAACTCTATAGACGGTTCCAACCTATATGCTAATACTTATACCTATATACTTACAACCTATATATTGTAACTAACACCCTGCCAATCACTAGCCTCAATGTTATTGTATAGATAATCGAAGCCTGAGCCAGAAGAACGTTGGATATACATTTTCCTTGATTTTCTAGATATGAAGTTAAACATCTTTTAAAATAATATCAAAAAGTGAATGGTTTTTTATTTAATATTATATTGGTATGTCATGACAATTTATGAAAATGCAAAAAAAAGAAATATTACTATATTTAACCTTTTCACGAGGTATTTTGTATTCCATTTTTGGAGGCTTCACGGCTGCATGTTCCTGTCCTTTTAGGTTCACATATGGGTTGCCTGACTGACAAAGATGCTTTCTTTTATTGTCTTTCCAGTTTTGCATATGTACTTTGCGTTATTTCCCTTGTTTAGATATTTTTCTGTGGCTGAAGTGTCTTTGATATTCCTAATGACGGCCTTAATGGATTTGAAATCCAACATTATTATTATTCCAGTTTTACCAATCTAACAATGCCCGCGAAAACGGAAATTGTTCACTAACCGTACAAAACATGGTGGATCGCGTTAACTTGAAGAATGAATTACAACCAACGTGTTGCCGCAAAAAAATATTTTCGAAAAAAATATATATCCAACGTTCTTCCGACCCAGGCTTCATCGATGTAAAATGTCAATCAATCTCATTATTCAAGAAAGCACTAACCTTCTCGGCCACCTCAGCACAGGCTCGTATTTTGGTAACTGTGTGTCACCAAATCCACTGTCGACGGTGATTTTAGACATGACTGACGTGTACAACTTTCAACATGACAGAGACGGTTAAGTAAGTAGCCTCTTCAGGTTAGTATAAATAGCAGGGTGATAGTTAGGTTATAATCAAATTTTACTATTTTCTGTTCTACATATACGCATTTAAGATAGACATTTAGACACTATACAGTATTCCCTATAAACACATGAACCCGACTTGTTCTTCTAGACTGCAAAAAGTCATTATCTCAAAATTCTTGTAAGTTCTGGACAGTGTTCTTCCTTCCGGAAGTATATTGTAGAGTGTATGGCATCTTTTTTTTGTAGGGTGGAATACAAAAACCACAGAACACGTATTATGACTATTAATACAGATACAGTGATTCAACATGGCGGATGCCTCGGACAAGAGTGATGCGAGCTCTGCGTTAAATACAGTTTTCAAGTGTCTCAAGTGCTCTAAAAAAGTGGCAAACGGGTTGAAATGTGCCTTGTGCGACCACCGAATGCATGCGAAGTGTGCTGGGTTAGGTAGTGAACCGCTAAATGTTTTAACTGACAAAGTGAGTTCCGACATTGGACCTAGCAAGTGGGTTTGCTCGCGTTGCAAGGCATCGCCTGCCGATAATACCTGTTTTGATATCGATGCTTATAACGTGGTTATTCCGGTAGATGTGGAGAATGCCATGTTAAAGCGGGAGAACGTTCTCCTCAAACGATTGTTAGATGAAATGGGTGTGACGAATGATCTGCTAAAGAAAACAGTATCAAGACTTGAGGTAGAAATTGCTTCGATAACTAAGTCTGCAACGGCGTTTCAGACGTCGGTATCGACCTCGGTCAAGCCGGCCTTTCGGCAAGTGGAGACAGTGTCCAATACTGACGATTTGAACGATGAATCACGTAAGCATACTCTAAACAAAAATGTACGAAAGGACGACGTTTTAGACGTACAATCGGTGGAGGCGAAAGGAGTGGACACGTTAGAAGCCAGTCAAGTGGTTGTGCTGCTCGGTGACTCATTGGTACAAGCAGTACAAGGTGGCAGCAAAGTTCCCTCCAGCGGCGGATGTGAGGTCCGACCTACAACTGAGACGTTTGCATCTGTAGCCTCTAAACCCAAAACCAAAATGCAGGGTGGAGAAGACAAGCAAGTTCACGCTGAAGCGGGTGATGAGGAGCGCTTTCAAAGGGTTAAAAATAAAAATAAAAATAAAAAAAAATAAAAATAAAAAAAAAAAAAAAAAAAAAAAAAAATAAACATCGACGAACCAAAGTTATTGTGGGGGCGAACAGCGTGAGAACGCTACCAGTGGCGGAGAGGATGTCATGGCTGCATCTGTGGAGACTACACGCAGATGTCACCCCGCAGCAAGTACTTAGTTATTTGGAAGCTCAGGAGCCAGCGCAAAAATACGTGTGCGAACAGCAAAAAGCTAAAGGAAACTACAGCTCTTTTAAGGTGGGCGTGCCTCTTGAAATGCAGGATAAGCTTCTTAATGCCGACTTCTGGCCACATGGTGCCGCGGTCAGCCGCTGGTTTTTTCGGGTGAACCCCAGGGAGAAATCTGTGACGTAAACAAAGCACGAGGTGTGAATTCCTTGAAAATTCTGCACCTTAATATTCAGTGTATTAGGAACAAAAGAGTGGAACTGGAACTGTTTCTTAGTAGGAACAACTACGACATTTTATGTTTTACTGAACATTGGTTAGTGAATGACGAGTTAGCTAGTTTTAATATAGCTGGCTACAAACTTGCTAGTGCTATGTGCCGATCCCAGTATAGAAATGGGGGTGTGTGCATTTATGTAAAGAGTTGCCACGTCCAGTACGCTATGGAGATAGCGAATGTTAGGAAATTGAGTGTGGAAAAGATTCTTGAATGCACTGCAATTCGACTTTGCGACCCTTCGCGTTCTACGCATGTTGTTGTTGCTGTTATCTACAGGTCCCCGACCCAACAAGACTCGAGTGAACATTTTAATCATTTCATCGCTAAGTTGGGTTCGATGTTGCTAGAGTTGAGCGACTGTAATACTCCCATCGTGTTGTGTGGTGACTTCAATGTGGATTTTCTAACTACCAGTGATAAGAGGAGCGAGTTGTGCGATCTTTTCGACAGCTTTACACTGAAGGTCATGATAAATGAGGTGACACGATTCAACGTGAATACAGGTCGCGGTACTGCAATTGATAACATTATTACGAATGTGGACAGCAGTGATGTTGTTGTTAATGTCATACAGCCCTTGTTGTCAGACCACTTAGCTCAGGAGGTAAACATGGCTTGGTCAATGACCCACCCGGGAGACGAGTCAATATTTACGTATCAAAGAGACTTTAACGAGAGAAATGTTCGCAAATTTAGTGACATGCTTGCGGTTGAGACCTGGGTTGGTGTATATTCTGCTACTGGTGGAAATACTAACGAACTGTTTAAAATATTTATGAATATATTTTTACTGTATTTTAATTTATGCTTTCCCATAAAAAAAAGGTTTCTGAAAAACTCGTCTGTGACAAATTCATGGTTTAATGAGGATCTGTGTTATATGAAAAAAAATCTAAGAGAACTTTATAATGTTATGAAACATGCTAAAACCCAAGATTCAAAAACTAGGTACAGAAATTTTAAAAAGGTTTACCGTGTAAAAGCCCAAGAAGCTAAGAAACATTACTATGCGTCCAAAATTAAAAGCTCAAAAAACAAATCTAAATGTATGTGGAATATTGTTAAAAGTGAGACTGGAAATCGTCAATGTAATGTCACTAATAATATTTCTTTAAATAGTGAAGACGGAAGGGTTATCAGTGATCCTGTTGGTGTTGCCCAAGCACTTAATGACTATTTTGCAAATGTTGCCCGAACGTTGCTAGCTACTACATCCAATGTACAGAGCAATCTCACCCAAACTCCACGCTGTAGTAACACCATATATCTTAATGATGTAACGGAAAGTGAGGTGCTGGAAATACTCCAAGGCCTGGCGAATAAGAATTCGGCAGGACCTGACGAAGTACCTTGTTCACTTGTGAGGGCGACTAGAATATTCCTTGCTGCTCCTCTGTGCTATATAATTAATATGTCTTTTCAAACTGGAGTTTTTCCCGATTTGTTAAAAGTAGCTCAAGTGATTCCTATCTTTAAGAGTGGTCATAAACAGGTAATGAAGAATTATAGACCAATATCTTTGCTCTCTGTTTTTGCTAAGGTGTTTGAAATAGCCATGCATAGAAGAATTGTTGGGTTCTGTGATAGATACAACATTATATCGAATATGCAACATGGGTTCAGGACAAAAAGGTCGACAGAGTCTGCCATAATTGAATTTATTAATGAGATTTCAGTCTCTTTAGATGATGGTGGTTTAACTGCCGGGTTATTTGTAGACTTAAGCAAAGCCTTTGATTGTATAGACCATTCAATATTACTCTCTAAGTTAAGTATGTGTGGTCTCAGAGGGAAATGTTTCAACTGGATTAAGTCATACTTAAGCGATCGTACACAGTTTGTTAGTAATAAGTATCAAACTTCTCAAATGTTAACAAGTGCAAAGTCTAAGACTGTGCCAGTTACCACAGGAGTACCTCAGGGTTCTGTGTTAGGACCGTTGTTTTACTCACTTTACGTTAATGACATTTGTAACTACATTTCTAGGATATTTAAAATCATCATGTATGCCGATGACACTACCATTATTATACGAGCAAAGACTTTGGAAGAACTGATTGTGATTTTAAATATTTTACTTAGGAAGTTGGAAGAATACTTTGCTTCCAATAAACTTATTATGAACAAGGATAAAACTTATGTGATACTATTCTCTACAAAAGGTGTACCTGATAAATATTTGACTGATGTCGAAAATGGATGCAGTATTAAAGTATGTACTTTTATCAAATTTTTAGGAATATTTGTTGATCACAAACTTAAGTGGAGTAACCACCTGGATTATATGTGCGCTAGAATTAATTCTTTTAGCTATGCTTTTAGGCAGATTCGCCCACTGTGTGACTTAGAATCCCTTTTAACTGTTTATTATGGCTATGTTTTTTCAGTCCTTAGATATGGAGCAATAGTTTGGGGCGAGTGCCCAAATGTCGATCGAGTCTTTAAAGCTCAAAAAAGAGTGGTGAGGGCAATGGTAGGGGTATGCCAAAAAACTTCTTGTAAACCTATTTTTAAAAGATTGAGACTTTTAACTGTACCTAGCTTGTATATCTTGAACTGTGTTTTATGGGTAAGGAAGCACCCAACAAATTTTACTTTCAATGACGAGGTTCATACATACAATACTCGAAGGCAGAAAGATGTACATACAAAAAGATACAATCTAGATGTTTTAAAACGAAGTCCAAATATTACCTGTGAACGATTTTATAACATGGTTCCATCTGATATTAAAAAAATTGACTCATTTGATCGTTTTAAGATTACTTTTAAGGACTATTTGATCAATCGAGTCTTATATAAGGTGGCTGATTTTTTGGACTGACACATTTCTGTTAGTAACGTTTAATCTCATGTTTTAATTAAATTTAATTTACATGTGATTTTAATAGACATTGACGATTATTTAACATGAATGTAATATAATATGTGACGAAATCAGTTGTATGTACACAATGTATGAATGAATAATAAATGAAATGAAATGAAATGAAATATTAATTATACATTCCCATAATCAATTTATACATTATGTTATGCAAACCATGGGATACATTGTGTGAATATGTCATCGCATGTTTATTTCTATTGCTTCTAGTATTATACGTTTATAAATTACTTTATACATAAAAGTGTGTATCGTTATTTGGAAATGCAACGCAATTATTTTATTGTGCGTAAGTCGCGCAAACGAAAGTATTCTGATGCTTACGACCAATGATATTCAACAGCTATAGTAGGCTAGATCACCAGTCCCCCAACCTTTCACTCAGTAGCGAGCGTGGCAAATTGAAGCCATTTTGAATTGGGCAGTTTACAGGCTAATTTGGACCTTTCAGTACTGCTAGCGCTGCGAGCGGCAGAAAGTCGCGTTTGAGACTCCCATTCCCACCTGTAGTAATTGCCCAATTCAAGATGGCTTCTAATTGACACGCCTGTGGCTGCTAGATTGCGTATATAGCCTACTGTAGCTGTTGAATATCATTGCTTACGACACAGCCGAGTCCAAGGTGACAACTTAATTTTCCACTTCCCTAATTCCTATACCATCTAATTTAAACAGGTTCGTTGGGGATAATTTAAAACCTTTCGTTGGTTACCTGTAAAGGTGGGTGTGGCCAAACCGCCTGTGCACTCGACTAAGCCAAACATATATTTACGAATGTGTGAAAGAACGCCAGGTATCTGTTGATTTTCTTTCAATTGCCGCGGTTGAAAGGGAGAGTAGACAATGACCTGAGATCGGTATTTGAATACTTTCGTTGGAGCTACTATAAACCATGCGCTCTCAAACCGTGCGCTGTGGATCCATATCAAATATGCATATTATCCGCCTATAGTTGAAGCAACGCATCCACTCTAATGGATGAATCAAGTAACCGAGGTTTACTTGATCTCCGCCTAGCGGAGGCTCGGCGAACTCGCAAGTATGGTTGTCGCAGTCCGTTCCACTATGTTCAAAATCACATGTTATTGAAATGGGAAAAAGTTAAAGATAACATATGTAAAGATCTGTCAAAATAACTTTGTCTTAAAATGACATATTATTATCACACTATTTTAAGGCTGTTATTCATTGCATTCGATCAAAATGTCTCATTTACGTGTTTTGTGTATTAGTTTACATGATCTACAGCGTACATTTATTCATAAACGCTGTTTCTGTAGTGGGCGACAAAATGGTGGTTTTGGTTCCCTTGCCTCCGCTAGGCGGAGATCAAGCCACAATACAAGTGATATCCCACAGACTACGAATCGCCTTCGGTCGGAGAAACATTAACATTTTGCACTCCTTTCGTATGATGTGTTCTTCATACGACTGGGATTCATGTTTGACAGATTATTTTATAGAATGCGACGTTCACTGTGATACGTACATTACATGTTTTGCATCTAAGGACATCCGTTTCCCGCGTAAGGATACATACCTTGCAATTCTGCACTCATTCGATTTTTGGTTTGGATTTTCTGGATATAGTTGTCCCAAGACTACCTTACACATGCTTTCGTCACAGGCGACTGGTTCGTAGCCAATCAGCGATCGGTATTGGCCCGGATGTGTCTCAGGCAGTTCGCTGGCTGGCTACGACTGCTCCGGATGTGAGTATGTACTTCAATTGGAAGGGCAGCGTTTTCAAAATACAATAATTTAGACGCTCGTTATACTTCAGAGAGGGGTGGATTTGGCCCTCTTGCATACCAGCCGCACAGCGGTTTATTCTGAATAGACCGTTACAATATTATATTGTAAACGTATGCTATGTATAGTAAATCAAGAGAGTTGCAAACACGTACGTACCCAAAAACTCAACAAATCTTATGCACCCATTCTTTATACGACATGGTTACCGATCTTCTTTCTCATCAAAGTGTGCTGTCTATTGATTCGTAATACACCGTCTCTCGCGTCTCCTACTTCGTTCTTAATTACTGCTCCCAACCTTACTCATTTTCTGTACCCTACCACCGTGTGAGAAATATATTGTATACGTCATGATAATATGTAAGTAAATCAAGAGAGCCCATATTTCTCACTCAACGCTACCACGTTCCACTGTCATTCTTTCCTTTCAGTCCTTGACATTATTACATTTCATACAAGCTTGTCTATCGCCACTCTTTTATTTATTTTACCTTTTGTTTGTGTAATTTTTATTCTATGTACCGTATAATGTGATTATCAATTATTCTTTGTCTTCATAATGAAGAGGACATTGTTCTCTACACTTGCAATTAATTTCAATAAAATAAATAAAAAATTGATTGGTAAATTACGATTACAATTAGAATTATGTAAATAAATATAATTATGAGCCAAACATAATCGGGTGGGTGCAGGAGAGTTCTATCTTGCCCTTGAAATACTTGTGTTGGCGAGTGTAAAAACTATATATTAAGCTTTAAATATAAAATTACTATCTAAATATTTTATAATGTAGTCCACCGAAGCCGATAGCGTTTTCACCCAACAATTCAGATATCGATCGTTGTCCCCTTGGACGGCCTTGAAAGAGATGTGACGTCACCGGATGATCACACGGATTCACAGAATGATGTATTCATACAAAGTGACGCGGTTTGATATTTGGATGGTACGATATCGAACACAATGAAAGTCTTGATCGGTTTGATACGATTATACAGGTCGCTTCCGTGTGGTATAAAGTGTATCATTGCGTGCAATACTGCTGAAAAACTGTCAGACTAATCAAAATGATCATTTTGTCGCGATTTGATTGGAGGAAACTGACATACGCCCCTCTTTCAATCAAATATGTATCGAATTTTACGTGAAGCAGTGTAGATGCTTTGTAAAATACGTCCCATTGATATTTCATGAAATCATTTCATAATTTTGTCGTTCATCCTACTTGATAAATACTTTGTAAAGGGTGAATCTCCAAGTAATAATCAGCAGCCAAGTATCAACTTATACGAAATCCTGCATAATATAAACATGCTTGCCATGTTGAAAAAAATAAATAATCAAACGGTGTTACTTATAGCATAAATTTGTTTAGTCTGATGTCTGATGACATATTCAGATGATTATACCGCTTACCCGCAAGACTTGAAATGTTACTTTTAGAGGTGCCAACACATATTATCTCTACACAAAATTGTGTTTCTAAAGAAATGTTTTTACACTGCATTATCATGACCCTCCTTACAAAAGAGATCTCTGATATTTTACTTCCTTTAAGTGAATGATTGAGTAAGGAAATTATTTGATTATTGTCTTGACTTTGACACTTTGTGTAATGGGAATTCTTTCGTAGACAATGGATTTTGGAAAAACTTTTTAACCAAATCTTCATCTGAAAGGGGTCGAGGGTTGGGGTGGGGGGGGGGGAAGTAGGGGTGGGGAGGGTGAGTAGCTCGATTATCGTGAGTTGGAAGGTTGCAGGGTTGAGTCATTGTCCCCGCCCTCCCTCTTACCCCCCCCCCCCCCCGTCCAGGTCCATTGGGAAATCTAAGAGGGTCCCCCACAGACTTCATTTCCAAACTATCATCTTTCGTCACCTCTGTCTCAACCCCCTTCCCCTTTCTTGTCATCCAACTTTACCAGTGGCGTATCACTTAGGACCAGATGAAAACGATGGCGAGCTGGCTTTTATTATCATCAACGAGTGTAAGGTAATTTTCTTGGGAGTTTTTGTTCCGAGGCTCAAGAATTATTGTCGGTCACCTTCAAAATAAACGTTCACAAGTTTACACAGAAATTAATTCTACAATTTAATAATTCTGCTAAAGTACAATAATTATCATAAACTAGTATAAGGTACTTTTCTTGGGAGTTTTTGTTCAAGAATAATTTTTGCTCAATAATTATTCTCGGTTTGTTTCAACATGAATGTTCAACATTTACACATAACTTAGTTCTACAAAATAAATAAATAATTCTGCTAAGGGTTGTACCGATATGCGAGTACACAAGTGTTGACTGGACTCTATAGAGTCTAGAGGGCTGACAAAAAGAAAGAAGAGCCTGGTAAGGCAGACGATTGTACAACATATATAGCAAAACGTAATTCCCAAGGTAGCGACAGCAATCAGCAGCAGCAACTCTTTGCTTAGACGTGTTGGTAGAAATGAATCTCATACCCTAAAAAAGTGGTCCACAGTTAGCCAGGCAGCCTTAGAACCACTTCAGGCTGGCAGAAACCTCAAGCAATAAGGTCTTTGTAATGGAATACTAAATGCAGATTACAAATGTAGGCTCACTAACGTCGTTATTATGACGCACTACCCAATTTTAATACGTGTCTAGTACATACGCCTGCAAAGTATCTTTTCTAAACGTCAATACGAAATATATTGTAAAAATTTTAACTGGATTTTTTTTTATTTGGTTAAATAATTTCATATTTACTGTAACATGATCTGAAAAACAAGTGATTATTTTTCTATCTATTTTGTCTTAGTTTATTCAAGTAAACATTCTATCTTGCCAGAGTTTACGTTGGTGCGCCACAATCCCCCCGTCTCCCCTCCCTCCCGCCCCATTCAACCCCTAATCTCATAGTGCATTTGTCTTGGCCCCTGCTTTCATGGGGGCGAGTAAAAAATAGCGCAAATGTCAATTTCATTTGTAGTTCCCGAGAGCTCATAGGTATGTGAAAATAATACTGTATACATACATTGGATAGAAATAGGTTACATACAAATATCATCTGTAAAGGTTAATGAGCTCTGGGCAAACTTAACCTCGGTGTTAGTCAATAGCCAATCAGGAGTCAGCAATTGAAAATAAGTAATAAGTAAGTTGAAAATAAGTGAAAATAAGTAAAATATTCCTCCATCCTCGATATATGTTATCTTAAGCACCGTAAGATGGAAGTCGTAAGGTTTATAGGGCAGGGCGAAAGAAATGTCCTTGAATAGAACTTCTTACGCCATACACCTTACGCCTTACCACGCGTTGTGACCAGATGCATTGAAACATATGCATTGCAACATTAAACAATACACCTTGCGCTTTACACCTTACGCCTAACACCTTACGACTTACATCTTGCGTCTAACATCTTACGCTTTACACCTTACGCCTTACCCCTTACGCCTTACGACGCGTTGTGACCGGATGCATTGAAACATATGCATTGCAATTTTAAACGATACACCTTGCGCTTTACACCTTACGCCTTACACCTTACGCCTAACACCTTACGCTTTACGCCTTACGCCTTACGACGCGTTGTGACCAGATGCATTGAAACATATCCATTGCAATATTAAACAATACACCTTACACCTTAGACCATATACCTTACAACTTACACCTTGCGCCTAACACCTTACGCTTTACACCTTACGCCTTACAACTGATGATGAATTGCTCTTTAGAAATGAGAGTCGCATGGAAATAAAAATATGATCCGTTCATACCCGGTAATCAATACGAACAGCTGACAACTTACATCTTTCTCGTTAGCAATCTTTGAGATAATCTTATTAAAAACGTATTGATTACTTGGAACGTTTTATAAAATGGCGGCCAACAATGCCGGCGCAATATCACCACCTCCGCCAGGCCGCGCACTTTATCCAATCAAATTATGGGACTTGAAACCCTATGACAATAAGATTATTTCGCCGGTGTCTTATTTGTTATACAAATTTATGCAAATGTGTAAGTGAAGCCGCTACGATTTTGTAAAAAAAAAAAAAAAGAAAGTTTAGAAGGGAAAAGTTTTGCCGTGCGCTAGGGGGGATGTCGAGTGGGTTTGCGATGCTACATTGGGTGTGTTGGGGGGGGGGGGGGGAGAGGGGGCTCACCGGGTACACTCCGTTACAAACAAGGTTGGTACTTTACCTTAGGCCCACTGTGGATCTCGTGACCGCATAATACACCGAGGATAATAGAGAGTGTATGATTCAAATAATGAAGTACAAATACATCGCGCTGAACTTCTAAAGCATTTGTCATTTTTCTTAGAGCTGTGTAAATAGACTTTCAAATTAAGACCACCTTTTGGGGGTTCGTGGTTATTGGTTGTTTGACGACGTACTCAACTGACAGTGTCTAATTCACATATTTCATATTTAAAATATCGATATTTGGTTGGTTATCACTCACTCGTGGATGTAGTTTGGAGCCTATAAAGGGCTGGCTCAGTAGCTTTAAATTAAAGTCCCCCACTGAAAATCAGTTTTGCAAATGGGTAGGTAAACTTAAAATATGAATGTATTTATTTTATTTTTTAATAAGGCCTATGTGATTGAAACATTTAGCCAACAACGTTCCAAATCCAATTTTTATTCGTCGCCGAAAGTACACAATGCAAATTTCTAAAAGCCAAACGATATAAAAATATTATGCAAAACCTTTTCACCAGCCAAGCAAGGCCCGGCCGCGAGTTATTTGATTTCTTCGCCACATCGCGGGTACTAATGAGATCCGGATAACTCGTTTATGGAGAAAAATGGAAATCCGAGCCGAGCGAAAGTGGCATCAAAGCGTCGCGACGCCAGGGAAGTGAACTGAGCGCTCTCGACTGTGATGCGACCTAACGGGATTAGAAGATATTGGCTGGATCGCGCGGCTCTAAGTGGTTAACTTTTATTCCGGGATAATAGTGGGAATTCACCTCAATTAGTCGGTTATATCCATCTTTTGCCAAAAGGAAGCTTTCACATCACAGATATATTTCTTAAGTTTGAAGCAGTGGGAGTTTAGCTTTGCATATTTTACGTTTTTCCTTAAATGATACGAGAATCCATTCAAAAGTTATATTTTCACATTGTTTAAGCTCTCACACAATTAACGATCAGGTCTTTTCGTAATATTGTAGATAAAATCACCTTTAAGTAATAAAAACTCAATACACTTGTTTAAATACCCGTCTGGGCCCGAGGAAGAATAGCCCCAGAGTGACTCTGCTAGTCGTAAGAGGCGACGAAAAGAGGCCCTGTGCCTTCCCTCCCACTGTCCCACTAAATATTTCTCCTCCTACTTGGCCCTGCCCACCCTTGCTGGCCTCCCGTATGACCACGCCCGTGACGTACAAGGGCTCTGATTCGGATGTAGCTTTATTCATCTTCATTATCACCCGCTCATCGTCTCGATTAGCCGTTGTTGCACTAATATAAGACGTTAAGCCCCATTAATCTCTTGATTTTTAAAAGTCCTCCCTAAGGTGAATCTACCCCCCCTGAAAAAACACTTTTGCTAGGAATTACTTGTAAATGTGTATGTGTGACGTAAGAAGTGTTCCCCTCCTCCCCCCCCCCCACTACCGCAACTCCGACCGACCCCGCGCGCTTCGTTCTGATTTCAGTCGAGCGCTGGCTCTTGTCAAAGTCAGGTCACGCTCGGCAAGGCTACGCTCCGCTTACTTGGTGTCATGTTTCCCCCCAATACTTGGATTAAATCTGTACATTTGCGTTCTCAACTACTGTTGAGTGGTGCTAGGACACAAGGAGACAATTTCTTTGCGCAAATTACCTATCTAGACCCTTAAAGTAGTTACGGCTGGACTGCGACACGAGCAAACTGGTGCGCTTTACATCCGTGTACGTAAATCACCAACACTCGAAAAGTTTTTTACGTAGGCTTGAGACTGCAAGCATTTTGGGAAGATAAGGGTCGAGCGCATGATATGCACTTTATTTCTTGAAAGTGACTCTTTTCATAATTAAGTTATGGAATAGTAAAAACAGCATATACTCAAGTGCCTTTTCACCGGGACACGAAAAAATTCATTAAAAAAAACTGGTCACATAATTGTGTTTCAAAATTGTATTTCATCATTCCTAAGATAGCAACCTATAGCATACTACATTTTCGTGTACTTGACAAATATGGTCTAGAGGTTGAATTACATGAACGTGAAGACTTTTAAAACTATCGGTACACGTAAAAAATAAAAGTGTAATTTGTTTAAAACCACTTTTTGCAGATATAATATCAATGTTTATCAACCTTCATAAAAAAAACTTAATTTAAAAATGTTGAGTTACCTAGATACCTTCACCTTAACACAACTAGTCATTATAGTAGTTTCATAATAAAACAGCGAAAATTTAAAGACATGGAGTTCAACGCCGTACTCAACAAGTACTGCCTAGTTAATTTGTTTTTACATTATCTTTTTTGATCACACCTCAGGAAAGCACACACTCACACATATCAAGATGTGGATATGAAAGAGCTTAGTAGTGTATGTTATGAAGTATGAACATCATTTCATTTACTATACTAGGAAAACGCTCTGTTTGACGCGTTGATAAGCGAGCGCGTCAATATCTACGAACTTTCTGGCGAAAAGATTTCAATGCTAATACAAACAACAATTCAAGAATGCGCATTGCAACAATTTTTCTAATTTCCATAGCTATTATACTTCCCGACATTGTTGGATGCAGTGCAATGTGCGTTGCTAAGAATTTTCGCTGTCATGTTTTCGCCGCGGTCCGCCACCGTTACTAACAGTTATTGACAGCAATAGAAATGTAATTTCTGCCTCTAATATGTATCAGATCGCGTTTACATTAGTATGTTCGTGACCGGACAAAAATTACCTATAAGATAGCCACCTCAAATTTTGCTGTAACTGCGTTTTAGAAAAATATTTTCGAGTAACTTTCGTGTAACTTTGCCAATATTTATCAAATCGCCATTACATTAACATATTCGTGATTGGAAAAATCTGTAGACAAATCTGGCTATCTCACATTTTGCCGCCATTTTGTTTCAGAAAAATATTTTGCAGTAACTATGGTGTAACTTTGTAACTTTTCAAACGATTTTGCCTCAAAACTATACACCTTCAATCCACATCGAGGCTTATGGATGGTCCAAATTTCAAGTTGATCGGACTTTCCGTTCGACCGCTATCGACGGACATAAAAAAAAAAAAACAAAAAAAAAAACAAAAAAAAAAACAAACAAACAAACAAAAAAACAGAACGAAGTGCCATAAGAGTCAAGTGGAAACGCTCGCTTCGCTCGCTTAATTATTCAATGTGGATGTTATAAAACCCTTTGAATTAAAGTATTCCCCAAGACAAGACATATTTGTTTAGATAGTCTGTAGTTCTTAAAAAAACTCACATAAACAGTACAGTCTTCACTTTCTCGATTACATATAGTGCATATGATCAAAATAAAATGTCGTTAGATGTATAACCACGCGTTAAAATCTTGGTTATTTCGCCCAAAATGTGATTTCCCCCATTTGTAATAGTGTCACGAACTGTTCAAGTGAGAACAATGGTTTTGATTGTCTGGGCTCTGGTAAATAATATTTAGTCAAAGTTTGTGTTTTACTAACTACGCTAATAACATAAAAAAAAATGATAAACCATGAATATGGCTAACACGTTTTTCCTGTTTAAATCATATTCAAATTGTAAAGTTGTTAACTTTAGTGTTACTAACTACGCTGATAACATCCCCTATCAACTCTGTGGGTAGGTTGGGCCGGGCGTGTATTACGACGAGCGAGTCCAGACTTTGTTCCGTTGAGTCTGGCCGCTATGTCCCGAAGTCTGCTAAGAAACAACCCAGTTAGAATCATTCATCATTATGGTTGATATTGTAATTTAACGTGTAATCCAACCCTCTGAAGAAAGGCTGAAATTGTATGTTTTTATGTATGTTTATTCTGGACAATAAATTTAATTAATGAATAAATTAATTGAAGGCCACAAGAGAATTTCAATGTCATAATCGTGGGGTCTCAACATTTGGTGGAGGTGCCGAGTTGATCTATTTATTATTATCATTATTTTTATTTATTTTATTTTTCTATCTGAGTTTAAAACTGTTCAATGGAGATGTTGTAAAAGTTTTATATTGAAATAGGTATATTGTATTTGTCAAGTAGAACAGACAGCGGAGGCATGTGCGGTTGAGGTGCCACCTAGGAAATTGTAATTGAATTTTATTTGGTTTAAGGGCGCTTCAATCAGTAATTTTGTCTGTGATGTATATACAACAATTTAACTAACAGTATTTTATTTTGTGATGTGTAGCAATACCCAGAGATGATTTATCTTGATTTATCTATCTAGGATTTCCCTAACTTAGCACAACTTAAGAGTTAGGCATTTTTGTGAATCCAGGCCGTGTTGTCTACTTTACGTCACTTCGTCTTCGCTGTGTTTAACAAGTCAGCAAACATTCAACTGCTTGACAATAACTGTACATTTAAAGCTACTTTCAAGCTTACCAATAGGTAGCGCTGCTAAGCAACCTCATTATCTTCGCCAAAAATAAACAATGGACAGCTGAACGCCTCCTCATAATAGTTCATTTAATTTCCACCAGAATGCATCTAGAAATTTGGAGTGGCCAATACAAAACATGAAGTGTATTCTTCCTTATCCTGTGCAGAGCCAAAATACCAGTACAACAAAGGTCTATCATCATCGAAAATATCTACTTGGGTTCACATTCATAATTAACTCCAATTTATTCTGTTATAACAACAATGCAATTTATGGAAGCGATAATGTTATTATGTACTGAGTAAAGATATGTAAATATTCTGACAGGCCTTACAAATTATTATGAAAACAGTAAGTTAGCTCTGCGTATATTTACTCCGTTGCGTTGGCAACCCTCACCGAGTACAATCGCTTCGGTTGACAGGAAACCAACCTAACAAACACATTAATTACGCATATTGTGACGAGCCGCATTCTCAACACCATTAGTGCACAAATACCACTCGAGCTACCAATTTTCCCGGCAGCTCTTACCAGCATTATCGGGAATTCTTCCACAAGATTTCCCCTCCCCCGTAAGGAAATAAGATGAATTGGGAGGATCTCGAGGAATTGACTCCCCTAATCCAAGATCTGAGTGTGAATAGAGGTCTATCTCAGGGGTGGCATTCAAGTGTCTGTCTATAAGGGATGCTCTGTTTCGCCCTATACAACCCTCCCTCGCGTCGTCAACGAAAGGAAAAAGGCGGAAGCAGAGGGTGCAGAATAACAGGAAGTCTTGGAGTGGGTATGCGTGAATACTTCCATCGACCGCTACGTCGATTTGATTTTGAATAGAGTATAGCCAAATACAAAAGTAAATAGATAAAGCATAGATTAAAGTCGAAGACCTGAACCGACGACTAAATCCCAAATCGCTCGTGCGGTACAAGTGGGTCTGTCACCTCTGAATGACCAAACCTTCCTCCTACACAGTTGTCACATCACCGGTATTTATCAACACATTATTTTTTCCCTCCCCCTACTCCTTTCTAAATTTGAAATAAAGTTCAATGTACCGTGATACAGCTGTAAGACAATCGATTTGGGATCAACATCAAAATATGCCACCTTTACACAAAATTTAGATAGTTACGGCAAAAACATATGTTCTAAATATATTATAAATTGTCGTTAGATCAGTGATTTTCGTTGGCTAGGTGGTCTGCAGACGGTTGGAGCAGAGAAGCGCAAGACAACCACGTTAGTCTCGTAACATGAGGTTAATCCATACGATTAGCTGCGATTCCATCCGGCTTTGCCAACTGAACTGCGACGGTTGTGCTAAAAGCTGCTTTGGCAGTTGACGCGAGTATTTAATCGCATGGAACTGTGGTTTGGCTAACTATTGCGAATTTAATTAAATGTAATGGGGTTCATGAATTGTAATTGTCACAGACCAACTCGGTCACGTGGATTGACTTACTGGTGTGTGGTTTTATTGCTGATGTCTACAGTTGAATTATATGATATTCACGTCTACATTAATTGTTGCGACTGATAAGAAACATATACAAGTAGCACAAATACAGGCATTTAAAATTTTCACTTTCTTTTGTTCAAGAAACTAAAATTCAAAAGCTTGTACAAAATCGATTTATTTCAAAGAAGACTCGGTAAATGTGTGTACAGCGATTATTACATAAGAACTTACTTGGTAGGTAAGTGAGAGTGGTATGCAATCCTGACTGAAGTTTGTTACACGTTTTTCCTCAGTCACAAGGCAAATACTAGTGGAATGCGTTGTACAAACACCTCACTACCATAACATAGGGTCAAGAGGACCAAATTATTAAAACACGAAAATACTAGAACAGGTATATGAAATTATATGATTTGTTTAAGAATATTCACGGCTACGTTGCTCAGTTAGCACCCTACTCGTATCGACGCTGCAAACAATCTTTGAGCCACTGTCCTATCACGACAATACCGAATATTAACCTATTGTTCTTGAGATCTCAAGCGCATCGGTCACATTAGAATGATGATATTTGGGCTTAACGTCTCATATTTGTGCAACAATGGCTAATCGAGACGATGAGCGGGTGATAATGAAGATGAGAAGATGATGATGAAGAATAAAGCCACATCCGAATCAGATCGATTGTACGTCGTGTGGGTCGTCATAAGGGGAGTCCAGCAAGGGAGGGTAGGGCCAAGTGGGAGGAGAAATCTTCAGTGGGACAGTGGGGGAGAAGGGACAGGGTCTCCTTTTGTCGCCTCTTACGACTAGCAGAGTCACTCTGGGCCTATTCTTCCCCGGGCCCAGACGGGCAGGTCACATAAGAAAGTACCCAAAGTAAAGGTTTACCATATTATTTATGTTGGGTTAGGAACAAATGAGAATGGTTTAAAATCTATATAAAATGAAATATATATTTTATCACGGGGGGGGGGGAGACTTTTTCTTGCAAAGTTTAAAAGTTAAAGGATCGCTAAACTACATACATCACTATTTTGACAAGTGGAAAATGAATATCTGATTATGGCCGGAGTCAAATCGTTAGTCCCGTTATAACCATTTCCGGTGTGTACAATATCAGATATGTCGCTGACCAGACGGTTCCGTCGCGCCACTGCAGTGACGACACCTGTTAGCGAACACACGAACTGTCACTCTTGTAATGGCGGCAATTGAACGCAATGACCTTCGACTGACATTCATTTGTGGCTGGCATGAAATGTACAGCTGATATTCTGGGCAGATATACTCGTTAGCTTCACATATGTTTCCACATTAGAACAGCATTTATCATGACTGTGATATCATGGTTGTGTTATCTGTTCATCATGTTGTACATGTTGGAGATCATTTAATCCCAATTAATAATAATTGTTATGGCATTACAGCCCGTGTACAACGTAACGTTTATGACGCGTGCGAACATTAATTGTAAATACCAGCTTGTCAGACTGAATGTTAACACGAAAGAGTACACATATTCCATTTTAAAAACTATCTAGGAATTATCATTGCTGCCATCTAAATCACCATATTTACAACAATACACGGACCAAGGTTAATAAATGATGATGGAGCATATGCATCAATAAATCGGGATATTAATTTGGAATATAAATTTAAATAAATTTTGAAATGGTATATTTCTATAAACCTTCAGTATTGAGGTTGATTTTCAGAGGAATACATGTCAACAAAGCCTTTGGAATAAGGTAACTACAGCAATGGCAGAATGCATTATCTCAAAAAAGCAATCTTTGACACAAAATGTAGTTTGTAGGGGCGGTTGCCCTGAAGATAGCAATAGTGGACTGTATTTTTTTGTTAGGGAGATATATTAGGGCTGGTCCACACAGATTTTTAAGACATACGATTTAAGGTTTAACGCGTAGTCGTAAAGTTGGATCATAGGAAACACGTACTGGCGTTTACACAAAGTTTTAGTTTTAAGACGTTGTTTTTAAAACAACGTCTTAAAACCTTATGCATTATGTCTTAAAAATCTGTGTGGACCAGCCTTTAGAAAGGAGGGAAATTGAACTTGTGAACAGGTGACGCAGATTACTTGACACTTGCTGTAATTGTGACCGGCGCTGGGGATAGTATAGTTAGGAGTATAAAGCATAGCAAGATGAAGGAAGAGAAGATAGGAATATGAACAGGATAGTCACAAAGTCGAGAAATGAGAGTCTGACATAAAGTCAGCACAAAACACTACACGCACGAACGACAGTACGTCCAGAGTGCAACCGTACTACGACACGACAGAGATAAGACTGGGGAAAGACTGACGATATTTACAACGATAAGCTAGAGAAATTACGTGATAGACTACCTTAGTCAAACCACCGGAAATAAACGAGCGACTTTGAAATATGGCGCGAACATAGTTGTTTATTGTTATTACTTCATAACAAATGAAAGCAGAAACTGATTTCTATGTAACGACTGTATAATACTGTGTTACAGAAAGATATAAATTACTTTTATTTTGTAAAGACTACTGGCTCTCGTTCGAACGGTTGAAATTAATGTCCGAGGGCTGTAAGTATGACTCAAACCCAGCATTCTCTTTATGACTGATGAAAACCTCGGAAAACCCTTCAGTCAGGATTGCCGGTGGCCGGTATAGAACCGGCGAACTCCCCAATTCTTGTGTCACGTCTTACCGCCGAGCCACCTCTATTGGTAGAAAGTGCTGAGTGCGTCTCCCTAGGTTGGCTACTACACCATAAGCACCAACAAATAGGTTGTATATTACAGTATTTGATACAAAGCATCCCCACAGTCGATTACTTTACTTTATTGTAAGTAAGGCCAGTGTAGTATTATACTATTAATACCCTGTTGTAATGTATTATTAAATTATAGAACTTAATTTTAGCAATGACAATGTCCATATATGTGTAATACATATCAACGGAATAATAAAAATGAAATGAAATGCCCTCTTTAGACTGATGAGTGATGATTGATGAATGATAATGAGGAAAGGAGGAGGGGAAGCCTGGTACCGGTACGTAGCCTACTCCTGTCGAAAAATACCAAGGGGATCATCGGCAATACGTCCCATCCGAAAGGACGGTGTAAGTTTGACCAGTCGTATAGGTTCCTCCACTAACCTGGACTGCCGAGCAGAAGACGAGAAGAACGAAGCTTTTACACAAGCTTTCGAACACTCCAATCTGCTCTAAGCAACGGTAACTAGTGTTTCAGAGTAGAGTGGTCTGGTCACCCATCCACCTCCTGACCTAGCCCGTGGTTGCTTAACTTCGGTGCTCGTATGGATCGCGACCGCGGCTAAAGCATTGGCTCCACAGTAGATTGTTACTGCGAGTGCAAGCCCAACCCTTCCGCCAGTCCGGCAATTAGCGAACTTTGATTGGCCCGCTAGGGTCATGGAAACAGGAAATCCCCTAAACTTGTTAACTACCCTGACTTTGGTCCGCAGTTTTGGCCGCACTCCCCCACTTTTCACGTTGGCTGCGGCCGCAATGTTTTAACTACAGAACCGCCGTGAACAACCGTAGTATAAGCGAGATTCGCGGTACTAGGCTGTTGACTACGGCCATAGGTAATCCTGAATAAGGTTTGTTTAAGATTTTCCTCATGCTAAACGCCCTAGGATATTCATACTAACTAGCCACATACCCATTAGTCACATGAAGCATTGGGTTTAAAATATATTTTAAACCCAATGGCATCACTGCTTCCAATACAGAAGGTCCTTGGTTCAAATCCCGCTTAAGGCAGAAGATTTTATTAAGGCCGATTCACAATTGAAATAAGAGTTGAAATAGTGAAATAGCAATAAGGTTTAAGCGAATCGGAACATACAATAACAATGCTCGGGTTCACAACTGCCACAGTGGATTGAAATAGTCATAAGAAATGAATCAATTCCTTTTCTTATTTCAACTTCCTTATAACAAACCAATCAGAACGCAGAAGAGCCAGAAGATAAGGCCTACTACGGAGATCAAAACAAAAACAGTGGTGCCGGATGTACTGTTGTTGATGTCGTCAATGAAAGTCAATACATATTAAAGCACTGGCTTGACTACTGAAATAAGGTAGGCTACTAGCAGACTGTTGTGAACCAATCGCTTCTTATTTCACTATTTCACGGATTCTTATTGCAACTCTTATTTCAATTGTGGATCGGCCTTAACAAAATATGTATTCAATTCCATCACGTCTTGTCTTAGGTTACTTTGGTGCCATCCTAGCAACAAAGCACTCAAGAGATTCAAAGTTGTTCTGAATCAGCCTTGTTGACTTTGGCATTTGTTCCCAGGTGTTCGCACTGTCCAATCAGTGATTCATGTGTTTCATAACTGAAATATAGATTTTTATCGCTCACTCGTCGATGGTGTTCAGAGAGCTACAGGGCTGCTTTAGTCGCTTTAAATTAAAGTCCCCCCCCCCCCCCCCCCCATCACATGAAAATCAGTCTTGTTACTGAGTGGGTAAACTTTAAATGTGAATTTATTTATTTATTTATTTTTCAGACAAAATGGATAAGTACATTTAATTACTGTTATGACGGCCAGTTTAACAATCTTGGGTTATTCTGTGTCAAACTTATTATTGTTTTAATGTACAACTTAATCAATCTAATTAAACTTACAAGATAAAAGTTATTCTACTTGTTCGGTAACAAATAATGCAATAGAGAACATATTGTTTACTTATTTCATTGCTTTATTGGGTTTTCGTGTGAATCATCAACGTATCAAAATTATTGCATTATCGAAACAACCAACATGAGCTGGTAATTATATTTTTGTAATTTCTGCTTGGAATTTGGAATTTCATCATAATATCTGTTTCATGAATTGATGTCGAAAGCTGAAATAAAGAATGTTTATAATGTGAAAACCGACACAGAGTGAAACAAAGGGACTCGGAAATAGATTCGTACTACTCTTGGAATAATTGGGGCTAGACGTAATTAAAAAAAGTATTCAAAACGTTTTACGTTTGGATTAAATTAAATCCCCTTTTTTTAGAATATATTCATAATTCATAGCCCACATATCCCGAATTTGTAATATTGGATGAAATTTTAAAGATGCGTACAAAAAATTTGAATTCTTTCGCTATTTGTGTCAAACACTAGAATATAATTGCAGGGTAAGTGAAAGAGAAATATGGCAAAATATGGCAAACATTCTAATCAAACAGATAATACTTCGTTAGATTATGCGTTGTAATGAATAAGTAGAAACGAAAACACTTGCAAATATGAAGAAACAATAAAACCGATCCATGGAAATTGTTATATCATGATGGTCAGATAGATCAATTGTGGGCATATGAAATAATAATAAAACTGAGGTCAAATTTAATACTGTATTCCTATTATTTTCGCGATTTCACTTAACTTCTGTTGTAAGCCTAACTGCTGTTAGTGGCCGTAGTAGAGTGAACGAGGTATTATATACTTGGTCTAAGACTACCTTGTATGCTTTCGTCACAGACGAGGCACTCATAGCCAACCAGCGAACCGCCCGAGACAATCTCGCGCAAATACCGATCGCTGATTGGCTACGAACTCGTCGTCTGTGACAAAAGCATGTGTAAGGTAGTCTTGGGACAACTACAGCACGTACCTTGTAGTTACAAGCTCTATGATGGTCGGCTGTAGAAAAAAGTCCTGTACGCTTTGTACATCATGCCACCGAATGTCTTCTTCTCTGGCTTCGCCTCCACTTTCACGCAAGGCTCCGAGCACGGCTTAGCATCCTTCTTTGATAACGGGGGCGGCAAGTTGTACTTTTTCAGACTCACCTGCGACAAAACATGCTCACGTTTAGTTTTAAACACCCTTCACAATCAGTGTTTTGGCGTAGGTCGTAAGGTTTATGCAGCAAGACGTGAGAAATGTCAAAGAACTTAACTTCATATAATGGACGTGTCCGAAACCGACTCTATCGTTGCTAACTTCAGATTTAGGTCCAGCAGTGCGATTCTGAATGGCCGTGATAAGTTTAACGCATGTTTTTTGTCGTTACAGTAAGCAAATGCAAGGCGGTGATTGGCTCATCGCCTTCTTTAAACGACAAAAACTCGGGTTAATCTTATGGACGCCCATTCAGAATCGCGGCCCAGATATGATGTTGTCCTATCAACAATCATCAACAAGCAATGAACGGAGCGGAAACATTGTTGATGACGTCATATCTGCATCTAGAACCGGATTTAGCAACGGGAGACTCGCGTTCGGACAGATCCTTACACTGAACACTTCTTACACTTATACTGCCTTACGACGCGTTGTGACCAGTATCATTGAAACATACACATTGCAATAATAAACAATACGCCAAACGTATTACAACTTACGCTTTACAACTGATTGTGAATTACGCTTTAGAGGACATTTATGGGTGCTGCTATACCATTTTGAAATCTGACGCTATTGTAGTGCTGCTGCAAACAACCACATTAGGCCTATATGAATAAAGGACATCTATTCTTGTTACCAATATTGTTTAATATTGTTTAATTAACATCTTAGATAGGTACGGCAAACTTTGCTAGGCAGCTAAATGGTTTGTGTTGAACGACGTACTCGATAACTAGCCGGTCAAATGACGTGAGGGGATGGTTGGAGGAAAGGGCGTACGTAGGGCGTAACGGGGAGAAACGGGGAAAAGGGAAGACGTAGACTGCCTTTCGTCTGGCTTTTCCAACTCGACCTGCCCGGCTACAGAATACAGATGGCTCTACCAGAAGCATATACGCTTCAGCCGACACAACTCACGAGACCACCAAAGCAAGCAAACCTGCCCACTACGATAAGGTAGCAGTCTTGGGGAAGTAGGTAGATAATGGCATCATACATAAGACGGTACAAGCTTGTCACACACGACTTGAGTGTTCATTTCAAGCCACATACAAAGATCTAGCATCAAGTTGTGGGAAACCACTCAGAATGGTATGTTTTCTGAATTATTTGACATTTTTAACGACGGTCTGGTGTTGGAATTAGAGGGAAGGTCATTGGTCGTTACCATGTTGGTGGTATGAACTTCCATACCAGGCTAGTCTATTTAAAATGGTATTGTGTGAAAAGAACCACAGATCCCAGCTATCCCGGAGACAAACGGTAATACGCAGATTTAAAAACCTTTGTTTGCCCTACAAGGGAATCGATCTCAGCACATTCTGCGTAGAAACAGAGAAAACAGATCAACATGTAACACAACGACGTTACACGACATACGGCGACATACAAAGACACACACGACTTTGATTCAAGTGTAGACTGAGCATAGATATAAATATTGTTTATATCTATGGACTGAGCAACCGTTGGATGTGCCTAGGCCTGAGAGATGTGCCTAGGCCGGTGAGATGTGCCTAGGCCTGAGAGATGTGCATAAAGCCCGATTCACACAACGTTATAAGAATGGTATAAGGTATAGGTATAGTCACAAGCCGAGTTGGGCCATAGGGATTACGTACAAGGGTTCACACAAATGTGTCATTGCAATAGCAATAGCAATTGGTATAAGACTGGTATAAGATTTCAACTTTCTTATGACGGACCAATCATACGTTGAAACGTCACTTATAACACGCCAATGGGATGCTAGCAACTAGAATCAATGTAACAGATGCTTTCATTGTAAATTATTAGTCAAAACAAAAACTCACCGTATACATCCGGTTCACATCAAATAGACCTTGCATCCGGTGACTACGTGCAAAATATCTTCTCCCATCGGCGTCATTAATGATTTAACAACACAACAATAATGAATAATAATAATTATTGTTTTTCTTATTATTTTTAACTATTGTTTTTAATTATTGTCAATAGATTCGATGCCGGTTTAAAACGTAAATAACAGCTGCGGGAAGTCAGCTGATTGACAGCCAGCTGTAGTTACTCAAACTGCCACCAGAGCAAGTCAAAGAAGTCAACACAAGAATGTAGTATCTTTTCAGGAAAGTCTTTGGCGTCCTAAGCTTATACCTTATACCACTTTCTTATACCCTATTCTTATTGCTATTGCAATACCTTATAACTTTGTGTGAATTGGACTTAAGTCTGCGAGATGTGCCTAGGCCAGTGAGATGTGCCTAGGTCGAAAGATGAGCCTAAAAGTCTGCGAGATGTGCCTAGGCCGGCGAGATGTGTCTAGGCCTGAGAGATGTGCCTAAGTCTGCGAGATGTGCCTAGGCCGGTGAAATGTGCCTAGGCCCGGGAGTTGAGACGCAATCTGACTTACCCGGTTTCCCTCCAAAATTTGCTCGGGGCTATTAAAATCTTCAAAGCAGACTTCGCTCATCAAAAGTGTCTGGTACATATCGCTGTTTTTGTTCATTGACTGGTTGTGGGCAAAGTAAAATAATACAGGGTTTTTGAAGCGAATGAAAACAAAAACGTCAAAAATTGTTGTAGTTATGTGTTATTGTTATCTTGAAGCCACAGCCTTCTGGACGGGCCAATCAGTGAATACCAAGGTCTACTTGATTTTCTCCTAGCAGATTTCAAAGTCTTTGAGCGGAGGCTCTTTGAACTTGCGTTGAACTCAGTTCGACACGCATCCGCTAGATGGAGATCAAGTTGATCTTGAGCTACCTTGAGCCAAGGTCCACTAGATTGCTTGTAGCGCGCGCGCAGCTTCGCAATTACTCCGCTAGGAGTAAATCCAGTAGACCTTGCCGTGAGCCAAGGTCCACTAGATTACTTGTAGCGCGCGTGCAGCTTCGCAATTACTCCGCTAGGTGAAGTCCAGTAGACCTTGTCTTGAGCGAGTCAGTGTTCCAATGTCTTTGGAGCGAGCAAGTGCAAATACACTCAAGAAAAGGTATAAAATAGCCAACTACGATCAAATGACGTCGAAGGATATCTGGAGGAAAGGGACACGTAGGACTTAAAGGGGAGGAAAAGGGAAAGGGGAACACATAGACTGAATTTCGTCTGGCTTCTTTCATCGACCTGTCCGGCTAAGGTGGCCGTACCGGAAGCATACGCTTCTGCCGGCATAGCTCTCGAGCTACCTGTTATGTTACAAATACGCTCATTATATGGTATCTATATTATAAACAATAAACAGACTAAAGGGTTCTTACATATTTGAACTTTGATAATTTCACTGTATATATTTCTTTATTTTTACCGTATTGGCTACATTTGATGCAAAAATAAAATTAGCTGAAACATACATTAAGTACCCTACACAATTAAGTAACATTACCATTGCCCTATAGACATGCTCGATTGATATAAGCTACATAGATAATATTTAAACCAATCTTGTCCATTAATAAGATTTGCAATAAACATTTTTCGTTTAAGTACACTCGCTGCTGAACTGAGTATTTCTCAGTTTACATGATCCATTCCATTCCAGTTATCGTGATTCTCTTGCCTGTTTCTTCGAGTAACACATTCTACCAGTTACGACTGCTAATACTAATACTCAAGAAATGCTTAAAAAATATTTACTTCAAGAAATTAAGCTGATATAACAATGCAAGTATCTAATACAATCACAACATTATCATGCGTATCGCTAGCAATTACATTTTATTTTATAGTTTCCTTTTCGTTTCCTCATTTTTTTAAGAGGTTTACAAAATCTAATAAGTCTGGTTTCTAAAAGTTTCAATCCTTAATTAAAAGAACAATACATCTCGAGATTTAAAGAACAAATGTAATTTTATTAACAACATATTTGTTGAGATACTCTTGTTTATATAGACTCCCACTTTAACACAGATATCAATTTGATTGAAAATTAATATATTAAGATAGATGGAAGAATGAAGAATGAACGAAAAATACAATCATATTTTGACATAGAGATGCACAAAAGAGAAAAACACATTTTTGACAGGTTCAATCTCTAAATTGTTCTTAAGACTTTTAAACAACGTTTATAAGTTTAAAGTTATCATTTAAGGTTCAGTCTTACAATGTCCCAATAACTACTTATTCGTCAAATAGCTGGTTTTCTCCATGGCAACCACCAATCAAAACCCTTGAAATCCTGCAAATAGCTTAATTGCTACCAATAACTTTCTTATTAAGAGATTGTAAGACCGACCCTAACTCTACAGCATTTCTTGATTAAGATTATTTAACTAACTTTAACTATAATTTAACTTTAATACTATCTTTAATACAGATTAATTATAACGATTCCAATATCAGCCACCAACTGTTCTCGATTGTCATAGTATGTTCGACGTCGATCAGGTTTCAAACGAGACTCGTTAGACTCCGGAGATCTCCCTAATCCATTCCCGTAGTTCGGCTACCCGGGTGTAGACCCCGGGGAAATCTGGGAGGGCGCACCCCTTGCCCCACGACACGATCCCCGTCAGTGTCCCGTTGACCGCCATGGGACCGCCGGAGTCTCCCTGCAACCAGAGACAGCGTCACGTCACCGCATCACGTGGTATTCATGCCAACCTCAGATCTTTATCTAACTTATATATATTTTATGCACGATATTTCAACGAAAGCAACAGTATTCTCTCATACATTCGTAAAAGCGATCTACAGCAAATAAAGTTCACAAACCTCATTAAAAAATGCACGCTGTGTTTGGAATTTCTAGGTTTACAACACGCGTTCTTTGGACTAGGCAATTTCGTGAGCATGAGACTTAGGGCCGTATGCAGAGTCAAGTGTCAAGTTAAGTACAGAATTTGTTTCTATGGAATTGTTTTATTACATGCTATTTTCTACAAGAACAAACTCCATAGCAACCATATACAAATCACATACTTAACTCGACTGTGCATTATTCCCCCCTATGTTGGACGTATGTCGTTGCTATGGATTTATTTTCTATATGGGAAATAACATGCATGAAAGTGTTACGTGGTATTATGTGGCAACTACGGGCGTCCCTAGGGGTAGGGAACGACTATTTATTCTAGCTTTAGTGCGACCGTTATGTTGAGCTGAGGTAGTAATAGTCAATGACATGCAGAGTCAAGTGTCAAGTTAAGTACAGGATTTGTTACTATGGAATTGTTTTATTACATGATATTTTCCATAAGAAGAACAAAATCCATAGCAACCATTAACAAAATCACAAATCAAGTTGGTATTCTCACCTGGCACGCGTCCTTGCCACAAGTTGGCACGCCTGAGCATTATGTGAATACACGAAATGGAATAGTGTTACACAGTATTACTGTTTGACTATCATGTTGGTATTCTCACCTGGCACGCGTCCTTGCCCCCGGCTGGCACGCCTGCGTGGTATGTGAATACACAAAATGGAGGAGTGTTACACAGTATTACTGTTTGACTGTCATGTTGGTATTCTCACCTGGCACGCGTCCTTGCCCCCGGTTGGCACGCCTGCGTGGTATGTGAATACACAAAATGGAGGAGTGTTACACAGTATTACTGTTTGACTGTCATGTTGGTATTCTCACCTGGCACGCGTCCTTGCCCCCGGTTGGTACGCCTGCGTGGTATGTGAATACACAAAATGGAGGAGTGTTACACAGTATTACTGTTTGACTGTCATGTTGGTATTCTCACCTGGCACGCGTCCTTGCCCCCGGTTGGTACGCCTGCGTGGTATGTGAATACACAAAATGGAGGAGTGTTACACAGTATTACTGTTTGACTGTCATGTTGGTATTCTCACCTGGCACGCGTCCTTGCCCCCGGCTGGCACGCCTGCGTGGTATGTGAATACACAAAATGGAGGAGTGTTACACAGTATTACTGTTTGACTGTCATGTTGGTATTCTCACCTGGCACGCGTCCTTGCCCCCAGTTGGTACGCCTGCACAAATCATCCTCCCGCTGATTGTCTTCGAGTCGTGGTAGTAACATTCCTCACACGTTTCTTGATTGACAATCGGAACCACTACACTCTGTAGTATGTTGCTAGGTTTGCCGCTGCCCGACTGAAACCAAGGTATGAACACTCTGTTGTATTACTTTAGTATGACGTGAACAAAGAATGTATGATAAGTTGAAATATTTATAAATAAAATGTTATAGCTTTTTCATGTTATTTTATGAATTAATAACATTTCGTTTGATTTTTGTGTCAGTGAAATTAAATCGCAATATTTGGGGTGATAAGCTTCTGTGGCGAAGAAAATCCTTATTTAGCAAGCGTAGAATCCACATTTTTGTGAGTATTATAGTTTAGAATTGAAAATTACATTGAATTATAATTTTGTCTTTATATATTTATTTAAAGATAGTGAGGATACGTAACCACTCGGGAAATAAATGTCTGTTAAAATTTGTTTAAAATGATCTCAAAATTTTTTAAAAAGTAAACCGAAATATGTTATACCATGGAATGTAATGTTTTTTTTTGTAAATGTTTCTTTGTTTCAGTAAAATTTTCAGTTTTTCAAAATAACTTTTTTAAATGTGAACGGTCTGGTGCATAACAACACATACACCAGTTAAATTATTAATTTGAAATGCGGAACTATTTATTGAAATACTGAAACAATCACAAGAGGGAACATTTTAAATTCTGTATGGATATTTTGGTTAACATTTGAACAATTTCGAAAGCATTTAAAAGCAATTGTAACCGATCAAAATCGGGGTTTTGCAGGGTAAGTCGACATACAACCTTAACTTTAAATTGTTAAGCAAAATCTTAGTCATTTGTGTGAATCGACCATGACTTGTGTTGTACTCAAGACGAGGTCTTACTGAGAACTCACCCTGAGGTAGCCCCATCCGCTGACCACTGCGTGCGCCCCTATTGACACTCTCTGGTGTTCTACGGGCAAGCTGATTGGCTGAACGTTGGCGCCAAACTTGAACGGCTCGCCAACCTAAGACAATGACGATGAGCTATTATAAGTACAACAGGAACAACCTTGTGACCAAAAAATAGAACTCGTATTTTTGTTTTTTATTATGGTTGCCATTGAAAGTATTGGTGAGATACTTTTTCCTAAACCCACTCTATAATTTGGCCAACTTATTTCCAAATATAATTGGAAGATATAGGATTGGTGGATTGGCCAACTTTTAAAGAATCTCCTTCTAAAACCCACCAACTTTGTTGACAACTTGATTTGTTGTGTTACGTTAACCTACACCTCAGAGCATAAGACCCCATCTGGTGTTCTATGAGCAAGCTGATTGGCTGATAAATAATATCTTAATTACATAACATCACATACAATTATTTAGGCAACATAAAAAATGGAAAATTATAAAACTTCAAATAATACTATGTAAGTTAGTTTATGTTTTTGACGAAGTTGCCCTAATCGCGTTGGCCAACTCGTGTACACCCGTCTTAAGTACGACCTAGCCCGCGATCATTATAACACTGGGTTAGCCTGGAACCCCCAGCACAGGGTTATCATAGAAATGTGTTCTCTACTGACCTTGAGCAGGGCGATGTCGTAGTCAAGGTCAGAGTAGCGAGGGTGAGAGATAGCCTCCACTACTTTATACACTTTGCCACCTCTCTCACGTATCGTCGAACCAGCCCTCAAGGTCATGGAGTCAGCTCGAGCCCTGCGGAATTAGTAAGTGTTCGCATTTAGTTCAACAATTTCATTTCATGTATGTGCATCCTTTTTAATACAATGATAATGGAATAAAATGTATGCACATGTATATCAGCCGATATAAGCTAATCGAGGGTCGGACAGAACATTTCTGGACTCGAACAACTCTCCTGCACTCACTCTATTATTTTGTGTGACAATCTAGTTAACAAATTAAGTACGGAAAATAACTATAAATAATCATTTTGGATTAAAATTGAGTGCAAAAAACGAGTTAGCAGAATAGATAAGTGTTCTTGCTTACCCTTGATTTACTAATGTCGCATAGCATACATCAGCCAATAAAAGTAAATCAATATAACGTCCTATCTATCATTATAACCAGTATGACTGTGATACTTATTAGATTAGTAATTTAATGAACTAAAAATCACAGTCATACTGATTATAATGTTAAATACATTTATCATTCAGTCTGTAGGGCTTACCAAACCACAGTGCTATAATTACTCAGATTTTCGATTTTGTGTATCGATATTGAGATATAATTAAAAAATGAAATTTTCTGTGGTTTTTGACGTAGAGGTATCCTTTACTCAGGATAAGTCAGGTGACAAACAAAAAAATCACCAATGAGTCATAAGTGCATGAAATTCAGTTATGTGTTAAATACAATCGATATAGGTTGCTTCAATGCAAAAAAAAAAACATTTAGATTTAGCTATTCTATAAGATTCACTTCGCCGGCTCTGCTTCATTTTTCTACTAAAGCGTAGAACAGCTGTATCGGTTCCGAGGTCGCTAACGCCTGCCTGATAGACAGAGCACTCATTGTGTAATACGAGTCCAGCCAGCGCTCCGCGAAACACTCGTCGACTGCGGACAGTACCGCTCAAAACAGATTGCAACTTTTCTTCACATCAAGTCACAAGAAAATTAATTGCAGGGGATTTTGTAGAAGTACACGTTCGTACTAAGAAACATGTTATCGGTAGAGAAACGATGCACATTAAACCTCTTGATCGATTTTTGATAAGTGCTTTATTTTAGCGGTGGTTTTACTATCTCGAGGTAACATTTTTTTCATATGGGAATTACCATGAGAAGAGTTGCTCGGTGCTACTTGGTAGCAACAAGCCAAAAAATCGCGTTTTCTTTAATTTTTACCCGCCTGCTTTTAAAGTATGGTATCTTTTAGTCATGTTTTCCATATTTGAGGGTGGACGTATACAAATGATAGCTTTTTAGTTTCTCATCTGACTAACCCTTTAACTACACATTGAGTTGTTAGTATCAAGTCTTACCACTGGACGCAGTGAGCAGCAGTGACAGCCCAGTCTCGGCTGATGACCGAAGCGCCGCAAGCGAGACTCCCAAAGAACTCCAGTTGCAGCTGATAGGGAACCTGGGATATGTCCGCGTCCTCGCCCCCGACAATCTTACCCTCTCGATAGGGTGAACCTAGACACACACACACAACCGTTATGGGAAACCTTACTTACTAGATACAATAGTTCAACATTGAACGTTGCTGGAACGCTCTACTGGGCTGGGCCCTTGCTTATGTCATGTAAAGGTCTTCCACAGCAACCTTGGTGATGCTCTCGTCACAACCGTGACGTCACAGATGTGAGGTCATACCAGTTGTTCCCAACATGACAACTTAGTTTTGTGCCTTCATCTTTCACGGAATCGATGTTTTTGTTGAGCTCTAGTTGGGACTCTTTTTTTCCAATACAAAACATAGATTTTGCTCGTTTTAGCTATGTTATGGGGTAATATATCATTGTAAATAATTTTATTTTGTTGATACCAATAAACATATAAGAAAACATTGCTACTTTTCGTGTTCTTTAATTATTTAAGTGCAAATAGTTCGCCATCGAGTGGGCGGGGCTTGTGCGGCTGTGGAAGAAGCCGTGCTGAACTTTTAAATGGCTGCCTTTTATACAACAGTTGGTAAGTACCCTATGTTACATTTATTAGATATATTTAATTACGCATTATTACTGGGCTACTTCCTGAAGGAGTGAAACTTTTATCTGCTGTAGTAATGTACATTTAGTCATGTTTACGATTCGCATGTCCAAACAACAACAAACAAAGAGAGCCTTGGTTGAGTTAGGCCTAGACCTTGCCATGCCCATATCCTTAGATATTTTGAAAAGTAGGCCTAGGCCTAGGCTGATTGGTTAGGATTCACAATTGAAACGTAGGCATACGCCCTAGGAACAGGGAGGACCTAGGCCCTAGCCCTAATCCCGGGTAGGCCTATAGGCCTAGGAGGCTATGCCCAATGGACTACGCTAGGCCTAGGTAGGTCTACCTATAGCTATCTTATAGCCTAGGGTAGGGCCCAAGCTTAAATTCTGCATGCCTGGGCCTTCTGTTGTGTGTAGTTTAACTTAAGATTGGTGTATGTATTGTACACAGGGCCTGGGCTAGGCTAGGCTTAGCCTGCAGCCAAGACTTGAGGCTGATGCACAATGTCAATAACATTAGCCTAAGGCCTAGAACTACAACCTGTCTACCATAACAGTTATGTTTGCCAATATCAAACATGTTTCTAAGTTAGTGTGGTAATTTATTATTAGGCTTACTCTAGTAGGTCTTAGGTCGGAGTAGGCCTAACCTATATGTGTATTGTGTACTAACGTATATTTCCTTTACATTGCCATGTACGCTGTCGCTGCCATCACAGGGCAATCGTGGAGCTAGTTTTAGGTGTATGAGTATTGCTGTGCTAACTTTCTTTTGTAATATCATTTCAGATAGCCTTATACATTTTCGGCCTGATAGGCCTAGTCCCAGTCTTGAGAAAAGATATGGAGACTAGGGTCTAGATCTACATCTACAATGTCGTCGAAACCTGTACTCCATTGTGATGCGTCATTAAAAAAACTTCACCCTGCCCAAATGCCTCAACTCAAAAACAAGAAAATTAATGAAGTGGTAAGTTTGAGGCAATTGAGGGCCCAGACTCAGCATTTACATTTTTATTGGTCAACTTCTTTAGATGACGCTCAACAATAAAGCTTGGGTCCAGCGTAGTTGGCCGTGGCGTTAGGCGTTTGTCTAGTAAACCGCGATCGCTGCTTTTCAGGTTCGAATCCTGGTCGGGCATTGATGTCATGTGGCAATTTTTTCATCTTCACTATTAGTTACCCACTCAGCGTGTCGATTAGCATCATTGCATAAATATGAGACCTTAAGTCTAAATATCATCGGCTACGGCTTTGATTTCATTTTTCATGTGACTTTAACAGCTTGACTTTAGAGAATAGTTGTTTTCATATCCCCCCGTTATGGGCCTAGACCTATAGGCTAATGTTTCAAACATGTCAAAGTAAACTCATTGAAAACTATGACCTAGTCCTGTAAATCCAGTAGGTTGCATGGCCAACAAGTGGCCCCTAAATAATTTCTCTAATCTTGTTTTGTTTTTATTCCTATTTATTTCCAAATAAATGCCAATGACATTTTGCTGCTAGATGACTACAAATTAGAGCAATTAATTGCAAATTAATTCTTAGGCTAGGCCTGCTAATCTATTATTACTAGTGTCAGTTTGAAATAATTTATATTAATTTAATAAGTAGATTTAAAATAATTTCTTCTAATGTTTAAAAAAAATAATGAAGGCATGGGCCTTGTTAAAAAAAGAACTAAAAACACTCTATTGGTTTCAGGCCCAGAGCTCCAAACCTCCAGTTCCAACGCATTTATCAGTAATCAATCGTGCACCTATCCTCATCACTTATCCTCCTATGTTGCCACCAGTACACCAAAATTCACCACTACCCTACCCTATCCTGTATCCCTACCCAGGCCTACTTCAGTCACGGACCGTCTCTTCACCATCACACGTGTCTATCCAATCCATCCCGCCTCAACCACTGATCATAAATCTTCAAGAGATGAAGAATCTTACAGTGAGTATGACAATGATGACGACGAGTAACCACCTGAACCTCTCCGCTGATGTGATAGTGATATTGAGAGAATATAGTTGTGACAGTGGAAGTGCGATTTTGGGGAAAGGTTCTGTACAGTATTTTACATTACTTCTTTATAAATAATCATGAATTGAATGTGTAAATATAGTTGACAGTTGACTCCATATCACCATATAGAATATTTCCTATGTTTAAAAATGGGTATTATAAATGTACATTTATGTAATGTAAAATGTATGTAACAATTGTGTAATGTAATGTTATTGTTAATGTAATATTAAGTCAAAAGTGGATTGTGCAACTTATCATCTAGTACCCATGTTGCAATTTTTCAAATAAAGCACATATTTATGCTGCGAACTTCTTCTATTTCTTTGCATTCCCTTTTGCATTCCCTATCTTTAGGCTACATTTTTACCTATTGTTCTTCTGAATTTTTACAGTGACGGACTTGCCAATAATAGTAATTATTGAACAAGGTAGTGTCATCTGATCTATTAGGCTAGTTACATAATTACAAACCTTCCCAGGGCTTTGATACATTGCTTTCATAAAAGAGTGGGGATTTGAAGATAAGGTGTTTTGTTTCAGTAGCCCAATCCTTGAAGAATAACCAATTATAATAGGCCTAGATAGTGCAAACTGTTAAGTGGGGGCCTGCCACTCTCAGACTGGTTGTAGTGTCACCAGGTGAACTCTTGGACTGGAGGTGAACCTTCACCTTACTGATAACATATTGGGAAAATAATTTGTTTTACTAACAAAGGTGTTTTGTTATGTACAATTTTTCAATTAAATGTGAATGAAAGATGTGCTTGTGCCACATCTCATAATTTTAATTCTTAGGAAACTTCGCACATGCATTCGGTTCGCCGCCACTCTACTAACAAGTTTGATGTGGTAATTGGTAAAATCTACCGTTATAAACAATGGCATCCAACTCCTTTATATAATCTCGTTTGTATATATCATATTTGAAATTGCCGCTCACTACAGCCTGCTGAACATAATTTACGATCCCAACGCTGTGCTCTAGAAGGCTCCCGAAACGGAGCGCGGAGCTGCCCAGCCTTAGACCAGTAATATAGGTAGACGGAGCAAGCCGATGCTAGCGACCGGCCGCGAGTGAGACCAACATTGAGACCACGTGATGCCCCACATCACGTGATGTGCACATGCACGAACGTATTCGCCGCGCACTTAACACCATCTAGCGGCAAACCTGCGAACTTCTCGCTAGCAATGCGGAGAAGGCTTTGTCCCCACATCACGTGGTTTCAATGATGGTCTCACTCACGATGACGTCATACTCCGTCTACCTATATTACTGGTCTAAGTGCCCAGCACGTTAGCGCCATCTTGTTTATTTTCAAATAGTGCGCGCATGCAGACAGCGTGAGTAGGTCGCGCAATCGTACTAACAGCACTTCACTCGGTTATGACGAGAGCATCACCAAAGTTGCTGTGGAAGGCCTATATTATGTTTTATTGTAACTGTTTTATTCTTTTTTTTAATTATTGTAATTGTTTTATTATTACTAACTCCTGTCTCCTGTGTGTATTATTGTATTGAATTATGTTTGCACTTGTGGGATTTTGATATCCTGTTTGCAAATAAAGGCATAATTATTATTATTATTATTATTATTATTATTATTATTATTATTGTTATTATTATTATTATTATTATTATTATTATTATTATTATTATTATTATTATTATTATTATTATTATTATTATTATTATTATTATTTTTATTATTATTATTATTATTATTATTATTATTATTATTATTATTATTATTATTATTTTTATAACTATTTTTATTATTATTATTATTATTAGTATAATAATTATTATTATTATTATTATTATTATTATTATAATTATTATTTTTGTTATTATTATTATTATTATTATCATTAGAACAGAAGGAAGATACAGACATGAACGTCAGCTGGCATCAAACTAACAGGTGGCTGTAATACTTGATACCATTTCGCGTAGGTATTGTTGAACCTGATAGAAAATATATAATTACGGGTCATTCTTACAACATTTGCGTATATGACGTGTGATATACGTTTTAAGTTATCTTTTATCATAATTGTAAGCATCGTTTCAGTGTTAAATATAACGAACATAATATACAGAAAGGTTGTCAAATGTGATGGGTTAGTATCTGATTATTACTAACTTTGTTTTAGTGTTGATACGGCCAATGGTAGCGATCTTAGTAAAACAATTAAATAAAAGATTAAATCTAAGATCTTAAATAAGTGAGTAAACCGACCTTATTTATGCGTTGTATCAACAGTAGAGTTTAGCCTAAAGAGTCCTGGTTTAGCTAAAGATGACAAAACGTACAGACTGACATCCAGGCTCGAATCATCCAATCACAATCAGAGGAACTAGACAATGCCTGTTTCTACATCATTAAATAAACTTAATATCATAACTCCTAGACCGTACACATCGTGTGTACATAACTTTAGCAATACATCAGCTGTGTACTGTGTGAATTTAATAAATGTAATATCAATAGATGTGTTATACAATATGACATCAGGCACGCTACCTGACGAAGATCCCAGAGAACCCGAAAAACTCCAAAGTGATTGTACATAACTTTCTCATATGTCTGAGCGCTTCTCAGTACTCACCCCAGCAACAGGCGACTAAGATGGCGGAAATCACCAGCTGGATTGTCTTCATTGTGCGTGGAGCGAGGACTGCAGACTGACTTCTTCTAAGACTCACATACCTTTTATACGCATCTCCGCTCTCTGCATAAAAACTATATCACTCGATTCTGTTTATCCATGTCCTACTAGATTATGCAATGGAAACTCTTAAGACTCGGGTCAAGAGTTATTTGACTCCATTGTTTGCTCAAGAAATAGTTTATATTTCTGTAATTGTAGGTGTTTTTAGTTGCGTTGATAACGATTAATGGTGATTGTGTAACGTTTTGTGTTTGGGTCAAGTTGTTTGAGAAAAAACTGTCAAACATAGCCTTTTTACATGGGTTTTTATTTGGTCGTGAAAAAGCATCTATGGACGTATTAGTAATAATTGATCAGTTATCAGAAATAGAGTAAATAATATGAAATCACATAACTTAATTGGAGTGTGTTCCCCCTCCCCCCCCCCCCCCCTCACACCCAGTGGAAACACACCGAACTGCAGGTATATCGCAACACAATCACACATTGATAACATAGGAACACTGTTCCTCTCTGTTGTACAGGATACAATATTTGAACATAGAACTTTTCGTCTAGACCCGGGTCACACTCAAGGTAAAATACTTTTCGCTTGAAGAAGACTACATTTGATGCATTTTTGTTCAAAAATAGCCCTCATTTGTTTTATACTCTCCTCCCCATCACATCAGAATTTAGTTCACCGAAAAGTTCCGTATGAGCACCACTTGGAGATAATTTTGATAATGATTTTTAATGACATTACATTTTTTTTTGTTGTATATTAAAAAACGGACCATATTTGTGTATTGCCTTAAAATTTCAGTATTTTTAAAACGCACCAAATGCTTTCCATAAACCCGAATTTCTACATTTTTCCTGCGGCGCTTTTAAAGGGGGCTCTCCCCCCGCCCCCCTCCCGTGCCCCCCGTGCTTGGTTTCTTTTTACACGCAAGTACCTTGCCGCCATTGCAAGTGTTTATAGCTTGATGCGTGTACATTTTCCGGAGAATTTTCATTGCAAGTGTTGTTATAGACACTATTAGAGGCTCAGGCAACATATACAAAAAAGTTACATTGTTAAGTCCAGCTCGTTAATAAAAGGAAAAGGAAAAACCGAGACGCGAGCTTTTAAGTTTGGGAAACGCTGAACAAGAAGCTAGAGTATAAGTGAAGCCTCTGCTTCTCAACTCTCGAGTGAGGTGTGCAAATAAATAAATAAATAATTTCACAATATTATCCCTTATGAAAAAATACTATTGATAATATTAAAAAAAACTATTCATATTTTCCCCAATAGTGAATTGAGAAAATAACTATTAGACAAAACTATTGCACAAAGACTATTGATGAGCACTGTATTAGTACCTGAAAACTATTGGTTATAACTATTTATTACAAACTATTAGCCATTAACTATTGATTAAAACTATTGGGCCTCAACTATTGCCTGTTAACTATTAGCAATTAACTATTGGTTATTAACTATTGACTGAAACTATTGGCAAATAACTATTGATTAAAACTATTGGTTGAAACTATTGGCAATAAACTATTGAGTGTAAACTATTAGCAATTAACTATTGGTTATTAACTATTGACTGAAACTATTGGCAATTAACTATTGACTAAAACTATTGGTTGAAATTATTGACAATAAACTATTGAGTGTAAACTATTAGCATTTACCATTGGTTAAAACTATTGGCTATTAAATATTGATTAAAATTATTGCTTGAAACTGTAGGCTTCTACTATTGGCTAAAAACTGTTGGCTATAAAACTATAAAATCAAACTATTGGACGATTATTTATATAGTCTAAATAGTCCCATTATTATTATTAAATTGACGTTATTGTGTCGAGGGTGCATACAAAATAATGTTCTTGTTTTTGTCGATATTTTCTTTGTCTGTATTTTTGTCTTGTTATGGGAAAGAGAGAAGAAAAGAAAAGCGGGGAGGGCGCGCAGAAGACATTCGATCCTCTTTCTCCTTTGCCACCTAGATGTAAGAGATTAATTGATTTCTGTCTTTAGAGATATTTATAAATTTGTGGAAACTTTACATATCCGATGCAAAGCTGCTGTGGACCAAAATAATTCCTCAAAACCTAAATTATCTAACACCTTTTTAAGACATTTTCATATTACTGCAGGGTCATGCATGCTGGGTGAGAAAAAAAAATATCCGATTGTTTGGTTTAATACGATTTCATTTTGAAGGAGAAACAATGCATTGTCAAGGATTATCACAAGGGTTTATCTAGGCATCTGTAAAGGAAGATCATCTTCAGTTTATTAGGTTAGCAAAATGGTTAGACAGTAGGTTTAGATATTTTACCTTGTTACCAAATAGTTGGACAGCATACCATATACTATAGATAGTAATGAAAGTCGCGTTCATAGCGACACAGCAACACATTTTTTTCGGGACCGGCAGGTCCCTCAACCAATCAGAAACTTGTCGTGCCTTATTGGATTGGTTCATGTGACCTGCCGGTCCGGAAAAAACGTCTGGCCGTGTCGCTACGAAAGTGCCATTGTACTTCTACCATCTGCATCCATGGTAGGGTTCCCAAATCTGCAAAATAACATTCCGGGACAAATAGCACATAAAAAGGGAATGGCTCATGTGATACTGCCGAAAGCCCGCCGGAGGCCTATCGCCGAAGGCGAAACTTTTTGGACCTTTTTTCATAATTAACGTTCTAAAAACATGTTTTTACTGCTTTACGAGAAAATAAGAATTCTCCTTTCGAACAAAAATCTTTCGCAGACAATTAGAAATTAGGAGTTCACGATCAAGTAGACGTCACGTACCTGTCGGAGATTGTTATGTTATTAATTATTGTGTTGCTATAACAATATTAATAGGGTATATACTATAAACCTATTTTTATTGAAATATAGTGCATTTGAAAAGTCAACTTTGGAAACTATGCTCACATTATATTTATTATCCATTCTCACTGCTCGTTTCGAACTCACGTTTCGGGCAGCGCGGGGTCGCGGCAGAAGTAAGACACTTTCATGTAATTCCAGGACACTTGCGGTCCCGGAATCAGTTTAATTTCAACCAGGACAAAATCTTTAATTCCTGGTCTGTCCCGGCGAAACCGGGACGGTTGGGAACCCTAATCCATGGTATACTAACGATTAAGGATGCCTTAATAACCGAACCTCTTTTACAAATCATGATGGGACGGGTCAACAGTATACATGGCTGATTATTTGAGTGTGAACTTTTGGAGGTTGCTCTTTGCAGTTAAGTGTGCGATTCCTTGAATACTTTGCAAATGCACAGCTGAGCTAGCTATAGCCATGCTACAACACAGAATTGATAACGGGTACTTACTAAAAAAAACAGGAACTGTATACTTAGAAGTAAGCATGGGCAGATAATGGGGAACTGTTGACATCCCGATTTTAGCACAACAGAATATGTGTGAAAAATTAAGAAAAACACAATTTTTGTACATTAAGATAAAGGATATAGGCTAGGGTGTGTAGTTTTAGATATATTGTATACACATTCCCTTTTATCAATCCATTTTAATGTAGATAAACATTAAAAATCTAACAGCAAATTAAATTGGATTACGGCATGCATTAACCAACCTTTGAGAACTGTGTACACACTATACATTGACTTAAAAATAAAATTATAGTAGTACAACATATCTACAGTAGCATGGGGACCACACCAGAATATAAGAACAACTAGCCGTGATTGACTAGTCGAGTCACAAAAGTAAAACGCGCATTTAAATATAAGTTGAATAAACTATAAGAAATAGTAGTAGGCTACACGTTATACACTAATAGTAGTAGGAACAATACCGCATGAGATATGAATAGTCTAACTGGCTGGTCTGGCCTTGACTACATGACCAACCATGCATATTTAAATACAAAAATATTAAATATTAATAACGCAAAAGTAGACCAATATATTGCAATATGTCTAGACCTCAATAATGGTGAGCCAGCCAGCAAGCACATGACTACTTATAATACAAAAATACACCAATATATGTATTGCAATGTATCAACGATGGCCAGCAAGCCACCAGCGAGCACATGACTAAAGGTGTGAGGCTAATAATTAGGGTTGCCGTTCAATATGAATTTCAGTATCAATAATCGAGGCAGATAAATTGATTTAAAAACATATCGATCGATAATCGTTAGTCAAATCAAAAATATAGATTTTTTTCGTGTGACAGGCAGGACCTTTTGTGGTGCCCATGTACAGTAGTATTCTTAAAGTTATAGCTTAACCTGATTGGTCCCTCGTGCAGTTTAACAGATTTTCACATAGTAAATCACAATCATATAGGCCTATACTTCTAAGCTAGTCTAGATAGTAGATACTGACTCATAAAGTACTCATAAAGTACCCCTATAGTAATAATGGTCAGCTAATTAATTATACCACAAGCTATTTCACCAATTAGCACAGAACTATTGCGACGTTATGTACGTAATAAACTTTTTTTTATTGAGAATTTAAGTGAAAAACTCTATTTCATGTGATACGTGCAAAATATATCATTTGACGCAATTTTTGGCAAATTTCTAGATTCGGAATGACAATTTAAAAAACGCATTAATTCCTCAAATTCCATGAAAAGCTTAAGGTAAAAACATGTACTTTTTGTTGAAATCGTCTGATTCGTCTCCTACTTTGCCGAGCAAGAAAATAATCTTATTGATTCATCCATCGATCGATATTATTTCAACTTGAAAAAGATGCGAGTCGAGCCGTGGTTGGTGCGACTGAGTCACGTGTTGCGAATCAAGATGCACGATTGGTTGGATCTACCACACACTTGATGCGAGAGGTGTGGTTTGTTTGTACCAAAGTGAAAGTCAAATCATTTATCATTTGGCTGTCCCTTCCCGCAGTTGTTCAGTTTTCCGCGAATGGCTTTCTCCAATATTTTTTTGCTTGCAATTTCGCTGTTATCAAAATGGTTCTGCACATAATCTGAAAAAAAAAATATATATATAAAACATATTAATAGGCCTAAACTTAACTGGTAAGAGAATTCCAAAACTAGCATTTGAGCGGAAGAAGGAAAAAAGAACGAGTAGGAAGACCCTGGGGCAGATGGCAATGTTTGGTGCAAGTTGATGTGATCATGTGCAGGAGAGAGGATAGAAAAACATGAGAGAGCTTGTGTCGCGGGAAAAGGAGCGTGGAGATAAGGTGCCAAGCTTGGCAAGCCAGTGCTGATTCCCTGATGCCCTCTATACCAATAATGGAAACACCATCTTTACCCAACAAAATGATCATGGAACAAAATGTAGAGATGTAGAATAAAAAAGGTAGACCTTAAAAAAGGTAGACCTTAAAAATAGCAATTGGAGATGTGGACAAGAAAATTATGGAAAATGAGTCAACCTTGTAGGCAAGTGTTGGTTAACGTCACCATGAGTAGGCATTGCACTGATTGAAGAAAAAAAAGTTATTCTTCCAGAACTTTGAACCAACATTTTAGCCTACTTGTTTACCTAAAAAAAAAACTATTATTTCAGTTCAGAGCTTTTAATCTGAAAGACAATTACGAGGATTAAAAAAAAAAATCAAAAAAGAAAAACCAATCTTGAATCAATATCCAAAGTAACTGCAAACATTCATATTGAGCTGTATCATCAAATGGCTGGTCTTATGTAAGTCAAAAGCTTACCAATTATCGCAGCTGTCTTGATGGGATCTAGCTTGCGTTTAGGTTTGGTGTCAGCGGATGAAGTGTTGGATTTGAGGCCAGTCATGGACGATTGAGAGAGAACCTCGTCACCAAATGTCGCTGATAGGAGGTCGCACACGAGCTTAGTCGGTTTGGAATGGTTGCAGCGGCAACGTATTTTTTCCGAGATTATATCTCTTAAATTTACCTTTTCAGCCGGATCATCACAACTCTGGGAAAAAAATAGCAGCATTTAATAATTAATTATACCTTACATGCAGTAATAAACAATATAATATAGGCAATATATTGATTTATTCTTGAAACCATCTACTATTATTATCGATATAACGTGACCTATTTTATATAAAAGTTGGTCCACAGCAACTGAGTGGATCCTGATGTAACAGAAGAGTGAGTCTTGGCGAACCAAATGTACGTTTTTTGAAAAGCCACTCGCTGATCGGCTCCGACACGCCCATATGGTAACGTCGACATTTACAAGATTGATGTGAAGCCATTTTTTGAAATTTATATTGAATGACAAGCAAACCTAGTTTAAATAAGAAATCCAAACACAATTTAGTATAATAATTCCACTAAAGTCGTTGTCACTATAACCTGACTCCGGCATTTGCAGGGTTCAAAGGGATTGAGGTGTCGCGTGGTCTATTGAGGAATAAGTGGACAACTAAATTTGTATAGCCCAAAATGAGTGTAGAGAGGATACCCATGTCAAACCGTCAATCTATGAGTATTTACAATTTTTCTCAATAGACCACGTGACAATTCAATCCCTTTGAACCCTCAAAATGCCGGTGTCAGGTTAACCTGACAACGACTTTAAGTGCTGAAATGATTTTTGTATACTACATTGTTAAGAAATGATAGTGTAGGTATACAAATGTATTGTTACTTCAAGTTTGTTGGTTTCAACTGCATCCTCCTTCAGCCAGTTACAATTGTACGAAAATGGGGTGTTTGCTTCCTTGGAGGATGAAGCTTCATGTTGCATTTCAGAAGTGATAGTAGAAGGACTAGTATTGTATTTTGAAGTGCAGGATGGGCTGGAAGAAGCTGGTGAAGATTTTAAAAATTGTTTTATTGAAGAACTTGGAAGTGCAGGTTTAAAAACGGATGGTGGTTTAATTGTGGAAAGATGGGTTTTTTTCGATTTTTTTATAACTGTAGAGTCCGGGCCAAAGTCCACGGATCTTTTGGCAGATGGTACAGGCGATGGTACTGTTGTCTGTACCAGTATTTGCCTGGTAAGAGTTTGGCAGGCATCTATCAACTTCGGTAAATCTACAAGAAGTTCAGTTTATGAATATTACGATACAACAGTAGACTAGTAGATATTGTTTCTATCAGATACTCTTAGACCAGTCATGTCTTAGACAATTAATTTTCACATGATATATAAAGTGGAATTTAAGAATTTTTCTTTAAAAGGGAACTTTGGAAAAATTATGCCTAAGCCTACCTACCTATATAATTTGTAAATTGGATCTCAGAACAAGATAAACAAGTTCTGGTGACGGAAAAAGTACAGAAGGACGACAGCTTAACTGAGAAAGTAAGTCGCTTGGAGAAACATATATATATGAAAAGACAAATAAATAACAAATAAAAAGATAAATAAATGCCGAGACGTTTCGGCCAACTCGTGGTCTTGATCACTCAGTGTGAGAACGAGCAAATTTGAGTATGACATACCTTCTTTGAGCAACAGCATGTTTTTGTAGATCGACACTTCCTTTTTGAGATGCTTCACTTCCTCAGACAAAATTTCTATTTTGGTGTTTAACTGCCACCTTGGTTTTTTATAGTCTTCATCATCAGACTCTACGTCTGTTGGCATCGGCAAATAGTACCGTTTTTTCTGTGATAAATAAAGTTTTGCAGTTAGAAACATATATATATATAAGGTCTTACTTGCATTGGAAATAGTAGTAGGCCTACTTAACTACTTACTATAATTACTTAATATTACAAGTACAAGTACTACAGTATTACGTAGTACAGTACAGTAGTTAGTGCCTACTTAACTAATAACAACTGGTGAGACTGTTAATGTGCCAAGTTGACAGTTGTAGGCCTACTTGTTTATATTGAGAAGCACGGCGAACAGGGCACGAAGGCAAGGTGAATGCAAAATACAACAATGCCTACATCAATTTAATATTTTAATGAACTTTGCATACACTCACCAATGGTTCCCTCATTGTGTAACGTGAAGTAGGCTGCAGCACGTTATCGTCCACTTCCTCCTCTATCCCCACTTTAGGGAGTGCAGGTTTTACAATTACATGTTGGTCTTCTTCCACCACCTTTCCAGGGAGTGCAAGTTTCACAATTACATGTTGGTCTTCCTCCGTCACCTTTCCAGGGAGTGCGGGTTTCACAATTACATGTTGGTCTTCCTCTGTCACCTTTCCAGGGAGTACGGGTTTCACAATTACATGTTGGTCTTTTTCCGACACCTTTCCAGGGAGTGCGGGTTTCACAATTACATGTTGGTCTTCCTCAGTCACCTTTCCAGGGAGTGCGGGTTTCAGAATTACATGTTGGCCTTCCTCCGTCACCTTTCCAGGGAGTGCAGGTTTCACAATTACATGTTGGCCTTCCTCCGTCACCTTTCCAGGGAGTGCGGGTTTCACAATTACATGTTGGTCTTCCTCCGTCACCTTTCCAGGGAGTGCGAGTTTCACAATTACTTGTTGGTCTTCTTCCGTCACCTTTCCAGGGAGTGCGGGTTTCACAATTACATGTTGGTCTTCCTCCGTCACCTTTCCAGGGAGTGCGGGTTTCACAATTACATGTTGGTCTTCCTGCGTCACCTTTCCAGGGAGTGCGGGTTTCACAATTACATGTTGGTCTTCCTCCGTCACCTTTCCAGGGAGTGCGGGTTTCACAATTACATGTTGGTCTTCCTGCGTCACTTTTCCAGGGAGTGCGGGTTTCACAATTATATGTTGGTCTTCCTCCGTCACCTTTCCAGGGAGTGCGGGTTTCACAATTTCATATTGGTCTTCCTCCGTCACCTTTCCAGGGAGTGCGGGTACTGACATAGGTCTATTTATTTCTTCTAAAAGACAGAGGTCTTGTTTTTGTAATATGATTTTCTTCTCCTTACCTCGAATCTGAATATAAAATATTATTTTTTAAATGAAAAGCTACATAGGCTACATAGGCCCACCAAATGTAAAACTGAACAGAAATAACATGTCCTATAGGATGTAGGCTAGCGGTTCAATCGTTCTTATCAATGAGCACAATAACTTGATTATCTTACCTTTTTAGGTTTATCCAGGCCTAATGCATCTTCATTGCTGGCAGTAGAACATTCGCCTACCCTGGCCCCCCGTTGACTTTTAGGCAACATAACTAGTGTCCCATACTTCTCTTTCAAGACAGCAGCATGGTGCATTTCCACATATGCTTAAAAATTAAGAAACATTAAAATTAAATGTGGGTTATGAAAGTAGGTGCCAATCGGCTGGAATGGTATATAATGTGAGGAAAGGATCCAACAGCTTACATTTGTGTAAGATGACGCAAATCCGCCATCGCAAATCCGTCATCTTACACAAAGGTAAGCTGTTGGATCCTTTCCTCACATTATATAAAATTAAATGTGGGTTATTCAAGCAGGATACAGAGCTACAGAATAAAAAGTTGACGCCCGGTACGCTACGTAACAAGTTAAGTAGTACTGTACTAGGCAGTAGTAAGAATCATGAAATTATGGGAATAATCCGAGATCTGATGAGATCTATGAGATTGTGACATTAGATTTTAAGAATGTGGTTAAATGTAGGCCTAATGTCAAATGATTTCTTTATCATCAACCAATTGTACTAAACACTACCAAGCAGTTAAGATGTGACTGTGAATCCATTCATGGAATTGAGAAAATAATTTGAGAAATAATTTACTTGCCAGGCCACTACTTACATGCCCCGGGCATTGTAGGCTAGCCTATTAGTATTTTTAGTCCTGCCTTACATATAAATTCAGAAAAGCCGTGGATATTCGTACGGTCAGCCGTAATAATAGTGCAAAATTATTCGTACGGTCCATGACCACGTTTATCACGCGAGCTGAGTCCGGACTGACTTGGGTCTGAACTGAAATTTCAGTCCAGGGCCCTGATTCTCTCACTACGTTTATCAAGCGGACTGGGTTCGGACTGACTTCAGTACGCACCGAGTTCGGAACCCGTTTAGCAAGCATACTTCAACCCGGGCTAGCCATCACGGACCGAGTTCGGTACCGAGGCACGGCCTTGTTTATTACTAGGAAAACGCTCCGCGTTGACAGTTGAGCGATTTTTTTCAATGTATCAAATGAAATAAATCATTTGCATATCATATTACTATTTCAACAACAAAAAATACCTTTATAATAATCATATGATTTTTTTACAAAACGGCGGATCAAGTTACAACCTTCTTACTTATGTATAATATTTCTCGATATGTTGCTAATAAATGCACGAAATGTTATTTAAATCCGTTAAGATGTTTTCTTTAAATAAATTATAACCTGCAAGTTGATTTTTCAATGGATTTTCGCATAATTTCATTCGACTGTGGTCTACTTAATAGGCTCTAATTCATAAACTATTAAGCCTACCAGTGAATGGAAAGTTCCATAATGTAGATACAGACTATATCTAAAATGTAATATTGTTAAATCATACAATAACCCGCTTTTAAATCATAATAAAAGCTTTTTAATTTGTCGACCAAGTTCGTTGTTAACTTTTGCATGTTTGCCGTGAACGTCATTAAATATAACACGTCATTGTAGCCATTCTATGATAGCTATCAAAATTCCAAATACATAGTGAGAAAGGTCTGACTGCGTAAGCCATTTCGGCAGCATACTATGTGCATCTAACTTCAACGGTCCGCAAATGCGAATCATATCGGTGGAACACTGTAAAAACGAAGAAAATTACTGCCGTAAATAAACATTATTTGTTTATACTTTATAACATGGCGGTTAAATCTACAATTTTGAAACTAATGTCGAGTGTTAGTAGTATTGATGTGGACCTACATATAAAAAAGCATTAATATCCGTGTGTAAGTTTTAATTTAATTAAATAAATAACAAAGCATGTGTTTTAGTTGTTAATTTTTTGTAGGTTGGCATCTTATGTCATTGTAGCCATTTTATGACAGTTATCGAGATTCCAAATAATAGTTCATAGGTATTGTTACGTACGCTATTTTTGGTGTATACTATGTGCATCTAATTGCAAAAGTCCGCACATGCGAATCATATCGGCGGAACACTGTAAAAATGAAGAAATTATTGTTGTAAATAAACAATATTTTTTATAACATGGCGGATAAACGTACAATTTTGAAATTATTGTCAATTGTTGGTAGTGTTGATATAAACCTACATGTGAAACATAATTAAAATCCGTTGGTAAGTTTTCATTTAATTAAATAAATAAACCAATTTGTTTTTTCAGTAATTAATTTTTTGTAGGTTGGCATCTTGACGAATTTTGCTGGTTATGTTAACAGCATCGAGTTTAGTAATCACGAACGTTGCCCGAAAATTTCAGCAAAATACGTCAAGCCGTTTGACCTGTCCGCGACGCACAAAATTTAGCGCACATACATACATACATACATACATACATACATACATACATACATCCATACACACACACACACACATACACACACACAGACAAAGCGCCGATCGAGTTGTATGGAGAGATCCACTCCGCTTCGCTACGCTCATCTAATAAACGTTTCCGGGCACCATTTTTAACGATGTATCACACCAGTATGTTACCTCTGTGCAATTTATTTATTTTTAATTTACTTGCTCAGTTCCTTGAAATGAATCAAAACTTCCAGACTTTCAGCCGTTTCAGCCTCAGACCACGTATTCCGCGACATGTCTTGCCCGCAGCTCGACATTTTAGTAATTAATTTCTATTAGGCCGAATACAACACAAAGCCTACGGCAGGATTGCCGGGAATCGGGATGCAGTTGCTGTTGTTGTAGTTTTAAAATGTCACTTTCAGTCCGGAACCGTTTACCAACAGGGACTCAGTTCTATTAAACCGGGCTAGATCGGCATCTTAACAGAACTGAAATAAGCTCGAGCTGAGGTGTTTATCAGTCGAACTCGGTGCGCACTGAACTCAGCTCCCACCGCTCAGTCCGCACCCAGTCCGCTTGATAAACGTAGTGCATGGTCAACGATAAGGTGATCACCGGTTTCGGTCGTTATGAGAAGGCTGTGACCCAATCACAGCCATCCATCCGCCTTCCATAACGACAGAAACCGGTGATAAATTTACTGCAGATTTAGAGAATCGAGCTCCAGTTCACTAACGTTTATCACGAGCTTTCAGGCCAGACTAGCTGTTGTACGAACTCAGTCCGGACTAGAAGGTTTAGAAATGTCACCGCTTGTTAAAATTGCACTAGTCAGCTGATTTGCGAGTTGCTGTTGATATTCTTGAACAGTGTCATGACATAACCTTACCTGAGCCTACCTTGTACTTAAACAGGCCTAGAAATGTGTGCTTTTTAAGGCGGTGGGTTCGGTTACGTCATCAAATCAGCAGGGCGATTCTCTAAGATGCGCGGTAAATTTAACCTTAACGACACTTGTACTAAACTTACCACACGATAAGCTACCGCGCGATTCCCAACTACCATTTCATAACGTTCGATAACCGTATCAAAAGGACGTAGCCGTTGCAGCAGAGCAGCGCCTGTTATATATTAGTTTGTGGATGTTTTCGAGATGGCTGTGTACACTATAGAAAGTTAACCAATGACAACGCGTGAATAAATGGAACGTTTGCCATTGGGTGCGTTTGATTTCCGGACACCTTCTGCACTTTTTTCACTCATTGCAGCATTAGGGTTCGTTTGATTTACCGGCACCTTTTGTACTTTATGCCATGTATCCCATGAAATAACATGGAGTGAGTGCAAAGAGTATAAAAGGTGTAGCAAATCAAACAAACCTAGTGTTTGAACTTAGAAGTAGGCCTAGGGCTCTAGGCCTACCCTACGTGCCGTGACGGCACGGCCAAACTAGGAAAGTAGGGTTATGATACAAAATTACTTCTAGACTTTTGTTACATAACTACAAATTATATTTCCTTACTCACAAACATATTTTTAAATATAAATATCGTATATTTGAATCGATACACACAACAAATTTCTATAATCAATTAGTTCAAATGCTGAAGTGAACATGAGACGGCTTGAAAAGTCCGCCATGTTTTCTTATCGCACGTCTAAAGGCAGGGTTTTGGAGCGCGCTTCTTTTAACGTAGGTGGTAACGATCTTTGTCGATAAAACACGGTAGAGAATCGCTAACTCAATGCGGTAAGGCTCGTAACGTCGAAAACGGGCGTTCAATTTACCATGGACCTTAGAGAATCGCCCTGCTGGTCCGATTGCGTTTATCACGTTAATTTCAGATCGTATTGAGCGAGCTGGCACGGCTTTGTGAGGGAGCCGAAAAGGGAGTGCGGGCCGAGGTGGGTGCGCATCAAAGGAGTGTTTATCAAGCAAAAAAAGCTTGGACTGAACCAGTGCGCACCGAGTAGTCCGGACTGAGCCCGCGTGATAAACGTAGTCAATGATTTGATTGGATGGAGGCGCGGCGCGGCGTAACAATAGTGTTAAGATAATCGTACGGTCAATAATTAGGCTACGTAGGCCTATGGTCAACCGTAGGGTAATAATAGGCTAGACCTAGTGCAAAATTAATCAGTAAAAGTGGACATTAGCGTAGGCCTATTGTTTTTAAAACTCTATTTTATCCATAAATACTACCGAAATACGATATATTTAACAATGCAAATGTAAACTAGTTCATTATTAACCAAATCCACTTGTTTAAATAATGAATTTAATTGTGAATAACACCACAAATTGGCCGTGTAAGTATCCTTGCAAGAAGGAATATACCACAATCGCACCGCCATGATGAAGAGTAGCCAACTGCAAAGAAAAACTTAACCTTCTACACACAAAAATTTACCACACTTGGCGCGACCCCAACCTTCCTTTCGGACGGAAAAAATCGACGACAGTGGTTGCGAGGGTTGCCTTCTTACCTTTTGGGTAAATTAGCAGGCGTTATTTTTACGTAGCCACAGTTCGCATACTTTCGGTGATTTCCGCCGATGTTCGTTCATGCCACGGATGATTTGGGAATCGTAATTTTCCCGCAGCTACGGTTAAATAGCCACAGCATATTATTTATACGGCTGACCGTACGACTATCCACTCCAATTCAGACAACGGCTTTGGGCCATCGGGTAGGTCTAAGCCCTAGGCCTAGGCTAGGCCTAGACTTGCCTAGACCCCTAGGCTCTAGCTCTCTCTCTCTCTCTCTCTAGGACTCAGTGACATAATAAACTTGTGGGCCCTAGGCCTAGTCTACGGCCTGAGGCTAGGCCTAGCCTAGGCTACCGATCTTCATAAGGTGGGCCTGGGCCTAGGGCCTACCCTAGATATAGGCTAGCCTAGGCCTAGAGCATAACGACCTGTAGCCTAGGGCCTAGGCCTAGGTCTACTTGGAAATTACAGAAAGCCTAGGCCTAGCTAGCCCTAGTAGGCCTAGGCCCTAGCCCTAGTAGGCCCTAGGCTAGGCCTAGGCTGTGTCGCCTGTGCAGCACAACAATCAATTGAAAACTGAAGGAAAACAAAGCAAATTGGCCTAGGTCTAGGGCTAGGTTGTAGGCTGGGGCCTACCGGTACTTACTTCCAACAGCACAAATGATCGCTGGGCAGAGCTTCCATTCCACATTTTTGGTTCTGGCGGGCATGTATTTTGCGGCCCGGATCTCGCACAGAGGCCATTTCACTTTTACTACTCTATCTGATACAACAACGAGCGCATCGTTACAAATAAACGATTGGTACCCCACAGAAAAACAGTTATCCTCATCAGGGAACTGGAACACGCAACATTTATCACCGATGAATGACATAACGCTTTCAAAATGATAGGGACGCTTCTGACCTAACCTAACTAACCAAAAACATGACCATGCTCGAACTGCTCGCCGACTGCGACTCTGCGAGTGTGGTGTGCGCCGCGTGCGGTGCGCGTCAACTCGAGTGCCAGCATCGGCCAGCATGGCCCAGCAACAAATTAATTATTACATACGACCAACATCCACAACCTTACTATAACTAAATAATGAAATGTCCCCATTTATTTAGTTTACTTGAGGGTAGCAGCATACGTAAAATATTATTTATTAGACAAAGTGCGGCTTAGATGTATAACGTATTTACAATATAATTAAAATAAATTATAATTTCAGTTAGTACGCCCTCGTTTTGAAAGTGTGACAGTGACACTGTGCCTAGCCTAGCCCTAGGCCTAGGCTTACAAATGTAGCATTGTAGCAATCTGTGGATGAACTAGGCCTCCTACTCTTCCGGTTGACGAGTCGAGATTGTATGTATATTATCGAATCATCGAATGTCAAGTACATTACATTACGGACGTTATGAACAAATACAAGAGATATTTGGTGGATGCAGATGCAGACATTCCACAATCAACAAAGTACAAGCTAAGAAACAGGCGCGCAGAACTAGGCCTAGATGTCGAGCCCCGGCCACTGCATGAGGCTCAATGCCTCGGCCTAGGCCAACACCTTGGTGAAGTCCCTTTCCCTAATAATGTTGAAATAGTTGAACCCATGAACATTGACGAACCTGTCGAAGCAAACTATGTAAGTACACCTCATTTACGGAAGGCCCTGGCCTAGAAGACCCATGGTGTGAGGGATCAAAACCAGGTTTAAAAATGTGTGACAATTATTTTGAATGGCCCCTTAGAGGCCCACTAAACCCAAACAAACATGTGGAGTCATTAGACGCTGACGCTTTTGCGTAAGTCGAATGAAAAAATCCCACCGCTCAACGAGGCTTCGTTCGGCCTACAGCGGAGGTTTCGTTTTATCTGTGACGTAGATCGATACGGGTTCGATCGTGTGGCTGAAATCCCCATTCAAAATAAACGGGAGAAACAACTTCTCACTTCCACATCTCGTAACTCACTCAATTGTAGCCCAATTTCCAAATCAGTGACATCGACGTAATCTGTGAATCATTATGATTTCTGTGAGTGGTTATTCTTGTCGATTCTTATATATGCGAGGCTTTTATGATGATGGAAACAAAACCTTGTAATCGCCCACCCGCTAACAGCATGCGCATGCCGTGACCACTCATAAGGCTTCAAACGATCGAATTAATTGTAATACGACGATTGAATTTAGTATCAAATTCTGTATCAAACTGTCATCTTTCATATGATGGACGTACGTAATACGTATTACGTAATAAAAAAAACCACGAAAAAAACACCCCGTTACGTAATAGGTATTGCAAAATATTGTTTGTATTTAAATAATTAACATGGCCTACTAGGCCAACTAGGCCTACATGCCTCCTGTATGCTTAAGTGGCCGTAGGCCCTATACTTCGTTTCATTTCCCTTATAGTCGATTTACAGCTACGCGTTGCGAGCGAAGCGAAGGCGCGAGCTCCAATCAGTGGCCGAAATCTTTGCATGAAACTCGGCCGCTGATTCGAGCTCGCGCCCTCGCTTCGCACGTAGCATTAGCATCGTACTTTGAAACTGGTTGACAGTTATTTAGTATATTATGTACGTATGTGTATGTATGATGAGTAATACTTTTTCCTTTAGGTACCAGTAGATAATGCTAATGAAGGCGCCGTTTCAATTGATGGCTCTGAAGGTAACGAAGAGCTTGATATTGCTGATGACCAGAATATAGAAAACCACAGCGATGATGAAGATCATGATACTGAAAACGGTCATAATGATGCATTTTATAATAATGACGATGTCTTCATGCCAGCTCAGAATGTTGTAAGTCTAGTATGCAATACATGTTAATGCAAACCATAGTTAATAAATTAATATTATGCATTAACACGTGATATTATAACTACTAAATAGCCTACAATATTTCTAGATTTCTAGACTTGAGTTATAATAGTTATTGCCACAAGGTACACCCGAACACGATGAAGGGTCTCATATTAACATTTTGTAATTTTTTTAGGGTGTTGCCGAGGTTGATGATGCTCTTTATCCTGGTGCTCTTATAACGCGACCACAAAGTGAAGCATTGATTCTGTCCTTTTCAATAAGGCACCATATTACCGAACTTGCTCTGAGGGATCTTTTACACTTAATAAATGCCCACACACCAGAAAACATACATCAATCAAAATATCACTTCCTTAAGAATTTGAAACAAGAGACGGCTGATTATCACTATTATTGTGAAAATTGAAGTACAAATATTAAGTTTTTAAATAGTGATGCGGGGCAGTGTGACAATGAGTTATGCCATTTGTTTGGTCTTGACCAACAAGTTAATCAACTGAAGGACAAAAATTGCTTCTTTCTGACTATGTCACTTACTTCGCAGCTGGCATCTTTACTAAACAATCCTGAGATTTATGCCAAGTTGAGTCAAGACAGTGGGGTAAGTGGTGTTACCTCTGGAAAAATTTACCGTGACCACATTGCAAGTGGTAGCATTGAGCCAACGGATATAACTTTGCAGTGGAATACAGATGGGGCATCAGCATCAAAGTCATCTTCATGCAGTATCTGGCCAATTCAGGTGTCAATTAATGAACTCCCTTACAGAGAGAGACAGAAACACATCATTCTTACAGGTTTGTGGCAGGGAAAGAAGCCACTCATGAAGACGTTCCTTCGCCCATTTGTTAATGAATTACGAGAATTGCACACAACTGGAATAACATTGAATAATGGGTCACATGTTAAAATACACTGTTTAATAGCACCAGTTGATTCTGTTGCACGCCCATTGCTGCAGAATATCAAGCAATTTAATGGAAAGTATGGGTGCTCATATTGCTTGTTGCCTGGAGAACGTATTGAGCGATTGGCTGGTAGTTCTCGAGTCTACTGTGGAGATGTTGGTGAGCCCCGTACCATGGAACAGCATTTGCGGGATGCTACCGAAGTAGTTGAAACTGGTGCTAACGATGTTAATGGCGTGAAAGGCCCATCTGTTCTCATGTTGATTCCAATGTTCGACATTATATCATCTTTCACACCCGACTACATGCACAATGTGCTTTTGGGTGTGGTATGTTGGTTTATGGGTGAGTGGCTTAAAACTGCCAACAGCGAACAGCCATGGTATCTTGGTGGTGCAAAATTAAAGATTTTGTCAGAGCGCCTCACACAAATTAAACCGCCCTCAGAAATCACAAGACCTCCACGAGCCTTGAGTGAAGTGGCACGATGGAAGGCCAGTGAATACCGATCTTTCCTATTGTATTATTCTATTCCATGTTTGAAAGACATTTTGCCGATTCGCTACCTGCGACACTGGATGCTGATAGTATTTGCTATGACAATTTTTTTAAAAGAGAAGATATCTCAACCAGACTATCAATGTGCAGTTTTGGCTCTTCGAAACTTTGTGCTTCAAACAGAAGGTCTTTACGGGCAGCAGTGGATGACCTACAACATGCACACGTTACTTCATTTGTCAGAGAGCATTGAAAGTTGGGGAGCTGCATGGGATTACTCTGCATTTATGTACGAAAACTTTAACGGCATATTGTTGAACCTATTTTCTGGTACACGCCATATATCATCGCAAATTTTCAAAAATTACAATCGAGTGCAAATAATGAACTATATCGTGAATCAAACTCCATATCAACATTGGCATCCTGAAGCCGTCAAGCTTTTAAAGAATCTTTCCGGAAAATATTTAACAATCAACGCTATTAAAATTGATGGATTAGTCATTTTAGGTGCCGGTCGTCCTAAACAGCTGACCATTTCTGAGCAGATCGCCATTGAAGTACTGTTAGATATAGAACTGCAATCTTTAACAAAAAAGTGTTTCGAACGCTTCATCGTTAATGGCATTAAACTCAATGTTAAAAGTTATGCCCGTCTAACAAAACGAGAGAATAGTACTGTACGTCTTTTGAATGGTAATGTCGTTGAAATGAGTAATTTGGTTGACTTGGGTCCTAATTGTCATAATCAACGGTATGTCTTACTTGGCGATAAACTAGATTTATTAAACAATGATGTATGTTCAAATGGCCCATTTAAATCTTCCAAGTTTGTTAAGACTGTTAGCCCAAATACGAGATCTTTAGTGGCTATTCTACCATCTTACATTATGTGTAAGTGTGTGCATATGAGTATAAATGGAGACCGATTCATATGTGACCTTGTAAATGGATTTGAACGAGACTAGTGTAGTCGGCTGGGTATAGTTGAGATTTTTTAGATTTATGCTCCACTCTCGTCGTGTGACTGTAAATAGCAATTTATTGATAAAAGCCGGCCTTAAAACGCAACAGTATACATTTTTCTCATATAAGAAGGGTTTTAGTAACAATTTCATTTGGGGCATTCATGTAGGGCCCTACCCTTGTCTAGGGCATGAAACTATCAATGACGATAGGAACTATGTTATGTAAAATAAAATTATAAGTTTATATTATTAGTCAGGAGGATATCCCAGTATGTAGTTGAAATTGGAAGAGGCCAAGTAGGAAAAGGTTTGTGACATTTCCTATAAGTACTGGGTAACTAAAAACCGCTTAGTGTCTAATTATTAATAATTCAGTATAATTTTTATGTTTTGAATTCACAGATTTGCTTTATGCTATATTACAGAGAGTTCTAACTCAAAATATTGTATTTATTATTAATATTTCTTTAATGTTCTTGTTTTTTTTTGTAAAATAAAACAAAAATCAAAATAATTAACTGTATATATAATATGTTATATTGCGATGTGGCTGTTTGGTGTACCGTTTGTACAATTATACATGCACAATTTTGTAAATAAAAACAACACTTAATTACTATAGCTGTACCTATCGCTTACAAATTGATCTTCTGAATTCCCGTTGAGTCGTTTTAGTCACCGAAAACTATTGCTAATCAACATCTATCCAATAGTTACAATTGATAATTTATTGTGTCATTTATTTGTCTTATTATTCTCAGAAAACTATTGCTAATTAATATGTGCTCAATAGTTAACTATTGATATTTTCTAATTTTATGAAATACTGCTGGCCCCATTAGTATTTTCATAAAACTATTGCTTCTTATAATGAGATCAGTAGTAAACTATTGATGTTTTATGATTTTATGAAATACTATTGAACCCCAACAGCATTCTCAGAAAACTATTGCTTATTATAATGGGATCAGTAGTAAACTATTGATGTTTTATTATTCTATGAAATACTATTGAACCCCAATAGCATCTTCAAAAAACTATTGCTTATTGTAATTTTATCAATAGTTAACTACTGATATTTTATTATTTAATGAAATACTTTTGGATCCCAGTAGTATCTTAAGAAAGCTATTGCTTATTATAATTTGATCAATAGTTTACTATTGATATTTTATTATTTTATGAAATACTATTGGCCCCGAATAGTTTTCTCAGAAAACTATTGTTCCTTATAATATATCCAAAAGTTAACTATTGACATTTTATTATTTAATGAAATACTATTGGCCTCCAATAGTACTTCTTATAAAACTATTGGTACTTAATACTTGTCCAATAGTTAACTATTGAACTGGAATTATTTTATCAAATACTATTGGGAATGAATAGTATTTTAAGAAAACTATTGACTTCCAATAGTACTTTTTCATAAGGGATAGTCTACTCACTCAGTAATGAAACTGATTTTCAGTGGGGGACTTTAATTTAAAGCGATTAAACCAACCCTGTAGGCTCCGAACACCATCGACGAGTGAGCGATAACCAATCAAAGATCAATATTTCAAATACGAAACATATGAAGCAGTGATTGGACAGTGCGAACACCTGCGGACAAATGTCAGAATCAACAAGGCCGATTCAGAACAACTTTGAATTTATTATGTGCTTCGTTGCTAGGACGGCTCCAAAGTCACCGTTTACTTATTCCTAAGCCAAGAAGTAATGGAATTGAATACTTAATTGAAGTTAAAAAAACTTCTGCAAGACAACTGTCTTAACTTACAGCAATACATCTATCTTCATGTCTTCACATCTGTATCGTGGGTTTGATTCCAGCCGTTGTCAGTTCTCAACTCTCGTGTGAGCTGTGCAAGTCAACTGTCAGCACAACTTACAGCAATACATCTGTACATGTCTTCACATTTGTATCGCACGTTTGATTCCAGCCGTTGTCAGTTCTCAATGAACGTTCATACAATGGGTGATTTCTGGAACCAGGACCCACAAACAACCTTTGATCAGAGAATTACAAGTACGATATTAATCCTGTCTGACGAATATGGATAAAACAATTACAATGTGTTAGTTACACAGAATGGCGTAAGATTTCGTGGCTTATTATTTACATTAGTTATGAATTTATTATCTGGTTCATTAGTCGAACTAAGATACATGTTTTTCTTAGGTTTCGTTCACTGCTTTGTATTTATTTTATTTATAATATATGTATTGTGTATTATTTCTTTGTTTAATATGTAGTTTTAAGGTCGGCTTACACACTTTCCTAAGATTTAAGATAGTATTTTTCTAACTGTTTTACTTAGGATCGCTACCATTGGCAGGATTTATAAAACGTCGCCTCTCATTGGCCGGGCTGTAAGAATTTTAGGAAAGGGCTAACGTTCCTATGATTTCTTAAATCTTAAACCTTAGAGAAGTGCGTAAACGCCATAATGCTTTTGGCTTAATTTGATTAAATCTAAATAAACGTGTAAACAGACATTTACTTGTTCTCTTTTGAAAATTGGCGTCGTGACTAAAAAATATATATATACATTTAATAAAAATACCATTCATATGAGTTAAATAGGTTCGTTGCATTATCTTACTGAGGGATATGAGTCATTCTATTGGATACATCTCCTTTATCCTGAAGAGTAATATCTTATTTATAAGCAGTCTAGTGTTATAATACAGTTTACAGTATTGCTTTTCTTCCTGAAAATTTAAAAATTTACTCTTGAAATTCCAGACAAGCCTTTAAGTGCGTCCGGGGGAGGCAGGAGACGGTTGGTGGGGGGGGTGGGAGGGGGGTGTAAGCTAAGTCGATGTGATTCAATTAAAAGTCTATCGCTAATTACTAAGTTTCCCAGCGAGGATGAAAGCTATTAGCGTGGGTGTCGCGTCGTCTTGGGCGTGTACTCGTAGCAAACTTCCGGGATCCATCAAATGGAATTATTCGAAATTAATATTTACGACTTTGCCTTAAGGAGCGAAGTCAAATTGATGTTTGCTTTAGTCGGAAGATCAAGTTTGGTTTTATTGCACTTGTTGCATTTTAGAATGCAGCGTCTTATTTCAGATCACCTTAACGTTGGGATAATATGTAATTAAATTGTTTATTTTTATAAACACCTTTTTCCCAGTGTGGTGTTATCAATTGTACTCTTTTATTTAAAGTTGGCGCTAAATTTCATTTCAATTTAATTATGTTTGAGTGTAAGAAGTGTTGTCTTGATTACGTTGTGGTGACAGCATAAATGTGTGCTTGTTTCTTGGTAGCACTTTTTCCTACAATTTGTGTCTTTTTCTTCTTGCTTCGATTGTTTGTAATCTTTGGCTTTCCTAATATTGTTTATTGTTATTAATATGTTATTTTGTGGTGTTCTGCGTACCAATCTATTGCCACATTTATCTGGTATTGTTTTCATATGTGAAGCGTAGTTATGTTTATTGTGCGTTGACAATGTTTTTAACTGAATTAAATTTTTATAATAATGGTAAGTACCTTGCACCGAGACGTTTAACTATAATTTTGGAGGTTGCCGGCTCTATACCGGCCACCGGATATCCTAGTTGAAGACTTTTTAAGATTTTTCTTTGTCAAAAAGTGAATCTCAATTTAAATTTTTAAATAATGTACAAGATATTTTCATGTTGTTTCAGAAATGTTCATGTTGATCTAGGAAATGTTCATGTCCACATCGCCTCAACATCCTTGACCTAAAACTGATAAACCGTCTCAAAGTAATCATTTATTTCAAGTGTCATTGGAAGTCAAGTACATGAATACAAACTTAACAAACCGTTTGGTATTACGAAACGTCTGACAACCTCGCAGTCGATAGCAGAGATCTTGAAACACTGTACAATCGTCGCACATACACTAAAGTGTGTTTCTGGTTGAAGATGCGCAGTGATAATTGACATTATAAGACAGCGTGGGCGTCTATTTTCGTGTAGCATGTACTCAAATGTGTGCCAGAACTACATGGAACTATTTGCTACCAGCTGAATCCTGCTTTCTTGCTACAAATCATGTTGCTTTGGAAAAATATATATTTACAATAAAATATCTTACTATTAATATTTAGCTTTAAAAACTGTATGTATTCATCCAATGCATGTACACATCTGTGCGCGTGGCGGCCACATTTGTGATCGAATTTGACGTTATCATGGAGAAACAATTGAAGCCTGTTGTGGTAGAACACAGAAATCATTAGTTCCTAAAGTAGGTATGTGTGGTAGTTTGTGATTTTTTTATTTGACACAACACTCTTGATTTGAACTTAATATACACCTAGGCCTCCGCTTTCTTTGTCTAGGCCTCCAGTAGACCTTGGTTGGTATCAAGGTCTACTTGATTTCCTAGAGCAGCACTTTAATGTCGTCCAAAAATCAACATTATATCGTAAGTTGGCAACCCATCAACTGGAAGAACAACAAACAAACTCAACCAAAGTTAACTGAATTTAAAACATACCGCGCTTCGCGCGACAATAAACCTCAGAAAGAGACGCTGTGATTGGTCACTACGTGCGACGGAATTAGTTTTCTTGTTGTGTTTGTTGTATTCTGAATTACACTTGAAGTTGATTCCCTTCTCGTAAGATGACCGACAAAACATCTAACGCTTGACTCCATTGTTCAAAATATCTCATTATACTACACAGAGCAATGTTTGTATGCGTATAGAGAGCGATGTGGCTGTTATGATGACCGACCCTTATGGGCCGTTTACATAAATGACTAGTGATTATTGACTAACCCTCGTGTCTAAGCCACAGGCTTCTTTCATTGGCTATGAGTGAGAACAAGGTCCACTTGATCTCCGCCTAGCGGAGGCTCGTCGAACTCCCAAGTTAGGTCGTCGCAAGGGAACCAAAATCGCCATGTTGTATCCCACTAAAAAAACTGTTATAATAATTAAATATCCGTTGTAGATCATGTAACACTATACTTAAAACACGTAAAAGAGACATTTTGATAGATAACAATGATTCAAGATTATAAAATATGATGATTGTTTCCTTTTTAGGAGGTAATTCTATTTGACAGATCACTTCATTTGTTTTCTTTCACGTTTCTCCCATTTGATTAACATGTGATTTTTAACATTGTGGAACGGACTGCGATGACCTAACTTGGGAGTTCGACGAGCCTCCGCTAGGCGGAGATCAAGTGGACCTTGAGTGAGAATACTGCGCTCTGATTGTCTGTGACTAAGATTTGTCTTGACTTGACTAAGGAATTGAACATATTTCAATTCCTTAGTCAAGTCAAGACAAATCTTAGTCACAGACAATCAGAGCGCAGTATTCTCACTCATAGCCAATGAAAGAAGCCTGTGGCTTAGACACGGGGGTTAGTCAATAATAACTAGTCATTTATGTAAACGGCCAATTACGGATGCTTTCTTCACAGGCGAGGAGCTCGTAGCCAATCAGCGATCGCTATTTGCGCGGGAGTGTCTCGGGTGGTTCGCTGGTTGGCTACGAGTGCCTCGCCTGTGACGAAAGCATGTGTAAGGTAGTCCTGGAACAAGTATAGAACCGTGCAGCGTAGCAACCATCCCTCCCTCCGAACATCGGACCAACATTAGCCAATTACCAACCGTCCTCTTGGTAATTAGTGACTAATTAGCACTCATTGTTTTCATCACACAAGAATACCGAACGTCTGACGAGTACGGGGGGGGGGAATGACGTCACGAATAAGATGATCAATGAACGAAGTCACACGAAGAACAACTAAGTATCATTCTAAATCAGTCATTACTTTAGTATAGGCAGCCCAAGACAACCTTACACATGCTTTCGTCACAGGCAAGGTATTCGTAGCCAATCAGCGATCGTTATCTGCGCGCGCTTGTCTCGGGCGGTTCGCTGGTTGGCTACGAATACCTCGCCTGTGACGAAAGCATAAGTAAGGTAGTCTTGGGTTGCCTATATGTGTGAGTCAAGATGTTTTTTTTTTAAAATAAATTATTTTACAATTATTCAAAATGAAATTAAAAATTACTTGACTTGGACTCGAACCCAAGTACCTTTGTCATACTCATATCCAATAAGTAAGTCAACGCCTGGACTTATTATAACAAGATTGAAGTGTTTTATTTTTGTGAAAAGAGACTAATTTTAGAAGGTTGGCCGTTTAATTCCCGCAGGTTTGTTTATGTCACAAGGTGTTGTATTCATTCTATGGGAGAGTGTTTTCTAAATAACTTATGAACATTCTTTCCCAAACATCCTTAATACCTAAATACCTAGTTGGCGTATACCCTTTACAACTGACATCCTTACCAAAATTGATTTCGTGTGATACCTTGCTTTGATTATGATTTTTGCGAAATACTGCCACTTTTGCAACAACTAATCAACCAAATCATGATTGTGCGTTTGTAGAAAAGCCATGTCAGTTCAAAGGCGGCGCAGAACTGCTACAGAAAACAATATCCCCTTATAGGTCACTCTACATAACTCTATCTCCAATGATTTTAATTATTTCTTACATTCACTCAAAAGTAAGACGTTACTTTGAAGGTACGATGCTCCATATCATTATACAGGAAATGAAAAGCAGCCATGTTTATGTCTTGGCCGCTATGAAGACATACATTGTTCAGAGGTGAAGGTTTTCATAAATATCTAAAACGTTATACAAAGACGACACTGACCTTATCATAAATATAACCTGGTCTAGGAGATCCGTAGCTGAGAGATTTGTGCGCGGAAAAATACTCATATCAGAGGGTGGATGTTAGTTAGTTGGTTGGTTGGGGTGAGGGCAGCACCATCACAGGGTCCTAAAGGACTCTTATACACGAAGCAAACATCAAAGCATGAGATAATATGTTTCATTGTTGCAAAACACATATTTACTAAATTCTGGTGCTTTCGGGTTCGATTCCCATCGCTTCCGCTCTTGACTAAATATAAAATATTTAGTTTAATGGTGAGATACCTTCCCTTGGTCTTCCTTTAATTTCTTTTTGTGCATTCACTTTTATTATTCACAGGGTATATTGTGTACATGAACAATAATCACATTTACAAACTTCGTCATCAGAAAGTTTAGAAAATCTCTTTTTGTTCATCAAGTTGGTAACACGTTCTCGTTTTATTAAAGAAGAAGAAGAAGAAGAAGACAATTCCACCGCAATCACTTGTGCCAACGTTAGCACTTGGGGTCAACTGAAAATTGTGGTACTTTCTTACTCGACTCGACAGCAAAAACACCTCAGCCGCGCCGTCATTCTCTCTCTCTCTCTCTCTCTCTCTCTCTCTCTCTCTCTCTCTCTCTCTGCGGTGGTCACACCGCTGGTCCGAGCACCAAGACAGCAAGGGTTGATTTAGGATCGCACTTTCCGTTATTAACCACATACATTCTTGGCACGTCTCACCGACAGTCCTTGATTAAACTGACTGGCCGAGATGTCAAAAGAAATACCTCAATCCTCCACCACGCTAACATATCCTCACCGACTAACCAAGGTTGTACCACACCTGGATATATGACTGCAGTGTTCACATTTAAGTGGTACCGATAGAGGTGGCTCAGCGGTAAAACGCGAGACTCTAATTCGGGAGGTCGCCGGTTCGATTCCGGCAACCGGCAGTCCTGACTGAAGGTTTTTTCCGAGGTTTTCCTCAGTCGTAAAAGCAAATGCTGGGATCGAGTCATACTATCAGCCCTCGGACAATCCTTCCCAACTATCCAAACATCCTAATAACCTAGTTAGTCACCTGAAGAGGGGCACATCAGGTAATGCTGGTGTGCACCCTAAAACGGGTATTCCTACAAAAATTATTATTATTATTATTATTATTATTATTATTATTTAGGTGGCAAACTAGAATAGGATGAAGATTGTTTTAGCTTTACTCGTGACTTCTTTGGCATATTACTTGGGTGTCCTTGATTAGCACCAACAATGGATTATTTTCAAAGTCATATGGTCCAATGTAACAAATTTTTTAATTTTTTTGTATGAATACCCGTTATAGGGTGCATAGCAGCTTTACCTGATGTGCCCCTCTTCAGGTGACTAACTAAGTATGTTATGGTGTTTAGCTAGTTGGGTAGGAATATCCGAAGGCTGTTAGTAGGACTTAAACACAGTATAGGCCTACACCTATATGACTGAGGAAAACCTCTGAAAAAACTTCAGTTAGGACTGTCGGTGGCTGTAATCGAACCGGCAACCTGCCGAATTAGTCTCGCCAGAGATAATTAATTATACTACCCACGTAGTGAATTTTTCTGTGGTCTCGCGTCTTTGCTGAGCTACCTCTGTGTATGAATGATAAGCTTGTTTCCTGTTTTCCTGCTTCTTTTTGTTTGTTTGTTTTGTTGAATTGATATGTATGAATGATCGTAGACACTGATTAAATATTTACTGCGTTATTATTATATTCTATAATGTTGACGCTAACTTTAAATTAAACTACAATGCAGTTTTCGAATGAATGGTTAACCTTAATTGCAATTAATTTTTTGTTTTTCATTATGAGTCTGTATTTCAGTATATGTATTATATATTTAATATATATATATATATATATATATATATATATATATATATATATATATTATTAATATTGTACTGTATATTGTGTATTGTCTGTATCAAAATGTATTATTTGTTAAAAGGTTGGATGGAAGATAAGGCCTAGCTGGCCTTAATCCCGCCTTCAATAAAGACCATTATCTATCTATCTATTCTATCTATCGATAATACGTTTAACATAGAAACCGATCGCTTGATACAAACAAGATTGACGTTTTCTTTCACTGCTTAAACCTTGACGAGACAGCGTGATGGTACATAGTCTACGACACAGCGTGATGGTACATAGTCTACGACACAGCGTGATGGTACATAGTCTACGACACAGCGTGATGGTACATAGTCTACGACACAGCGTGATGGTACATAGTCTACGACACAGCGTGATGGTACATAGTCTACGACACAGCGTGATGGTACATAGTCTACGACACAGCGTGATGGTACGTAGTCTACGAGACAGCGTGATGGTACATAGTCTACGACACAGCGTGATGGTACATAGTCTACGACACAGCGTGATGGTACATAGTCTACGACATTCCAGAGATGATAAGAAGGCCATGCGTATTGAACGTTTACGTTAACGTTAGATTAGGGACCCTGTAATATGTCTCCCCTTAAACTGACCCAGCAATAAACTGCGTCAATGTAAACTGCGTCAATGTCAATTGTCCAGCTGCCTGACCTCAACGAAAGTTTCAAGGTTATTGGGTCTGGTTGATATTGGCACAGTTTAGATTGGCGCAGCTTATCGCAGGGTCAGTTTACCGGGGGACAGATTACACTGACCCTAGTCTAAGGGTCAGATTTAAAAAAAAATGTATGCTGCTGCTACTGCCATGTCAGCAATTTTATGTGTAATGAAGGCTTCTTGCCTGCAAGTGAAAATTTCACTCATTAGGAGCCAACCATATTGTAAAATTGTATTGGACCTTTCAATGATTAAAATAAAACTTCAACTTCAACGTTTCGTCAAAATCGTTTCAGTGGTTTTTTGAGATCTTGAAGTTACAACCCCACAAACTTTCTGCGTATAGCCTAGAAAAGAGCACTCAAAATAGACTAGATGCATTCTGGTGGCAAGAAAATAAACTTCTATTAGTAGTGGTGTAGCTGTCAATTTACATTGTTGTTTTATTGTTATTTATTCATCAATGGCGCTGAAAGGAGGTTGCTTAGCAGCGCTATCTATGTTAGTTTTGAGTCCTCTGAAAAGTATGTAGATATATCATGATAGAACTACTGCGTGGGACAGTATTTTCGATTCATAAAACATATTCGACCCTCTGGGGGGGGGGGGGGGGGGGGGGGGGGAGTGGGGGTATGGTTAAACAAGTGACTATTAAATCCCTTAGCGATTAAGAACAACGAACTAGCCCCGTCAGTGAAGTGAAGTGAGGTGGGCAAACACGTTTGCTGACGTGTCTGGTCGTCTTTCCCCTCACATCTGGAATAGAGCCACTCATAAGGTTGACTATCGTGCCCTAGCTATATTTTAACCTACCCCAGTCAAAATGGGGAGGTTTCTTTAGGTACTTACCTTGTGGAACAACAAACAAAGACTTCCATAAACCGATCCATACAATTTTGGTCTAATAAGATCACGATTAATGGCTACAAAAATAACAAATATCTGAGCGACTATCGTTAAAAAAAAAAAAAAGTGCACGTGCACAAGTCTTCTGACTTATGTATGTACCTGAAAGGAACAACATTAAGTAATGTAATGTTCTATGTTACCATGTTAACATAAAATGAAATATACTTACATTGATAACAATTAAAGTAAAACCCGAACTTCCTAGTTTTAAATTTAAATTACACTTTGTTATTAATATATTATCTTTGTCTTCATTTCAAACTTTCATTTAAAATATTTGCAGTTCAGAAATGTATTTTCATTACTTCTTGCTGTATTAACAAAATCATTTTAAGCAGTAGAATTAGCATGTGAAAACTGAGTATGAGTAAAGTATTGTCCTCCGTATTTGAGTTGTTAAAGATTTTATGCCTGTAGTGTTTATAATATTACTATGGTATTTTGATAAAACTTCCTTTTAATTTTCGTATACTAATTATTTAGACAAAAATAAAAACATATTAATTGAAACTAGCAACGAACGTAATTATAAATGTACATATTAAAGCATGTAAATAGTCTCAAGTATAATATAATAGTTCAATTCTATCTTTCATACTTATTAACATAACTAACAAAAACAATAAGGCCGGTTGGCAACCGTATAAATAGAATGTTATTATTTATATTATACACAAACCATTCACCGTTCCATTCAGAACAATTTTAATCTTGATTAATGAAAATCAAGACTTTTAGACCGAGATAATTTTTTAAAATCAAACACATCACACAAACCATAACAACGGTCATAAAAAGAAAATGACGCGCTTGTTGAGTGTTTTTATATTTTTTCACGACCGTGGTTACTGTTCCTGTGATGTGTTTTTTTTATTATCTTATTTAATGCTCTGATAAATCCTACTTTCATGTGATGCAACACACATTATATTTGCCGCCTCTATATTATATTTATCTCAATATCCCTACTTGCACAATGATGTCGCTGACGTCAAAACATGGCCGTCTCTTTGAACGCGCAATCAGGCACCCTTTCATACCCGTAATATTCATTTCAACATGTACGTTCCGGATATTATAGCCTAGCGTTGCAATATTCAAAGAAACCCTTTAATGAAATTGACTCATACGATAGCTAGACTAGAGCACGCTTGGTTTTTTGCTTTGATCGCTCTCCGCAAGGCGCGCTGCATGCAGTGGCAATTGGTCCACTGCTTAGAGCCCAGACACAACTTGCGTACTAGAGGTGGTTTTTACGCCTACCTAAGAAACACCCTGCCAATCACTAACCTAAAAGGAGGCGATATTATTGTATATTTAAGGTAAATCTACCCCCCTGAAAAAAACACTTTTGCTGCGAATTTCTTGCAAATGTGTATATGTGACGTATGAAGTGTACCCCTCCTCTCCCCCCACTACCACAACTCCGACCGACCTCCGCGCGCTTCGTTCTGATTTCAGTCGAGTGGAGACTCTTGTTAGAATAAGATCACGGCCGGCGATGCTGCCACTCTGCTCACTTGGTGTCATGTTTGCCTCCAATACTTTGATTGCATCTGTTCATTTGTGTTCTCAACTCAACTACTATTTAGCGTTGCTAGGACACAGGGATACAATTTCTCTGCGCGTAGGCTTGAGACTGCAATCATTTTGGAGGGACACAGTCACACTGTATGTAGGGTCAGGTCCCGGTTTTTGCTAACTGTGTGTCACCGAATCGACTGTCGCTGAAGATTTTCGACATGACTCACATGTACAACTTTCAACAAAGAAGGTGACGGCTAAGTAGCCCTTTCAGGTTAGTGATTGGCTGATTGTTAGTTAGGTTGGAACCAAGTATAGCAATGACGTCACACATGGAAGAGAAACCCTGATGGGACACTTGAAACAAACATCTAAAGATCATTGGTGTGTTAAGTAGCGTCATGCACTACTTTTTTAGTAGCTGTAAAAGTTGGCAGCTACTTTCAAATGAAAGTATCTACTTTCAAGTTAGACGTAGTCGTAGCAATGTACCCTTTAAATTTAGCTTGATTAACGTTTGAGTTATGTATATGTGTATTGGAAGTCCCAGTGACGACCTCGCATGGACTGCCTCTTATCTAAGAAAATTTAGTATAGTGGTCTATTATAGAGATTAGATCTTTCACTACCTCTTTTCGTCCGTGCGCGGGCACTGGTGGGGGGAAGAGCGGGAAGGCATTTCGCAGAACTCGAATGAACTCTTTAAATGACGGCCACTGTAGACAGATTGATATATTTGTGAATTCAGTTACCATAGCATCTATCAAGTTAAATACTATAACGGCTTCAAAAGTATTTAACATGTTTCTATATGGAATAAGAGGATGAGCAGGGGATAAGATAGAAATAAATTGAGTTATATTTTAGGTTAAGCGTACTTTTTTTAACCTTTACTTTTGAACCTCGCCTTTTTTCTTGTAACCTTGTATTCATATATGTTAACATGAAAATAAGAAATACTCACTTACAGCTATGTTTGTCGATTTAGTTTTAGTATGGGGAGATGAGCATTTATTCTGTTATTTAAGGGTGTGTATCTGTACACTTGATTGGTTCATTTGTATTTTGGTTACATATTTTATTTTATTAGTTACAAAATATCCAGGTTCAAAACTGGACTAGTATATATCAAATAATCATAACCATATGGAAAATGTAACGTACTGGCCATCAATGCAACTCCCTGAGTGAAACCAACGAACACAAAACCTCTCACAAGTTCCAGTTTGTTCGTTGTAATCAATCGTGTTATACCGTTCACAACAAATCAGGTTGTATTCCTTGTTTACATGTATACTTCAACTTTCAAATGCTTATCAAAAAAACATAGAGATGAATAATAAAATGTGACTAACATAACGACAACACTATTACAAACAGAGATCCATAAAAATGAAGAGAAACTAAAGGCAAAACTATATTAATTATTGCTTATCTTTGAACATTCTAATGAGCAACATAAGAAGTAAACATAAGGCTTAAATCAGTTATCATCTGTCACAATAGTAAAAATGTAAATAAAACTTGCATTCATTTTGACGAGCGGTTCTTTTAACTATAGTTTCACCACGATATATTCCACAATGCTTGTACGATATTGCAAAAGATTTTATATTTTTTGTGGTTTGCAGATTAAGTTGTGGAAAATGTGTTCCCAATCTAAACGAAAACATCTATTACCGTACGAATATTGAGTAACCTGCTATACTCTAAAATATGTTCATTCACTATTCACAATAAATGGTTGGTTTGGTACCATGCAACAATATTGGAATGTAAATGGTTTGGATAAGCGTTACACTGAGCACAATAACTCCGTATCTGTTCAGTCAGTAACAGTCTCCACAAAAATGTAATGTGTAATGGATATAAGACAACGCGTACCTAGTCGTTATGTTGGAACAGAAGAAATAGGCTACGCACTGATGTCCACATAAAAGTGACATAGTAATATAATCACGACTAAAACCTGAAAACAGCTCACAAAAACTTGATTCAAACTACCATCCACTTTAATATGTTACACTTGTACAATCAATTACTCATCCGTATAATAAATTCAGTTTTGGGGAATTAGAATAAATTGAATAGTTAAATAATAATTTCCAATAAGATGTAGTCTAGTATTTAGCCACAATCTCTAAAGAACTTAGAAAGAATGTAGTCAATCTCGTATCTTCGTCTTACGATTCTGTGTACTAGCAAACCTTGTCTTAAGGTTTATGTTTTATGCATTATCCATTATACATTAGGTTCTTGTGAAGACCCGCCTTGATATTCAAAGGTTGCACGTACGTCACATCTTTGCGCGTGGCGGCCCCATTTGTGATCAAACTTTGACGTTGCCTTGGAGAAACAATTGAAGGCTGTTGTGGTAGAACACAGAAATTCCTAGTTCTTTAACATATAGCGTTTTTTTTTTTTTTTTAATAAAATTGGTATGATTGTGTTGAAATTTTTAACTTTTGTATTACTTATATTTACTTTTTAAATTTTAAATTAGGCTTATTTATTAAATTTTAATAGTATTTGCCAATGATCTAGGATTGGTCCTCATCAATTGTGTCGCAATCATGGCCGCTGTGACGTCACGTGGGAACTATGAATTGAAGAGTTTGGTTGTCGAGACGTCTCCTAGTTGGATGCGCCCTGGTATCGGCCCATGAAAATGACTGGGCCCGGGCCCCCGTGAACTTGCGCGCTGCCTCCCAACTTGTAACGCACCATGAAGATAAACGGATGATCGATGTTGAAAACAATTGGCGGGTCTGGCATACTCATTGGCACGATCCCAAACCCTGGAATAAGAAACAAAATCACGACGATCATTATTTGTAACCAATGGAGTAACAGAAAATAATACCTGGTCTTATGTGAGTCAGAACTGAATATATTTGGTGTATGCTAACTTCATTCTAAAGCATCTGATTGGTGGTTGACATAGTTGAAACAAGTTAGCGGTGACTTAAACATTTATATGGAAGACATAAGACCGGGCATTAGTTTCTAAGGTCCGAATTCACCAAACTCCGATTTCATAATCTCGGATTGATAACCATGATTTTTACAGATATTGCATTCAACATGGATGGTACCTTCCAGCAGGAGAATTTTGGTAAGAGAAAAGTCACGGCTTATCATGGGACAAAACGTCTGGTGAAACAGCGTCTTGGGTGCATGGAAGGATTTCTGGGGTGTAGTGATTAAAACAAAAAAAAGTAGCAGTGTAACAAACAGCGAGGTGACCCATTGGACAAAGACCACGTGACGTCATAGACTTGAGTACCCGACCGGAAGCATCCCAGGTAATCTAGTTTTGAACTAGACTGGACAAGTGTTGATCAATCCTGTATTGGTCGGGTAATGGAAGCAAATCGGAGCGTCAAGCAAGAACGATGCTTGAAGAAGTCATGCAGAGCAAGCAAGCAAACACACATGCGGTACTGACGTCACAAGAGCAGATGTACTACACAACATGCTACGTCACTAAAAGCATTGTAAGCACAATTCCTCCAAACTGGACGATGCAGTCGTGGGGAAGCCCATTGGTGCCCTGAGAAGTACGTATGACGTTTACTACCTGTGAAGATGAAGATTTATGGTATCGAGTATCTGCCCATAAAGAGCACCGGGTTGTTCTTAAACTTGTGTCGTAACACGAAAATGAAGGGATGATCAGCCGTGAACTCTAAAGGATCCATGCTTCTGCCACCCATCCGAGGTTGGAATGATAATCCTACAAGACAAAACATTTACGAATAATCCAAACACTCGAGCTTTCCGTTTGTGGAGAGTTCAAAAATGAGAAGACATTTTCAGTTAGATCATCTACTAACCGTAGCGCTTACTCCATAATCATGGCTGTGAAAAAAAGATTTTTGAGGTAAACATTATGATGGATAATTATTATGACATGTTTATTTTAATGTTGACTAAAAATTTGTTTACATACATTTTAAGACCCTTGCATTTACATTTTTTGCTTGTAATATTTCGGATAGAAATATGTGTTACCACTCGTCTTGCTATTTCGCTCAGTTGATTAGGTACACTCACTAGCGTATGAGTCAAGGGCCGAACATAAACCTTCTTTATCATCATCTTAACCGCGTCAAGGCCAAATGTTCACCTACCTTGTAAAAACACACGATTTTGGGCCGTTAAAAATTGTTTTTGAATGATCTTAAATTTTCCAAAAAGCAAATCTAAATATGTCATCCTGTAGAGAATGTGATGTTCTTTCTTACGAATGGTTTCTTATTCCAATAAATATTTTCGTTTTGCAGATGTTCTTAATTAAATGTTCAAGGTGTCCAGCAACATCACTTTACAAGAGGTAATTAAGAACATCTGAAAAATTGAAATATTGATTAGATCAAAGAAACATTCATAAGAAAGAGCTCTTAATTATTTACTGGATAACATTATTTTGATTTATATTTGGGACAATGTAAACACATTTTAAATCACGTTTAAAGACCGAAGTCAGGAACTAAGCAGGCTAAGTGAACTTACAGTCTTAAAATAGAATAACCCAAAAATGATGTTGGAATAAAGTGGAGAAATATAATATGTGTTTTTAAATTCGGAAATATTATTTGGAACAGATACACATTTATAAGAAATATTTGTTATGATAATTTACAAAAGAATACTCTAGGGGATGACATATTTGGTATAGTTTTGACATTTTTAAAGGATTTTAAATCAATTTTAACCGGCAAAACCCGGAAGTTTCGGAGCGGGTGGTCGACATTCAGCCTTAACACAACATTCCACGGGGTTGATAAACACGTTGGCAGATTCTCCGTTTGTCGATGACCAATGTCCGGCAAAGGGGTTGTCGGACCTTTGAGTTGTCACTTCGGTCCAATCACCAGAGGTAATTACAGAAACACGCCTGTTAGGCAGTAAAGCAGCGAAGCATTATCATTATCTAACCATGACATTAGAGCATGAATTGACATGACAGTTTAGTTTGAGATCAAAATTTGAGCATGTATGCTCTGCTGTTTTGTTTATTCTGGGTCCAGCGTAGCATTGGTCCAGTGTAGCTCTGCCTGTCGTAAGAGGCGACTAAACACCCGACGTTGTAAGACCTAATGATTGAATACGTCGTAGAATACTCAATAATAAATAAATGGCTGGAAAAGCATTGAAGCAAAATAATGGCACAAGGCAATAGAAGAAGAGTAAAGGCAGTTGTTGAAAATTTAACTCTGTTGGTTCTGATTGACCATCAGTTGAGTGAGCAAGTAATAAGATGAAAGCAGCTGGTTTTCTCTTAACATGGTGATTAAATAATTTCACGACCAAAAGCATTTCTTGAAATGAAATTGGGACGCTGAAGTATACCTAAGAAGTAAACACAACTCTTCAAATCTATTATTATTTAAACACAAGGTACTTTTTTAAATTTTATGTGAGTGTGGTCATGTGAGTGTGGTGGAAGTATTTAACCTGTAAGGCGTGCATATATGGTTACAATTTTCTAGAATAAAAAGTAAAAAATGCGAAGACAAAAGAAAAAAATTGGAGATGCCGAAGGTTGAAAACAGAAAGGATACTCGTTGATCTTAGTAGAAAGTCCAGCGTTCGATTCTAAGTCCGGACTGGAGTCTTCGGAAACTTGACATGAATCCGTCTATATGGGTGACTTTGTAGCACTCATAGCAACGACGCACGTAATAAATGGTATAATATTATGTCCTACTGAAAATGAGTACTAACGTTGAGTGACTAATACAGGGTAGAGTCGCAACGCAATCGGCAGTTTGTCTACCGCCTTATGCTGCCCAACACACTTTAGCCGGGAAGTAGAAGTTTGCCAAGCGACGCGATGACGGAGTTTTCGGCTGTCTTCGTATAACTTCGGTGAAGTAGCCGACCAATCAGGCTCCGTCATCGCGTCGCTTGGCGAACTTCTACTACCCGACTAAAGTATTTTGGGCAGTAAAAGGCGGTTGACAAACTGCCGATGGCCTGGGGCCTCTACCCTATATTACTCACTAAACGGTACTAGTAAATAACTAAGTGGATGGGCAACTTTCATACGCCTCAGATACCAGAGCCCGGGTTCACAAGAGGTCCTAAGTCTTTTTTTGTTTGAACTCCTTGTGAATCCAGGCCCGTCTGAGAACGAATTGTAAAACATATTACTGGAGTGTTCGAATTATGCCTTTGTTCCGAACAGGTGTTATTTGCTTCTCCTTGCGACATGAGTCTGGATTTACAAGAGGTTCAAAGTAAGGCTGGTCTAAGAGTTAAGAAAAAAAAAACGGGCTCAAGATGTGTGCAATAATAAATACGACGAGGGTATCAGCACATGGGCGTGGAAGCAGAAAGTCTGTTTGTGGAAGGTGCTCGCGATGCAGAAGAGTCAACTGGATGTATACGCACCGAGCCTTGGTACCTACAGCGCTACTTGCGGTCAAATGTAGCAACTCGTTCTTGAAGGATTGGATACAATGTTAGAAACCATTGCTGTATGTCTTGTTAATTTTAACCAATTTTTAATTTATTAACAATAATGAACGCTACTACAAGTAAGTGCTAGATGGAAAAAACCGATGATAAATCACAGAAGTCTGTTTTACAACCTTACATGTTTTAAAAACTTCTGTCAAGTTTAAAACATGTCCTGCTTTAAATAACGCGTTGACTTTTGAGAAGGGTTTTGAAGGTTCTATAACTTGCACACAATTTTGTAGAGTCGTATTTAACTAAATAATGTTCCCAGTCTGGCATTATGCAATTACCTCATTTCCGGTATCGCACGGTGATAACACGGTCAAACTTTTTCATCCAACTCCTTGAATTCAAGGACACAAGAGCATCAATAAATAATTCCTATTATTGTATTTGACTACAAACTGACTGTTTTTGATGCGCTTTTGTCCTTGAATTCAAAGAGTTGGATGAAAAAGTTTGACCGTGTAATAGGCCTACAGGCTTTACATTCTTCAAACACTTCATTGTTGCAATATTGTAGATGTCCTTTGATTGACATCTACATGTCAACTGTTTGCATGTGTTATCATTTTCTTTAACTTTTACAGCTGCACGCGTCAATCTATACGGCTTAAAACTGTGATATTTCCTGGAAAACCTATGAGTCTTCTTTTGACAGAACAAATGTAAACACGCTATAGGTACCTCTTAATGGCCTCCACGTGAGGTCTATTAAATACTACAGGAAGAATGACAAATGTTCAGTCAAGAGTTGCTCGCGAGCGCCACCCATAGCGCTGCATGTAAATTCAGTGTAACGCACTCTATCGTAGACTTCAGGCACCGCCTTGAGCGGAGGGTAGTGCCCGAAGTCTACGATAGAGTGCGTTGATTCAGTGGCTAATCTCGGTGGCCATTGAAGGTTCTGCTCACCAGTAGCAGCGGCCGCCTCTGCACCTTCCTCGTTCACCTCGATAAACGCCTTGTGGGCGACCTTGTCCACGTGGACCTCGTGCTCAGTAATGCCGGAGAAGTTTGCCGCGCGGTTGAACATGTGCGTCATGCCCATCTGAAACAACAGGTTGTTGAACGCGAGCAAATCACGGGGGTTCATGGTGGAGTTCAGGGTCAGGAGGTCGTAAGTCCTGAGTATTAAAGAGTCAATACATAATTATAGCTGTCTTGGAATCTCTCTAACTATAGATATGGAGACTCAAACTAACACATAGATAGCGCTGCTAAGCAGCACCCTTATCCGCGCCATTGATGATTTAACAATAAAGCAACAATGAACAATTGACAGATAAACTCATCCTTATAGTGGTTTATTTTCTTGCCACCAGAATGCGTCTAGTCTATTTTGAGGGGCCAATACTGGGCCTGGATTCACAAGAGGTCCCATGTCTTTTTCTGGTCGTAACTCTATTACCGGCCTAACTTTTAACTTCTTGTAAATCCAGGCCAATATATGAGAATAGATTTTAAAACCGTATCATTGGAATGATCATCTTTGCGTCTTTCTTCCGATCAGTAATTATTAGTGACTTACTTCATGTGACCTGGGTCTGGTTTCACATGAGGCTCAAAGTTCGGCTGCTTTTAGTTAAGACCAAAAAAGATTTAGGACCTTTTCTGAATCCAGACCCTTTACACTATCTTTTGAGTGATTCCACATCAGCTATTGTGTATCGACTTAAGCAACATAATAAAACTCTATGGATCTATTTCCCTTTAATATAATATGAAGGTTTTACGACTGTAGGCCACAAAGCTGTGTCACAAATTCATCACCCTACCACGAGATGTCAATCATATCAATACCTCACCAGCCCAGTTTGATACTCTTGCTAACAGCTTGCCATTTTTAACACGCATCTTTACGGAAAAAACTTAATAAGAATAATTTTCTTCAAAAGAAGATCCCTGATTCTACATTTCTTGCGTTATCAAACGAGGCAACATCGGACTAAGTCAAAAGAACTAGCAGGAGACTTTTGCTATATCCTTCTGTCTCTTGCCAAGATTTACTATCTGGACTAAGCCAACGGTTTAGCCCATACGAACACCATAAGAACACCGAAGTTAAGCAACATCAGGCTAGGTCAGGAGGAGGGCGGGTAACCACTCTCCTCCGAAACACTAGTTACCGTTGCTTACAGCAACTTGTTGTTGGTTTGATAGTTTGTGTAACAGCTTTGATCTTCTCGTCAACTGCTCGGCAGTCCAGTTAGTGGAGGAACTATAGTTAGATAGGAGGTAAAGCCGATGGTCCCCATGGTACTTTTCGACAGGAGGAGGCTACGTGCCAGTACCAAGCTTTCCCCTCTACCGTCCTCATTATCATTCACCAACCACCAGGTTAAAGAGGGCATTGTGCCCTACACAGGTAATTAATTTCAATAAAATAAAAGTGTAAAGTTTCGGGACTGTCTAGAAGTACATGTTGGGGTACCACACTGCACACTGCACACTGCACACTGCACACTGCACACTGCACACTGCACACTGCACACTGCACACTGCACACTGCACACTGCACACTGCACACTGCACACTGCACACTGCACACTGCACACTGCACACTGCACACTAAACACTGCATACTGCACAGGTTGGATACGAACCTCCATCAGGACATCATTTAGTTCTAAAGTCTGCTCCATCTTGAACTTAGGCATGGTGACGATGACCTCAGGAAGCCGAAGATGTTTGGTCACCAGACTCAGGGGATACTGCGTCAGTTTATTTTCGAGCTCGGCGATACCATCGCGCTTATTGGGCAGGATGATCACCATGCTGAGTTTGTAGTCCTAGAGGTAAACATCAAGGTTGAATTATCAATACCAGTATTCGTCAACTCGGACGCATTTGCCATTGTTGTAACGGAACAGCAATCAAAATATTGAACGAAACAACGACCAAAAATATTAATACTTTGTAACAATCTTAATCATTTCAAAAATTCGAAGTCGAATTTTGCATGGTGTCTACACTTGATGAACGTTTAGTTTAACGGTTGTTCGTTTCTTGTTTATTCTTTCCTTTCTGTATGCAAGTATGGAGTCCCACAAATAATGTATGCATGACATCTCAATGTTTAACAAACATGTTAGTTACCACATATGGACATCATACATGGAAAGCAATACACAATTGCAAAAACTTAAATTTTTTGGGTATATGGCGCAATATCGTTTAATTGCGTTTACACTATTTTATAGAAAAATACACAACATAAATGATGTCAGCTTCCCATGCATAAAATTTCATGTCTTATGGTGACGTTTTCAAAATAACAAACATGAACTTCTTTTGGACCAAACAGAAAAACAATTCCATTGATATTTAATCTGAACCGGATCAAGTACGGTTACACGCATGTCATAACTAGAGCCCCGTGAAAGTGGGTTTATTTTTTCCAAATTTCGTTTTAAAAAACGACGATTTCGGTGTTTAGAGCTGTGTAGAGTAATGCAATGTACGGTACAATCGTCGAACTGCACTAGCTAGATACTTCACATGTTCGCGCAAAGTAAAACGAAATATAATTGTCCCAAGACTACCTTACGGATGCTTTCGTCACAAGCAACGGGCTGGTAGCCAATCAGCGATCGGTATTTGCGCTGGTAGGCTACGAGTGTCTCGCCTGTGACGAAAGCATATGTAAGGTAGTCTTGGACTTAGTATAAATATTCTTATCCCCTCTGTGGAAAATAGTCGAAAATTTATTTCATTTCAAACAAAATTTATTAATAATTTAAGAGAACACGCCTTTTTGTGCAAAAGTTTCTGGAAAATGTGCACTGTTAAATGGGAGTTAAGACTTTCATTTTTGCGAAATTTCGTGCGTGGTTATTTTGCGTAAAACATGACACTTCGCTTTTTTTGCGGTGTTACAATGCCAATTTTGAAAATTTCGCTTTTTACTTTTTATATTTTTTAGACACCATCATTTTATCAATTAATGCAATATTGACAACAATCAGTTGATTTCGCGATCGCTAATTTTACGAGACTTTAGTCGTATAACGTAGCCGTTCCATCTTGACGTAACTGACTTACAAAAAAGTGAAGAAAAAAAAATTTACAAGGTGACTTACAACATACGGCAGCTCCAAGACTTGGGCGTCGAGTTCTCTGCATCTCTTGTAGAAGAACTCTCCTACAATACTCATCATGGGTACATCCTTGGTCTCGGTAGCGCTCACGTGGAACGGCTTTGGTTGCGTCAAGGTCTTCTTGAACGGGGTGGCCCAGTTGGCCTTGAAGTAGACGGCGTTGGCGAGAACCATTTCCGTGTCCGGGCTCAAGGCTCCTAGAAGGGGGATGGCGGCCGTTATTTGAGAGCAAACTCCATCCCTTACCCAAACTATATACATAGCTTTGTGTGGTTAGTTGGTTGGAGCAAACTTGATTGAACGTATCCTTACCCAAACTATATACATAGTTTTGTGTGGCTAGTTGGTTGGAGCACACTTGATTGAATGTGTAGTCTTACCCAAACTATATACATAGTTTTGTGTGGCTAGTCATAGTTAAGGGCCAGTATCACCAAACTTTAATTCGAGAATTTTCTGTTATCCGAGATCAAAAATGGCGCCCCGTAGAAGCCACCATGAATGTTGTATGTAATTTTTGTTGAAATCACAGTAACCTAAGTAAAGTTTGGTGAATTCGGATCTTAGTGGGTTCAACTCCCGGTTCGGACATGAGTTATATAGTAACTTTGGAACTTGACTTTAATCTATCAATATAAAACTGGTATAATGTTAACAGGGACTGTAGATCCGTCATAGCAACGAAACACATAATAAATGTAATTAGCAGTGGTTAGCATCCCTGCTTCCAATGCAGAAGGTCCTGGGTTCAAATCCCGCTTCAGGCAGAAGTTTTTTAACTTCTAATGTGGATTCAGTTCTATTACTTCTTGGCTTAGGAATAAGTAAACGGTGACTTTGGAGCCGTCCTAGCAACGAAGCGCTCAATAAATTCAAAGTTGTTCTGAATCGGCCTTGTTGATCCTGGCATTTGTCCGCAGGTGTTCGCACTGTCCAATCACTGATTCATATGTTTCCTTTTTGAAATATCGATCTTTGATTGGTTATCGCTCACTCGTCGATGGTGTTCGAAGCCTACAGGGTTGGTTTAGTCGCTTTAAATTAAAGTCCCCCACTGCAAATCAGTTTAGTTACTGAGTGGGTAGACTCTAAATGTGAATTTATTTATTTATTTATTTATTTACTTGTGGAGAAACACATTAAATGAAACAATATCATAACAATCCTATAAGGATTCCCCAGCTAAGAGATATCTCTGCATCTGGGTCTTAGGTCCGTTTTCGTAGTCGTCCTCTACGCCTAGAGACGCCCGTTGCCAGGTATCATGCATGTTACTTCCCATTTATAGGTTGCACGTACGTCACATCTTTGCGCGTGGCGGCCACATTTGTGATCAAACTTTGACGTTGCTATGAAGAAACAATTCAATCCTGTTGTGGTAGAACACAGAAATTCTTAGTTCTTTAAAATTCAGTCTGTTTTTGATATAAAATCAGTATGTGCGGTAGTTTTTAATTTTTTTGTTACTTATGTTTTCTTTTAAAATTCTAAATTAGGTTTATTTATTAAATTCGAATAGTATTTGCCAATGATCTAGGATTGGTCATCATCAATTGTGTCGCAATCATGGCCGCTGTGACGTCACGTGGGATCCATGAATATAGAAAACAAATCCTTAGCAGCAACGGGCACACTTAGGGGAAGGGGTGTCCGTTGTTGCCAGGTAACGGTTTCATGGGTGTTTTCCCATATAGAAAACAAATCCTTAGCAGCAAGGAGCGCCCCCTGGGGTAGGAGCGCCCGTTTTTGCTAAGTGACAGTTACATGCATGCTAAATCGCATAAAGAAAACACATCCATAGAAACAACGGGCACCCCTAGGGGTAGGCGACGACTATGAATTCCAGTCTATACTCTACACCTGTGTTAAGAATAATCCAATACGGAGTCCCCCAAGGAACAGTTCTTGGGCCCCTTCTATTCACAATATTTATTAACAGTCTATGCAGCACCAGAGAACATCTCGTTATAAGCTTTGCCGACGATACGGTAATACTAATAATAGCAAATACATGGCTAGATGCATATAGGCAAGCTGAATTAATAATACCTACTCACCATCAGCAAACAGTTCCTTGATCTTGTTCTCGGTCTGAACCTCCACCCATCTGTTAATCTTCTCTGTTGCCCCGTCAACGTCTTGCTTGAAGTCGACAGTGGACGCGTCGGCGTTGAAGTAGGTCTGGGCAGTCCGCAGAAACTCGGGCTTGAGTTCGAACTCCGCGTCCGTAAATATCTTGTTGGCGATCTTCAGGATCATGTTGTCTTTTGTCTGGAAATAATACTTCGTCATTCTCAAGGTTTAACATTATAATTTATATTCACAGTTTACATCAAGCATAAGAAATGCTGGATTTTCAATGAATCCAACTAACTTTAAATATCTGTTGGAATTTCCATCCTTAATGTATTTTAATTTTTAGTATACATTTGGCTATGACAAAAATTATACAATGATCTGATTTCATGACGATTTGACATATCTACATTCCAATGTGGGTGTATTTTAATAAATTTAGTTGGCCATATAATTCGTCAACAATTACGGCGAAGGAATGGTGCTACGAAATTGGCCACAACTATATGTACAGGTTTATCTATACTCTATGATGACGACGACGACGACGACGATGACGATGACGATGACGATGACGATGACGATGATGATATTTGGGTTCTACGTCCCATGTTTTTGCAACTTGGCTAATCGAGACGATGAGTGGGTGAAATATGAAGATGGATATGAAAAAACGCCACATGTCCGAATCAGATCCATTACGCATCGCAGGGGTCGTCATAAGGGGAGTCCAGCAAGGGAGGACAGGGCCAAGTGGGAGGAGAAATCTTCAGTGGGACAATGGTGGGAATTGGACAGGGTTCCCTGATGTCGCCTCTTACAACTGGCAGAGTCACCCTGGGCCTATTCTACCCCGAAGGGAGGGATTTACCTTGAGGCTGTTTGTGAGCTTCTGGAAGCCATCCTTGGTGGCCTCATCATCCGACGGCAGCGATAGCCCTCGTTTCATCTGGACCGCGGTAGGGCCTCCCGCCCCCATGTAGGCCAGCGAGAGGATCATTTGGATACTGAGAGGTGAGAAAAACACGTTGCCTTCTGCACGCGACAGTTTCTGCAAACATTGTGAGAGTTGAACCCTTAGCTCCACAACCAAGCATAGATACACACACCACTGCAACTATAAGAGCGTTATTGGGAGAGTCGAAGTTGTCGTACTCAAACGCAGAAGATATCCTACGCAATGATTTTCAACATCGATAGTAGGCTAGATCGCCAGGCTAGCAGCAGCAGGCGTAGCACTTTGATGCCCTCTTGAAATGGGCAAATAACACAGGCGGGGATAGGAGTTTCTAATGCGACTTTCTGCCATTGGCAGCGCAAGCAGTACTTAGAGGTCCAAATTAGCATGTAAATTGCCAGTTTCAAGATGGCTTCAAATCGCTATGCTTGCTACTGAGTGGAAGGTTGGGGGACTGGCGATCTAGCCTACTATAGATGTTGAAAATCATTGGTACAACGTACCAAAGAGCTCGATTCACAGCCCGGTGCATATGAATCAGCATTAAATCAAGGTCAACTTGATCTCCGCCTAGCGGAGGCTCGTCGAACTCAAGTAGACCTTGCATTCAATCTCCGACTAGCGGAGACTCTTCGAGCTCGCAACTTGCGAGTTAGACGAGCCTCCGCTAGGCGGAGATAAAGCGGACCTGGCATTTAAGGCAAGGTCTACCTTGATCTCCACCTACCGGAGGCTCTCCGAACTTGAAAGTTCGACGAGACTCCGCTAAGCGGAGTTTAAGTAGATCTTGCATTCAATGATCTCTAGATGACTGGGTTGTCGCCACTAGTTCCAGAATCTAATGCAGCCATTGCCCATATTTTGGGGCCACAGGAGGGATGAGATAATAGCTGATTAGACCCACTGTCTCACCATTAGAATCGCCACCAAAAATGTGTCCAATAAAAACGGAGAGATAACGTAGGTTACTAATCTCTACCCGTCCCTGTGATTGGGAAAACTATTAGCAGTGCTCGAATACCCCTTACTACAATTGTCTCCAAATGAACCCGCCTTCACCCTTCATAATTAAGGGGTGGGACAAAACAGGTGGGCTCTTACAATGCTTATTAAACTCAATAAGAATGAGACGGTGTATGTTTTTCTTAGTCGTCCAGTGAGTTTTCAGACTCATAAATCAATTAAGGCCATTAATCTGTAAAGTAGTTTCTCCCCATGCAGGAACATGTCGAGTATACGAGAGACATAGTGAAATACGTCCTCGTTTAGTTTCAACGATCTTCGGTCCAAGGGGTTCACAAAACGCGGCTTAAAATGTGTATTATTTATCACAAATCTATAGTTTATACCAGGCTAGCATGTGACCATAGAAACCGGTTCGTAGGGGACGTATTGTCCACCCCTGAGTAGCGCTATCAACGTTGGGGCGAGATGTTGATGTGATAAGTGTCTTATTCGTGGAAAAAGATAATTGAACCTAGCTTTCTTTAAATTGACCTTGTTGTTGTTCAAGTTTCAAGAGTCCAGGCGATGAGAGCTATTAGCATTCCATTAGGGGAGGGTAAAGTAAAACGCCACATCTCGCGGTGACATCCCGGCCTGGTATGGAGTATAGTCAGCAGATAAGTGTATTGTTACCCGAGGAAATGTTACATCTTACATGTTGTTACTCACCGCGTACAACGCTGACGTGAAGTTGTGGTTGCTCTGTGAGATGGCCTTGAGAGTGTTTGACTTCTCACCACCCTTCGTACCTGGGACGCTTCCCGCAGTGAGCCACACGGCACATGCGCACAACACCAACACTTGCTTCAGCATGTCTCTGTAACAAACACACTTGCTTCAGCATGTCTCTGTAACAAACACACTTGCTTCAGCATGTCTCTGTAACACACACACACTTGCTTCAGCATGTCTCTGTAACACACACACACTTGCTTCAGCATGTCTCTGTAACAAACACACTTGCTTCAGCATGTCTCTGTAACAAACACACTTGCTTCAGCATGTCTCTGTAACACACACACTTCCTTCAGCATGTTTCTGTAACAAATACACTTGCTTCAGCATGTTTCTGTAACAAATACACTTGCTTCAGCATGTCTCTGTAACAAACACACTTGCTTCAGCATGTCTCTGTAACACACACACTTGCTTCAGCATGTCTCTGTAACACACACACTTGCTTCAGCATGTCTCTGTAACACACACACTTCCTTCAGCATGTTTCTGTAACAAATACACTTGCTTCAGCATGTTTCTGTAACAAATACACTTGCTTCAGCATGTCTCTGTAACAAACACACTTGCTTCAGCATGTCTCTGTAACAAACACACTTGTTTCAGCATGTCTCTGTAACAAACACACTTGCTTCAGCATGTCTCTGTAACAAACACACTTGCTTCAGCATGTCTCTGTAACACACACACACTTGCTTCAGCATGTCTCTGTAACACACACACACTTGCTTCAGCATGTCTCTGTAACAAACACACTTGCTTCAGCATGTCTCTGTAACACACACTTGCTTCAGCATGTCTCTGTAACAAACACACCTGCTTTAGCATGTCGCTGTAACACACACTTGCTTCAGCATGTCTTTGTAACACACACACTTGCTTCAGCATGTCTCTGTAACAAACACACTTGCTACAGCATGTCTCTGTAACACACACTTGCTTCAGCATGTCTCTGTAACAAACACACTTGCTTCAGCATGTCTCTGTAACACACACCCTTGCTTCAGCATGTCTCTGTAACAAACACACTTGCTTTAGCATGTCTCTGTAATACACACACTTGCTTCAGCATGTTTCTGTAACACACCACTTGCTTCAGCATGTCTCTGTAACAAACACACTTGCTTCAGCATGTTTCTGTAACACACACACTTGCTTCAGCAGGTCTCTGTAATAAACACACTTGCTTCAGCATGTCTCTGTAACACACACACTTGCTTCAGCATGTCTCTGTAACAAACACACTTGCTTCAGCATGTCTCTGTAACAAACACACTTGCTTCAGCATGTCTCTGTAACACACACTTGCTTCAGCATGTCTCTGTAACACACTTGTTACAAAACACACACGAACAATATTTATTTTATTGCTTAGTGTTTAACGATGTACTGAACAACTAGGTGTCCAGGATCATGGGCCCGAGGTAGAATATGCGACAAAACGAGACCCCCCCCCCCTCCACGGAACTTAAGATTTCTACTTCCACTTGGCCCTGCCCTCCCTGGGCTTCTAATTTTACGTCTTACTTTCTAAATTCTGCCTGAAATGAAAGCAGCCGAAATGAATGCAGTCACAAAACCGATTCGGAAGCCTTTATATGACCTAGCTTCGAGTATGTCAATCAACAACAAATAATTAATCAATCAATCAATCAACAACAAGGTCATATGACGTCGCAAGTGATTAGAGGAAATGGTCAAGTAGGAGGACTAATTTTCAAATTCACGCATTTTGGTGAGAGTTTATTTTTTCGAAAATGTGTTTCATTTTAAATGAAGGGTATAACGAAAACCTTCCTTACTCTAAAAGCTCTTCTGCACATACCGTGGTAACCAGTACGGCTGCTGATTGTTGCTACTCGTCTTTGAAGTTGTGTTTTAAAGCTTCATGGATTCAAGATAGAGACAACAAAGTACCAGGCAAAAGAAAATTAAACGTTGGTGTAAAAAACATGTACGTCCTGTCCTTCATGGTATATTTATATTGGTTACTAACCATGATAATCGCTGTGAGTGGGGAAGAGGGGAGGGGAGGTTTAAGTTGCGTAAATACGGAAATATTAAACCCGCATCCGTAGAAATTGAAACCGCCGCATCCGTGAATCGTTATCTACGGTTGAAACATTTGTTTGAACCGCAAGACTAAATAAAGCCTCAGACACCATCCATTGTTCTCTATTGTTGGAAATGTAAGAAACGTGAAACATGATTCCAATATGATCTTGAAAAGACTGAAGACCGTTCGAAACTGATGAAAAATATTGCTATCAGAATAGTTGTTATTTGGGTTTATAGTAATTATGCTATTGGTAACCGCAGCCTTTAGTGTTGCTACAAAACTACAGCGGACTCAGAATCGCGCAGTGTGTTCAATCAATATTGTCTAACGATGGCTGAGACTGAGATATAATTAAAAACAACATATTTCGAACTGATTTTTCTATTTGTCTTCATAAGTGGAATATTGAACATCCACTTACGTGGTGCAAGCAGTTATTTTATTAGGCTGAACATTAATAACACTAGTTTTACCCTTTTAAGATACATTTTGGGAAGAAAATTTCAAATAATTGTTCATCTTAATTTTTGTGATGTATGTAGATTAGAATGTTGGTATTATTTGTGCTCGAATACTTAGGAACAATCTGGCTAAATTATGGTTAAATCCTCCCCTCTTCCTATTCGTCCTCTTTATGTCCTACCTGTCCATTTCCTCCAATCTACCCTCGACGTCTTATGATCATACTTATCGAGTATGTCGTTAAACAACAGATAATCTTATCAAATCCAATACGTTCTACTAGAATACATTTCCTTGTTGAGTCTGCACGTTACAACCTATAACATAAATAGTGGGTAATATTTTATGTCATAGCTCAGTTGCAAAATGCAATATAAACAACATATGGTAAACACACTATGAGACCGCGATTGCCGCCACACACTTCGTCATCATATCAACAGTTCCATTGTCTGCTTCGACTATTAATTAAAGTGCCGTGACGCCGTGACGACGACCAGAAAGAACTCTGACCTCATAATCAACACAAACAAAATAGTTAAAACCACATTTATGTAACGAATTAAGATTGTAGCAAAAGTCACGCGCTATGAAAATGAGTGTTTACGATTTATAAGCCCACATGCTATAGTATACATCAGGGTCCGTCAATTAGCGGACCGTGGTCCGCATGTCTGGCGCGTGAACTTCCAATAGTGTGACCAAACAATTTAGAGATTCAATTAAAAAGTTATTCGGTTCTGTTAAACAGATTCTACTATTAGCAGTTTAACAGACTTTAGGATATCATTTTGCTGAAAACACAATGACGTACTATTTATTTCTACAGAAATTTTGGGTTGTTACATTTCGCGAATTGTTATGGGTCAGTTGAATGTTAGACTTAGCTCGTTGGGAATTTCTGTAATATTACTTTTGTTATTTGAGATTCTCATTTTTTGAAATTGGCTCAGGACAGGACAGGTGGCGCAATGTTCTAGTTTGGGACGCCTTGGACCGTGAACTTCTAAACTTGGTGACTGGATCTTCTTGGATACTGAATTAATACTGTAACTACTTTCATTGTCATATTACACCCTTAATCAATATCATTATCCTTGCGGTCGCCCTCCAACTAGATGATGTTACAGCTCCGTAACTGCTAAGAGCTAGGAAGAAGGCGGGACTCGAACCCACGTTCATCCGGCTAGGACAACCGCACCGATGGTCATCCTCCTTCCGACGATGACGTCAGAGATGAGGTGACAGTGTTGCCAAGTTGTCACCACACGTTGGCCGTCCTATACTTCCTTCCGTGATCTTTGCGATAGTCCGCGGTTGAGTTTATGAAACAGCAATAAACAGTTTTAAAACTTGTGTACATTACATCCCGGAACAATAGATATGGATCGAAGGAGGAAAGGAACGCGACTTGGTCTTGTTTTTATATCCTCGTCTGGGTCCAGGAATACTTCTGCCGATCGTAAGTGGTGAGAAGCTGTCCCCCCCCCCTCCCCACCCCTTTCCCTCTTTCCCTCTCCTACCCTTAACTCGATCATTTGAATATAAGGTTACCTATTTGTTCCTTTCCTTCAATCAACCTCCGACGTTATATGACCCATCGACGTAAGTATTCTCACGCTTACGTCATAGCCGAGTCCAATGGTACCAACTTAATTTTCTACTTTTCTAGTCCTTACCGTCTACAATTGAAACCTTTAGAGATAATTTAGAACCTTCCGTTGGCTACCTGGAACGGAAGGCGTGAATAAAGTCTTGTGCACACTACCCCGAGGAAGACTTCTTTTACGAATGTATTAAAGGAATCTGTCGATTTTCGTGGTATTAGAGCGTCAGGAGATAAAGGATCTGAGGTCGGTGTGTACGTTGGGGCTAGTAAAGTTGACGAGTACGTTAATCAAAGAGCTAATTTACGAATGACGGGGTTGTGAGATCACAGTTATTTAGTTCGGAGAAACAATCTACTACATTGGCGCATTTTCAATGTTTGTCCGAAACAAAACACGGCCACATAGCTTTTGTGGAGCGTTGCTGCACATCGTGATCTAGGTGGCCTTGATGTCGCACATAAATGAAGACTTGCTTAGGTGAAGGGGGCTGTGAGATATTCAAATGCAAACCAAAGATTACTGAGTGGGGAAGATGTTTCATCGCCGTGTTAAAATATCTGCGCAAGTTTTAGCAAAAACCACTAGTTCGAATTCTGACCGCAAGGAGCGCTAGCCCTGCACGTATGACCAGGGTCCACTAAATCCCACGGTGGCTACTAGCGATCTAGTAGACCTTGCGTTTAACTTAAACAAGGTCTACTAGATCGCAAGTAAGTGCCAAGGTCTACTGGATTTACTCCTAGTGGAGTAATTGCAAGGTCTACTGGATTTACTCCTAGCGGACGCTGCGCGCGCGCTACAAGCGATCTAGTGGACCTTGGTAAGTGCCAGGGGATTCAGTGGACCTTGAGTTTTAAACCAAATACCTTAGTAACCAGCTGCGCTAGAATACAGGACAATCGCGGTGTTTAGCATGTAAGAAGGCGGCGAACGGCGAAAGTAGCGCATTCTGTCGGAGCGGTTCGATGGCTGCGCGACAAATATGAATTTACTATGGCGCTTCCCATAAGAGTCAGCGAAGTAGCATATGGTTTGATTACGTTTGACCTTTGCGTCCACGAGCTCGGCATTTACGTTTTAATTTGGAACATTACAACAAACATTCTCATTGATCCACTACTTAAGAAGACCGAGATATATATATATAGGTTAACTAGAAACCACAACAAACTAAGTGTATTGCACGAAAGCATAATTTATACGTTCTGCAGGCGGAATGATCATCGACTCATTATTTATTGCTGGTATGTGGACAAGCTATCGGTGAAAGGAGGGGGGTGGGGGGGGGAGGTTGTGATGATTTGTCAATACAGGCTTTAAAATGTATCTACTTGAATTAACCCTTTATTATTATGAAGGCCACATGCCTCTCAATAGCATCAGCTTCACTCATAATTGCACCTTTCTAATATTCTGTACAAAATCTCAACCCGCGTGCCTGCCCAGGGACTGCTCTTATGACTAGCAGAGTCACTCTGGGCCTAATCTACCCGGGGCCAAATATAGGTTACCGCCATATTAACTTATTATATCAGTCACTTTCTGGAAAGCTTGAAAATTGTGGAAAAGAGAAAAAAAAAATTAATTACGAAAAAAAAAAATTGTCATGTTGAAAAATGTTAAAGTGGATGAAAAATTTTCGAGTATGTCTGCGTACATTTCATGTAAAACTGTCGTAGATACTTAGGTAAAGAAAGAAACTTGAAAATTGTATGATTTTGAAAAATGAAATAAAAAATTAAAGTACAAAAAAAATTAAGTACAAAAACTACATATACCATGTAAAACTGTCGTGGTTACTTAAGTAAAGAGAGAAACTTGAAAATTGTGGGATTCGAATCGCGGACCCATATGGCACTGGACACTTGAACTCAATATACTATGCTACAACATTGGGCAATTTATTCGTTAAGCATCGTGTAACACGGGCGCCTATAAAAAGTCCGGGTTGAGCTTTTTCGGTGAATTAAAGAGCTCGAATATTTAATATTGAATCACGCTTTCTAAAAAAGTTAACACAAAGTCTGTAAGTCAAACTTGTCGCCCACAATAAGCCATCAATGACAAAAGTGAGTGTCGAAATTGATTTTCTTCATATTACATCGATGTACACGGCACCCCCCCCCCCCCCCGTCGTCGTGTTTTGAGCTTTTTCGATAAATTAAAAACTAAACATATTTAATAAAGAATAGGGAAAAGTAATTCCGACGAAAAATTCCGAAAAAATTCATAACAAATTCGTACTTTGGGCGGTCAAAAACAAAAAAGTTGAATTTTGCACGTTCAAAAGCTTCCCGGTAGGTCTACGTCCCGGTACGTGTGACGTCAACAAATTGCACATGTTCTAAAAGGTATTAGAACGCACTTTCATATGATTTCAAAACGGGTTGTCCAAATTCAAAACGGGACATTTGGGGGACGTTCAAAACTGAAAATCAATAAACAAAATTACACAAATATCCAGAGTCGATCAATCATGTCAGAGACGGTACCTGCCGGGTACGTCCGGGTACGTTCAATATGCTGTCAATAGCCTTAAAATTTCATAAAAGTAGTCGAAAAAAATAAAAAAAACTGCTACATGCTTTTTTAAGACATTGAAAAATTCTCATAGACAAATACCGGCAAAAATACGAGACGGATGAAATCTGTTAAAGCACCATAACTCGGACACCCGTAAAGTCTTAATTTTTAAAGTAACGTTTTCAAATAGATAAATGTCCATTTATTAATACTAAAGACAATTATTTGTTATATGACGTATTTATAACACTTTTAATATACAAAAAGAAAACTTTTGTATGCGTGTTGTCTTAAAGCCGTGAAAAATGAGTTGCGCGAACGTCTGTCATTCAGTGTAAAGGTGACTTTTTGAAAATGTGTTTTCATTGCCCTGTACGATAGAGTGTTCAGTATCGGGACAAGGAAAAAAACCCCATTTCGAAAGTACCAACTTGACGCAAAAAAATCAAAACTGAAACCGTGTAGAGAAAATGGAAAAGTGTCCATAACTAAGCACCCGGGACGAAATTAAAAACATTGACCAACCATAATCCAGATTAAACTTTGTCCTTAAAAATGAAAAAGTTGAGAAAGTTCGAAAATCAAAAATGTGGGAGAAAAGTGTCCCCACTCCTTTTAAAAAACGCACCCGACCAAATGTACACGATCCGTGTGCCAAACGTTCCGGGACGATTCGAAAAATTTCCAAATCCTAGTTACCCAGATAGTAACCGACGGTAACAATACAAAAACGAATGGTACATCTTGTTTGGTTCGACAGGCAGGGCCGTTTAATGTGACGCGTTAAAAACGTACCAAAATCGTCAAATCCAAATTTCGAAAATCTTTCGTCTTTGGGTGCCCGTAACTTTTAAACGGGACCATACAAATTCAAAAAAGACATACAAAAAGATGCGCCATTCAATTGACTAGCGAGCAACAGTATTCGAAAAATACAAAAAAAAACATTTGAATTTTTTACAATTTTTCCCGCAAAACCGGAGCGTCGAAGTCGCACGCAATTCAACATAAAACACGTCGGGAGGGGGTGAAGGGTGGGACTTATGAACTCAAAAAATATACCAACGTGTAGCCAAAGGCCTGGCGCCGAAAACTGTAGCGACACATTGTCGAAAAAGTCACGTGCGGGGGGCCAGTAAATTAATTTACTACTGCTTTGAATCTAAGCAATCAATTTCGATCGAACCGCTCCGGTAGTGGCGCTAGTGTCGGCTTTTCGCCACCATTTCACGGCAGTGTCCAGTATTCTAGCGCAGCTAGTTAGTAAGGTATTTGTTTAAACTTTTGGAAGAGCGACTCTTGCGGTGAGAATTCAAACTACACGTCGGACTTAGAAAATTTCGCCTCGACACGCGCAGACGAATTCCCATATGGATGAACTATCTTCCCCAATCAGTAATCTTTGTGCAAACCAAAACTGAGTATAATCAAAGATTACTGAGTGGGGAAGATGTTTCATCGCCGTGTTAAAATATCTGCGCGAGTTTTGTCCAAAAATTTCTAAGTCCCACCACTAGTTCGAATTCTCACCGCAAGGAGCGCTAGCTCAGCACGTTTGAGCTTCGTTGCCGTCTGGCGGGATATATTTGAACTCAGTTCTGGCATCGGAAGAATTTGGCTCGGACACTTTCTTCCCCCAGCGCTGAGAAGGCGGTGAGTCGAACGAGCGAGGTTCCCGCTCACTTTTAAACTTTTGGAAGAACGAGCTCTTGCGGTGAGAATTCGAACTACATGTCGGATCTAGAAAATATCGCTCAGACACGCGCAGACGATTTCCCATAAGAGTGAACTATCTTCCCTCACTCAGTATTCTTTGGTATAATCAGTCACAATTAATTGTTATTATTTTGATCTACGTTCTCAACGTTCAAGTACTGAACCATCGTTTCTTACGACAGGCAGAGCAACATTGAATCCTTATTCTTTATCTGGGAAATACGGGCTACAATGATTGTACGTAACGCCATCTATAAAAGTCATCCCATAACATGTGCACTTTGATTTAAACCAAAGATTACTGAGTGGGGAAGATAGTTCATCCATATGGGAATTCGTCTGCGCGTGTCTGAGCGAAATTTTCTAAGTCCGACGTGTAGTTCGAATTCTCACCGCAAGAGTCGCTCTTCCAAAAGTTTAAAACTCAAGGTCTACTGAATCCCCTGGCACGTACTAGCGATCTTGTAGACCTTGTTAAACGGTAACGAAGTCAAACGCAAGGTGTACTAGATCGCTAGTAGCCGCCAGGGGATTTAGTGGACCTTGGTCAAACGTGCAGGGCTAGCGCTCCTTGCCGTCAGAATTCGAACAAGTGGTGAAAATTTTGTGTTAAAACTCGCGCAGATATTTTAACACGGCGATGAAACATCTTCCCCACTCAGTAATCTTTGTTTAAACATAACGGAGTGGGTTAAAAATAAACCATTTTCAAATGATCTATGACCCTTAGACCGAGTTAATCACGGTCCTCATAATCTTCAATGACAATGCACAACAATTAAAACTAGTTTTAAAATATTATATCTAGTTTCATCCATGTTATTGCAATGCAAAAATTATTGCCTGTGTGCGATCTAGGCTAAGCTACTTATCAGTTGTTATCACAAAAAACTTAGGTCATTGAAGATCAAACCTTATCCTTAAGTCTTGCGATAATTATGATCTGGATGCGTAGCAGAGATCATTGCAAGTAGTTCGGCCAACATCGTCTAGTTCATTGACCAAACTTTTGGACTTCTTTGGAATCAATGGATTTAACTGCCTCCTCGAGGGGTTTTTGGTGACTTCCAGTAGGCAGTGCTCAGTAGCCCGAACGCTCGCAGCGCTGCAGTGTCATAAGCCTCACCATTGGTTTATAAATGGAATCGTTTACGAACAGTAAATTCAGTGCGGGTTCGATAGTGAGTTTAGTCTTGCTTTCAAAGTTTGTGTATTCCTGTAACTGCACTAAACGTGTTATCAAAGATATAGAAATGGACGTGTATTTATTAGTTAAGGTACTATTCACGCCGTAAACGCTGAATAAATTTCGTAATTTTGAAGTTTTTCCGCGCCAAAGAGTATATGTATCAATATACTATTAATATAGTCAATATACTAGTCAATATACTATTTTAAATTATAATGTATATAAGAAAAACTTCTAATGCAACGCTGATGAAAATAAGCTGTGCCAAACAATTAAGTTCGAAATGTTTATTAATTGAGTACCGAACTGCCTAGTGGATTTCACCAAAACTATTGAATTTCAATTGCCATTAGTAAGCTTCAAAATGTAACGTTTTCAACATTAGTGCTTTTTCCTATAGCATGGACTGGCACAGCATCATCACAATAGTAATCGACCCACATCGACTAGCTCATTAGATCACATCAAGCAAAGCGTCTTGAAACAAAAACCAATCAAGCATTATTATCATTATCTCAAACAACCACATTATAATATACCCAAAACGCTTAGCTGAAATCAATGTATCATTAACAGTCATAATAACCTGGAACATTCTTTATTTTACGACCAAAAATCAAGACAATTATTATGATTGTTATTAATCTAATCTACTAATTTGAACTCGGTGAACTTTCAAAATTCTCCACTGAATGTCTGTTAGTGTTGACTAACTAACACTTGACTTCTTTCGACAGAGTATCATATCACTTCATTCATACGAACCGTGGTGACGTAACACTTGCGTGGAGGCAGTGTTTGTTGTTTTAATTTGCGCGTCACACATACTGAAAACGGCACCGAGTTTGGTCACTGGGTCGCTAGTGAAAAAGAATGAAGCAAGTGGCAATGTCACGCAACTTTCTGATGAAGCAGAGTCGTTTTTCCTACGTTGATAATGACAAAATTGTGCGAAATTGTTTAATTAAATACGGCTTTTAAGAATTTTGGGCAGATTATGAATCCCATCACTATTGCGCACTATGTATGTATTTATTTAACGTTAGTCCTATGCAATCAACTATAACCGAGCCAAAACAAATGAAATTACAATAATTAAGATTCATTATATTATTAGTTACAAAGCTTCTGTCTGACATTTGGATAGGTCTTGTCAGATTGATTGATTGAGTGATATTTGAGCTTAACGTCTTGCAACGTGGCTAATCGAGACAATGAGTGGGTGATGGGGGGTGTTATGTGGTAAAGGGCCAGTGGGTGGGCGGGGAGGAAAGAGGAAGAGGGTGGACAAGGGAGTGGGGAGGATGTGGACTGCATTTCGTCTGACTTCTCCTCGACCCGTCCGGCTAGAGCCTATCAATTGAGGCATCAATAAGTTGCCACATTTGGCCACTTATCTGTATATACTAACACACGGTGCTGTGTGCACTATTTATGTATTTATTTAACGTTAATCTTGTGCAATCAACTACAAAAGAGCCAAAACAAATGAAATTACAATAACAATGATTCATTATATTATTAGTTACTAACTTTCTGTGTCTGACTTAAAGGCCGGACGCCGTAACAAAGAAGGTTGTGTCCAGTGATGATTTCAGACATTTTTCCTAGGGGGGGCTGATAAAAATCTGGGGTGTTGCTAATAGTAACTCATTTTATGGCTTTTTTTTGACGCCGTGACAAAAGGCAGGGGCGGAGGGGGTTACGGTCTCTGTTGATGCCATCCTTTCAGTTTTCGAATATGAGGTGATTCCTATTTGCCATTCTTACCTTTACCTAACATCGTTTAAATAGAAAATAAAGTGTTGCAACATTTATGTAGATGAGTTTTTCATGGAAATCGATTTATTTCCTAGTCCTATATATGAGGTGGAAAAATATACCTCATTTTCTTGTATTTTGCATTTTTTTTTTTGCAAATTTACATTACTTCATGTGATTTTTTCAATCTGCTAGGGGGGGCATTTACAACTGCTGGGGGGGGCTCCGCCCCCCCCGGGATATGCCTGAAATCATCACTGGTTGTGTCGTCACAACTAAGTACTCTGGCCGGCGTAGTGATATGTGGACGTTTACGCAGTGCTCATCCGCGCACTATACCTGTCAGAGAGAAAATACACTTATCGGCAAGGCGGTGTTAGAAAATACTAGCTTTGGTAGGCCGTGACTTAAAAATACTACCATCAAGAAAGCTTTGACTTCTGTGTGTTGCTAGGATACTTGATGTATTTCTTTGTCATTTGATGGTCTGTTGTTTTTATTGCCGTTTCGTGTTTGACAGGAGTTGAGTTCACGCGGGGGAACATGGCGGCGTTTTTTCTATAACTGTAACGCCCGTGTTCGGCTGATTTACCCTGTAATATTATTTATGAAAATGTATTACCGATATTAAGAAACATTGACACTGAAAACATTACTCGGGATCTTTCAGAGTGGTCATATGCGTTCCCTGTGCCTTTAGGGTACGACAATATGCAGACAGACCAAGCAAATGACAAAGGTAGGTCGTCCGTAGCTGTTCCGTCTTCATACCTTCATGCCTAGCATGATAGGACGGAACTACTTTAAATTTTCCCAAACATAATTAAGTAGTTGTTAATTTATAAGTGAATATAATAAATTAGATAATAAGAAACTAAAGTTTATTCCTGCATAATTAAACCGCAAACACATACCAAGAGGGAGAAAAATAGCATTTAATCCAGGGCCCATGTCCACCAACCTATGAAATAACAATACATGTTTACTTCTGGTAAGGCAATGAGTAGTAGTCTACATTTAAGTTGGTATTACAAGGTGTGAGGTCACTTGCTATTACATCATCCGTGACGACAACACCTTCTTTGTTACGGCGTCCGGCCTATACTATACTTAATATTTGGATGATCAACGCGCGATTAATGAATAGTTGCTTTAGGTTTTGTCCGACCAAAAAAAACTTGATGAAATACTTTATTGTTTTGTATGAATGTTAACAATGTCACCTTAAAGTTATTATTTTAAGTTCATGATGCCAAGTTTAAAAATATATAAATTACGAAAAATGTTATTTAGAATACCTATACATATAGCGATAACATAATTATATTTACGGACATGCCTTACATGCCTGACACGACTGACATTATTGAGATTACTTGACCTGCCTGACTACAATCGTGTGGTTATTGTTTGTCAGTGAGTAACACTATGTTGACATGTTCACCCACGTACTTCGAGATCATTCACGAGTTGTTACAGAGAGTCAGTGAGCAACAAGTTGTATTTATAGCCTATCGTCAGGGTCTCAAGGCGGGAAACCCCCAGAACTAAACTGAAGGAAGATTGATTGAATGATTGATATTTGAGTGTTACGTCTCATATTTCTGCAACTTGGCTAATCGAGACGATGAGTGGATGAAGTATGAAATGGAGATGTTTCAGAGAACGCTACTTGCTGTATTTGATGTCAGAAACAAAAGTTATTTTCCCTCTCAACTAGTTGTATCCCTTATTGTCTATAATATAATTCAAGGGCACCATATAACAACCATATAGCAACCATAAATAAATCCTATAGGGCACTAGCAACACCCAAAGACAACTATGAAACAAATGAATTGAACTGATGGACGAACAATCAGCTGTCAAAATAATACAATTGCAACCATAGAAATAAAAACAAGTGTAGCAATAGTAACTGCTCGCCATTTAAAACTTTTAATGATAGACAACGACTAAGTGAAAGTTTAGAATGTGTATTTGTTTGTTTTTGTTTTGTTTTCCAAAATCAGAAAAATGATTTTTTGACAGCTTGTTGTTTGTCCATCGATTCAATTCATTTGTTTCATTGTTGTCTTTTGGTGTTGCTAGTGCCCTATACTTAACTCGAGTGTGCATCTGGCCAATTTCTTCAATGACAACAATGCACAAAATTTAAGTTAAATATAAAATCAATGTAATACATGATGATGTTGATCGCAACAATGAACCTTGAAATAACATTTAAAAACTATTCTTCAATTGTTGTGCATTGTTGTCATTAAAGATTTAGAGGGCCGTGATTAACTCAGTTAAAGGATCCTAGATGATTTTGAAAATGTTCTATCGACCATTTTTAAACTTGATCTTGGACCCTTAGATAGAGTTATCCACGGTCATCTAAATCTTCAATGACAACAATGCACAACAATGAAAAATTAACTTTGAGCAAAGATTACTGAGAAAGTTTACTCTTATGAGGAATCGTCTGCGCGTGTCTGAGCGAAATTTTCTAAGTCCGACATGTAGTTCGAATTCTCACCGCAAGAGCTCGCTCTTCCAAAAGTTTAAAACTGAGCGGGAACCACGGTCGTTCGACTCAGCGCCTTCTCAGCGTCGGGGGAAGGAAGTTTTCGAAGCGAATTTTTCCGATGCCAGAACCGAGTTCAAATATATCCCGCTAGACGGCAACGAAGTTTAAACGTGGTGAACTAGCGCTCCTTGCGGTGAGAATTCGAACTAGTGGTGAGACTTAGAAATTTTTGACAAAACTCGCGCAGATATTTTAACACGGCGATGAAACATCTTCCCTCACTCAGTAATCTTTGCTCAAGGTCTACTTGATCTCCGCCTAGCGGAGGCTCGTCGAACTCCTAAGTTAGGTCGTCGCAAGGGAACCAAAATCGCCATTTTGGATCACCCAAAAAAAACTGTTATAATAATTAGATATCCGTTGTAGATCATGTAACAGTAACACAATACTTAAAACACCTAAAAGAGAAATTTTGATAGAAAATAATGATTGAAGATTATAAAATATGACGATTTTTCTTTTTTAGGAGCTAATTCTATTTGACAGATCACTTCATTTGTTTTCTTTCACATTTCTCCCATTTGAATAACATATGATTTTTAACATTGTGGAACGGACTGCGACGACTTAACTTGGGAGTTCGACGAGCCTCCGCTAGACGGAGATCAAGTACACCTTGATCTTTGCTTTGAGAAAACTTTCAAAAACTAGTTTTTATTGTTGTGCATTGTTATTATTAAGATTTAGAGGACCGTGATATCATTTTGAAAATGTTCTATTGCGTGTGACGATGATGGAGCCTGATTAGATATGTCTGAGACCGGAGCCTGTCTGAGAGATTACCGTAATGAGATCAGACATCTATCGTCACACTGAGCCTCGTCGCCCCAAGACAAGTCACGCAACGCAATACTCACGTTATCAGCTGTTTACGTCCTGTCTCTAGGAGTCCGCAGCAACTACTGAACAACCAATGTGACCTTCGCTATTTATAACAGCTGTTTGGTAATCTCTGACGAGGATGTAGTACCAAAGCACTCGAGGAAATACCGAGCTCCTTGGACACGGTGCATCCATTTCAACCTACACAGTTGTAAAATCAAACCTCAAAAGAAGTTGTTGGTGTTATTAGAGACCATAAATGTCAATCATGCATTTCTTTCGCAAAGTACTCATCATCCCTTGTAGTACAGGCAGCTCCAAACCATTTTGGTATTCAACGACAGCGCAAAAATTAACTTATAATCCCTACTGTATCAACAATTAAATACAATTATTAGTTTTAATTATTAATTTTAGCGATCCTCAAAGTCGATTCTTGATGTTAATTTAGATTTTAGGTTACTCATTTCGAGGACAAAATAATCAGAGAGTTTTTTTATACTGTGCAATGTGCATCCACCCTTCAATCTCGTACAAAGAATGCAATAAACCAGCTGCGATTGAACCCAAAATTTGCCACTGTGGTACTTGATATGGAAAATACTGTAGTGAGGTCCTGGCGGAGGTTCAGTGGAGCTCTGTGTTACCGACAGAGTTGTTGTTGCGCCAGGTCGTCGGTTCGATTCACTTTGCCTGCAATCCTGACGAAAGTTGCTCAAGTTTATCCTGTATCAAACACAGGAATTTTAGTGTTAATGCGAAATATTTGTCTGTTATTATTATTATTATTATTATTATTATTATTATTATTATTATTATTATTATTGTTATTATTGTTATTATTTTTATTATTTGTATAATTATTATTAAAATGTATTATTTTTATAATAATAATTATTATTATTATTATTATTATTATTATTATTATTATTACTATTATAATAATTTTTTTTTATTTGAAAATTGTTGTCACTGTCTGAAATAGGACCTGCCTCAACGATTCTGAAAACGAAAATCTAAATATTGACTATAAACAAAGTAACCACAAGTAATTAACATCAATGTTATATCTGCATTACATATACATAGTAATAATTCAGTTATTTACTGTGCACAATAATAATCCAAAAAACATACAGGATTCTCAAACAAATAATAAAAGTAAACTATTTTACTTGACTAAGGATACTTAGAACGAGTGTGCGTATGCAAGTGCAGAGCATTGGTTTATTCAACGCATCAGAATGGTCACTTCATTCCATGGCCCATGTTATAAAGTTCAGTGACCTGGCTGGAGATTCTTATTAAATACCTTGTTTCTAACAGTGTGTACGTGCGCAGAGCATGTGCGCAGGGCATGTGCGCACTCCGAGCTGTATTACCCAATCGTCATCACGAGCCACCTGAGCCGAGCTTAGTGTTTCTCTGTCGTGCCTCGATTAGTTCAATTGTGTTTACTAATTTATTTTAAAATAGTCTTATTCCGCATTCCGATTAAGTTTTTTCGTTTTTCCTCGTTATTATACATATGAGTTATTCACAGCCAAACCATTACGTTTTGTTACATTTTTGTGTTTCCTTATTTTGTTTGTTTACTATTTTGTGTGTGTACTTTTTTGTTGTTTACTGATTTTTGTGTTTACTAATTTATTTTAAAGTAGTTTAGGGCCAGTCTTACAATCTCCTAATCAGAAAGTTATTTGTAGGAGCTATTAGGAGTAAACTATTTGGAGGATTTCAAGGGTTTTGATTGGTGGTTGCCATAGAGAAAACAAGCTATTCGACAAATAAGCAGTTATTGGGACATTTGCAGAGACTATTGCATTCCGAAAAAGTTTTTTTTCGTTTTTCCTCGTTATAAAGCCTGCATATGTGTTTTATTCACAGTCTATATCCATTACATTCTGGATTTTTTTAATCTAACAACTCAGGTAATTTTATTTATTTATTTATTTATTTAGGACACATAATATGTATACATTTTTTTTTTTTGATTTTGGTTTTGCATTGTTTATAGTGTGAATCTCTGAAAAAATAGTTCCATAGTAAATAATGTAAGACGTGCATTAACATGACTACAGAAATACAGATCAATTCGACGAAAGGGACAACAGCTAACACGAATTTTAAATGAATTCAAACCGAAAATAGTAAAAATAAAATAAAACTGCTCTGTATTGCCGTATCTCTTATGATAGGCTTTTTTTATGTGAGCCTTCGTCTGTGACCTGCCAACAAAAACTTGCCCTATATTGTTGGTTTGCAGGAACCTTACAACAATGTGTTTGGCGGCCATACTGGTGCTATGTGTGAGCACAGATAATTAGTTATCTGTGGTGTGAGTATGTTGCCATGGAGAAACAGTTAAAGCCAATTGTAGTAGAAGAAACAAAAAACTAATTTCATTAGTATAATTTTTTAAAAAATTGATTTGTTTGTTTATTTGTAGTTTTGTTCTTAATTTAATGCGTACTTTTAATACTTTTAACTATAAACAATTTTAAAAATCAAACCCGCTCATCTTTAATGATTTATGACACCAGGATGGCCGCTATGACATCCCGTGCAAACTATCAATCACCATTTTGTATCCCACTAAAACATGTCATTATAATTAAGTTTACGTTGAAAATAATGTAACACAATTCAAGACGTGATACATTTTTAAAGAACAACAACACAATTACTGAAAGACTTAAAATAATATGATGTATTCTTTCTTTTTATGCCGACAGATTTGTTGGTTTTGACAGATCACTTCATTTGTTTTCTTTCACGTTTGTCCCATTTTGAAAAACATGATGTTTAACATTGTGGAACGGACTGTTGCGAGTTCGACAAGCCTCCGATAGGCGGAGATTGAGTAGGCGGAACATCCATAGCATCAGACAAAAACCAAGCCGTGTCCTCCTTGTGTTAGTTACAGAAGTCCCCGCCAGAGGAGACAAGTAGTGTTGTGTAGTGGACATATTATGTTTCGACCTGCATCTAGTCACGTGACCACGATCATCTATCCTTCCATTCTACCGCACACATAGCGACCTTAAAAAGCGAGATATCGGATGTAAGACTAATCCACAGATAAGTAGATTAACGCTAGGTTGATCGAAACATTTTAAAGTCAGATTTTGAACTAAATTAATTTCTAGACGTCGAAATATTTTACCGTGTTTTGAACTAATCGCCGGTCTTACTGAGTCAGAAACAACTGACAAGTAGTATAGAATATTGGTATTGAGTCATTAAGAGGTCATTGATTTAGTTAGAGTTGGTGCTTGGAACACAAGTCAGTTTTAGAGAGCAGACATTTTCATTTACAGTTCGTCTCAATTCAAAATACACGCCGGCAAAATGCGAACTAAAAGGAACTATTTCTTATTGTTGGAGACAGATACTAATGCTGTCAATCATGTCCTTTATTTAGCAAACCAATTACCTTGTAATGTAGTAAAGACAACTTCAAACCACATGGACCTTTGACCATGAATAATCAGGATTAGCCATTCTCATAATGGGTTTTTAAGACAAGTAGTAAAATAGCAGTTTCATTTAGTGATGGTCATTTTTCTTGAGCAAGAGATAATTATGTCCGACCCTTTGAAAAAGGACCGAACCCTGATCCTCGTCTTCACTTTTTTCAAGCGGGTGGTTTTTGTTACTTGAATAGAAATCATTGGTGGTCACTGTCTTTAAAACTGTACATCCATCCTGGTGACAAGACTACCTTGCACAGTGAGCGGGAAATCAGCCTCCCTTTGAGGAGTCCTCTTTACCGACGTGTATTTTGGATAGAAACGAACTTTAGAATGCATATTATATTTTACATGTATCCTATCTGTTTCAACAAGAGACGAACACAAACAAGGATATATTATTGGTTATATGCCTTTGAAGCAAACGTGTTTTGTATTATTTATGTTAGTTTGTGCATTCAAACGTACACACAGAAATCACGTCATATCTAGTTGTGATATTAAATTAAATTAAATTCAAAGGGGTTGAACGCCAGCTGGATACAACACGTGTGACTGATACTTCTGATCAGGCATTCATAAAACAAAGCAAGTAGATAATTTAAATTCAATGCGCATTACATTGCACAATGCACATCCAATTGAACAAACCTACGAGTAATAGAAACTTCAACGTCATTCTCAGTGTTCATGTTATTTCCAATTTCCCAATAACTTTGTGATAACATGGTTATCCTGATAATTTATGTGTCAGCTACAAACTGACGACTATCGCTTTTAAAAAAGTACTTTGTGCGTTATTCATTGTACTATTTCTTGAGGCATGATCTGTCAGTACAATTAGAGAGATGCAAATGGCTGTACATTGGTTATTCAGTGATTCCCAACCGCGGTCCGCGGACTCATTGCTACCAGTCCGCAAAATGTCATTCTGCCTATTAGTTGTAATTATGATAATTTTTTAGTTACGAGTAAAAATTCCAAAATTCAAAAAATTTGTTTTACATATTATTTTACGCGTATTCGGTATGACTGGCTAAATTATTCTTAGGGGGGGGGGGGGGGGGACACTTGCTTATAAATCAATAATACCGACTACAAACAGCCACTTCAACTGACACTGAAAGTTGAGATCATTGATGCCAAGGAACGACCCGAGACTAGAAACAACCACTATCATAAACGCGCAATCCTAAGTTAAATTATCAGTAATAATAGTACATCATTTTAAGAGGACTCAAAACTAACATAGATAGCGCTGCTAAGCAACCTCCTTTCAGCGCCATTGATGAATAATAACAATACAACAACAATGAAAATTGACAGCTAGACCACTCCTAATAGAAGTTTGTTTTCTTGCCACCAGAATGCGTCTAGTGTATTTTGAGTGCTCTATAGACACATAAACATTTTACAATTGATCATTAGTAATGTATTACTATATTATTAACAATGTTTCCTGTGTTAACATTCTTCGAGTTGTGTATACATTCTTTCAGTTGCCCCTTCCCTTCGTCTGCCTTATTTGCTCAGATCGCTGTACAGGCTGTTTTGGGGTATAAGTATATAAGTAAACCCAAAACAATTTCTCTTCCGGCGGCTGGGGCTCCGCCCCAGACCCCAGACCCCTTCTAGCCGCGCCGGTCCTGACGCTTGAATTTATCATTTTGCCGATCCGTTAGATGAAAAATGTTGGGAACCAATGGGTTGTCTGATGATTGATGAAGATTATAACCACACGATGCTTATTTTAAAAAAAAAGTATTTTAGTAAATAAACAAGAAGTGTCTGAATAAAGTAGTTGTGTCTCGTTTCACGTATTGTAACAAACCGATAGAGGTGACTCAGCGGTAGGACGCAAGACTCTAATTAGGGAGGTCGCCGATTCGATTCCGGCCACGGGCAGTCGTGACATAAGGTTCAGATGATGGTAGATCGGTAGATGGTAGATGGTAGAGCGCTCGCTTAGCATGCGAGAGGTACCAGGATCGATACCTGGCGCCTCCAAACACTTTTAAATATCTAGAACAAGTAATATCTATCACGTTTCCGTACACTATAAATATGTTCATGAAATTTAAATGTATAGTAATCAGGGGAAAGTCACTAATCTTTTTGGAAGGAGGGATTTTCGCCATGATAATAACATAATAATTCGCAGGAAGACCAGCTTTCCTGATTGGGTAACTAGGTAAATTAGGACGTGTTTGGATAATTGGGAAGGAATGTCCGAGGGCTATAAGCAGGACTCGATCCCAACATCCATTCACCTTTACGACTGAGGAAAACCTCCAGTCAGGACTGTCGTTGGCTGGAATCGAACCGGCAACCTCCCGAATTAGAGTTTCGCGTCTTACCGCTGAGCTACCACTATAGGTATCACGGGAAATGATCATAGTATATCTGTGCGTTGTTCGATGTTGTTGAAATTAGTACACTGCAGTAATTCCCCTTTAATTCAAACTTGATAATTCGTATTGATGCATAATTCAAACTATAGAAATGAAGTTCTTTAGGAAGATTTCTTAATTAAACTGCATTGTGCAATAAGCAACTTAGTGATAGTAAATTGTAGAAAGCCTCATACGACATTTAATTGGTTACATAAATCGCAAATAATTCTAATTTCCTTAAAAAAAAAAAGTGAATTGGATATTTCCCATCGATGCACGCATTCTAAGAATTTACCCAATCTCTTCCTGGAATACGAGGAAGACTTTTGAACTTTGCTGACGCAATTATCCGTCACTATCGGAATGCAAATACGATGCGCGTAATCAGCCGCATAAAACACTTCAAGATCACGGTGACGCATCACGGTGACGCATAGTGACTTACTCGACGACAGCTCTCGACCACGTGACGAGAAAGATGCATCATTCACTCACTCATAGAGCTGAGCCACCAAGCGAGACTTGTTGAATCATTCGATACAAAGAACTTGAAATACTATGCGTAAGATGTTTGACTGTGTTTTTAAAATGGCATTGGGCGTCTCAGGTCAAAGCTGAAGTAGTTTGCAGCACCTGTCCTGAAGAGACCATTTAAAAAATGATCCATGTATCTATGCTTGTTTCTCCCCACGGTTCTCTAAATCTTCAAGGACAACAATACACAACAATAAATGTGAAATCAAGGTTAATAGATGAAGATCTTGTGTCCATCAATGAACCTTGATATGAGATTTGACAGCTCATGTTTGATTGTTCTACGTTGTTTTTTGTAACGATTTAGGGGGCCGTGCGAGGAACAAGAATAGATACCTGGATCATTTCCGTCAAACGACGATATGTTTGTTTTGTGTCTATAACAAAGGTATTCTCTGTCTAAAACCTTGTAAAACATTACTACAATGGATGATTTATATTTAAATGTATTAAATATACTCGACTTGAATGTTTGAATTGAGAAAACGAGGTGCAAAGATCGAGTTAGACCTTTCAGTACTGCTAGCGCTGCGAGCGGCAGAAAGTCACGCCTGAGACGCCCTTTGGATTAACGCAGAACTATAGATATTATCAAGATTTATAGATATTTTCGAAAAATAAAATAAAAAATGTATTACTTTTGTATCAAATCATCAATTTGTGATATTTTTTAAATTGTATAGTTTTATCGAAACACATTCAATGTTTAATCCTCGTTTTAGAATATCTGTAAATATTGATGATATTAGCACCACGTCAATAAAAAATGTGGGCATTGAATATAATTTTAATTTTATATTATATCCGTTGCTTCAACATGTTTTTACTTTTAAGTGAAAGGTACAAAAATTCAAGAACCCATATTGTTTGCAGGAATCTTGAAACAACCCGCAACTTGCATACATTTCAATCATAGCCGTATAAAACAAGAAAAGAAAAAGAAATCAATACATCAAACCGTAATATTACGTATAACGTACTTCATATTGTGTTGTTTACAAATACATTGTAATTGAACCTAAATATGTAGAATAACATTCAATTCAAGTTCACTGAGGGCCAGTTTCTATATTTCAAACCCAATGGTCGTGGTTTGTACCAACCTTGCACCGCGCAGTCATGTGCTTCTCTCTAGCGGGCCGCACCAGAAGCTCAAACTGCTCCGGTCTCGCTGGCTCAGTGGTAATTGCTTAGAAATTACTCAATGGGCTCTTCTTGTAGCTGAGCGGCAAGTAGAAGCGGTCACCTCAGTCAAGATCGCTGATCCATTCTCTCACAATTCATAGGTTGCACGTACGTCACGTCTTTGCGCGTGGCGGCCACATTTGTGATCAAACTTTGACGTTGCCATGGAGGAACAATAATTGAAGACTGTTGTGGTAGAACACCGACATTCTTATTTCTTTAAAATTGAGCGTGTTTTTTTTAAATAAAATTGGTATATGTCGTAAATTGTATTGTTATTAAGTTTACTTTTTAAATTCAAAATTAGACTTATTTTATCGAATTTGAATAGTATTTGCCAATGATCTAGGATTGGTCCTCATCAATTGTGCGCAATCATGGCCGCTGTGACGTCACGTGGGAACTATGAATACTACAATCCATTCAACGAGAGGAGCGTCCCTAGAAGGCCACGATTTTATCCGTTGACTACAACCAGATGCGAATGTCAAGCTCAAGACAGACGTATATTATAAAGAATTTTATTTTACAACGCTTATATTAGCTTCATGTGTTTGTCTGTTTGTCTGTATGTTTGTCTAGACGGAATCTTACAATCGATATTTCACCTACTTCACACATATGTATTCTCCATTACAATACATGAATCAATTGGCATATTTACTAAATAGTCAATAAATAAACCCATCATAATTAATTAATCAACGTTTTATGGGAATCGATATTTTACCCATTTTCCAACGTCCGATCAAGATGAAAGTTTTCACACAGACGTATACTTAATGACAATACATCAATAAATTGTCATATTTACTAAATAATCAATTAAGCTATCACATTTAATTAATCAAAGTTTTAGATTGGAATCGATATTTCACCCGCTTCCCAAAGTCCGATCGAGCTGAAATTTTTCACACAGTCGCGTATTTTCTAAATGACAATATATGAATCAATTGTCAGATTCACTAATTAATCAATTAATCCATCATAATTAATTAATTAAACAATTAGCTTCATATGGGAAATTAGTCACAGCTAGTGAGGATGGGCCAACCAGATTCAGGCATCGGAATTACCGCTGGTTGTTCGGGACTCAAATATAATATCCGTCACGAAAGTATCGGATATGTTTCTATGCAGCAAGAATGTCAACAAGCTCCACTTGTAAATATGGTACAACCCCGTGCGGTGAGTCATTCACCATGTACGCATAGGTGCGTTCCTTTCGCGTGGTTCGACCTCACAGTTGATCGGATGGAGTTGGTGCTAGCACAACTGCTGTTATCTATCACGGTAGGAATTGATTGTTTTAATATAATATAATATAATATAATATAATATAATATAATATAATATAATATAATATAATATAATATAATATAATATAATATAATATAATATAATATAATATAATATAATATAATATAATATAATATAATATAATATAATATAATATAATATAATATAATATAATATAATATAATATAATATAATATAATATAATATAATATAATATAATATAATATAATATAATATAATATAATATAATATAATATAATATAATATAATATAATATAATATAATATAATATAATATAATATAATATAATATAATATAATATAATATAATATAATATAATATAATATAATATAATATAATATAATATAATATAATATAATATAATATAATATAATATAATATAATATAATATAATATAATATAATATAATATAATATAATATAATATAATATAATATAATATAATATAATATAATATAATATAATATACAATATAATAATGCGGTGCCAGACACTGGCGGATCTAGACCATTCATGGGATAACTGTAACCCCTTTCTATTTCCACTAAATAGTGAGTTACACTCCCCAAGTAACACAAAATAAGGGTTAGCGGGGTAATCACATTCACTAATTACAGGAGCGGATCCAGGAAATTCAAGTTTGCAATGCGAGCACGTTATAGTTTGCGATTGAAGTTAACATGTACAAGTACACAAGTATATGCAGTCTTCTAAATTCGGACACGTCCAGTGAGTACATATTCGATTTCAAGATACTTTAAGACTTAAAAGTATAAAAAAATATTACATGAAAAAAATATTTTTTTAAAAAACAATGCTTATATTTAAATGCACTAAAAAAGTAAGAAAACAAAATTTCGCTCATCAAACTTTTGCCTCACTCGGAAAATTAAAGCGTTGGGCGCTTTCGGTATTGACATAGATTACAGTATTCTGCTGTTTATGCAGGAAAAGCGCTTAATGCATTTCTTTTCCGAGTGAGGCAAAACTTTGTTGGGCGAAAATTTATTTTTACTTTTTAGTGCATTTCAATACAAGCGGTTTTTTTATGTAATATTTCATCACCACCTCGCCTCAAGTTGTCTTTAGCCGTCCGCCGTGGCTCATACTGTTAGTGCTCAAGTCCGGCTAAGCGTGTATAACATTTAAAAACGTGGGTTCGAACCCCGCAAAAGGCATGGGATTTTTTCAATTTTTTTCTCATCTTCATCACGGAGGATTAAATCTCTATAGTCCTGCACTCGATATTTAGAGGTCCGTTTTAATATCGTGTCTCAGTGACATATATTCTATGAATTCGGGAGTAGTAACTGTGTAACTATAACGTTGTGTTCAGAGTGTAAAAGGGACCACAGATGGAAAATGATTCAGCCTATATTTGTTTCGAGTCATGTAACCGTACGATATATTTATCCTAGTTCGTGAATGGAGTAAAGTTTAGGCTACCTTATGTGTTCGGCTCAACAAGAACAGAAGGTTCAAGTCAGGGGTGTAGCGGGGGGGCATCAGGGTGGTCTATCTCTTACCCCCCCCCCCCCCTCCCCGCCCCCCGAAATTGAAAAAGGACACACGTATTCAATATATTGGATTCATAACTGTAATTATGAACCTTTCTAAACTTGAAGCAAATGTCTCCAAATTAAACATATATATAGTTGAGAGACTGTAAGAATGACGGCCCCCCTCAACTCCGTGACAACCTAACAAAATGAAATACGTAACTGAAAATCAGTTTGTTTCAGAGGTTCAGTTAGTTGTTTCATGGAGTTGAGGGGTGGTCGGGTAGAGTGGTGGGGATTAGGCGGGGGCCGTCATTCTTACAGTTTCTCAACTATAGTTAGCGCGACCATTTTTCCCGTTTTTTAAGGACCTGACCCAGTGTGCACACGGACACTGTTTGCCCCGTTTTTGTAAGCATATCGATTTCGCGCTGGTTCATAAGTGTAAAACACTAAACAAACTAATATTAATATTTAAATTTGATCATTCACTCGAAATAGACCTACCTTTCTTTCTCATATCGTTGGAAATGCTGTCTTGAAGATAAAAATAGCCCCAAAAAGTAAACTTCCGGCGGCTGGGGCTCTGCCCCAGATCCCTTACAGTCCGCGCAACTACAAGGCATATACCACTAACTAGTAGCACTCGCTCCCGCTCTTTCACTTTTAAATTATTAACACCCTATATTGGCCATGCAAAACCCTGTGATTATTGACGAGCAAACCACCTCCCCTCCCTCTCCCGTGAAAGGTAGAATTGATACCTACTCCCCAAACCAAAATCCTGGCCCCTGGTTCAAGCTTGTCTTCGAAGATAACATTTTACTAATGTGACGTCATGTGTCGTCCGGTTTTAACATAGACATATTAGAAGTGGACTGAGTGCGCGCCTATACCTGCCGGGTTAACCTTTGCAGCCAAGCAGCGAGGAGTAGGGGAACATTTCTCGGAACTCGAGGGGGGCACTGAGCATGCGCATTGCGTAGCGTACCGCGTGGCCGTAAGACAACTGTACGCGCACAATGTACGACTAGACTCGGGAAAAGATATAATAAGAACGTGTAGAAAACACATCACACTACCGTTATTTATTTGAGCTATTTAGAAGTAACGCAAAGGCAATTTATTTTCTAAACTGTATAGCACATGAGTATTGAATCTTTAAAAAAGTGTACCTTCCTGAGTGTGGATAATGGGAAATCAATCAATTTCAAGTTTTCTGTAAATGTAAGTTTACGTTTAGGTTTATGCTTTTAGCAATTAACAATAGTTCATGTAAGTCGTAAATCTGTAACGAACTTGATACTTGTTTGGGTTTTGGTGGTCACTATTTCGTATATATTTAATTTTTATTTATTTATTTATCTATTAAATAATTAATTTGTTCTTTTCTATCAGTTCTTGGGAATTATAGCAAGTGCAAAATACCAAGGATTATTGTATTTATAAAAAAACTCATCGATGAAACGTTTTTCCCCGAGTCTTGACGTACAGCTGTGCGCCGAACACGAGCTCAAACCTTACCGCCACGCGGCTCGCTACGTAATGCGCATGATCAGTGCCCCCCTCGAGTTCCAGGTATTCGGCCGAGGTTGGCTGCACGGAAAAGTCCGAACACTCACTCCACCCATTACTATCTCTATGGGTTTTAAACTTGCTGTCACTGTCACGTTGCATAACTTCAATCGAAATAGTTCTAGATATTTAAAACAACGAACATGAAATGTAGTTTCAGTTACCCAAAGAATGTTTTGGTGTTTGTTAGGAACACTTGTAAATGACGACACTGTATGTAGTAATGGTAGATAATGTATTTATTATGCGTGTGTTACAAGAGAGGTTAGAAACAAACCACGCCATTACGCACTGCCCTCTATGTCCAGTGCTGCACATGAGTGCCAACCTATGAGGTTTATATCTAGGCCTGATTGAGGATCAGTAAAGTGGTGCTGTCAAGACCACAAGTATGTGACAAATGTTACAGACTATTTAGCGAGGCCAAGGCATTCCTTGTAATACTTACATCATCGTGAGCCGTGACTCATTTACTACGGCATGCATCACGTTGAATGTACGCATTCTGTAAAGGAAAATGAACTCTTCTCTGCGCTCTTGTCACATTCAGATGAATGTGATTTCTATTGTACGTATTTTAATAAAAATCCATGCATTCATAAAATAAATTACACTTTTTACATGAATAGCTTCAATTAGGTATTTCTTCGTGGGCGTTCAATAAAGTTTGATTAGCGTGAATACAAGCGTATCCTTCTTTAACGGCCTGTCCGTAAAATAAAATATTAAACAAAAAATGATTTTTAGGCTTTTTGTCTACAGTAATTAACTAATGAAGATGAAGAGATGTAACATTGCTTTCTTCGTTTTATTAATAATCGTGATTTTTTTCAAAATGAAGTATTGTCTCAATTTTGAAGGGGTGAATGTTTGACGTTTGTTTCGTCCAAACTTGGTTGGTTTATATAGATTCTTGGGTTACGTATTAACTGGGGGATTCTTGGGTTACGTATCCGTCTGTATCCGATCCCGGGGACATATCCGTCTAATAACTCTAAAGCTCTAACCACAATAGCTGGCGACGTCATCGTCATCGTTATCGGGATCGGGATCGGGATCGGGATCGGGATCGGGATCAGAATCGGGATGCAATCGACAATTTTCTCGTGCTTAATCATTACGACATAACGATTTAGTTGTGAACAGCGGCATAAGAACCATTAAAGTTAATTTTTTCGCGATTTCCGGATTGCGATTGCGATCCCGATACCGACAATTTGTGAGTAGACATTAATTAGTTTTACATGCTGGTCTCTTCGAAGAAAGAAGAAATCTACTCGTTGGTCGCTGCAAGATGTGTCTATATACGCTGAACGCTTACAAATAAATGCACGCTCGTATCTACAATCGTAAAAGCCTACGCGTAGGCAGTTGTGGTGGAACTCTACAATACTACGTGTCTACAAATACTACGTGTCAAGAAGTCTGAAGTCTGAATTCTGAAGTCTGAAAAATCTGCTGTTCGCTGCAATGGAGTATGTTCTTAATGTGTTTATATTAGATATTTAATTATAACATTAATTTTTCTTCCGGGATTCTAATCTCACTGTTGTCAGCATACTTTAACTATTTTTACTTAATAAATGAAATGAAAAATTCCAATCAGTTTACGTGAATTTTCTCATGTTTAAACTTATAAGTCTGAAAGAAGCAATTTAAGCTAATTCGGTATTTCTGGAGTGCAATGTTACACTTCGAAGTTTGAAGTTTTCATTTGAAGAAGGTGTCATTCATTTTTGTGTCGTATGATTACATATTAAATTAAAAATCGACGAAACTTTCAAATTATATCAATACTATGAAAAAAATCCATTATTTTTAAGTTTGCGAAGAATGTTATGGCGGCGAAATTGAAATTTGGAGGAACTTCAACGGCCAAATTAATAAACTATCCAAATAATTTCGATGACTAAAAATAATTTAAATTGTTCATAAACATTTTCTTAATCCTGTAACATAAACAAGGTCGCTGGCGCGACCTTGTTCCCTCGCCAGTCATTTCCGGGGCATATGTTACAAACTAATCAAATACTGACAGTGTCACTTGTTATAATTTATAAAACGACGTGAAGTAAATAAATATTTAAAAAAATTAATAGTTGAAAGAAACACATTTCGCCCTCCGAGATACCAGGGTGATGTAATATTAGCTCTAAAAGAACATCCACGAGATTAAAAATAATCTGCTGATACGATGATTCGATTACATTAATTAAAATCGTGATACACAACTCTTACAACACTATATCGACAACATTAGGATTATGATTTTATCTGTAAATGGACTTATGCCATTTACTGTAGGGCGCGATCAATTTAAAAAAAATATATAATGGAATTGGAACGTATATAACAATAGAAGCTCATTTTCCCCAAACGTAAATAGGACCCATCATTTCTTAAAAATGAATCATATTTTAAAATATTAAAACGGTCTTCTGCTATGATTTTAAATTGCCATTTAACCAATAATAAAAACTAAAAAGTGTGATAAGATAATCATTATAAATGTTTACGCATATTGACAAAATGTAAGGATAAAATTGAATTGTACACCATTTCATTTACCGAACTACTTATAACTCCAGTCCTCCAGACAGGCTTTGTAAGTCCCTGTCTCAACTACATACTGCACTTATGGACTACTCACACTAGGAAAACGCTCTGTTTGACGCGTTGATAAACGAGCGCGTCCATATGTCCACGAACTTTCTGGCGAAAAGTTCTCAAAGCCATCGTCATTGTTAAATGAAAGTGACAAAAATGTGGAAAGATTTGAGTTTTTACTGTTATAGTTATTACACTTCCTGCCATTGTTCAATAAAAGATCGATTGTCCATATAAATTATAGCTTGGATGTTTCGTTGTCATAGTTACTTCACTACAATTCAGCAATACAAAATTGTAATTTGTACCTACAATTCTCATCAAATCGCGTTGAAATTTGTATATTCGTGACCGGCTAGAAATTTACTAAAACATGGCTATCTCACATTTTGCCGCCATTGTGTTTGGGAATAACTTTGTAATAATTAAATTGTAACTTTGTAACTTTTCAACAGATTTGTCCACAAAACTAATGACGTTAAATCCACATCGAGGCTTGTAGATGGTCCAAATTTCAAATTGATCGGACTTTTCGTTCGACCGCTATCGCGATCAAAAAAAAAACAAACAATTTTTTTAAAACCCCGTTTAGTCACCCCTGACTAATAATTGTACGTATTATTTAGTTTTTCCTATCACACACGACTGGATTTACAATATGAATGTGTATTTTTCGTAACAATGCATAAACATTACTTCAGATTGGCCATAAAGTGTAAAACCAAAAACACACTTTAAAATTGTATGAATTTTCTGTAACACGTAGCGTCGCTCAAGTACTATCTAAACAAAATCTTGTAAAACGTGTTTTTGTGTGGATTCTTTTAATTAAAACATTTATTCACACGGCCTACACATGTGTTCATACAACGTGCACAAACAAAGACAAATAAATATAACACACACAAGGGTGAAGTGAACACCTTAAACGCAATATCCAAATAGCACACTCATAGATCGTCGATTATACAAATCACATGGACAAGTCAACACGCACCCATGCACTCGCTGTGAAGACTACTGCATATGTGGACGGATTTTGTTCTCATACTGATTTTAAGAAACAACCCCCCTCACGCCACATAAATATCGGAAACCATAACGGCCACGGCCAGGCACAAATTCTGTGACACTTTCCAGATGAAATTTGATCCTTACAGTCAGCCCCACCGATTATAGCATGACCAAACCATTACGCGGACCACAAGGCATCTGTTTTCACAGCACAAGAAATTCCACACAAATGGGGGAAATTAGGACATGGCAATAATCCGTAAACGATATACCAGGAAACATAGAAATCGGTAGGCCTAACGAGTGCATCAAAAATAATCATACAATATATATCATATTGCACAATGGTCATAAACTACATGAAACAATAAATATAACAGATTTCGTAGATATTGTTCTAAGTGCGATAAAACAATTTGAATTCAGTAAAACGTAATGCTTTGATACTTTGACTTTTGGGCAAGACACGTACTACATACCAAAATTATTATGAAAATAATAATTATTATTGGTGAACCAATAATACTTAAAATAAAATAATTAGAATCCTGAGACACAACTCCCATAAAACAATAACGACATCATTAGGATTATGATTTTTTACCTGTTAATTGGACTTGCAAAAAGGAGAATGAATGCTATTTCTACTATATGAATTATTAATTTCTTTATGCATGTCATGTAAGGGCTGAAATTTATAATCTGATAATGTTTCTACATACTGTTGTGGCATTAGAACATAGTGACGAACAGTGTCCAGATAGGCAAAATGAATTCTATCACGGCCGCACAGTCAAAACTGCGAGCTATAAGATAATTTAGGTGCATGTTCCGTTTTTTGTATAAACACATGGTAAGATTCCCCCTCCCTCTCCGCCTCTGTGAAACAGACCCCGATGTGAAACAGACCCTCATAATTCACTTACCACTAAACATGATGCCATTAACCAATAAGCTGGCAGCGTGCTTTTACAGTGAAGCCACAGTTTACTGACGTTTCGTCACACAACATATTAATTAACTTCAATTAATTAAATACATACAGGGGGAAGTCGGAAGGGTTTATTTTATATCCAACTGTCCGGTTTGAGGATCACATGGGACAAGCTAAGAAAGTGGACCGTATAAAGAAGCATACCTATAACTCGACTATTTCCTATTATACGACCTATTACAATCTTACAGATATCGGAGTAATAGGTCTTATGATAGTTGATAGGTGAAGAAGAACCTGGTTTTTCGAGACGTCCCGAAAATTATTCAAGCCGAGTGCAAGCTTCACCGAAGATATTTTTTATGCATTTTACGTTTATCTATTTCTATTTTTAGGCATCACTTTCTTATTAGCTTTTTAAAACATACATTAAGTGTTAATTGCTTCAGTTTCAATTTTTGTTTTTAATAAATGTTTTGTTATTGTTCCGTGTCGAATGGCAAGAGCTTTGGCTGTAGAGACCCATATTGTTAATGAAGGTTCTACTATCATCAAGTCGTTTGATGTTCTGGTTACGAGAGGTATGTGCATGGTTTCTTGCGAATATTAATCAGTGTTACATACGAATAAATGTATTCAACGTAATACAACCAATTTGATAATCGCTGTCGTATCATACGAAAGTATACCACAAAGTTGCAACTGCTCTAACTCCGGCCGTACATACAAATCTCTTGCTAATTGCGCTATCGGGTACATCCCGCAAATATTAGAAAGAAAAAATGATACACTGTACACACTTCATAAAATCTTAGTATGTAATATAGGCCTACACTTTACAGTGTAGGCCTACACCAAATAAATACATATCTGTGTAATATTAATATCATGTTTTATTGTTTTCCGTATTACTACTTTCACGGTTTTTTTCCAATAACAGCCATATGCATTTTGCAAGGGTAGCATCGTTGAGTAACTAACATATAATCCGGCTTTGAAGCATGGCGACATACGGTCTGGGCCAGACATTGTTTTTTGTATCACCGGACAAATCCTCGGTTTTTGCATTGCCATAATAGTAATTGGGCATCTAACAATGGAAGACTCATTTGCGTAAGTGTACTACAACAGTCATTCCACATTTTGTCAACGCACACGTAAACACGAGCATTCCACTTGTCGTTCTTTATAGCGCGAGGCTGAGCTGAGGATCGTTCAAACTAGAATTATTCATCTATCCTTCAACCAGTAGCATTGCTAATTTACATACTATTACATTCCTTTAGTGACAAATGCCATGCAAAAAATCAGTAATATGGGTTGCAATCTTCAACCAGAAATAAATTCATTTATCTTGCCGAGCCCAAAATGCGGGCCAAAACTTGACCTGTTTAGTCACCCCTGGATAATATTTTATGTATTATTTTGTTTTTTTCTATCACATACGACTGGATTTACAACATGAATGCGTATTTTTCGTAACAATGCATAAACATTACTTCAGATTGGCCATAAAGTGTAAAACCAAAAACACAATTTAAAATTGAATGAATTTTCTGTAACACGTAGCGTCTCAAATACAAATGTCAGAAATGTAAATATTACGCCATTCTAAAGTCAAAGGATTACTTCAGGTCAAGTTTGAGTTTCATAATGATAACGCAAAATTGATAGCAGACATTTTTTAAAAAACCGTAGCGATGTGCAAAGTAACAAATTTTGTTGTCTTACAAAACTTGCACTTAGTGGTACTTACGCCCGGCTCAAAATATTGAGATTTACAAAACACATACGTCATTCTACTGAGATCATTATTGACAAGTTTCATTTATATTCGTTAATATCTTCTACTTCAAATAAATACATCTTTCTTGTCGCGCGTGAAATGCGAACGGATACATACATACATACATACATACATACATAAATCTGGGGCAAACTTATAAGGCCGCTGTCGCGCCCTAAAAACGGTGGATGATCGGTGTATTTCTTGGAAAAAGTGAGCTCAAAAAGTGTAACAGCACCTACCGTGATATACCGTTAGTTCTCTGTAAGATGATTTCATCCAGCAGATCGTTTGTTCGATTCCCTACACCTTTTTTTTTTTTTTTTGTAGGAATACCCGATCTAAGGTGCACACAAGCTTTACCTGATGTGCCCCTCTTCAGGTGACTAACTAGGTTATTATGGTGTTTGGATAGTTGGGAAGGATTGTCCGAGGGCTGTTAGAATGACTCAATCCCAGCATTCGCTTTTACGACTGAGGAAAACCTGGGAAAAAACCTTCAGTCAGGACTGCCGGTGACCGGAATCGAACCGGCGACCTCCCGAATTAGAGTCTCGCGTCTTACCGCTGAGCCACCTCTATCGGTATTCCCTACACTGGTATAACCCTGACTGGAGGTTTTCCTCAGTCGTAAAGCGAAGTCGGGGCTATGTTCAGAATGTAACTAAACCATGAACAATCAGTTGACCAACCACGCTTAATTTAGAAACGGACGTCAACTCTGTCCAACGTTTCTGACGAGGGTTTATGATTGTATATAATTTACCCTCGCAACTCTCGTTAGACATTCAAATGTGTCGAGACATTTAAATAACCGCTGCATTGCAATCAATGTTCTTATTGCTGAAACTACAATGTGCAATGTGGCAATATTTAAAACAAATGTAGCTGGAGAATATTAATTGGCGATGCAAGTTACGTCGTTTGTTTTAAACGCAACTGTATAATATTCACTGGCCTATCATGCAGCAATGGGACTGTTGGGTTTTCCCATCATTTTAATCAGTCCTAAAAGATCATGGGATCATGATCTTGAGTTTTGTCACGGTCCAACGGTTGCAAGAGGTTGATTGGCAATATTCATTCATAAACAGTGATGTTTAGTCAGTTATGACGTAACCATCCGTTTCACGATAAAAGTCCGGGTAAGGCTAGATGTCAAACTTTGTAACGTTATAAAAATCGAACTGTGACATTTTGGAATGGGAAAAGTACGTTGACAGTATTTGTAAATAATTGAGCCTATCTATTTCATATGACCGAAACAATAGCGGGGAATGTAGAATATTCCCTCTTTATATCATTTATATTTCTTTATAATTTTATTTCATTTTTATCTCTACAATATTTTGTGTACTTGTTATTTGTAATTTTTGTTGTAAAATTTTGTTATTTTTCTATAAGCCAATATTCTATATTATTTTGTTATATTTTGTGTACTTGTAAACTTGTCTATATTATTTATTATTTTGTACTATGTATATGGGGCATAATGCCCTTTGGATCTTTCTATCATCCTATCAGCTTCCCACAACTAAAAATAAATAAATAATAATAATAATAATAATAATAATAATAATAATAATAATAATAATAATAATAATAATAATAATAATAATAATAATAATAATAATAATAATAATAATAATAATAATAATAATAATAATAATAATAATAATAATAAAAATAAACATTAATAATAATTATTATAATGATAATAAACAATAATACAATGTAAAATCAAAGCTGTATGCATCCAATGAGTCTTGATGCTAATATTTGTAATTTATTTTTTAATTGTTATGTATCGTTTGTCTCAAACATTTAGGGAACCGTGATGATAACCGAACCATTATGGTCTTGCATTAAGAAATAACCTCACTCTGTAGACATTGTTTTGAAAAACGTGGTTTGCAGCCTATCCTGCTGATAGTTTAGAAAGTGTGGGGTCTTGGAGGCGAGTTAAAATAGACTTCAGTGGAGAAGTGCACAACATTGTATATTATTTTATTTATTTATTTTATTTTATTGTAATTAAGGCCAGTGTAGGGCATAATGCCCTCTTTAGCCTGATGAGTGATGATTGATGAATGATAACGAGGAAGGGAGGAGGGGAAGCCTGGTACCGGCACGTAGCCTACTTCTGTCGAAAAGTACCAAGGGGACCATCGGCTTTACGTCCCATCCGAAAGGACGGTGTAACTTTGACCAGTCATATAGGTTCCTCCACTAACCTGGACTGCCGAGCAGTTGACGAGAAGAACGAAGCTGTTACACAAGCTTTCGAACCCTCCAATCTGCTCTAACCAACGGTAACTAGTGTTTCAGAGGATAGTGGTCACCCATCCACCTCCTGACCTAGCCCGAGGTTGCTTAACTTCGGTGTTCGTATGGGAACCGGCTAAGCAACCGCGGCTAAACCGTTGGCTAATTTAGTTTAGTAGGTGTAGTACAACTTGTAGTAAAGTAGCGTGTAGTCACACACAGTAAGGTCAACGCTACTTGGTAGTTGTTGGCTCTTCATATTCGTCCAGTAAATATTGCCATAACGGGATTTAATTAAAACGCAATTGTGTTTGTTAGAGCAATGCCTCCTTTTTGTATAATAAAAGCATTGTACCCCGTGAACACAGCGAACTCACATAGTATTCTATTTCATGCTTCAGTGCATTTCATTAATGTTTCCTGAACACAGGGATCTTTAATTAACTTTTCTCACGAACATTTTTAGAAAATTAATATATTTTTAATATATGTTATGTATAAAAAAATGTATAAATGTGAACTTCACAAATTAAATGTACATGTAAATTAGTTCAAATTAATTCAATTCAGAACACAGAATATGTGTTCTGAATGGAATAGAATAGAATAGAATTGAATTGAATTGAATTGAATTGAATTGAATTGAATAAAATTGAATTGAATTGAATTGAATTGAATTGAATTGAATTGAATTGAATTGAATTGAATTGAATTGAATTGAATTGAATTGAATTGAATTGAATTGAATTGAATTGAATTGAATTGAATTGAATTGAATTGAATTGAATTGAATTGAATTGAATTGAATTGAATTGAAATGAATTGAAGTTTTTCTGATGGTGACATAATCGAACGTTTTAGTTTAACATCCAAGCGAAAATGTTATCTTAATAAATTAATAAATGATTCTTGGAGACAGAATTGGCACTTTGATTTTATGGAAATAATAATATATTACACGTCTTACATTACGGTACGATAATCATTGAATTCATCAACATATGCATTGGAAGTCTTGTGATAGGCTGTTTAATACTGACTTTCCCGTGTAAAATACTTCTGGCCTCCATTAAAAATAATCATTAACAGCCGTTAAACGTAACTTCTTACTCTGTAAGAACACACAAAGTCATGCGAGAATTCAAATTGTCCAATCGGGACGCCGAACGTAGCTGTTAGGGTATTTTATTTTTAACTGCACACTTTGATGACCTAGTAGGTTAAAACCAATTACAATCAAAATTCAGGGTACAATAAATGTAAATATTTTTTATTGATAAAGACACTATAGTATTTATTTATAATTTACTTTTATTCATTACAAGTTTTTACAAAGAACCATTTACACAGGACCATTAGATCCGCATAACTAATGATTTAATCATCTTGAAACTAATAATTATCTTTTTGTGCAAAACGTTTTTTTTTTTTTTAGATTGGTGAAACATGAGACTTTTTAATTTAGACCGGGTTGGGTTGGATTTGATTATCGCGCATGATAATGAGCGAAAACTATGTCGACAATAACGTTGCGTAATTGACTTATTCTATAAACGAAAATTCCCTAACATTACAAGGGAAATTTTCAGTCAGTCAGCTATATACAACAACCGTGAGATCCCCACTTTGTATTATTAATTAGTTGCTACTAACACAACCTTGAGATCTTGTTGCCCAGTTGGCTCGAATTACATGTGTTGTAATTGTAACTGATGATGGTATTTGGGGTTTCACGTCCCATATTTTTGCAACGAGGCTTATCGAGACAATGAGTGGGTGATTATGAGGATAAAAAACGCCACATGTCATCCATGCCCAAGCTAGGGTTCGAACCTAGAACGCAGAGACCGAGCAATTGTAACTGCACGGTTAGCATATTCAACATATAACATTATATTATTCAGTTTATGAATAAACACTAAATAGGTACTAAGTAAAATATTACATGAAAAAAATGTATTTTTTTAAAAACAACGCTTATATTTAAATGCACTAAAAAGTAAAAAATAAATTTTCGCCCAACAAATTTTTGCCTCACTCGGAAAATAAAAGCGTTGGGCGCTTTCGGTATTGACATAGATTGCAGTATTCTGCTGTTTATGCAGGGAAAGCGCCCAACGCTTTTATTTTCCGAGTGAGGCAAAAATTTGTTGGGCGAAAATTTATTTTTTACTTTTTAGTGAATTTAAATATAAGCGTTGTTTTTAAAAAAATATATTTTTTTCATGTAATATTATTTTATACTTTTTAGTCTTAAAGAATCTTGCAATCGAATATATATCGAATATCGATTAATTAATTATGATGGTTTAATTGATTATTTAGTAAATATGACAATTAATTCATGTATTGTCATTAAGAATACGTCTGTGTGCAAACTTTCAGCTCAATTCGACGTTCGAAAGTGAGTGTTTTAGCGATCCCCACATAAAACATCAATTAATTAATTATGATGGCTTAATTGAAAATTAAGTACATATGACAATTGATTCATGTATTGTCATTAAGAATACGTCTGTGTGAAAACTTTCAACTCGATTTGACGCTGGGAAGTGGTTGAAACATCGATTCCCATATAAAACATTAATTAATTATGATGAATTAATTGACTAATTTAGTAAATATGACAATTGATACGTGTATTGTCATTAAGAATACGTCTGTGTGAAAACTTTCAGCTCAATTAAACGTTGGAAAGTGGGTGAAATATCGATTTCCATATAAAACATCAATTAATCAATTATGATGAATTAATTGATTATTTAGTAATTATGACAATTGATTCGTGTATTGTCATTAAGAACACGTCTGTGTAAAAACTTTCAACTCGATTTGACGTTGGGAAGTGGGTTAAACATCGATTCCCATATAAAACATCAATTAATTAATTATGATGAATTAATTGATTGATTATTTAGTTAATATGACAATTGATTCGTGTATTGTCATTAAGAATACGTATGTGTGAAAACTTCAACTCGATTTGACGTTGAAAAGTGGGTAAACATCGATTTCCATATAAATCATTAATTAATTAATTATGATGAATTAATTGACAATTTAGTTAATATGACAATTGATTTATGTATTGCCATTAGGAATACGTCTGTGTGAAAACGTTCAACTCGATTTGATGTTGGAAACAGGGTTAAACATCGATTTCCATATAAAACATTAATTAATTAATTATGATGAATTAATTGACAATTTAGTTAATGTGACAATTGATTCGTGTATTGTCATTAAGAATACGTCTGTGTGAAAACTTTTAACTCGATTTGACGTTAGAAAGTGGACTGTACATCGATTTCCATGTAAAACATTAATTAATTAATTATAATAAATTAATTGACAATTGAGTAAATATGACAATTGATTCGTATATTGTCATTAAGAATACGTCTGTGTAAAGACTTTCAACTCGATTTGACGTTGGAAAGTGGGTTAAACATCGATTTCCATATAAAACATTAATTAATTAATAATGATGAATAAATTTACAATTTAGTAAATATGACAGTTGATTCATGTATTGTCATTAGAAATACATCTGTGTAAAGCTTTCAGCTAGATCGGACATTTAAAAGTAGGTGAAATATCGATTCAAAGATTCATCGATTTCCATGTAAAACATTAATTAATTAATTAATTATGATGAATTAATTGACAATTTAGTAAATATGACAGTTGATTCATGCATTGTCATCAGGAATACGTCTGTGTAAAAGATTTGAGCTTGGTCGGACATCTAGAAGTAGGTGGAATATCGATTCAAAGATTTCGTCCAGACAAACAAGGCAAGTTAATATAAGCGTTGTAAAAAGTAAATTAGATAACGAATTCACAACATTTACTTATCAGATTGTTTCAACAAAATCCAATTCCTTATTCCATTCCATTGCATTGCATTGCATTTCATTGAATTGCATTGCAATTGTGCGAGCTTTATTTCATATGGGACTTCATATTCGAACACGTCTCAGCTAGAATAAACCTGTGTCACTATTGGTGAGCTGTCTGCGATTCTTATTTCCGACATTTCACATTTCACACCTCATACAAACCAACCGCCGATTAGCCGCTATTGAAGTATCAACCAGGTGAATGAATGTATTACACACTCAGTTCGATTTTTTTTATAGTTGATGTTACATGTTGAGAACAATTTAGCTTACTTCCTAAAATTCCAATCAATATTTTTGAAAATATAGGTATTTATTCAGGCGTAATGATTGAAAATCTATATTTAAAATGAATTACATTTTTAATGTCATGTTATTAGTGGGATAATCTGCATAAACGGTTACTGTAGTTGTCTTTTTTTATGAAAAGAATTGTAAAAGTTTAGAACAAACTTTATTTTCTACACCGTGATACATAAACGATTAAATCACATCTTAAACATACGAGTAAATATATATATTTGTATTTCCAAACTGTCCCTAATAAAACAATGATAAGTAAATCACTAAACGTCTTGGATATGTACATCTTGCAGCTGTAAACTGTTATCTTGGAATGTTAGGGGGGGGGGGGGGGGGTCTCAATCTACCGTGCTTTACGGCAAATCCTTGTTTGAGTCTGAAGATATGTCTTTCCTCCCAAGCAACGAATACATATAAGTTAATCCACCCAAACAGTTACGCAACAGCCACGTATAATGCCCTGCAGCAATCATTCTAAAATTCTGTATAGACTTGCAATAGCTTTTTTAATTTGAAACGCAATGTCTGTCGGCACAATAATTTTGTTGTCAACAAGAAATGAGTAGGCCGAGCTGCCACGTTTGTAGCACACCCTAATTTATCAAGCCTGATTCATTGTCTTGAATGTGTTGTTATGTAAGTCTTGTTCTCCCGCGGGTAAATTACGTTTACTCGTAAATCTCTTGTAACATGCGCCTTGTTATTGAATCACCTATGTGCTTAGCGCTGATCGCTCAGCTCAAGACTAGGCTACGTTGCAGACAACTCACGTTGTGGGTGACAGATAGATAGAACGATAGATAGATAGATAAATATCTTTATTTTCAGGCGTGATTAAGGCCAGTTGGGCCTTCTCTTACATCCAATCCAATCTAACTGTAACTAATATGAAAAACAAATTAAAAAATTAATTTGATACAAATTGATTACAAACAAATATGATAATCTTAAAACTTTCAACTTATACACTAACAAAAATCTACGTCTCATTCATCCATCCCATTCACTCTATTTATCAAACAAATATGATAATCTTAAAACTTTCAACTTATACACTAACAAAAATCTACGTCTCATTCATCCATCCCATTCACTCTATTTATCTTCCATTGACATTATTAAAGGAAATGTGGTCACACTACAACTACTAACGAGTAAATTCTGCCATAATTAGTATTTAACTAATGTTTTGACTCTTATTGAAATAGTGGTTGTGAGTTTTTAATCGGCACCATGCAGAACATGAGAATTTAGGGTTTACTTTACGTATCTTTCAAACAAATTTTAAAATTGAAATTCTTGGATGATACACAAGACAGATACTAGCAGGGTCTAAAGTTAAGAAAACAAATATATGCAAAATTAATTACGTTTGTATTAAACTCGGTAATACAATAATATCGTATACTAGTTCAAACGAAAGTATTCGCAACCGTTGTCTAATGCTTCTATCAACTGCGCCAGTTGGAAGAAAATGAACAGATACCTGGACCTGGATTCACAAAGATGCCTAACTCTTAAGTTGTCCTAAGTTAGGCAAATCCTAACTAGATAAATCAAGATAAATCAATCTTGGTATTACTACACATTCACAAATAAAATATTATTAGTTATTGTTGATATTTTACTATATTGCATCTGTATGACATTGCAGAGCGACATATGCGTGATTTATATCACTAAGATTTGCCTAAACTAGAACGTCTTAGCACTTGGCACCTTTGTGAATCTGGGCCCTGGTGTTGTTTCACACATTCGTAAATGCATGGTTCGGCTAAGTCGAGTGCACAGGCGGTTTGGCCCCACCCACTGTTACAGGTAACCAATGGAAGGTCAAATTATCAAATTATCCCCAATGTATCTGTTTAGCGCAGTAGAAAATTAAGTTGTCACCTTGGACTCGGCTGTGTCGTAAGCATCAGAATACTTTCGTTGGGGCAACTGTTGTAACGTATTTAATCTAAACCTAGTGCATTTTCCATATATTTGTTGCCGTTTTCTGTACAATCAACCAATAGCAAGTAATTACGTAGATATCACTTAAAGGGAGTCATGTCACGGTGACAACTTTCAGTAATAGCCCCCAGATTTCAAGTGGGATAAGTTACTTTTGTATGTTTTTCTTCGTTGCTACATGACGGCTACAAATTCATAGGTTGCACGTACGTCACATCTTTGCGCGTAGCGGCCACATTTGTGATCAACCTTTGACGTTGCCATGGAGAAACAATTGAAGGCTGTTGTGGTAGAACACAGAAATTCTTAGTTCTTTAAAATTCAGTCGGTTTTTGAGATAAAATTGGTATGTGTGTTAATATTTTATTTGTTTATTACTTATGTTTGCTTTTTAAGTTCTAAATTAGGCTAATTTATTAAATTTCAATAGTATTTGTCAATGATCTAGGATTGGTCCGCATCAATTGTGTCGCAATCATGGCCGCTGTGACGTCACGTGGGAACTATGAATACCGTTTACATCTACATCAGTTCAGTATCATATTGCTAGTTTGCATGTGACGTCACAGTGGCCATACTGTGTCATTAATCATTAAAGAAGATAGGCGGGTATGATTTTTAAATTGCATAAAAACAATGTTTGTAATTGAAAATGCATATGAAATAAAGATAAAAATCAAATTTACAAACAAATCTATTTTATTTAAAAAAATAAAAAACCCACACACACTAATAATGCTAATGAAATTAGTTTTTGGTTTCTACCACAATTGGCTTCAACTGTTTCTCCATGGCAACATAAACATAGCACAAGTATGGCTGCCAAGCACATTGTTATAATCACACGACTTAATACTTTCGTCAAACTTATTGAATTCAAGAACAAAAGCGAATCAAAAACAGTTTGGTAGAAACTGCAACAATATAGCTTCTATTATTGATGCTTTTTCGTCCTTGAATTCAATAAGTTTGACGAAAGTATTCATAGTTCCCACGTGACGTCACAGCGGCCATGATTGCGACACAGTTGATGAGGATCTATCCTAAATAATTGGCAAATACCATTAAAATTTAATAAATTAGCCTAACTTAGAATGAAAAACGTTAGCATAAGTAATACAAAAATTCAATATTACAACATACACCATTTTTTTTTTTTTTTTAAAGGCTGAACTTTGAAGAACCAAGGATTTAGGTGTTCTACCACAACAGCCGTCAATTGTTTCTCCATGGCAACGTCAAAGTTTGATCACAAATGTGGCCGCCACGCGCAAAGATGGGACGTACGTGTAACCTATGAATTGAACCGTGTAATGTGGGTATTATGGTAGGTATTATTATGGTATTGTGGTAGGTTCCTGCAAATAATGAATTAAAATCAATTTCTAAAGTTCAAAGAACCAGCCCGAGCCTAGAATCAAACCCTGGTTCTTCTGCATTGGAAGCAGAAATAAACCCATAGAACAATGAGCGCAAAGGGCCCACTCGCCCGCAGACCACGCCTAACAACAGGCCCGCGGGCCTCCGCCCCCGACAGCTAGATCAGACCATTTCTAAACCCACTTCACCAGACTGAATCACACCGATCATGAAGTCGTCACCGCCGACAGCTCGGAGTGATCACTAATTACAGGATAACGAGCTGCCTCACCTAGAAGGCTGTATGTTGTGTTTAGCGCCTCTCTGTCGGCACTACCCTTGAGATATACCCCGTCGGAGCACACGCTACCCTTGGGATATACCCCGTCGGAGCACATGCTACCCTTGGGATATACCCCGTCGGAGCACACGCTACCCTTGGGATATACCCCGTCGGAGCACACGCCACACTTGAGATATACCCCGTCGGAGCGCACGCTACCCTTGAGATATACTCCGTCGGAACACAGGTAGCATAAGCTTTTACGGATGGAGAGTTGGATTAGAGATTAGAGATTATGTATTATATATTATATATTAGAGATTAGAGATTAAAGATTATAGATTAGAGATAAGAGAGCATTAGTGGTAAGAATGAGACGATTTAGTAGTATTTAGTGAAAGATATACTCCGACGCAACACAGCCACATGTACGGGAAATTCTGGTTTTAAAGTGCTAAGGGTATGTGTAGCCACCGACATAAATAATAACCAAGGGTAGAATAGGAACCTTGTTTATGCTAAAATTATTAACTGTTCGCTGACATTTCTATATTCTATCCTTAATACAATCTTTCAATGACCTTCGTAGATGAGGAGCCCCAATCAGCGGATTGGATAACAACATATCTGCAGAAGAGCTGTTACAACGATTTACTTTGGTCGCTTGATGTACATGTAGGCATGGTAACCTTAAAGGTATTCTATTTCTAATTATTATTTTTGGCAATAATCATTCAACGAATGTAGAGAGAATATATCTTCAACCTTAGCTACGCCTTGTTTAGTGAACTGGATATTTACAACGACATTCTTTGGAAATATTATCGGAACCACTTGAAGAAAAGAAATACGAACGTGAAAATTATCTAAAATATGGTAGTAAAGGCCGGACGCCGTAACAAAGAAGGTGTTTTCGTCACGGATGATGTAATAGAAAGTGACCTCACACCTTGTAATACCAACTTAAATGTAGACTACTTCTCATTGCCTTACCAGAAGTAAACATGTATTGTTATTTCATAGGTTGGTGGACATGGGCCCTGGATTAAATGCTATTTTTCTCCCTCTTGGTATGTGTTTGCGGTTTAATTATGCAGGAATAAACTTTAGTTTCTTATTATCTAATTTATTATATTCACTTATAAATTTACAATTGCTTAATTTTGTTTGGAAAATTTAAAGTAGTTCCGTCCCATCATGCTAGGCATGAAGATATGAAAAAAGAACAGCTACGGACCATGGTTTAGGCCGGACGCTGTAACAAAGAAGGTTGTGTCGTCACAACTAATTACTCTGGCCGGCGTAGTGATATGTGGACGTTTACGCAGTGCTCATCCGCGCACTATACCTGTCAGAGAGAAAATACACTGATCGGCAAGGCGGTGTTAGAAAATACTAGCTTTGGTAGGCCGTGACTTAAAAATACTACCATCAAGAAAGCTTTGATTTCTGTGTGTTGCTAGGATACTTGATGTATTTCTTTGTCATTTGATGGTCTGTTGTCTTTATTGCCGTTTCGTGTTTGACAGGAGTTGAGTTCACGATGGGGAAACATGGCGGCGTTTTTTCTCCATGTGACGCCCGTGTTCGGCTGATTTACCCTGTAATATTATTTATGAAAATTTATTACCGATATCAAGAAACATTGACACTGAAAACATTACTCGGGATCTTTCAGAGTGGTCATATGCGTTCCCTGTGCCTTTAGGGTACGACAATATGCTGACAGACAAAGCAATTGACAAAGGTAGGTCGTCCGTAGCTGTTCCTTCTTCATACCTTCATGCCTAGCATGATGGGACGGAACTACTTTAAATTTTCCCAAACATAATCAAGTAGTTGTTAATTTATAAGTGAATATAATAAATTAGGTAATAAAAATCTAAAGTTTATTCCTGCATAATTAAACCGCAAACACATACCAAGAGGGAGAAAAATAGCATTTAATCCAGGGCCCATGTCCACCAACCTATGAAATAACAATACATGTTTAGTTCTGGTAAGGCAATGAGTAGTAGTCTCCATTTAAGTTGGTATTTCAAGGTGTGAGGTCACTTGCTATTGCATCATCCGTGACGACAACACCTTCTTTGTTACGGCGTCCGGCCTATACTATTATAAATCCATGTACGGACGACCTACCTTTGTCAATTGCTTTGTCTGTCTGCATATTGTCGTACCCTAAAGGCACAGGGAACGCATATGACCACTCTGAAAGATCCCGAGTAATGTTTTCAGTGTCAATGTTTCTTGATATCGGTAATAAATTTTCATAAATAATATTGCAGGGTAAATCAACCGAACACGGGCGTAAAACGCCGCCATGTTTCCCCCACGGGAACTCAACTCCTGTCAAACACGAAACGGCAATAAAGACAACAGACCATCAAATGACAAAGAAATACATCAAGTATCCTAGCAACACACAGAAGTCAAAGCTTTCTTGATGGTAGTATTTTTAAGTCACGGCCTACCAAAGCTAGTATTTTCTAACACCGCCTTGCCGATCAGCGTATTTTCTCTCTGACAGGTATAGTGCGCGGATGAGCACTGCGTAAACGTCCACATATCACTACGCCGGCCAGAGTAATTAGTTGTGACGACACAACCTTCTTTGTTACGGCGTCCGGCCTATATATTGTAAGTGTGCTTAACAAAAACTTCGAAAAACAAGTAGGCTAGTTGTTTTTTAGATTACAATTTTTGAGAATTACCATCCATGTTCCAATTTGAAGCGTATGCACGTCATATCAGGGCAATTCAAGCCGCTCTAGGGCTGTAGCAGGTCGTACTCCGACGGGGTATGTACCTCGCTATGAGGTATTTACACTCAACCCGAGTTTAATAACTCAATTGACGTGCGCTACCTACACGACGCTCTGTAGTCGCTCTAGGGCTGTAGCAGGTCGTACTCCGGCGGGGTATGTACCTCGCTATGAGGTATTTACACTCAACCCGAGTTTAATAACTCAATTGACGTGCTCTACGAGACGCCCTGAAGTCGCTCTAGGGCTGTACAACAAGAACACACGCAATTCTTTTCAGGTGGTTAACTCGAGTTTGTATTTTTAACAATTATATTGAAGTTGTTGAAAGTTTAACTTATGAGATAGTTTAGTTATAGCTTATGGGATTTCCAACTTGTTCTAACTGGCATATACACGGGCACACCCTGCGAGCATGCTGTAAATAATAATTGCTGGTAACTTGAACAAAGAAAAAAGACAACACAAAGTTCTTGTTGCACAGTATAGAATTCCAGTATATCAATAAGTTGACTAGTTTTATGGGAGACCGTACGAGTGTAGCTCTGAAAGCGGTGCGGTTTAATTAACGGACAGTACGCCCCGCTCTTCGAGTAATTCTGTTGACTGGCAGGACGCCCCTGACTTCGCGAGTGTTATTATGCTGTCTTCTGTAACGTGATATCTCTGCCTACATGCGAAGTGTGCGCTAGACTGTGTAATTCCATTGATTGACAGTACGCCCTTCACCTCGCGGTGCAATGTCGGCTTTTTGAGAACTTCATCCACTTTGGATTGGTGCTACTTGTAGACACATTGCCTTGTTTTGTTGTTTTGATTTTGTTATTTTAGTAGAGATAATGTACCTTTATTCTAGTCATACTCTAGGTTAATAGTCAATTTGTGAAGGTATACAGTTGAAAAATGAAATACACTAAATAGGTAATAAATTCAAATGTAAGTTTCTTCGTGATGATGATAATAAGGGGTTTACATTTCATATTTTTGCAACGAGGCTAATCGAGACGATGAGTGGGTGGTTATGAGGATGAAAAAACGCCACATGACATCCGTGCCCAAGCCAGGATTCGAACCTGGAACGCAGAGATCGCGGTTTACTATGGACCAACCCAACGCCTAATCGACCTCGGCCAACTGCGCCGGCTAAAACAGTTTCTTCGTACCATAGAAGAGAGGACATTATATGTTTTACTACTTTATGCATAATACGTATCTTATGTATCAATATTAATTCTCCTTTCTGACAAATATTAGAATTCGTGCTTTACTTTCTATGAGATGAAGCTCGGAATATGTTCAAACAAACAAAATTCATTGTTAATGCTGAATAATTCAGTCTGGTAATGAGCGGTAAAAGCGTTATATTGTGCCGAAACGCGTGTCCATTCCAAGGGCTTTGTTCGCATTCAATACCAATAAAACACTTTGGAATCTGATCAACAGCGGCATAGCAGCGCTAAGCAATATTTACTCCATATTTCAGCGGGGTGTTTTCAAAATAATTAGCTCTTAATGTATCAATATTGGCATGTGTACCTTTCGAGATACGCAGTAACGAGCACCAGTTAAATATTATGTTTGTTTTGTATTAGGTACTTTGCTTCGACCTAGACCAACTATTATTATTTGCCCATATTTTATTCAACTGAACTAACGCTGAGCCATATTCCACCATTCAGTCAACGTACTTGTGCCCGAAAAAGATGATTTTCAGAACTGATCTAGAAAGCCGTGATTTGCTCTATCTAAGGGTCCTTGATAGTAATGTTAAGGTGCATTTTTCAATGTTCTGCATTGTTGTCATTGATGATTTAGAGGGTCGTGATTAGCTCTATCTAAGGATCCTATAGATCAATTCTGAAAAAGGTCTAGGAGACTGTGAGTGTGTCCAAGAGCCATTGTTCATTTCTGGCACAACTCCGTGACCACTTACTTATTGGGAACTGTGTTGAGTGTTTGTTGAATAGTTCCAGAACTATTCTCGAACTAGGCTAATGACAGTGACACATACATTAGTACAGTAAGTGAAGCTCTAATACCTTTTTGAAGAACATAACAGTGAAGAAGTTTTAACTCGTTGTCAAAACCAATTTTCTTGTAGTGCATTTGGTCGATAAGACGTAATATTGGTAAATCTTGGTTCCTGGATTCCAGGCTTAAATCCTGGCTTAGGCATGGATCTCTTGTGGGGTTCACACAACCCACTTGTCATCGTCTCGATACGTATCGTTGCCACATAGCGCGTAATGCCAAATCATGATCATTGCCTGGATTTGCTTCTGTGTAGATGTGTACATAGAGATTTTTATTTTACTTTTTTAACGATATAATGAAGTGTATGTTTTTCAGAAATATCGAATGCCTGTGTTGAGTCATCTGTGTCTGTTTCTATGGAGCATTTGCCTCTCTAACAACTTCATTGCTTGGGTTATGGGTAGGCTCGTTTCATCGTGTTTTACCACTTATCCTCGAGCCGTCATGAACCATGTCATATGTAACGCATGAACCAACACTTTAGAAATGTATCGGAGACATAACCCAAGAAATAGATAGCGCTGCTAAACTTTGTCCGAGGCAAAGCTGAAAACGCCACCGGGCATTTGTTTCACTGCATTTATAATTAGTTGTTTGTACACCCCGAATGCGACCGCAGATTCCTTGAATTTGTTGGGTCCGAACTATAAAAAAGTAACCAAATACAATTGTTTGTTTGTTGTGTGGACGCCTATTATTTGGCTAAATATGTTTCCAAGAAATGTTCGCGTGGTTGAACTTCTCTTATGGCTTCCGGTAATGAATTTATTTATTTATTTTATTTATTTATTTAATGTCTATCTAGCCAGGTAGTGGGTGTGTACATCATTTGTGAAAGACCAAGATCGACTGATTTTTTTTGTTCTCAACTAAGCCACGGACCCACTGTAAGTAAACTTCTTATCCGTACCAATGAAGATACAACAATTAACAGCTTAACTCCTCATAACAGATTATTTTCTTTCCACTAGAATGCATTTAAAGTTCGGTTCAAATCAACATCCACGCCGGTAAAGAGGACTCGTCAAAGAGAGGTTAATTTCCAATTCACTGTGCAAGGTTGTAAACGTCAAGTTTGTCACCGGGAAGGGGGCACAGCTTTAAAAAAATGGCCATCGGCCAACGGATGTCCAAGGGTCGAAGCCACCCGCTTGACATAGCGAAGGGGCGATTCTCTAGTTGTCCTCGGAAGCGTTGAAGGTCCATGTGGTGTGGAGCTGTCTTTACTAAGTTAGAAGGTAATAATAATAATTGTTCGTAGAGTTACCCGTTATAGGGCGCACACCAGCTTTACCTGATGTACCCCTCTTCAGGTTACTAACTAGGCTATTAGGGTATTTGGATACTTGGGAAGGAATGTCCAAGAGCTATTAGTAGGACTCAATCCCAGCATTCGCCTTTACGACTGAGGAAAACCTCGGAAAAAACCTTCAGTCAGGCCAGCCGGTGGCCGGAATCGAACTGGTGGCCTCCCGAATTAGAGTCTCGCGTCTTACCGCTGAGCCACCTCTATCGGTCTTAGAAGGTTAGTGATTTCCAAAATAAAGGGGATGATTGACATCCATGGTCTCCAACAACAAGAAACAATTCCTTTCAGTTCGCATTTTTGCCACGGCGTGGATGTTAGTTTAGACGAACCCATTTTGAGCGGTCAATAACGAGGGATAGATTGATTGTTTCAAGTGTGGACACCCCTAGACATAACAAGCCTCATTTTCACCATCATCAATTTTGTGGTTGCGGCCTCTTATTTCGAGCGTTCCCAGGGTCATTATACATCTCGCTAAGTGCGAGATCCCACTCATCACTAGCGAGACTGTCGGCTCCGGCGCATTCTTGTCCACACCTCCGAATAGAAACAGTCCCACCTCGGGACAATAACGCCTCTATATGACGCCATTGTGCGCACGCGGCATTTCTCTACCTCTTTAGTGATTAGGAACTGTGTGTTTTTTATTTCAGTGTGATTCAAGAAGAAAGGGGAATTTAGTTTTTGTAGACGTGCTTGGGACTGTTTAGGCGGTACACGCTGACGTAATCGAATCAGCTAGATATTTAATTGTATTTTTAATTAGCTTTCTGTCGCACTTTTTGTGTTACTGTATAGTACTATTATGTTTTGTGAATTTCTTTATATTGCTACGATTATTTCGTTCATTAATGTTATATTAAAACACTTCTTTGTAATTAGAAAGTGGCATAAAATTGAACATATTATTTACCAGAATGACTGAATAATAAGCTACATAAATATATGTTAATCTTGCCAAACATATTATGTAATACAAGAACAACAGTAACACCCAATGGCGCAGCTACACTTCAGTAGGATCTACAAGCCCCCCCCCCCCCCCCACCCCCTCCCGTACCGACACATAAAATTAATCAGTTTGAATAAGTGGAAAGATTTGATTTTACAAATATTCACCGAATTCATTTACAAGATTAGCTCGGGCACACATATGTAATTTCAATAATAAACACAACTTATTTTAAATATATTTATAATCTTGTTTGTGAATGTGATTTACCATTAAAAACGGACTGGAAGTATCATCTGGCTGCAGGTACCATAATTTTCATTAATAGTTACAAAGCTAGAGTAAAACACATGCAAATAACTTCAAAGCAACTAAACTAATATTAAAATAAAGCCCTACTCACAATCGGTATCGGGATTGTAATCGCAACCCAGAAATTGTTCTTATGGTGCTGTACATCGCCATCGGAATTGTAATCGGGGGAATGTGTTTATATTTCTACGATTGCGATGCGGATAATCTCGATAACAATGGGCTCAGAGAAAAATGATGCACCTGAAAGCCATCTACATAATGTATAACTCTAAAACAAACCTACATAACACAAAATATAAAAAGAACCTTCATACAAACACGGACTATAAAGATATGTATATCTTTCTTCCTCGAGTACGTAGATAGATTTAAGACAACCTTTCAGTACATACAATGCCCTGATCGGTATTCGGTACCGAGTTGTGTATGGGCAGTTTTTCTAAGATCCCGACAGCAATCCGGATTGCGTTAGCAATCCAGTAAGTGAGTAAGTTAGAGCTTAAAACAATTCCACGTTACAGCTCATAACGTGCTTATGATTTGTCGTCAAAAACAACCCTTGTTCCGTGATAAGAATATATATACTATGCTGATAACATTTGCCAATACTGCTTTCTCGTCATGTCTCAGCGAAGATTAAAATGTCTATCAAAAGTGAATATAATACCACTCGTGACGTCTCATATTTTGTAAGTGACATTTTTTGCCTTTCTTTTACGTCGTCACATTCTGCTCGTTGGCGGTGGGATTTGTTTTTCGTTCGAGAACGTTTCTCCGACGAAGCTAAGAAGGCGGTGCTCAGGTCACGTGTCGCGTGTCAGTGACAGCTAGGCTGGCTGGCCTAGACGTCACAACCGGGCACACCGTCACTGGCGCATGTATACTGGCCACGACGTAAGAAGCGAGGTGTCCCCTAAAATTCTGAGAAGAGACGGTCGCTCCACACGGTCTATTTCAACGGCATTCACGGCGGGATTTCCCTATACCTGTATTGTTATTGTCCACTGCGTTGACTGCACCGACCGTGAATGGAATGCGACCCCACCACGTCTGACAAGAGGCTGGCGATATTATCACTACAATACTTCAGGCAAGAAAACGGGATGCCACTAGATCTGGTTTGGTAGTTGTCACATGCGTCACTTCTCTGTTACATAATCCGTGACGACAACACCTTGCAAGTAAATTTGACGCGACTACACTCACATCTCAACCTCAGATATTATGCGAGATAGCTTTAGTTTGGGGGATGGAAAAGAGATTTATTGAAAAGTGATCAAAATACTAAATTGTGATGTGAATGTGATGCTGTACACAATGTACAATCCACTAACTGTTCTTTCTTATTTACATACTTTTATTTTTATTATTTAATATGTTGCATTTCCACTTGATTTTATTTTATTTCATTTCTCAATTATTTTTTCTTGTTCTTGATTTTTTTTATATAGTACAGTAGTTTGTTTTGTTTTTGTTGTTATTGTTATTTATGATTTAATTATTTTTAATTGTTTGCATAGCCTAGTTTACCAGTTTTTACAACTGAATAGGATAGACATTAAATAAATAAATAATATATTATGCGAGCTTGCTTTATTTTTTAGGGGATGGAAAAGAGATTTATTGAAAAGTGATCAAAAGACTACATTGGGATGTGAATGTGATGCTGTACAATGAACATCCCACTAATACAAAATTGAAAAATCACCACACATACCGATTTAAAAAAAAAAAAAACAGGGAGCATTTTAAAGAACCAAGAATTTCTGTGTTCTACCACTACAGCCTTCAATTGTTTTTCCATGGCAACGTCAAAGTTTTATCACCCAAAATGTGACCGCCACGCGCAAAGATGTGACGTACGTGCAACCTATGAATAGATAGGGGTATGACGTCCATTAACAAATACATTGTTGTGTGCAAACAATGTGGGTGCAGCGGAAGGAAAAGAAACGAAGTAGACACACGAAAGACTGGAGTATATAAATATATGTGGAACAAATGATGCGAGATATGCATTGCAATGTGGATGTGGTTGTTTAGAAATGAAAAAACTGGTAAGAAGTAAATAATGGAGAGATGTTTCAAATGAATGCACGGATTGATAACATGGAACATTGTAAAGTTGGATGAAATTTGGTTCGTGGAAGCGATTCACAAATACACGACCATAACATTGAATTGAAGCTTTAAACTAATTTAATTAAAGTTTTTAATCTTATAAACACATGAATTGAAAAGTATCTGACGGATTAGTAGGAAATGTTCGTGAAACACGTAAATTAGAGATCAAGAGAAGAGAAGGTTAAAAACTAAGGAAATAAAAAATGAATCAAATTTAAGTAGAACGATAAAGTGATAAAATTATTATTTAAACAACATCTTGCATTACGATAATCATTTCTTAGTGTCTGGAAATGTTCACGTGGGTTGTACAGTATTAATATCCAACAATTACAATAAATCCTTCCAGAAGATAATTGGTTCAGGTGTCACGCCCATGTATTAATTTATGTCCATACACAATAAGTGTTATTCACGCTGACAATCACATTGCTCTGTCGGCGACACATCACTACTACTGCTCTCTGACTATGATATAAATCACGTGATATGCGCTCGGACAATGCACTGACCTCAATTATATTAGCCGAACTATCTATTTGACATGTTAGAACTTCTTCCTGTTGTGATACCAGACTGAAATGACTGATATGAAATATTGTGTATTGGTTTATTTGATCAGGGTCACAACTCGCTGCTATTTGTGAAACTATAAATCTCCAGTGACCGAACTCGCCAACGGATATACCAATATTGTGGATGCATTTCTAGGTCAATTAGTGTCTACGTCAATATGCACGTTTCAGTATGTTTGCATCGTTCTTCCGAAATGGTACTTTTGCGGCAGTTTAGTTAAATTTATGAAATAAGGTATTCTAAATGTAAATTGAGTCGGGTAAGACTTCATTGGTACCTACCTACGTTACAGGTTACACTGTGACCAGTACAGATATCGTACAAAGCGTTCACAATCATGATGTATATATACCGTTGGATCATATGTATCTATTACCTACTGCGAAGAAATATTTTGACATGGTTTAAAGCTCCACCCTCTAGTTATGTGACCACCGCCCAGCATAACAAATATGACTAATTTTATTATAAATAATAATATTAGATGAATAAATATGATATGATTGTCGGGTTGTCACGGGGGTAAGGGGTGGTCACATAGCGATAGAGGGAAGCGTCAAGCTTAGAAAATCTCAAGTATAGCAATAAATGCTGCCCACAATCAAATGATAAATGTCTTCCTTCCTAATAATAGACTTTTAATGGTTGCGTTTTTACTTTTCGTTGCTGTCAAATATATTTCTTCACGTACTTTAACAACTCTTCCGGCCCAATGATGATCGGATTTATACGTCAGAAACAATTTATTTTGCCATTGTTACTCCTAATATTCTGATCTTGTTCGTTTACTTTTACTTTACCCCTTCAGTTTCTGCTTTGTTTTCAATCATTCATCCTTTTTGGCTATCGTTAGGTTGTTGCATTTACTTTCTCTTCTATCACAATCTTTCGCGTTTGTGTCTAGAATCCAGTGCATAATGTAACATCTTTCTTCAGTATCGTGTTTTCTGAGTTTCTGATGTAATTTCCCGAATAGTCTACTTTTTTAATTCAAAACATCATATATTGTACGCTACATTTTTTGGCCTCGTGTACTTTTTCTGGCTTCACTTTATATTGAAAACCGAAGGGGATGTGGTTTGGCTTATATTTTATTTATGTAATATTTAAAAAAGAGTACCTACCTACAGTCACATTTTCTTGAACTCTATAGTAAATCAATGGCTCACAAAGAAAAGATTGTGATTTATGACTATTTGAACATAATTGTTATCATGTTTCAAATTCATGTTTACACATTTTAAAATTATAAATAGGGTAAATGATCAAATATTTTGGGAGTCCCAAATACATTTACGCTATTTCAATAAATCTGTTTTTGAATAAACACCCGTAATTAAGCCAATGCCAAATTGCCATGGCATGGCATTGACTCGTACTCAATTTCCATAACTATAATGTTATAATCCAATCAACATGTCTACACATTTCACACACATATTTATTTGATCAGGTGTAAAAAATCAGTGACGTGCGACTATTTAGGTGGACTTCATTGTTAATTAATTAAGTAAATAGTAATTTATATGATTAAAATAACTTGCATGACGTATATTGAGCACATTTATATGCACACAACACATAGTTACTATAAAAAAAATTGATTATTGTCAAAATGTTATCAATTTTCAACTCAACTAGATTTATGTTTTTGTTCATTCTATATCAAATTATTTACAAATTCTTTTCCCGGATTTATTAAATAATGTTATGATAATGTTCATTTCTATATGTTTAGTTTATAATTACTTTTCTCTTAGTATGGGTTAGCAGTCACTCTTTGTGTTTGGAGTTGTGTTCTTTTATGCCATTATTCATTATTGATTTATTAACAATAATTATAATAATAATAATAATAAAAAAAATAATAATAATAATAATAATAATACTAATAATAATAGTAAAAATAATAATAATAATAATAATAATAATAATAATAATAATAATAATAATAATAATAATAATAATAATAATAATAATAATAACAATAACAATAACAATTATAATAATAATAATAATAATAATAATAATAATAATAATAATAATAAATTAATAATTTATGTCCGTACAACGTGTTTACGCCGGTTTTGAGTTTTGACCAATTTTGTATGTATTGCAAAAATAAAATAATAATAATAACAACAACAATAAAATTAACAATAATAATATTAATTCATTATTGTATATGAATTATGCATAGAAATATTTAATAAATACAAAAAAAATACTGATAAAATGCTTGCACGCCGAGAGCTTTGTGTGCAGCTGTCTAGCTGGACGAACAATACACGCTGAAAGTAAGCCAACACACATGGACACAGTGATTCATACAACGAGTGGGTTAGGCCCACCATCATTAGGGGACGCTGAATAACACCGAATGGAACAACGCCGAATCGATCGTGTGTACTGCACTTTCAAGTATAATCCTAACCCAAAAAAGTAGACCTTGAAACCTGGAACAACGCCAAATCTTTTTCGGCGTTAATCCACCGGAACAACGCCGAATATTTTTCGGTGTAAATCCACCGGAACAACGCCGAATCTTTTTCGATGTTAATCAACCGGAACAACGCCGAATATTTTTCGGCGTTTGTCCACCGGAACAACGCCGAATCTTTTTCGGCGTTAATCCACCGGAACAACGCCGAATCTTTTTCGGCTTAAATCCACCGGAACAACGCCGAATCTTTTTCTGCGTTTATCCACCGGAACAACGCCGAAAATTTTTCGACGTTAATCCACCGGAACAACGCCGAATCTTTTTCGGCGTAAATCCACTGGAAAAACGCCGAATCATTTTCTGTGTAATACACGGGTTAAACGGTGCAGTGAGTTGAATGTATTGACGAATTCAAAAATATTTTTTTTTGAAAAGAATTATAACCAACACTGTGAGATTCGGCGTTGTTCCGGTGGATTAAAACCGAAAATGATTCGGCGATGTTCCGGTTGATTAACGTCGAAAAAGATTCGGCGTTGTTCCGGCGGATTTACACCGAAAAATATGCGGCGTAGTTCCGGTGGATTAATGCGAAAAAGATTCGGCGTTGTTCCAGTGGATTCACGCCAAAAAATATTCGGCGTTGTTCCGGTGGATTAACGCAGAAAAAGATTCGGCGTTGTTCCGGTGGATTTAAGCTGAAAAATATTCGGCGTTGTTCCTGTTTACAAGGTCTACTTTTTTGGGTTAGGATTATACTTGAAAGTGCAGTACACACGATCGATTCGGCGTTGTTCCATTCGGCGCTATTCAGGCTCCCCCATCATTAATACACATAGCGAGATATTTACGAGGTACATATTTATGACTACAGCTTCCGAACTAACATAGTTAGCCAATCATCATTCTTGTCTGTCGGAGTGTTGCCCATATCAAAAACATTGGCTTTGACGCTCACGTCTGTCATGAATCATGATTGAACCCAAAGGCATTTCCCTTTCACGATTGGAATTTCATTGACTACGAAGCTTGCGGTGTCGACTCATTACAACGCTATAGTCACGTCAAATTTACTTGCAAGGTGTTGTCGTCACGGATTACGTAATAGGGAAGTGACGCGTGTGACAACTACCAACCTAAATCTAGTTGCATCCCGTTTTCTTGCCATAAGTATTGTAGTGATAATATCGCCAGCCTGTTGTCAGACGTGGTGGGGTCGCATTCTATTCACGGTCGGTGCAGTCAATGCAGTGGACAATAACAATACAGGTATTGGGCAATCTCGAGTTGAATACCGTTGAATAGATCGTGTGGAGCGACCGTCTCTTCTAAGAATTTTAGGGGACACCTTGCTTCTTACGGCGTGGCCATTATACTATGGTTTACCAACCCTCGTCCTAACTCAGGAGTTTGAAGACAAATCATAATATGAACACGAACAACCAATCAAGCACCGTAAAAACTGTCGGACATTACGAATATTGCATCAATAATTAATTCAAAATCTAACACACTTTTGTGAATTTTGTACGGCTATGTAGTTACAAAATTGCGTACATACGCGAAAACTACGAAATAACATAATATCTTGGAAACATAATATAAAAGTACCAATAAATAGTCCAGTTGGTGAGGTTAAGCAATAAGTTATGATACAAAATGAGCAATGAGGTGTACTAGACTTTTAGGAACAGTTGTTTTAACGTTTGTGTAAGATAATTGATGTTGTTAAAAAAAAGATAAACAAGATAGTTGATTAGAGTTGTCCTCAAATACGAACCATTAGTGTGATAACAAAAATGCGATGGTAAGAAATACACAGAGCAAAGAATCCAACATGGATTGCTTCCATGGTTCCATGGCGATGGATCCAATATGGCGGCCATCAAGGAAACGGCCTTGACATCACTTATCGCTGTCCAACATGGAGCGATGCACATTTGCACAGTTTATATACTATACTTGGCCCAAGATTACCTCACACATGCTTTTGCCACAGGCGAAGCACTCATAACCAACCAGCGAACCGCCCGAGACACACCCGCGCAAATACCGATCGCTGATTGGCTACGAACCCGTCGCCTGTGATGAACGCATGTGTAAGGTAGTCTTGGGACAACTATGGTCCAATGGTCACACCGATAGAGGTGGCTCAGCGGTAAGACGCGAGACTCTAATTCGGGAAGTCGCCGGTTCGATTCCGGCCACCGGCAGTCCTGACTGAAGGTTTTTACAAGGTTTTCCTCGGTCGCAAAAGCGAATGCTGGGATTGAGTCATACTATCAGCCCTCGGACATTCCTTCCCAACTATCCAAACACCCTAATATCCTAGTTAGTCACCTGAAGAGGGGCCTCATCAGGTTAAGCTGGTGTGCACCCTATAACGGGTATTCCTACGAAAAATTATTATTATTATAACTACAGTCACAAACCTCCATGAAGTTGGCCCCTCACATTTGCCTCATACTTTTTTTTAAATTTCAATCGTTAGAACTTCGTTTGATCCCGTTTGATCCGTTATTGTTTTCGTTTGAACCCTTTCGATCACGACGCTATGGCGTCGTGTTTATGTGAGGGGCCAACTTCACGCTGGCCCCTCACATGTGCGGAAACACGAATTTCTCAACGCCAATCGTTAGAACTTCGTTTGATCCCGTTTGATCCGTATAATAATTCGTTTGAACTCGTCAACCAACGGCGTCGCGACGCTTTCAATATTTTAGTCTGGCCCCTCACATTTGTCCTATTCAACATTTTTCGACGCCAATCGTTAGATCTTCGTTAGATCCCGTTTGATCCGTTAAGAGTTCCGTTTCAACTCGTCAACCTACGGCGTCGCGACGCTTTCAATATTTTTGTCTGGCCCCTCACATTTATCCTATCCAACATTTTTCGACGCCAATCGTTAGATCTTCGTTAGATCCCATTTGATCCATTAAGAGTTTTGTTTCAACTCGTCAACTTACGGCGTCGCGACGCTTTCAATATTTTTGTCTGGCCCCTCACATTTGTCCTATCCAACATTTTTCGACGCCAATCGTTAGATCTTCGTTAGATCCCGTTTGATCCATTAAGAGTTCCGTTTCAACTCGTCAACTTACGGCGTCGCGACGCTTTCAATATTTTAGTCTGGCCCCTCACATTTGTCCTATCCAACATTTTTCGACGCCAATCGTTAGATCTTCGTTAGATCCCGTTTGATCCGTTTAGAGTTACGTTTCAACTCGTCAACCTACGGCGTCGCGACGCTTTCAATATTTTAGTCTGGCCCCTCACATTTGTCCTATCCAACATTTTTCGGCGCCAATCGTTAGATCTTCGTTAGATCCCGTTTGATCCGTTAAGAGTTCCGTTTCAACTCGTCAACCTACGGCGTCGCGACGCTTTCAATATTTTTGTCTGGCCCTTCACATTTATCCTATCCAATATTTTTCGACGCCAATCGTTAGATCTTCGTTAGATCCCGTTTGATCCATTAAGAGTTCCGTTTCAACTCGTCAACTTACGGCGTCGCGACGCTTTCAATATTTTAGTCTGGCCCCTCACATTTGTCCTATTCAACATTTTTTGACGCCAATCGTTAGATCTTCGTTAGATCTCGTTTGATCTGTTTAGAGTTCAGTTTCAACTCCTCAACCTACGGCGTCGCGACGCTTCAATATTTTAGTCTGGCACAGCCTACAGGTCCATATCGGTAAATGGTAAATGGCAGGTAAAATGTTAAATAACAGTTAGTGTAATGGTATAGCAGATTTCATTACATTCCTCAGGCAAACGACCACACCTCTTTGAGTGGCAATTAGTTTTACAACAACTTTCAGAAGATTATCTAGAGCTGGTGCTAATCACACTGGTATAATTTTCCCTTTTTTTTTAACCCATATCTATTGAATAGGATTCAGGTCTACTCCTTTCCACGCATTTATTTGATTGTACATGCACGCTTACGCTGTGGTACCTATTTAACAGCTCCTAAAGTTGGTGGACGCGGTTCAGCCCTAACAAACGTGTTCCTGACGCAGTCTTTCCCGTAAACCATCAGTGGCGGAGATTTTTAAGGTTTTCAGTTTTCTTTCCACCATGCATGCTTACCACTGCCTTCTTGCCCCGCTAGGGTTGGCTACATAGTTCATACATAAAACAGATTAAATACCATCTTCTTCAGCTTTGGTTGCTAATAAACCTTTGAAATAAAACCCGAGGATCAATTTAGATTACGTCGTCACCGATCTTCATGCGAACCATATCCAAAAAAGTATTTCCTTTTAAAAGTGACCGTTGACACATTTTCTCCTGTCACGAATGAATCAAGTATGGGCCACCGTGTACAAACACTGTTACTTTCGTCCACGTTGACACTAACATTTGCTACTTGGCCCGTTTTTTAGCTTCATAGGGATAAGTATCTTGGAATGGATCCATGTGATTAAAGAAACAAAGGGTTGTTATGTTATCTTTTCGTCACTTTCTTGTCTCTCTTTCGATGAGTCAATGTGTTGCTCACTTGTCTTACATGATATCCGAATGGTTGCTTGCATATCTCTGTTTACATCGGTGCATTTAGGCATTACCTACCCAGGGACTGTTACCTTATCGTGACAGGCAGATGTGTGTGCTTTGTTAATCCCGAGACCTATACCGGCGGAAGCATATGCTTCTAGTAGGACCACCCTAGCTGAACAGATCGAGGAGGAGAAGCCAGACAAAATGTAGTCCACACCCTCCCTTTTTCTTATCGCCCTCCTACTGCCCCTTTCCTTCACATCTTCCTCTTCATATTTCACCCACTTAACGTCTCGATTAGCCAAGTTGCAAAAATATGGGACGTAAAACCCAAATATCTTCTTAGGCACTGGTGAGAGAGACTCAAACTGATTGATGAAGTTTGATTGTTGTTGTTGAGGTCATACCTCGACCTTCTCTAAATTAAAACTCTGTACACTTATAAGATCAACTGAGCGACCTGCGCAGTATTGATCAGATATATGGATCACATGCGAGTCATTCTGAAAGACCTGGCATCTATCAGGATGATCCTTTTCGAGTTTGTTCATCGATTGAAGATATAATCGCGCCCTTCTCGTGTAAGCGTACCTACTTGATGCTTCAAGATAAGGTAACATTTCTGAAACAGATTGCAGAAACAGCATCCTGTTTTCCGTATGTTCAGATTAAATAAACTTTTTTATTGTCTACCATGTCCATGAATTGGAACCATTCATTGATGTTTGGGCTTTACGTCCATTTGTTTGCAAAAGTAGAACAATAAATTACAAGTCCGTTGATTTTGTAAAGGTTCTTAAAATTTGGCAATCATCTTTTGTATCTACAACAGACGCAGCTCATTCCAACAATCCTTCGAATATTACACCCAGCTCGTTGAGATCTACGATCGTCAACTTCCATGTTATCTAGACTGTTGGTTTATTGTATGGTGGGCTGTTATATTGAATATCTTTGCAAATAGAACACCGTTGCGATTTTGACTGATTTAGCACCAACCACAGATGATCTTATGAAAGTTATACGATGTTGTAAAAGTGATTGCCAGACTCAAAAAAGAGTTGTCATTAGTAGGGAATGAATTGCTCGTCTGCCTGCAAGGAATGCAATGGAAAGAGCTATACCAATTCACATCTTCCTCTGTTAACCACAGTGACAGCGATATGAACACGTAACTTGATAAGAGATCGTTGTAGTTTCAAATTATAATTAATCTAACTACTCTGGAAAATAGCTTTATGAAAACATATTCTAAAATATTGATATTGATGTAGTCTATACATGTTTAGGTCATAGCAAGGGTACTTATCGTGAAAGGAGAGAATCATCAATGACATTCAGATAAATAAATATTTGAAAATTGATATGCCATTATATCAATTTAATTATTTAAAATATATTTTTGGTAACATCTTAATTTGTGACTCATTGTTGACCTCTAGTGACCCCTATGTGATAGAGGAAGTCATTGACCATAGTAACTGTCAACCTGCACTTATAAGCATTCATTTGAATCCAAACTCGACTAGTTTGGGTACATTTAAAATTTTGAAGTCTAATTATAATTAAAATTTTATTAAAAGCTCCATATAAACATCCTAGTCGTCAGATTTTTGCGGATTTTGAGTATGTTAAAAAGGATCTTTTTCTGAAGAAAATGATACCAAAAACACTAATGTTGCAATTTGTCCGAGGTTTGGTCCAACTTTTATGTAAATGGCCTGGATCATTAGTTTAAAAAGTGTAAGTTGGTTATCTTAAAACTGTTCTGTATCTTTAAGGTGTATCTCAAATCTCTATTTTCACGCTAAACGACTAGCACCAATTAACAACATGTTATTATAGTCTGCCAGCTAGTCGACTAGCGCCAAAATTGAGATTTGAGATACGCCTTTAATTTTGTGTTGTTTTTGTGTAGTTTGACTAACAATTGCACTGCGTAAAAACTGTCCCATTAATTTTGTTCTGTCATGATATTAAAAATTACTCGATTTCTCCAATACAAAAATTATATTACCAAAATCCAACGTACAGTACCCATATATCGACGTTCACGTATCAATCGTTCACTGGAAGCAACTCTCAAGCAACTATCTCGACTTTGTTAAATCAAAATGACAAGTGTATTTAACTATAACAAACTAGGCATGAAACATTGCTTTATAGGTTGGTTTCACAAGCCCTAACGCCGACGTATGGCGTCAAGTCGTTGGCCAATCAGGATACGTAAAACGCAAATCCTCCGTTTTCGAATATGTTCATTTGGCTCTACATCTTACGTCTTACGCTGGCGTTTAAGCTTGTGAACCCACACATGGAATGTAGTTACTAAAGTGAATATAAAAGATTGTTGATCAACTGACACTGACACGTGTTTAGGCTTTATTATTTCGTTTAATTTCATAAACCCATCGCTCCGTGTAAGGTTTGCCAACACCGACGAAATTGCCTCAGTGGCAGCATAGACAACTCTAATTCAGAAGACTACCACATCAATACCTGCTACAAGCGATCAACACAGAAGTTTTTTCCGATGTTTCTTTCTCTCAGTCTCAGCTTCACAAGCCGAATTATTGGATTGAATCATTCGGTCAGCGGACCTTTCCTAACTATTCGCTATACCACAATAACTAAATGAACATGAACTGACCATGGTCAGGATTACTACGGACAAAAAGGTTGAAGAACCAGCCAACATATACATATGTATATAGTATATTTATTGTGAAATCCAGAAATTATAAATCAGCCTCGGCTGGGAATCAAACTCAAGTCTCCCACTTGCCAGGTGGGCGCCTCAACCCCCGGACCACTAGCGGGATCGGCCTGAGTTCAATTCCTAGTCAGGGTTGGTTTTTTATTTCTGTATTTCACAACAAATTCACACACATTTGTCTCCTACTGTTAATTTGGATTCGCAAAATCAATTCAATTTGCAACTATTACTCTAAGAAGGTTACAAGTGAATTGCTCAGCTCAGCTAATTTGTCTTTTACTTGTTAGCATTTTGTGTAGAATTGATTAAATTCTGAAACATATCACTTATAAACAACGTGTCATTTTGTATCTAAAAACAAAATAGACCTCTGAAAATAGAAGTAAAGGAATCAAAGTCATGATAATACCAATCCTTAATCCACTAACATAAGCATCATGTTTGTCTATAATAAAATAAAATGTTTCTTATGAAGAAATAAATGAATAACGGTCATATTAATTTATTATTAACTTTAAAAGTAATAATAATACGAAACAAAAACATACCTATTATAAATACTGTGTAGGAACGATTCGGCACTCATAACTAAAGAAAGAAAAACACGTCATAAATAAATAAATAAATAAATAAATAAATAAATAAATAAATAAATAAATAAATAAATAAATAAATAAATAAATAAATAAATAAATAAATAAATAAATAAATAAATAAATAAATAAATAAATAAATAAATAAATAAATAAATAAATAAATAAATAAATAAATAAATAAATAAATAAATAAATAAATAAATAAATAAATAAATAAATAAATAAATAAATAAATAAATAAATAAATAAATAAATAAATAAATAAATAAATAAATAAATAAATAAATAAATAAATAAATAAATAAATAAATAAAAATAAATAACAAATAAATAAATAAATAAATAAATAAATAAATAAATAAATAAATAAATAAATAAATAAATAAATAAATAAATAAATAAATAAATAAATAAATAAATAAATAAATAAATAAATAAATAAATAAATAAATAAATAAATAAATAAATAAATAAATAAATAAATAAATAAATAAATAAATAAATAAATAAATAAATAAATAAATAAATAAATAAATAAATAAATAAATAAATAAATAAATAAATAAATAAATAAATAAATAAATAAATAAATAAATAAATAAATAAATAAATAAATAAATAAATAAATAAATAAATAAATAAATAAATAAATAAATAAATAAATAAATAAATAAATAAATAAATAAATAAATAAATAAATAAATAAATAAATAAATAAATAAATAAATAAATAAATAAATAAATAAATAAATAAATAAATAAATAAATAAATAAATAAATAAATAAATAAATAAATAAATAAATAAATAAATAAATAAATAAATAAATAAATAAATAAATAAATAAATAAATAAATAAATAAATAAATAAATAAATAAATAAATAAATAAATAAATAAATAAATAAATAAATAAATAAATAAATAAATAAATAAATAAATAAATAAATAAATAAATAAATAAATAAATAAATAAATAAATAAATAAATAAATAAATAAATAAATAAATAAATAAATAAATAAATAAATAAATAAATAAATAAATAAATAAATAAATAAATAAATAAATAAATAAATAAATAAATAAATAAATAAATAAATAAATAAATAAATAAATAAATAAATAAATAAATAAATAAATAAATAAATAAATAAATAAATAAATAAATAAATAAATAAATAAATAAATAAATAAATAAATAAATAAATAAATAAATAAATAAATAAATAAATAAATAAATAAATAAATAAATAAATAAATAAATAAATAAATAAATAAATAAATAAATAAATAAATAAATAAATAAATAAATAAATAAATAAATAAATAAATAAATAAATAAATAAATAAATAAATAAATAAATAAATAAATAAATAAATAAATAAATAAATAAATAAATAAATAAATAAATAAATAAATAAATAAATAAATAAATAAATAAATAAATAAATAAATAAATAAATAAATAAATAAATAAATAAATAAATAAATAAATAAATAAATAAATAAATAAATAAATAAATAAATAAATAAATAAATAAATAAATAAATAAATAAATAAATAAATAAATAAATAAATAAATAAATAAATAAATAAATAAATAAATAAATAAATAAATAAATAAATAAATAAATAAATAAATAAATAAATAAATAAATAAATAAATAAATAAATAAATAAATAAATAAATAAATAAATAAATAAATAAATAAATAAATAAATAAATAAATAAATAAATAAATAAATAAATAAATAAATAAATAAATAAATAAATAAATAAATAAATAAATAAATAAATAAATAAATAAATAAATAAATAAATAAATAAATAAATAAATAAATAAATAAATAAATAAATAAATAAATAAATAAATAAATAAATAAATAAATAAATAAATAAATAAATAAATAAATAAATAAATAAATAAATAAATAAATAAATAAATAAATAAATAAATAAATAAATAAATAAATAAATAAATAAATAAATAAATAAATAAATAAATAAATAAATAAATAAATAAATAAATAAATAAATAAATAAATAAATAAATAAATAAATAAATAAATAAATAAATAAATAAATAAATAAATAAATAAATAAATAAATAAATAAATAAATAAATAAATAAATAAATAAATAAATAAATAAATAAATAAATAAATAAATAAATAAATAAATAAATAAATAAATAAATAAATAAATAAATAAATAAATAAATAAATAAATAAATAAATAAATAAATAAATAAATAAATAAATAAATAAATAAATAAATAAATAAATAAATAAATAAATAAATAAATAAATAAATAAATAAATAAATAAATAAATAAATAAATAAATAAATAAATAAATAAATAAATAAATAAATAAATAAATAAATAAATAAATAAATAAATAAATAAATAAATAAATAAATAAATAAATAAATAAATAAATAAATAAATAAATAAATAAATAAATAAATAAATAAATAAATAAATAAATAAATAAATAAATAAATAAATAAATAAATAAATAAATAAATAAATAAATAAATAAATAAATAAATAAATAAATAAATAAATAAATAAATAAATAAATAAATAAATAAATAAATAAATAAATAAATAAATAAATAAATAAATAAATAAATAAATAAATAAATAAATAAATAAATAAATAAATAAATAAATAAATAAATAAATAAATAAATAAATAAATAAATAAATAAATAAATAAATAAATAAATAAATAAATAAATAAATAAATAAATAAATAAATAAATAAATAAATAAATAAATAAATAAATAAATAAATAAATAAATAAATAAATAAATAAATAAATAAATAAATAAATAAATAAATAAATAAATAAATAAATAAATAAATAAATAAATAAATAAATAAATAAATAAATAAATAAATAAATAAATAAATAAATAAATAAATAAATAAATAAATAAATAAATAAATAAATAAATAAATAAATAAATAAATAAATAAATAAATAAATAAATAAATAAATAAATAAATGAATGAATGAATGAATGAATGAATGAATGAATGAATGAATGAATGAATGAATGAATGAATGAATGAATGAATGAATGAATGAATAAATAAATAAATAAATAAATAAATAAATAAATAAATAAATAAATAAATAAATAAATAAATAAATAAATAAATAAATAAATAAATAAATAAATAAATAAATAAATAAATAAATAAATAAATAAATAAATAAATAAATAAATAAATAAATAAATAAATAAATAAATAAATAAATAAATAAATAAATAAATAAATAAATAAATAAATAAATAAATAAATAAATAAATAAATAAATAAATAAATAAATAAATAAATAAATAAATAAATAAATAAATAAATAAATAAATAAATAAATAAATAAATAAATAACTAAATAAATAAATAAATAAATAAATAAATAAATAAATAAATAAATAAATAAATAAATAAATAAATGAATATATAAATAAAATGTTAAATAAATAAATAAAATAATAATTTCAGAAGTCCAAACGGGATAAAAGGATGATCTAACGATTGGCGTCAAAAAAAGTTAAATAGTACAAATGTGTGCGGCCAGACTAAAATATTGAAAGCGTCGCGACGCCGTAGGTTGACGAGTTGAAACGGAACTCTAAACGGATCAAACGGGATCTAACGAAGATCTAACGATTGGCGTCGAAAAATGTTGGATAGGACAAATGTGAGGGGCCAGACAAAAATATTGAAAGCGTCGCGACGCCGTAGGTTGACGAGTTGAAACGGAACTCTAAACGGATCAACGGGATCTAACAAAGATCTAACGATTGGCGCCGAAAAATGTTGGATAGGACAAATGTGAGGGGCCAGACAAAAATATTGAAAGCGTCGCGACGCCGTAGGTTGACGAGTTGAAACGGAACTCTTAATGGATCAAACGGGATCTAACGAAGATCTAACGATTGGCGTCGAAAAATGTTGGATAGGATAAATGTGAGGGGCCAGACAAAAATATTGAAAGCGTCGCGACGCCGTAGGTTGACGAGTTGAAACGGAACTCTTAATGGATCAAACGGGATCTAACGAAGATCTAACGATTGGCGTCGAAAAATGTTGAATAGGACAATTGTGAGGGGCCAGACTAAAATATTGAAAGCGTCGCGACGCCGTTGGTTGACGAGTTCAAACGAATTATTATACGGATCAAACGGGATCAAACGAAGTTCTAACGATTGGCGTTGAGAAATTCGTGTTTCCGTACATGTGAGGGGCCAGCGTGAAGTTGGCCCCTCACATAAACACGACGCCATAGCGTCGTGATCGAAAGGGTTCAAACGAAAACAATAACGGATCAAACGGGATCAAACGAAGTTCTAACGATTGAAATATTAAAAAAATGTATGGGGCAAATGTGAGGGGCCAACTTCATGGAGGTCAGTCACAACGTAACCGACCTCAGCTCCTTACCTATCGACTTATTTATGCACGCTGTTTCATCGAAACTCAACAGATTCCCGGTGTGTTTCACACATTCGTAAGGACAGCCGTCTTCTTAGTAAAGTGCAGAAGCCTCATTACAGTCACGATCGATGTGTTGGGAATTGGGAACATGTATGCATCCACAGGAAATAAAAATAAAAATAAAATAAAGTCACATTAATTAGAGTCTACCCACACAGTAACGAAACTGATTTGCAGTGAGGGACTTCAATTTAAAGTGACTAAACCAACCCTGGCTCCAAACACCATCGACGAGTGAGCGATAACCAATCATAGATCGAATTTCTAATACGAAACATATTATGAATCAGTGATCGGACAGTGCGAACAGCTGCGGACAAATGTCATAATCAACAAGGCTGATTCAGAAGAACTTTTCATTTATTGAGTGCTTCGTTGCTAGGATGGCTCCAAAGTCACCGTTTACTTATTCCTAAGACAAGAAGTGATGGAACAGGATCCTTCTTAGATGTTAAAAAACTTCTGCCTGCACCGGGATTTGAACCCAGGGGCCGGATTCACAAGAGGTCCTAACTTAGGCCTGGCCTAACTTAAGGACCACTTCGCCATTGGCTGATACGGACCCACACATAGCCTCGACTCAACGTTGCTAAGAAACCCTAGTAAATAACAAACACTTGAGACAAAAATTTAGGCCCGATCTGAGTTGGTCTTATCTTTCTTCAAAGATGGTGGCAACACGTATATGACTTCGAAGTGTGAACATAAATAAACATCGTTTACTTACCTTGACATACACATTTCTCTGTTTTTAGATTGTGGCGGTATTAGAAAACAAAACACTAAACTTTTAAACACCGCCTTGCAATATTTTAAGTTCATTGTGATTTCCACGAAAGTAGCTATCAATTGGGCCGTGTAGTAGGCCTACCATGGATTTATAATAGCACATACGGTACAGCAGGACTTAGGACCGGTCCTAAGTTAAGACCTCTTGTGAATCCGGCCCCTGGACCTTCTACATTGGAAGCAGGGAATGCTACAAGTAGACGATAGGATCCAGAAAAGTAGAGAATTAGGTTGGTAATATTGAACTAAGCTTTTTCGTATAAGCGTGAGATTATATTTACGTTGTGGCAACTTTGCCACGCATTCAAGCACTATGGCTGTCTTTTCGGTGATATTTCATAAGTTATTAATGCTTCACTATAATGTAAAACAAACTTAAGCCACAGGGGGGGTGGGGGGGGGGGGTGAAGTCTCTCATGGTAACTTTGAATATCCAGGTATGAGAGGAAGCGTGTTTTTGAGGGGTGAGTGTCTACCGCGTGAAGGGGGGGGGGGGGGCGTCTAGACTCGATGCAAAAAGGGGATTGTTCAAACTGAAAAGAAAAACTTTCCTGCGAACTTTCCGTGCAACACATAGAGGATTATTTATGAAAGCCGACGTCCCGAAAATATATAACACTGAGAAGGAATTAAGTAATTGCATTTTCATATTCTGTTTGATATATTTTACGTTTCGGCGAGAGCTGATGTGGGATCGCGTTTGGGCGCAAAGGATGGTGGGAGAGAGATGTGGTTGTATTGAAAAGTCTCGGCGTATATTACAAAAATCAATTTTCCAAAGCTTATACGAACTTTTATGTGATAATAAAAATATCTTGATGTGGTTGAAAAGTTACAAAGGCATACTTAGGAAAGAAATAACATAAACTATAGATAGACCGTTGACAATTGTCATGGCTGTAAAAAGTTTAAAGTGTTTGTGAAGTTGAAAGTTTTATTTTATTCCGATTTAAATTGTGTTTCTATTACAATGAGTAGAACCCACTTCCCTAAATAAATTGAAAGTTTAAATATTCTGTAATGGATACTGCCATCAGATTAAACGACCTCTCGAAGAAATGGGGAATTCAAAAGTATTAACAATCGTTACGCACTCTTCTAGTTTAATTGTTTTTAATAAATATATTAGATTGCAATACATTTTGAAAATAAAACAATAAGTAAATTCACCTTTATAACATGTTTTCAGTGATCGATACCGCGCCTCTCTTCGACCTTCACAAGGTAGGTCTTCTAGACCTTCGCCCTTCTCGCTTTACCTTCAAGGGATAGGCCTTCTCTATTCCGTACCCTGTTTTCGACCTTCAGACGGAAGACCTTCGTCTGCCGCGCTTAAACTTCAAAGGAAAGGTCTTCTTTATTCTGTACCCAGTCCTCGACCTTCAGACGGAAGGCCTTCTCCTAGGCCTTTGCATACCACGCTTCACCGTCAAGGGGAACGCTATCCCTTTTCCGCTCCCTGTCTTCGACACGTAAGACCTTCTTCTAGGCCTTCAACTGCCGCGATTAACCTTCAAGGCAAAGGCCTTCTCTCTTCCTCTTCCGCTCCCTGTCTTCGACATGGAAGGCCTGTGGTCTGTTGCAGTCAAAGACGTCTTCTCCGAGGCCTTCTTTTACCTCCCTTGACCTTCAAGGGGAAGGCCTTCTCTCTGACTATGGTCTTCAGGATGGACTCCAACGTGTTTGTGATCCACATAGTCAGGTCGCTGAATAGAGAGGTGGACATCGTCAGACGTGCCTGGAAGGGTGACAAGATGTCACAAGGTGAGATGTGTCTTCACAGCAAACCAACACGCTCTCATGCTATAGTTGTCCCAATACTACCTTACACATGCTTTCGTCACAGGCGACTGGTTCGTAGCCAATCAGCGATCGGTATTGGCGCTGGTGTGTCTCGGGCGGTTCGCCGGTTGGCTACGACTGCCCCGGATGTGACGAAAGCAGGTGTAAAGTAATCTTGGGTCCACTATACCTGTTACCTGTACCGATAGAGGTGGCTCAGCGGTAAGACGCGAGACTCTAGTTCAGGAGGTCACCGATTCAATTCCGGCCACCGACAGTCCAGACTTAAGCTTTTCCAAGGTTTTTCTCAGTCGTAAAGGCGAATGATGGGTTGAGTCATACTATCAGCCCTTCGGACATTTCTTCCCAACTTTCCAAAACACCCTTATATATAGTCTGGACGCCGTAGGAAAGAAAGTTGTGTCGTCATAACTAATTACTCTGGCCGGCGTAGTGATATGTGGACGTTTACGCAGTGCTCATCCGCGCACTATATCGGCAAAATGCAACATGGCGCTTGACGAACGCTAAGTCCACTAGATCGCTTGTAGCGTGCGCGCAGGCTTCGCAATTACTCCGCTAGGAGTAAATCCAATAGACCGTGGACGAACGTTGCTGCGCTCACAACCCGTTTCACCGCCTACCTAGAAGCTTAATACTTCCCATCGAACAAGCTGTGGTGCGCGGCGATTTGAATTTATGACAGCTGTTCAATGTTGAAAGAGTAACGACGCGTTCCATACGTAGGCCTACTTTGAGAGCAATGTTAGTATCTATAACTTCACAAATTAACAATGCTCTATAAGAGCTTCCATTATTTTATAAGCGTTGCCTACCTCGCAAAAAAGGTCTCCATACTGAAGTAATTAGCTATGTTTACATGGCAGACCGTACTGAGTACCAGACTGAGAACTGTCATGGATGCTTGCGTTTATATGAAGGTCTACCCAAACTTCATTTCGGTCTCGCGCCACACTTGTTCGTTTGGTCACACATAACCTTACTTTTTCCTTCTGCCATATAAAATTAATTTAAAGATGCATCCCGGGGAAAAAAAGTTTACAAGCTGTTGTAAATATTTTATTTGATTTTTGTTGGTGGCAACTACAATCATTTTCCACTTTATTCACCTACAAACAGCGTTCGTTCAAGGTTTCAGTTCTTCAGTCAGTACGTTCTACCCGTTTACATGAAGGACACTGTACGGTCTTTCGGTACGGTCTAGCTTTTTTGGCGGACCGGACCCAGTCGGTTCGGTCCATTTTGTAGGTGTTAACATGGTGTGGACCGTACTCAGTACCGGACTCAGTCCGCCATGTAAACGGGGTTATTGTTAAATTTTGAAAATCAGGCTTTGTAGCTTTGGTAGACTATATATACAAATTATTTATTTCATATTTCATATTATATTTCATGTTTCATTGGACATAGTATTCTTACAGTCATGATGTACATCAATTTGACAGAGTATTATAAATACATAACAGCTTTCACCGTGTTTCCATTTACCGATTTAGAATCTAAAACCTAAAAAAAACTTATCTCTACATGTGGATAGTCACAGGTCAGTCAGGACAAAGGAGAGTTAGATACATTATTGAAAACATGGTTTACTTTGTGCCATCAACTATGGGAAATACTCGGATACGGGATAACTTCAAATTCTGGTCGAAATGGAACCAATGAATCCGTATCTTGGTAATATTATTTATTTAATATTAGTTTTAATTTATTTTTACTGTGCATGCTGTAGAATGAGATGAATTCACATATTATACCACCTTTCGGTCCAATGTTTAAACATGTCTACCACCTGCCACCCTCCGTCCCTCATGATGTAACCCAAGGGGTTTGTGCATGGCTAGGCCCAGTGGACCGCTGCCAGACACCCGTATTTTCTTGCGCAGGTGAAGTCGAGCCACACTTGTCACAACTAAACATGCGAAAAGTGGAGACTTTAAGGAAATAAAAAATACAAGAAAATGAAAATAAGAAACAAAACAATCACCTATACGTAGTGCAACTTATTGTTTAGTAGAGCACGTCACTCACTAATAATGTGTACAATAGCCCACACTGTGCTTACTTTTCAAAACAAAGCTTCAATAATGAATAGGCCCCTATACAACTTCTTATTATTCTATATTCTTACGTTCTAGGTACAATAGTCTTCCTGTCCTAGCTCACATACACACATTTGTTAGGCATAAATTTGATAGCCTACTTTTGTCTAGTAGTTACAATCATTATCATTATATCCAACAATTATTAATGTTCCCGTACAAGTGGAGATAGAGGTGGTTTGCGAAAACTTTGAACCTTGGCTGTGGCCCTACATATACAATATACATCCCTAGGATTTAACTTTTTTTTTTTTTAATTGGACCTGAAAAAGCTGGATGTATAATAATTATTTACAAATAAAATATAACAACTTAAATATAAATAAATAAATAAATTCACATTTAGAGTCTACCCACTCAGTAACAAGACTGATTTTCAGTGGGGGACTTTAATTTAAAGCGACTTAACCAACCTTGTAGGCTCCAAACACCATCGACGAGTGAGCGATAATAACCAATCAAAGATCGACATGTCAAATATGAAACATATGAATCAGTGATTGGACAGTGCGAACACCTGCGGACAAATGCCAGAATCAACAAGGCCGATTCAGAACAACTTTGAATTTATTGAGTGCTTCGTTGCTAGGACGGCTTTAAAGTCACCGTTTACTTATTCGTAAGACAAGAAGTGATGGAATTGAATCCACATAAGAAGTTAAAAAAACTTCTGCCTGAAGCGGGATTTGAACCCGGGACCTTCTGCATTGGAAGCAGGGATGCTTACCACGGGACCAACGAGCCACCTAAGTAAATAAAATTATAAGGCTATCATATAAAAGCAATAACAAAATGTAAATAAATTATCCATGCCAGCATTTACAGATGTTTCCCATTTCAAAATATTGGTTTCTTCTCGAGTAGTGTAGGGCCTAGGTTCATAATGGAACTGCGAATGGCTCGTCATCATCTTCTTCCATCTCATCACTGTCAGAGTCCCTCATCACTGTTTTGTAGATTTATAATCATGGGTGTGGGTGCAGTTATGATGGTAGTAGGCGTACTGCCATTGGGGAGATTTAATGCCTGGAAAATGGAAATACAACAGAATCAAATAAAATACAGGATACAGGCAAATCAAAATATAGTGCCTATGTAACCAAAAGATTTATTATGACAGAACAGAATAGAATTCTTATGAAACCAGACAAATGTGTCTTCTGATATGCCTGAACCAATTTATGAGGCCAAGCGTAGAAAATAAATCAGGGCTAGGCCTATAACCAGACTTATTTGATTATTTTTCACCTATAGTGACTTGCACTTTGCATGTGCTGTAGTTTGTTGTTTGCTAGGCTTACTTTGATGCAAAGAACTGTGTTACAATAGTTTGATATTGAAATATAGGACAGGCTAAACCAGCTACCTATAGGCCTATTTGCATTGTTACGTTATTCATATTTCACTATGGGCTGGTGTATCACAATATAGGCTACAGGGTCACTAACCACTGGCAACCCTACCATATCAATTGGGCCTAGCACCTTCAATCTAATCAATAGTGGACATGATATAATATATTAGCTAATCGTAGATAGGTCTAGGACTATAGGGCCTAGCTGCTAATGAAATAACCCACCTGTTCGTTTGCTACGGAGAAGAAACGTTCTACTCGGGCAATGTCAATTTTGTCTAGTTTCGTATCGAAACATAGTTGTTTTTTTTTGACATTTCGAAGGTGATCTGTAACGTAAATATAGTCAAATGCCTTGGTCTAGAGTAGACCAATAGGGAACCCGCAACTGACGTCACATCAGGACTACAACAATGGAACAAATGAATTGAACTGGGCTGCGTACCAACTATGACTGGCAGTCACTACAGTGACTGAGATCCGTACCAACTTGACTCGCAGTCAAGCTGCAGTCACTGCTTTTTGCGTACCAGTTTACCTCGCAGCTACCCCTCCAGTCACTGCGATGACTAGGCTGAAAAGATCCAGCTGTTGCAGTCAAGGGGGGCGTGGCTAATAATTTTACCGCGAATTATGAATTTATAGACAACATTGTATGGTTTAAATAGTAAGTGACATCACAACACCATATAATCTTATCTTAGAAGTCCCATAAGCGTTAAATTATTAATGTTATGTTATAAGGTTAATTAGCAGATGGCAAATGTTGCTTTTATGAATGACAATTTCTGCAGTTGTCTGCTTTCGCTGTGACTGTGACTGCATCCCGTACCAGCTGCTGCGTTCACTGCGTTGACTGGGCTACCCCCACCACCAGTCACAGCCACAGTGAACGCAGTCAAAGTTGGCAAGGTCTACTTGATATCCGCCTAGCGGAGTTCGACGAGCCTCCGCTAGGCGGAGATCAAGTTGACCTTGAAAGTTGACCTTGAAAGTTGGCAAACAATCAGCTGTCAAAATAATAAAATTGCAGCCATAGAAATAAAAACAATTGTAGCAATAGCAACTGCTCGTAATTTAAAACTTTTAATGATAGACAACGACTGAGTGAAAGTTTGGATGTGTATTTGTTTTCCAAAATCAGAAGAAATTATTTTTTGACAGCTTGTTGTTTGTCCATCGATTTAATTCATTTGGTTCATTGTTGTTTTTTGGTGTTGCTAGTGCCCAGGTCCTAGAGGCTCTATGTCATATTTGTCGTTTGTAGACCTGTAGGCGGCAGGCCCCTACGTAAGCCTAGGCCTACGTAAAACTAGCCTACCGGTTCCCACAAACGGCCAAGGATTATGGCTAAAAGATGAACACAATGAGAAATGATGTGTTGCTGCACCAATCACATGCAATCTAGGCTACTGTATTGTAGCATTCGCTAGCCTAGTTATTTTGTGTGACTTGAGACGGCTAGGCGTTGGCATTAGTCACTAGCGTTAGCCTTAGCCATTCGTGGGAACCCTTTCTTAATTTTCTTAGGCCTAGCCCTAGCTGGCCAACAATATCGTAGAATTGCAATGCACAATGGCCCTTTAATTGAAGAGCTAGGCCTAGACCCTTAAGAAGGCCTTAGAGCCTAGGCTCAGCTTAGAGGGTTAAACCAAGGTGTAGGCCTAGGCCCTAGGTTTTGCCTACTTGCCACAAAAAAAACACAACAAGTCCTAGCCTAGTCCTTTGGGTTTAGTCAACAAGATAAGGTAGGCGGTCTAGGTATAAGAGTAGACCAAGGCAATACGAGCGACTTTGGGTCGCGAACTTGGCATTTGTTAACAAGAAACATGAACCAGCTTTCATGGGATAGTCCAAAAATTAATATTTACCCAGCTTAATAATTATCTACAATTAAGAACTCACCTGCTTGGTTTCAGAATTTTCAAGAGTTTCTTCTAGAAGCACATCAACCGACAACGGCCATTTTTATTCCTTCTTCGGCAGCTTCATCCCTAGCACGGTGGGACGGAACTACTTTCAATTTTCACAAATATAATGAAGTAGTTGTTAATTTTTAATTGAATACAATAAATAAGATAATAAGAAACTAAAATTTATTCCTGCATAATTTAACCGCATACACATACCAAGAGGGAGAAAAATAGCATTTAAACCAGCGCCCATGTCCACCAACCTATGAAATAACAATACATGTTTACTTCTGGTAAGGCAATGAGTAGTAGTCTACATTTAAGTTAGTATTACAAGGTGTGAGGTCACTTGCTATTACATCATCCGTGACGACACAACTTTCTTTCCTACGGCGTCCAGCCTATACATAGTTATTCTCGTGAAGAGGGTCACATCAGGTGAAGCTGGTGTGCACCCCATAAAAGGGATTCCTACGAAAAAATATTATTTTGCTACTTGTTGTTACGAGGGTGTTAAGGAAAATTATGTGGTTTTTCTGATCGTTTCCGATGCAACTTTAATGCTTTAAACAAATAGCCCGAATTCGGAAGTAATATTTGGTTCTGCGTGTGAAGTTTAAAGTGGAAAAGGGTATATATTTTTTTTGACAAAACCTAAGCAACAGGTAAAATAAAATAGCTGTAAAATTTAATGATTGCTTAATATATGGTGCACTAATGGGCCAATGATCGAAAATGAACTCAGCAAAAATTGACTTGGTAAACCCAAAAGAGCATCAACTACTCAAATCAAGTTGCCCCCAAATTTGAAAATTTTTAACTATGAAATGGAGGATATAGTTGTATCATTCAAGATGATCGAATTTTCCTGCTTTGACCTAATTGATATGTATCAGAACGCAATTTCATTTTAATTATCATAATTTGCCCGTCTAATATCAAATACTTCCAATTTTCACTCAGACAATAGCAATATGAAGTAAAAACAACGTTGCTTCCCAAATGGTCATCTCTGTCCATGCAAGACGGGTGTTGGAGGATGGACTTACGTTGTAGGCGACAGCCTGCATCACTGGCGAGTCTGGGGTGTAGGTCGTCTTAGGTCCAGACACTGAATTGGTGCTCATGGAGAGAATTCCAGTCTCCTGGGTCGTCAGGTTGTGATATATCTGCAAGAACGAGGACAGTTTGTGTAGCGGGTCAACATACGCTAGTCGGATAGTATAAAGGAGCCACAGCACAGTGAGCTGGCACTGTCACTGCGCATGCCTGGCGAATATGTACTAGCTGACTAGCCCAACGTCAGGTTGTGATATATCTGCAAGCAAGAGGGCAGTTGGTGTAGCGGGTCAACATACGCTAGTCGGATAGTATAAAGGAGCCACAGCACAGCGAGCTGGCGCTGTCACTGCGCATGCCTGGTGAATATGTACTAGCTGACTAGCGCAACGTCAAGTTGTGATATATCTGCAAGCAAGAGGACAGTTTGTGTAGCGGGTCAACATACGCTAGTCGGATAGTATAAAGGAGCCACAGCACAGCGAGCTGGCGCTGTCACTGCGCATGCCTGGTGAATATGTACTAGCTGACTAGCGCAACGTCAAGTTGTGATATATCTGCAAGCAAGAGGACAGTTTGTGTAGCGGGTCAACATACGCTAGTCGGATAGTATTAAGGAGCCACAGCACAGCGAGCTGGCGCTGTCACTGCGCATGCCTGGTGAATATGTACTAGCTGACTAGCGCAACGTCAAGTTGTGATACATCTGCAAGCAAGAGGACAGTTTGTGTAGCGGGTACATTCGCTAGTCGGATAGTATAAAGGAGCCACAGCACAGCGAGCTGGCGCTGTCACTGCGCATGCCTGGCGAATATGTACTAGCTGACTACGCAACGTCAGGTTGTGATACATCTGCAAGCAAGAGGACAGTTTGTGTAGCGGGTACATTCGCTAGTCGGGTAATATAAAAGAGCCACGGCACCGTGAGCTGGCGCTGTCACTGCGCATGCCTGGCGAATATGTACTAGCTGACTAGCCCAACGTCAGGTTGTGATATATCTGCAATCAAGAGGACAGTTTGTCTAGCGGGTCAACATACTCTAGTCGGATAGTATAAAGGAGCCACAGCACAGCGAGCTGGCGCTGTCACTGCGCATGCCTGGCGAATATGTACTAGCTGACTACCCAACGTCAGGTTGTGATATATCTGCAAGAACGAGGACAGTTTGTGTAGCGGGTCAACATACTCTAGTCGGATAGTATAAAGGAGCCACAGCACAGCGAGCTGGCACTGTCACTGCGCATGCCTGGTGAATATGTACTAGCTGACTAGCCCAACGGCAGGTTGTGTAGCGGGTCAACATACGCTAGTCGGATAGTATAAAGGAGCCACAGCACAGTGAGCTGGCGCTGTCACTGCGCATGCCTGGTGAATATGTACTAGCTGACTAGCGCAACGTCAGGTTGTGATATATCTGCAAGCACGAGGACAGTTTGTGTAGCGGGTCAACATACGCTAGTCGGATAGTATAAAGGAGCCACAGCACAGCGAGCTGGCGCTGTCACTGCGCATGCCTGGTGAATATGTACTAACTGACTAGCCCAACGGCAGGTTGTGATATATCTGCAAGAACGAGGACAGTTTGTGTAGCGGGTCAACATACTCTAGTGGGGTAATATAAAGGAGCCATGGCACAGTGAATTGGAGCTTAACTCTTAAATAAATGTGTTAACTGAGCCTGAACCGTTAAAAATGTTTTCGTATTATACATTTTGCAACCAACAAAATCTAAGAAATCATATATATAATTGTGACGTATTCCCTCACCAGAACTTGTATGTGGTTCGTCGGGAAGACGAGAACGGCCGTGGCAGGAGTCTCCAAAACATCCAGGTCGACGCGAACATCGTAGAACACCGAGACGTTCAACAACTCAATCTTGAACTGGACGATCGCGTTATTGTTCCGCTCCTCGATGTACCAAATGTAGTCACGAGAATGTCGGGTGATGTTCTGGATGTCGACTACGAACCCGTCGGAATAGTCGAGGCTGCCCAGGAGGTGAATCTTGTACCGAGTGATGCTACAACAACAGCCACATTCAACAGGTGCACAGTAGAGTAGTCGTACATCAACTTCGGTAATGCTTCCGTCACGGATGGGTGAGCGGCAGCCAACCAGCGGCCGTGGCTAATTCAGATACCTGCTCGATCGGGTTGGCCTAGAGCCCTAGACCGTAAACGGCATTGATTGATGACGAAAGCATTACCGAAGTTGTTGTACGACAACTATTGTTACGTTAACTGTATAGAAGTGTTTTAAATCTGGGGCCGGATTTACCAAAAGTCTTAACTTAGGCCTGGCCTTACTTTGGGGTGCGTCTCTAGGGCTGTGTCTCAAATCGATGTTTTTCGCTAGTCGACTAGCGTAGCCGACTAACCTAACAATTAGTAACAATTAATTATAGCAATTGGTAATTGTTGTTTTAGTTGGCGAGTTACTACTTAATACTTAATTAATACTTAATAATTGAGTCGGATAGTAGAAGTTCACCAAGCGACGCGATGACGAAGCCTGATTGGTCGGCTACTTCACCAAAGATACGAAGACAGCCGAAAACTCCGCCATCGCGTCGCTTGGCGAACTTCTAATACTCGATTAAAGTATGTTAAACAGCGTAAGGTGGTAGACAAACTGCCGATGGCGTCGGTCCCTACCCTATATGACTCACTCGACGGTTAATTCTCTAGCTAGACCCAAGTGTCTGTGAGTGTCAGTACATATATACATAAATAAGAAGACAGAATGGTAAGAATTGACAACTGTTTCAACTTTCAACCAATCCACGGTTTGAAAACATGAAGACAAACATGAAACAGTTACCATAGTCGTGAACGTGAATGTTTCTTTAGTGGCCAAGCTGTGCTGAGTTATTATTGAGTTGAGAGTTATTATCAAGTCGTCGTAAAACAACTTCGGTAAAGCTTTCGTCATCAATCAATGACGTGTTTACGGTCTCGGCCAACCCGAGCAGGCAAAATCGCTCCACAGCAACTTTGGTGCTGGAGACGTCACAGATGGGCGTGTCGGAGCCAATCAGCGGGCGGCTTTCACCAATACTCACATTTGGTTGGCCAAGCCTCACTCATCTGTGACGTCCCCATCCCCAAAGTTGCTGTGGAGCGACTTTATTTGAATTAGCCACGGCCGCTGGTTGGTTACCGCTCACCCACCCGTGACGGAAGCAATACCGAAGTTGTTGTACGACAACTGTACTCACTTGACATCGTAAACCTTGTCGGGCACTGGCAGGTTCCCTACGCCGTATTCGCGCAGCCTCTTGGCGAACAATGACGTCACATTATCTAAGTACGTCAGCGGTGTCATCCACTCGTAAGATCTCCGTGGGACTTCGGGTTTCTTCGTGTGACACGCTGTGAATACACGAAACGCAGGAGTAAAATGATTGTTAGAGTCGTCTTACCATAACTTCGATAATGCTTTCGTCATCAATCAATGACGTGTTTACGGTCTCGGCCAACCCGAGCAGGTATTGGAATTAGCCACGGTTTCTGGTTGGCTGCCGCTCACCCACCCGTGACGAAAGCATTACCGAAGATGTACGACGAGTATATAGTCATCGTACAACATCTTCGGTAATGCTTACGTCACGGGTGGGTGAGCGGCAGCCAAACAGCGGCCGTGGCTAATTTAAATACCTGCTCGGGTTGGCCGAGACCGTAAACACGTCATTGATGGATGACAAAGGCATTACGAAGTTTTTGTAAGACGACTTTAGTAATTTCTCCGACATAAATCAAGAGTAGTAAAGTCGTTCCATAGCAACCTTGTGGATGCTTACGTCATAGATGAGTGAGGCATTAACCAACCAAATGTGACTATTTGAAAAAGCCACACTCTGATTGGCTCCGACTTACTCATCTATGATGTCAGCATTCACAAGGTTGCTGTGGCGCCACTTTTGCAACACATTTTCGGGTTAGACTCGAGTTACTATGTAGCGTTCCACGTGACGTGTCGATGATGCGACCAAGAGAAGCGAGTTGTCTATTGGTTATTTGATATTCAACGAAGTACTCGACAACTAGGTCATAGAACGTCGGGGTTTAATTGGAGATATTGGATATCCTCTTACGATCGCGAGATATATAGCCTAGGCCAAATTCTACCCCGGGTCCAGACAGGGACAGGTTGCCTATTTATTTATATTTAAAACTTGAAACAACACGCATTTATGTAAGTTCTAGACAAGAAATCGATGATTTTTTAGAACTGATCTAGAAAGCCGTGATTTGCTCTATTTAAGAGTCCTTGATAGTTATGTTAGGCTGCATTTTTCACTGTTGTCATTGAAGATGTAGAGGGTCTTGATTAGCTCTATCTAAAGGTCTAGATCAATTCTGAGAAAGGTCTATAAGCCTGCGCTTATGTTAGAGCGGGTTTAATGAAGCCAATAATACATATATGCAGAGTTTATTTTAATATCCTCCTGTCTATTAGAACTAAATATTATTTTTTCCAAAGGCAAAACAATAGTGATGTTTTAAAATTACCTACGTATTGGCTCCAGCTTAAAGCACGAAGGCTTAGATTTAAGTTTATAGGACGTTACATCCTATAGATATGGCATGAATGCCCCATCTACTTTCTTGCGCGACTACAGAACAAATTAAGAGTACCTACCGTGGTGTGCTGCAAACGAACGACCTGCACACAACGCTAGTAACACAATAACAACACATATTCTATCACACGCCATCGGTTAAGACAAACTTGCAATGAGATTTGTATCGGAATTGTAGAAGAGCTACAAGTAAGCCTATTCAAGCACACAAAAGCAGGTTATTAGTGCATGTAAGCAATGAATGTATATTGCAATAACTTTCATAGAGAAGAAAAATCATAGGGCAGAGGGTACAGTTAGCAATAAGTATTAATTATGTTAGTATATAATATGTCCTTATTAATGCAATCTCTTATCTTAACAAAAGTTGCAGTTTTTTGGGATTTTGTAAAATTGTGTGTTTATGTGCAGTTAAACTCCAGACTACGATCTTTGCACCTTGCTATATGTACTAGGCAATCTGCTGAAGCTACGCCTCGTGTGTGTATGTTTTTTTTTTTGAAACAATTTATTAAATTATAAGCAATCAACAAATTACATACATTGTGTATAACATTCACTGGTTGATAACTCTCAACATTTCAACATAAAAAATAAAATACACATGATTAGACAATGTATATAACACATATATATGCCAACAATATAAAGGGCCAACAGGTAGCGCGCTGTTGTCATTTCCGTGCAATTATTTTTCTTTCAAACGGTGACATTCTCTCGACTACCGTTATTATAATATTGGCAACCGTGTTTTTCTAGTAAATCTTGGTTTACAAGCCGATTGTAATGGTTCAATACACTAACATGGGCCATTAGCTCTAAACGTTTAGTTTCTACCATGAGCGGACAGACTTAACATATCTGCGCTATGTGTTGCCAATGTCTCTCAGAGACCGATATTTGAGGACATCTTTGAGAGAGACTTCTCAATTAATGTCTCAATCTCAGGTCTGCAACCAAGAGATCGTGCAAAGTTCTTCGTGGTAATCTAGCTTTGAGTGAACCCAATTTAGTTAAAACATTATGGGAGATCTGGATATAACAAGTTTACCTTATTATTAGTGACCAAATGGTGGTACACCATCCGCCCCAGCAGACCCGTACGTTTGTGGTGTAATGTACACAAACTCAAGCCCATCAAAGGACGACTAATGACCAGTTACAAGCATCAAACTTAAATTTTTAATCCGTCGATTTTCTGTTAATCGGTGGTCAAAAATGGCGCCCGGTAGAAGTCACCATGAATTTTTTACGTTGTTTGCTGACACCATAGTAATCAATCCGAGATGAGTAAATCAGCAGATTAAAAAGTTAGGTAAATTCGGATCTAAACTTAGCAGGCCTCGCCCGTAAACCAGGTTCACTCTTGTATTAGGACGGACTGCGGTTCTCAAGAGACTCTAAGAGCCGGTTCACATAAATGACTATTGACTATTGACTATTGATTAAGCGAGTTGAACCATAGGCGATACGTGCTGACGTTCACACAACTTTACTTTTGACTATTGACTATTGACTAACGAATTGAAAATATCTCAATTCCTTGGTCAAGTCTTAGTCACAGCCAATCAGCGCGCAAAACTCTCTCTCGCATCCAATGAAAGGAGTCTTGTTAGTTTTGTGGCTTGACTAAGAAATTATCACGGTGGGGTTGTAGTCATATAGTCAATAATCACTAGTCATTTGTGTGGACGCGGCTTTATGTTACACAGATTCACAAATCATGGTCATTTTCCCGATTTAAGTATAACTTCACAATGAGTTTGTATTAGGACGTTGCCAGACATATTTGGTAAAGATATACTCTGTTGAGAGCCGGTTTCACTAACTTTTTAAACTCCTATTAGCCGCTAAGCGGAGACTATTTACGAACAAACATGGCGACTGCCATGCATTTTGAATGTAATGTTTGTTGAAACCATGGATACCAAACCGAGCTTACTAAATCGAAGCGAAGTTTGTGAATTGGGACCTGAGACGCTAAACAAGTCGGTAGGGTTTTGAAGGCGCATTGAAGAACTACGGCCCATATGAAAGTATAAAACACAGAATCCGGTCCGGGAACGACCCCCCCCCCCCCCCCCCCACTCATAACTCACCGTAATCTTTTGCTTGGGTCAGCCGAGGCGCGGCTGTTTTGGGGTCGCTACAAATATATGGCCAGTATATTATTTTATCGTTTATTATCCATTGCGGCGGTTTTTATCCAACTATTCAGTCAATGTGAGTTGTCTGAAAAACTTCTATCTTTAGCACCAAGACACATTTTTCTCTCCCTTCTATGACCAATAAGCCAATGTATCGCTCTGTGTTGGGAAACCACTTTCGACAGATCCTGATCATGTTCTTGATAGTGCTATGCTGAACATACTTGAAAGAAAGATTAATAATTTAAATAAAAACTATCACAACTTACTTAGTAAAATCATCGAAAAGTAGAAAAGCCATGCCGTGCTGAGAGTTGCAACATAATTTGGAAAGAACACCATATGATCCATGAACCATAATAACTTATAAAAACGTATTAATAAATATTTAGTTATAAAACTATAGTTTATAATTAAGATGCCATCAACTTGAGTACCGGTACACAATAATGCAAGAATATTGTGTATGCTATAAAAACGTACATCCTGTAATTTGGATAGTTGATGAAGTTCCCTAGGGCATTTTGAAGGAGACAACGACAGTACTTTCATACTACTTATACATTATTCATAAATACTATAATTACAATCAAAATTATTATATTATCTTCGTTTTGATGTGTGTACCAAGGAGGTTATATAAAGCACTGGAGGGGCGGTGGCCTCTGTTGCAGTGAAGCCAGTTTTGCGGCGCGCGGCCGAGAGGCGGCCATATTGAGACTGGAAGGATTTCAATGCATGCATCTTTCCCCGCCCCCTCGGCGGCCCCCCGCACGTGACTTTTTCCACGATGTGTCGCTACAGTTTTCGGCGCCCGGCCTTTGGCTACTCGTGGGTATTTTTTTCGACTTTCCACCCCCACCCCTTCACCCCCTCACGACGTGTTTTATCTCGTCAAGTGTGCGATTTCGGCGCTCTCGTTTTGCGGTAAAAATTGTAAAAAATTCAAATGTTTTTTTGGGAATTTTTCGGATGCTTTTGATCGCAAGTCAATTGATTGGCGCATCTTTTTGTAAGAATTGTATGAATTTTAATGGTCCCTTTTAAAAGTTACGGGCACTTAAACTCGAAAAATTTGCGAAATTTGGATTTGACGGATCTGGTACGTTTTTAACGCGTCACATTCAAACGGCTTTGCCCGTCGAACCAAACGAGATATAACGTTCGTTTTTGTTTCGTTACCGACGCTTACCATCTGGGTAACTGGAATTTGGAAATTTTTTGGATTCGTCCCAGAACTTTCGTCAATCAAATTGTGTACATTTGGTAAAGTGCGTTTTTATAAAGCGCGTGTACCACTTTGTTTCCACATTTTTTGTTTGAAAATTTTCTCGACTTTTTCATTTTGATAAATAACCACTAATCTTGATTATTAACGAAGCGATTTTTTAATTTCGTCCCGGATGCTTAGTTATGGGCACTTTTCCATTAATTCTACACGGTTTCAGTTTTGATTTTTTTGCGTCAAGTTGGTACTTTCGAAATGTTTTTTTTTTCTTTAGGCCGATGCTGAACCCTTGCCCGTACAGGGGCATGAAACAACATTTTCGAAAAGTCACCCCTTTACCGAATGACAGATGTTCCCGCAACGCACTTTTCACGGCGTTAAGAAAACACGCATACAAAAGTTTCGTTTTTGTATATTAAAAGGGATTTTAATATACCATCCAACATACATTTGTTATTAGTATTATTAAATGCACATTTGTCTATCCGAAAACGTTACGTTAAAAAATTAGACTTTACGGGTGTCCGAGTTACGGTGCTTTAACGGATTTCACGCGTAGCCGTTTTTTGTCGGAATTTGTCTTTGGGAATTTTTCAAAGTCTTAAAAAAGCATGTTGGAATTTTTTCTAATTATCGTTTTCCGTTTTACCGTGTCCGAGACTATTTTTGACATGCTTTTGACATGCTTTTTTAAGACTTTAAAAAATTCCCAAAGACAAATTCCGACAAAAAACGGCTACGCGTGAAATCCGTTAAAGCACCGTAACTCGGACACCCGTAAAGTTTAATTTTTTAACGTAACGTTTTCGGATAGACAAATGTGCATTTAATAATACTAATTACAAATGTATGTTGGATGGTATATTAAAATCCCTTTTAATATACAAAAACAAAACTTTTGTATGCGTGTTTTCTTAACGCCGTGAAAAGTGCGTTGCGGGAACATCTGTCATTCGGTAAAGAGGTGACTTTTCGAAAATGTTTTTTCATGCCCCTGTACGGGCAAGGGTACAGCATCGGCCTAAAGAAAAAAAAACCATTTCGAAAGTACCAACTTGACGCAAAAAAATCAATACTGAAACCGTGTAGAATTAATGGAAAAGTGCCCATAACTAAGCATCCGGGACGAAATTTAAAAATCGCTTCGTTAATAATCAAGATTAGTGGTTATTTATCAAAATGAAAAAGTCGAGAAAATTTTCAAACAAAAAATGTGGAAACAAAGTGTTACACGCGCTTTTTAAAAACGCACTTTACCAAATGTACACAATTTGATTGACGAAAGTTCTGGGACGAATCCAAAAAATTTCCAAATTCCAGTTACCCAGATAGTAAGCGTCGGTAACGAAACAAAAACGAACGTTATATCTCGTTTGGTTCGACGGGCAGAGCCGTTTGAATGTGACGCGTTAAAAACGTACCAGATCCGTCAAATCCAAATTTCGCAAATGTTTCGAGTTTAAGTGCCCGTAACTTTTAAAAGGGACCATTAAAATTCATAAAATTCTTACAAAAAGATGCGCCAATCAATTGACTTGCGATCAAAAGCATCCGAAAAATTCCCAAAAAAACATTTGAATTTTTTACAATTTTTACCGCAAAACGAGAGCGCCGAAATCGCACACTTGACGAGATAAACAAGTCGTGAGGGGGTGAAGGGGTGGGGGTGGAAAGTCGAAAAAAATACCCACGAGTAGCCAAAGGCCGGGCGCCGAAAACTGTAGCGACACATCGTGGAAAAAGTCACGTGCGGGGGGCCGCCGAGGGGGCGGGGAAAGATGCATGCATTGAAATCCTTCCAGTCTCAATATGGCCGCCGCTCGGCCGCGCGCCGCAAAACCGGCTTCACTGCAACAGCCCGTAAACATAGGCCACCGCCCCTCCAGTGCTTTATATAACCTCCTTGGTGTGTACAAACTAAAACACGTGAAGACTTGCAATTCCTAAAAAGTCAAATTTTAACAAAGCTCATTAAACGGTCATTCGTGCTATCACTTCTGCTTACAATTCTTTTACCCGGTGAATTTGTTATGTCGAGTTATATTACTTATAACGATATGACTGTTGATCGCACACATGTCATACACATGTCGACATTTGAAACGTGAACGTCCCCTCCCTCGTTTGTCCTCCCATTAAAGCAATGCAGTTGTGCACATTACCGCCATGTGAGTAAACACACGAGTTAAACAAACAAAGCCTACACATCCCCCCCTCCCCCCCCCCCACCCATCATTCTGTCAATCAATTACGCAATCTAAACAACAACCTGCCATTAATCCGGCCGTTGTCCATTAAACTGTGTAAATCTTCTTATTTTCACGCTAGGATTACGAATTAAAACCGGTTTTAAACAGCAAATCAGCGTACGGAAGTATAGCTAATTCAATGGACAATGGGCGGCCACGTCGCGACCGGCGCTGCAAATATACGATAGTACACAATTCATCATGGCTATACACCGATACTGAGCAAGGTGTTGTCGTCATAGATTATGTAATAGTGAATAGTGACGTATGTGACAAATACCAACCTAAATCTAGTTGCAACTGGTTCTCTGCTTCCGGTATAATGTAGTGATATTAACAGCGCTTATGTTGGCAGGTGTTGTCGAGGCACATTCCAAACACGGCTAGTGCATACTCCATGCGGTGGACAAGAAGAAGTAGGTACCGAGAAATCTAGATGAAATAGACCGCGTAGAGCGACCATCTCTTCTCCCTGGGTCTGGGATCTCTTCTGGGAATTTTTCAACTCACATTGATAATAATGATAATATCGCTATGTCCGAATAGTAATTAGCGTCTGAAAATGAACAATCTCACTCCACAGTATTATTCCATAGTCAAACATTTACTCGATCAAGAATTATTTATATTTAATTGTGGAGTTTGTATAGCGTAATAATGCATTTAGTCTCTGTAAGACTCTGTTAGACTCGGCGTACAATGTGTACCACACTGCACGTTGTACGTTTATACTAAACGGTAACGATACGTTTGTGAAGAAATATCTATCTACTGTGTGCGTTACAATGTCGTAATACCACAAGCAGCAATAAACAGAGTTATTTTAATACTTTTTCGTATTATAGTACAAGCTTGCTCATATATACACACACACTCATATATATATATATGATTTCTTAGATTTTGTTGGTTGTAAAATGTATAGTACGAAAACATTTTGAACGGTAAACGCAATCCAACGTTAATCTAAAGCTGGGATTTCAGTCGAGGATGTGCTCGGCGCGGCGTGGCTTGGCGTGGCGCGGATTCTCCTTGCCAGCCATTTCACTTGCAGATTGCACGATGCGCTATCTGTGGCCTAGGCCTAGGGCCCTAGGCCTAGCCTAGGCCTAGGCGTTTTGCTTACCTGTGTTGTTACAATCTTTCGCCACGTCCTTCCACGCTTGAACACGCAAAACATTACTTTTATAGTGTTTGTTGAATATATTATATACACGATTTCTCTCTTTTCGACAGCCAACAAGTCAACAATAATCTTTCGGCAAAGTCTTCAGTCATTTGTTTGTTGTCGTAATCTCGATTCTTTATTGGTCATTCAAAGTGACGTCATGCCGAGCGTGGAGTTCGCCGGCTGGAATATTGAATATTTTCAATCCTCGGATAGAAATCCGCGGCTCTCCTCGGCTGAGAAATAGAGCACGCTGATTGGCTGCAATCTTCATCCGCGCCGCGCCACGCCGAGCAATCCTCGACTGAAATCCCAGCTTAAAAGTCCAGCAGGTGTTTCCAGCCAACAATCAGCCTGTTGCTGACCATTGTCAAAGAAGAGTTGCTGCAGTATCTCAAGGGGGACCCAACAAACAGCTTGCTAGAGCTACCCAGTGATGTTTCGCTGGTTGTTGTGGTTTTTTATTTGTTTTTAGTATGTCTTGAAAAGGACGACTCTACACGTCGTTTATTTTGTGAAAATAAACGTGGGATTGAGTTTACCGTTACAAATGTTTTCGTACTATATATATATATCAGATATGATATAAATAGCTAAATTTCAATGTTTTCTAAATCAAACATGTATTCTTCATCACTATATCGACTTCACCCACATTGAAAATACATTGTTGCCTATCATTCACGTCGTCAGTTGAAACGTGTTTATTGTGAAGTGCTTTAACGAGCACAGAACTTTTACGCACTAGATGGTTGAATGCGTTTGTTTGTTTGTTTGCGTTGCACTAAGTGTACAATAACTGAACGGTAATGGAATTGTGGGTAGTGATGGTACATTAAAAAACAGAGTTTATGCAAAACATGTTGACTGTGTTTTAACGTAATGTTGTTCTAGGTACTTCACTCTCAGTGCATTAGGTGGCGACATATTATTCTGTGTGTGAGTGCTTTGGAAAATACTAGGGTTTTGGAAGCTGGTGGTTAGGTTTCAAATGAATGAGACCACAATTATTAGTTTTCTGAAAAGAGCCCGTTGAATTAACTGGCATTGTGGTTTCGTCATGGATTATGTACTAGCGAAGTGAGGCATGTGACAACTACCAACCTAAATCTAGTTGCATCTCGTTCTCATGCCTCGGGGGTATTGTAGTGATAATATTGCGCATCTGTTGTCAGGCGTGTTGAGGTCGCATTCCAATCACGGTTGGTACAGTCGATGCAGTGGACAATGACCAGCAGGTACGGAGAAATCCCGCGGCGAATATCGTAGAAATAGACCGCGTGGAGCGACCGTCTCTCCTGAGAATTATAAGGTCCGCCTTGCTTCTTACGGCGTGACCAGTATACAAACTATAATTCATTCGTCATAATTAGAGGTGTTTGAAAATGGTTTTATTTTTCCCAAGTTTCGTTTAAAAAAATACAAAAGAGTGTTTTTTTTCGCACTCCTCGCATTGCAAAACAGTGAAATAATCATTAACATAGAATATGAAACTACATCTTACTCGCTGCCTTTGATTACGAGATCATACGCCAAAAATAATCACAACATTCACTTCGTGGAAGTCAGGAATTTTGTTCAACTGTGCATTTTATCTTAAAATTAAACGGGAGTTTCCGTTGAATATTGTAAACATACCAAATTGTTGTTATTTTGTTATTTGGCATTCTTATCTCGCGTGAAACCCCAAAATTCGTTTTATTCACAGAATTCCTTTTTTGCGATGTGCGAAAAATAAACACCTCTATTAATAATCAATCAATAATAGTCTCCTGAATAAAAACTTTTTGAAAACCAGACCAGGGTTCGGGTCCCAGTCAGACTTGGGTTTCAACTCCTGACAGTATCACATTGTTTGTAAACACTGTTGACACTACAGCGTACCATGTCTGGTCACAGAGCATATGTTTCATCTCCCATCTGTACACACAGCCACCCTTGCAATTGCATGTCTACTCATGGCACTGTCGTTTGCAAAATTAACCTGATCAGAAAAATATCAACTTTCGCTAATGTATTTGAGGGCAACAGTAGTATAGACGATTACATTGCAATGTATTGTTTACTTTGTATTGTAATAATTTATGCTAAATAAACGTGGACCTTGACCAAATGAAACATCCATCTCCTTCAAAACACATATATTATAAACACAAATTATATTAGTTTTTCTTTGTATAACTTGTTTTTTAACCACTAACTTTTTCTAAGCTTTTTCCAACGCTCTTAGAAGGTTTTCAATTCATATCTTATTTGGACTTTAAATAACAAATAAGTAATTATTACGAGCCTTTTAACGACTGTCTCCAAAAGAATAATATGAATTGTGGGTAGACTTTTTGCTTTAATGAAAATGCCCCGACCCCCCAACCCTTTCCTCATTGTATATCACGAGTGATAAGGCAAATGGCCCACGCCACCGAAAGAGCCATCACACACCCATCCAGTAATAGCATGAAGTGCGACCGACCGGTACACATCTGATCACAACTCGATTCACGACCACAAGAGCGGCAATTATTCTAATTGTTATAATTTACATTTCATTACTGGAATTTGGCGGTGGCCATTTCAAGTCAACCGTATTACACTCCGATATGAACTTCAGTGTTATCGAATCAACAATACGACTGGTTATATTTGCTTTTGTGTTAATTGGCTGCGCTTATACTAAATACCTGTTTGTTTACGTGCGCTGAATGCTAATTATTATGATGAACATTTGTTATATTTGATCAACAGTGGCGGAGTTGTGCAGAAGCAAAATTTGTAAAATAAACAATTGTCTGGTCAAAACGGGAGAGAATTAGTACAGGATGTCAAATTTTGAGGTAAATGTCACATATGGCGATGGCTCAGTACTCGAATATGCAGGAATAATAAGACCCATACGAGTATATTATTATATTGTCTGTCATTTTATGTTATGTTATCTATAAAAAAAAGTTTTACGTCAATTTATGGCTGAGCGGGCACGGTTTTTCACTTTTCCAAAATATGCACAACATACACAAATTAAGCTATGAAATTGAAACCATGACTTCTGAAAGTAACAAAAATTATTTTTTCGTAATTTGCATTATATCGGCACAACAAAAATTACGAAACAAATAATTTTAATAATGAATGACAATAATTAATGACACTTTTTTCAGAAGTTATGTTTTCAATTTCCAAGCTTAATTAACTGGGTATGTTGTGCATATTTTAGAAAACGGAAAACCGTGCCCGCACAGCCTTAAGCGTGCTTCACAATTGACATGAGTAATTTAGTGAAAGCATTGATTCACATCCGACACAGTGTTTTGAAATAAATTAATTGATTCCATTTCTTATTTGAACAACCAATGATGCATCTTTTGGCTAACCAATCATAACGCAGACAAACCAGAAGAGAACGCTTACTATGGGAGTCAAAACAAAATCAGTTTACCGAAATATGTACATATAAAAAAAAAAGACGGCTGTTGTGAACAGTTAATTGTTATTTTACTTTTTCTCTATTTCTTATTGGAACTAATCGGTCTTGAGTGAAAAGTTTGCCGTTTGTTTAGTCTTCATTATCACATTCACGAGCACTATGCGTTTTAAACTGGTTTGCAGCGAATGTAATACCATTCTCTCATGTAATTCTGGCAGTGGAGTATTTTCGGGAGTAATGGAGTAATTTCTTTTTATTAGTAAAGAGTATTCAGTCCATTCTGATGTGACATCTCACTGGCTCGGCCCCCATGTGACGTGACATCTTCAGCGAGAAGCTCATTGACACAGGACACCGATTATTTCAACCTCAATAATCGCAATTATTTGTACTACTCATTAAAATTTTGTTTTGCCATACTGATACTCATTTCAATTTTTCCAGAAAATATTGATATATATTCGTGTGTTAACGGCTTTTGATAGGCTATTTTCTTATACCAACTTTGGGCACCGTCGTATCTTCTAACGTTTGTCGCAACAAACTTACTTAACAACCGCTTCATAGAGTTGAGTCAAAGAAAGCAACTAGAAGTAGAAATACTAGAAGAAGAGAAAGAAGAAAGCAATTTCTCTAGAATGGAGAACAGTGTTTACGAAACAGTTGAGTAAAATAGAACAAAACACAAAATGTCAATTTATCCAACCGTTAAAGAATGTTTCGAAGCTCTTAGAAGTTTCAATACTTCCTTCGGCGATGTTATTGATGTTAGAGTAACACACAACACTATGTTTCTTGGATGTTTTCTGCTTGTGCTTTTCGAAACGACACAGTCATGTAGTACTGTTTTGTGTAGTGGAACGGCAAACATTGTCGGAACAATGAAGTACTTCATGGGGATATATTTCGTTCAATGTCTTTGGAGACAAGTGATCGGTCACTTGTCTTCTTGTAGTCTTGAGTTTCCATTTAACCTGTTGGAATTGACATGATAGTTTATCTGTACAGTATGTACAGGAACCTCCTTTTCCGTATGGAAGATGCAACTACTCTGTATATGTTTCATTCAAATGAGTTTCTTCTTGGACAATGATGAACGAAATACCCGGTTTTCCATCCTCAAAATGAAAGGTAGCTCGAGATTAGAATATGTTGTGTAGTTTAGATCGTTGGGAACATAGTTGTGATGCCCATGATAAATTGAAATACTACTGAGAAGAAAAATGTCTGCACTCTTTTGCAGCAAAGTATAATAATGTAAATGTAGTACATTGAGAATCTCCTGAATTGTGAATGATTCATGAACCATAAACTATGTTTACAATGTACTTACTTTCTGTTCATTTTGTAGCCTACTGCCGTACAATTAGGAATTCTGAGAAAATTCTGCTTTGGTCAGTTCAACAAAATTCTAACGAATTCTCCAATTTTGACGAATTATGATATAAAAACAGCACTTGTCTTCAATTTTATTTTGCTTGAGAAATATTAATAATTATCTGTGTGTTCTTGTAACTATCATCATTTATCGAGACACCTTGCTATATTACGATCATCTTTCCATGATCGGGATATTTTCAGTAAACTATCTTTAGAGTTATCTGCCTGCTCACAAGCCTTCACATGTCAGTAAGACATGTTGTTAACCAACATGACAACTCGAATGTTCTAGACTATATAATGTATACATGTTGAACTTTAAATCAACAAAATATATTTGTAAGTTCGACGAGCCTCCGCCAGGGGTATATAATAGTGGTGCCGTCAGCCCGTTACCGCGCCCGCTAGCGTAGAGCCTCGTTAGTAGCTGCAATGAGTGCGTTTAGTAAAACAAGTAGCGTGGTCAGATCCCCGATTTGTATTCCTCGCGTCGCTCTGGGTTTTGCGAGCTGAGTTAATTAAGAGGAATGTCGCGAAAGAGGCCAAGCCGGCATCTGGCGTTGGAACCTTGGACTAATGCCTACCAGACGGTTTCTTGTTCTGCTATACTGGTTGACGCATACGGGGTAAGAACCTCCCCAGAGCTGGGGGACGCTATTGCTTACGTTTGGTGACGCTGTCGCAGCCGACATTGTTGCGGCAAAAACTAACGGCTGTTTGTTGCCGTTTTTCGAAGCAATCTGCATATATATTTCTTAGTGGTGGCTAACTTAAAAACCGTGCAACAATACAATACGCGGACGGGACGTTAGATGTTATATCAACGTGATGTTACTAGTTACATGCCTCTAAAACGTGCCTTTTCAGCAGGCGTAATTATTAATACCGTATTTTAATATACAATTAACGCGTTAACATCCAAATTATACAAATAAACATTTTGTTTCAAGTTGAGTTATTTATAAAGATTTGATACTATAACAACACTGTGATTAGATATAAGGTAACATACTGAAGGTATCACCTACAAAACACAAGTACAAAACAACTATTGAAAAATAATCCATTTCAATATATCAATAATATCAATTATTATATCAATAATTCTTCTATTTTATCTAATGTATTGGCAGTGTTCCGTTAGTTTTTATAGAAAAAGGCTCTGTTTTAAGAAAAAAGTTTAGTTGGTTTTGGTGATAGGTAAGATGTGAATGACGGGGCGAAGGGGAGTGGATGCTGTGACTCAATGGCTTGCCTCGAGGGAGTTCGTCTGTGAGAAAGCAATAGGCTTTCTATATTAGGAAAGATTTCAGTTGTGTATTGAAAAATAGTTTTCTTTACCAAGACCCGGAAGCGCACTGTAAAGTGAAACACACATGAAAAACGGGCGTTTGAAAGTAATAAGTGTTTTAATAATAAACACGAATGCTTGAACAGGGAAGATATGATAAACCAGCGCTATTGCGTCATCACTAGACTCGTCAGCGTGTGTCTCCTATATCACAGTATACAGACTTCTGTATGCAAGACACCACCCCGTCATCTGAACTGAACTGCACTAACCAACAGGACAACCTATCTGAGGACCCGTCCAGTCCATCATCCACCAGTTTAGTTCCTGATGTTCATAAAAGGCAGCGCTAATGAGCCGAGAGAATGTTACCTAATAACATTGTCTGTCTCGAAGTCAGCTCGTTATAATACAAGTCTGAGTCGGCGCACTTCATACAAAGCTAGCATGATGCATGCTGGGATACTTATTACCTGTGCTGTCGTCTCACCAGACAATTCATATAAAAATATAAATATACAATCATAGATACATTTTATTTGAGAACATGGATGGTATTTCATAATAATAATAAAAGTCGAATTTGTTTTTCATTATTTTTAAATTGTTTCATTAGATTCACTTTCTCTGTGATAGTTTTGATGAAGACAAACGTATATCCATGTTGATTCTCCTAGTGATACTGTAATAAAAGTAAATATTAAAGAGAGTACAAAATATGTATCGTTAGTAAAGATACATTAATAAATAACACAAACAAAGTCTGTAGTTTATTATGCAAATAAGAAGTACTAATTAAGTTATTAGGTACTCTTATAGACATCTGGCAATGAGAACAGTATGACAGGCGAGATCAGAGTTCTACCACAGATCGTCCACCTGACAATGAGTGATCGATACATATCGACTGACGGCTGTCGATACATCGCTGTGTTTCGACTTAGTCATCTAAGGAACGAGGTGCCTTACTGGCTAATGTTATTGCAACACTCTTACAATCTACCACAGATTATTTTACATATAAAGTGGATGCTGGCATGACTGTGTTTATAGTATTCCATAACGTTAGTTGATTATCTGATTGATATACTGCCTGCGGTTTACAAAGCGCAATCGTGTCTTCATTTTAAGTACATCACTCTCATTTCCACAAACATAACGCACAATATTTAAGCGTTCTAATAACAATCGGACACCAACAGTTTTTATTTCAAATAACTATAATTGTTTTTTAAACCGTTTAGAAATACAATATACCAAAACGTTGATGGAGAAACAGATCAATAACAATTTCTCGTGGGAAACCTACTCAGTGACAATTCATACTTCTCTTCAGTTTTCTGGTGACTACTGCGGTAATTGCAATAGATGAGGAGGAATGTCCGAAGACTGATCCAATGAAGAAAACTTCGAAAAAATCTTCAGTCAGGATTGTTGGTGGCCGGTATCAAACCTTCGCATCTTACTGCTTGAGCCACCTCTGTATATCGATAGGAAATCGATCATATTTATAAACTATATTTCTATGAATACAAATCATTAGACTGAATAAATAACGCTCATTATTTGCCGAACATGGTGGATCATAATCGAGTGAGTTCAGTTATTGAGGGGGGTGAGGGGGGGGGACATACGTCACCCGTGTTTCCACCAGCCGCAATGTACATGACAAGCGTGAGTGTGCACAGAGTTTGCCCTATCGGAACGGGGCGTAGTACTAATCGATATGAGTGATTCGATTCGATATGCGTGATTCGATTGGAGCTCGTCATGAGAGAAACACAGAGGTATCCAAAATACTGTTGTGGCATTTGTAGTTTTCAATTATTGTGATTCTATAGTGTATTCCATACACAGATTGCAGTACGTAGTTGTATTTCTCTGCCACTGTCTACCCCCACCCACCCCTTGTGGCGAGTGCAAAATACTATAAGGGACATGACAGGTATATTTCACATACTGACTTTTGCACTCGCCACAAGGGGTGGGTGGGGGTAGACAGTGGCAGAGAAATGCAACTACGTACTGCAATCTCTACGTGGGACCACACTTTAACATAGAAACAGCGTGTTATAGTGTTAAACTTAAATACATATATCTTGTTGACTTGTATGTTGTGTGCCTTTAAATTAACTCTGTTCAGAACTTACAAACTAAATTAATAGTACGGTGAAATTGTGGATGGTTGACACTATCTATCTTCAAAGGAAACCAAAACGCTTAGATGTGAAGATGTAGGGTTGTATAGTTACAAGTCCAGCATCACAGACTCGGACACCACGGGTCCACGGGTGTTTTAGCTCTTATAGTTCGCCGGGACGTATATATTATAATGGAAGCTCTTAGAAGGCGTTATTTACCTTAGTAGCTTAAGGCCCGATTATGAAACCCATTGTCGTCCCATTCCCTTTCATCGCATTCGAAAGTAACAGTTTTCGTATCTCTGAACTTCTCCCACAGTTGGAAATGATGTATTCGCAAGAAGTGCTCACAAGTCTTATTTAAAGTTTCCCGCACCAGTATTTGAGTTTCAATTCGAAACGATGACACGGCTGGCGTTAGTTCGCTATCCTCCCGCCAGATAGCGCAGCACTACAAGTTGAAGTCTTCTTTTGTTGTGATTAATTAATATAAACTTACTTCTCTCGCCGGCAACTTTTCGACTTTATGGCGGGGTGTCTTGAAAGTTGCAGTGCCAGCAGTGTGTTCAAGTATGATAGCGGTATCTTACTCCCCTGCTTATTGACAATCAACTTTATATACCGAGGTGCGCAAAAGGAAGACATTTTATCTTTTAATGAATATCAAAACACCGGATTACAATGCGCCTACTTGACATTTAATTGAAACTAGGAGCGAGTTTTGATAATAAGAACTTCTTCAGTGCTTTTCTTGAGCTTAAACAAGCATAAGTAATAAGTCTCTCTGTGGTGTTTATATGGTACGAGAAATCCTGAGAGGTTTTTAGTACTGACTCGGAATCTAGAAACGCAAATATTGGATGCAATGATAATTACAAAAAAATATCCGTCAACACAATATAGAATAGAGCTTTAAAAGTTAACTCCTACACTCTTTAAGAGTTGTCAAGTGTGTCACTTATGTATGTCTGACCTTAAAGCATCGAACACAAGTGATTTTTATTTATTTCTATACATCTGTTACATTTCTCCCTTTTTAATGTATTTTACAGACACATTTTTTAAGAAGAAAATGTTTACATATACGCCCACAATACAAAAGAGAACTCCAAACCTATCAAGGAGATGATTGAAATGTGTCCATCAGTCAACTAATAACCTCTTCATCATACAAATATTAACTAGATATGGACTAAGTTTTCTATTAGTAAAAGTATTATTCTTGAACTAGTAAGGCGCAATAAAAATGACTAATATTTTTCAAATACATTCGCCCGAGTATCCTCCATAGTTATTGCCTATTAATGAGTACTTGTAGAGAAAACAGGCAAATCTTCGTTATCTTGCTTAAAAGTTTAAAAATTATGTTCGCAGTAACGTAAGTAACTTAGATTGCAGCTCACATGATGTTATTAAATCAATGTAACTATGCACTGCGCTATACTCTGCACTATGCTATACTATGCTATACTATGCTATACTATGCGCTATACTATGCGCTTTGCTATCTACACTATGCCATTGGGTTTAAAATTTTAAACCCAATGACTATGTATTGCGTTGTGTGACGTGCAAGGTGACAGCAGCTAGAGATAAAGTAAACTGTTGGTTAAGATGATATATTTATGCCATGTAAGTTAAATTTTTAACGATTTCCACATTGCGATTGCGATCCCGATACCAACAATAATTGTGGTTGGGGCTTTACAAAAAGTCGATTATAAGAGTTTATTCTTCCAGCCATCAAACCGTGGATTTTTATTATAAACGACTCTTATTTATTTTTTGATACCCTTCCTAGCGATACTTGACTTGAGCTAAAACTACTTCAACTCGCTTAGTTGAGATAGTATGAACACTCTTACAACACTTACAATCTTCTTTGTAGATTGTGATGGCTCTTCTGTTTTGGCCAGTTATTGTGAAGGTCTTTCTCGTAAGTTACTGTGAAGCACATTTACCAAGAAACAAAATTAAAATCTCTCTTTTCACATTCTTGTAAATACAGTATATAACTCTTGTTTCCTGGGTTTGGCTTGTCTGAACCGTCACATCTGGTTATTTCATACAGACTATGTACAAAACATTTATATTTGAGTTGTGAATGTTTTCTCAGAACGTTGCGATTTAATCTTCTCGTTCTCCAAATTTGTTTTCATTTTTATTTTTATTTTTTTAACGTCAATCATAATTACTTAAAAAATACATAACAGTTTGTTTGGGAAAGTGGAAAATAAATACAACTTCACAAAGTTTATACAAGAGAACGATACTAGTAAGTAAAAACACAAATCGCGGCAAAAGAAGTAATCAAATGTAGGATGTCACAGAAGTATAGGGCATAAAGAAAAATAATGAAAAGTGACAATCATTTTAATAGTTATCACAATGTTTGTGACATTTCCATATTATTTTCTACTCTTTTGAGGGCCGCGGAACTGCTCTCACACGGAAAAGCTTCCACATGGAATAGCTCCCACACGGAATAGCTCCCACACGGAACTTCTCCCACACGGAATAGCTCCCACACGGAATAGCTCCCACACGGAACAACTCCCACACGGAACAACTCCCACACGGAACAACTCCCACACGGAACAACTCTCACACGGAATTACTCTCACATGAGGTCTCGAAAGTATCTACGTAGTGTTGCGTTACCATATCTTAAATGTTGATTTTGATGGTCGTTACACAACCAGTTTTCATAATATGAGCTGGCTTAGGTTAGGTAAGGTGCGTGTAAGGAATATAAATACCAATTTTAATATTTGACAAATAAGCACTGCGCGGCTGTCTTTGGGGCTCAACATGTGAACCCTGTTCCGTGTGGGGGTTGTTCCATGTAGGTGTTATTCCGTATTGGAGTTGTTCCGAGTGTGATAATTCCGTTTACCCTCGTATTTCACACAGCCAAGAGTAAAGTATAGTGAATTCTTTTCTTTGTCACATCATGTATGTTGCCAACAGAGTAGCACTGAAAATAAATGTTATATTCAAAATACCAAAACCAACGTGATTGTCAGGAAGTTCTCGTAACTAGATATTAGTTAGTCGTACAAGAAAAGCTGATGTTTTATTTAGTAGTATAGTGAGTTTCATGATTTTCTCAAAAAGTGGACAATTCTACTGTAAATTTGTTTATGTTTTTGTAAATTTTGCATCAGATAAGTGGGTCAGAGACAAGATACTTGTTTCGAAGGAAGTCAGTACAAAAACACAATCTGAAAAACTTTCTAGAGAAGTACAATATATCAGATTGCTCTCTCCGAAACTCTTTGCATCAAAGACAGTGACATTTTCATAATCTAAAAGAAAAATGTACAATGGGAGATGTTGTGTATAGAAAACACAATATTTTCTTTCTAACTACACCACTTAAGTAATTAAAAGATAGTACGTTGGTAATTTTTACAGGTACCTATTTGAAAAAAATAATTACTCGTGTAGACATTCTTTGAAATGAAAGTATGGGGATTTGTAAACACAGACGATTACAAACATTCTCTGAGTAATTATTCTTGTTATAATAATTGCTGGATTAATGGCGACAATCACTTTGGAAGACTGGTATTGTAAAGTGAAGCCTTTGAGCACAGACAACCAATTTGTGCTTTGAGTCTTTGAAAACAAGAATTCAACAATCAACACGTCTGTTGATAGGCTCTATTTTATTCGTCCTCGTGCGTAATAAATTGTCCATTAGCAACTAAACTTTTTCTGAGCCAAAAAATCGTTTTGGGTTTCACAAAACACGAATGTTGATTGCTTATTTTTCTTTAGATTAGTTCTAGAATTCATTGTATTCTTTTAAGCTATATGGCCATTGGCCAACATCCAATACACCAACAATATTTAAACGCAATGTTTAATCGACAAAACTGTTAGTAGTGCAAAATAAAACGTGTAACAATTAACACAACACAAATCTATTTGTTTTTACTGTTCACTTTTAGGTAGATTTTATATAAGTTACTGCAGGATGATACATTTTATATGTTTAAACTACAAACTTAATATGGCATTCCAACACAAGACAAAATTATTAATTACCAACTGCAATCATTAATCATGGTTCGGAATCTAAAAGCAGAAAAGCACACACAGTTAAAGCCAGTTTCACCAGACATTAATCCGGCGATTTTCTGTTTATCGTAGATCAAAAAAATGGCGCCCGCTAGAAGCCACCATGAATTTTGTAAATAATGTTTGCTTAGGGCCGGTTTCACAAACTTTAATCCGTCGATTTTCTGTTAATCGGAGATCAAAAGTGGCACCCGTAGAAGCCGCCATGGATTTTGTTTTGTATATAACGTTTGTCGAAACCAAGGTAACCAATCCGAGATTAGTAAATCGACCGTTTAAAAAGTTTGGCGAATTCGGACCTTAGTTGGATTAATGTGTTGCACATGTAGTTAGCTCAGAAAACAACATAGAAACAATAAGTTTTGCCCATAATTCTGAATAACATGGTGGTGAAGAACCTTTCTATCGTGTGAAATCAACAACAGGCAGCATCGTTTAAACCGCTCGCCTCGAGTCTGCGGGAGACCCAGCTGCTAGATTCACTCTGCATCCAACAGGTCCTCTCTTATCTGTTCCAAACCGAATTCGATTTCAATTTGAATTAAGTTTTGGAACAATCTTGAGAAACTTGCTACAGATTCCGTTTTACACATATCTCGTCGATCGCCGAGGCGAGGTCGCTTCATGCTCAACACGTAACAGAACTTTAGCGAACGGTTTAGCCGCGGTCGCTTAGCCGGTTCCCATACGAACACCGAAGTTAAGCAACCTCGTGCTAGGTCAGGAGGTGGATGGGTGACCACTCTCCTCTGAAACACTAGTTACCGTTGGTTAGAGCAGATTGGAGGGTTCGAATCTTATGTAAAAGCTTCGTTCTTCTCGTCAACTGCTCGGCAGTCCAGGTTAGTGGAGGAACCTATATGACTGGTCAAAGTTACACCGTCTTTGCGGATGGGACGTAAAGCCGATGGTCCGCTTGGTACTTTTCGACGGAGTAGGCTACATGCCGGTACCAGGCTTCCCCTCCTCCCTTCCTCATTATCATTCACCAATCATCACTCATCAGGCTAAAGAGGGCGCAGTGCCCTACACTGGCCGTAATTACAATAAAGTAGGTAAAGTTTATAGTGAGTAATCACGTGACGTCACATCGGCTATTATGAAGAAAAGAAATTATCATTGTGTGTTGACATTTAATGCTTACACAAAACAAAAATTTTACCACCAATATCCCCCCTAGAGTTTACAAAATTGATTATTAATTATTAGATTCCCATTGTAAACGATTAAAACAGTACCTGATCGTGACAAAAGAGTGTTTGCAAGTAATAATAACAGACCAAAGTTAGAGAAAAGTGAAATTGGCACCAAACGTCATCTGAAACATTGTAACAAATAACAATCAATGACGTCATTGCCTGGTTGCCATGCGCATTAAGTGAATACACCCTATAACAGAGTTACCCTCTACTCCTTCCATCCAGACATAATAACTTGCCCTATAACCTTATCCTTCAGATCGAGATTCAAATATCCATTACCGATCAATGTTCCTCTCCACGTCTTAAACTTTGTAACTTTTAACTTTGTATAATTGTATGTAATTGTGTAATTGTATGCACCTGTAGGCTAAAAAGGGTATGGGCATGCCCATAACTCTACACTGGCCATCCTGTCCTTTCATGGGACAGGAAAATAACAATAAAATGGAATTGCACACTGAGCGTAGCCTGTGGCTGGGGATAGCCAGCATAAACTTGTCAATCTCAACACCAAATATCTCTCATCCCAAGACAGGTACGTGAGAATAGCTAATGCAGCCGGAGGTTGTAACTTGCGAGTTGCCTGAGGATGGGTCTAGCCAGCACAGGCTTATCCGTTTGGATGTGGTTCAATCCCAGTCACAGTCAATAACTATTACATACACAACTCAAGATAGTGTTGTACCTTGGAAACCTTTTTATAGGCACCGTGTGATTATACATACAGCGCTAAATGTGGCCAAATGTAGCAATTTATTGGTGAAGATTCCATTCCGCGGTTGAAAATAGTGCCTGATATTATTGTTACATATCTTATATTTGTTTTTATTTTGTTTTGTTGTTTTGTTTTGTGTTTGTTTTTTTATTGTCTGGTTTTGTTTGTGTTGGTTTTGTGTTGTTTGTTGTTCGCAAGTCTAAAACGTGTCCTGATGTAAAAGGGGCCTTGCCTTTTAAGATGGACTGATGGGATTCATAATCTTCCCAAAAAATTTTAAAACCGTATTTAATTAACCAATTTTCACGATTTTGCCATTATCGACGTAGGAAGAACGACGCTGCTTCACAAGAAAGTTGCGTGATATTGCCACTTGAGCGCTTCATTGGTTTTCACTAGAGCCCTCGGTGGCCAAACTCGGTGCCTATAGTCTCTAATAGACCTTGTAATAATCAATACGGGCAACCTACCGGGGCATACCGGGGCATATCTTATTATAATAGATGTATGCAATATGTATGCATGCTTATACCGCTGGCAACGTGAATAGCATTTTTCTTTGCACAAACATAAGATACAGTCAGCTGAATGTATAAATACAACTCTTCCGCCTTTAGCAACGAATCCTCCCCTTTTACTTTTCCTCCCCTAAACCTCTTTTCCCGACGTCATGACCTAGTTGTCGAGCACATCGTTAAACAACATAATAATAATGATCACGAAACAGATCCTGTTGTATCCTGGATATATTCGCTAGGCTAATGTTTGTGGAAAGGTCCCAGATAATCCGGCAGAGGCGCCAGGCCAAGAAAACAGCAGCTACGCCAACTACATTTGACGAAACAAAACAAGACGACCAAAAATCTGATCCCGGCTTCAAAGAGAAGCCATAGAAATAAGTTCTTTGTAGTATCTCCAAGTCTCCGAATAAGTTCTTTGTGGTCGCTCGAAGCCAGCGGAGAGGTAATGTGCTAAAACCTTGGCCTCTTAAAAGAGTTCGTCTCCATTGTTGAAAATCTCTCTCTCACACACAGTGTTGCCATTCGAACAAACTCTTCTTGGACGTTTGATAGTAGATAAGAGAGTTTCTCGTATCTAGATCGTAACATCGTGTACTTCCACCCTGTTAACTCGCAGCAAACGATTGAACATTTCTTTAATTCATTACAAATCTAGGTCTCAATTCACCAACTTCGCTAAGCTTCGATTTAGTAAGCTCCGTTTGATAACCATGGTTTCAAGTTTCAACAAACATTACATTCAAAATTAATGGCAGTCGTTTTTTCGTATAGAGATAATAGACTGTATTAGTGATGACGTCAGATTAAATGGCAGACGAGCAATCTGACTCCAAACAACTTTCCTGAAACGTAGTTATTATTTAAAGTAGTAATTGTATCATTGCAATACTTGAATTATCAGTTTAATCAACTTCTTTTTCACAATTTCGTGTTTAGTAAAACGAAATATCTGAACGGATAACCCTCGCTCAATGTTTGCAAAAACAAAACTATCTGTCAACTGTCATGATTGTTTGGAGTCACAAATACGGTTCGTCATTGGTTGACACGGGAATCGTGACGTCACACTAATATACTCTATTGGTGAAACCGGCCCTTAGATTAATGCTGTTATATTCGGGGTGGAGGGACTTCGCTTTCGCTTGCAGATGTAGAACTACAAATCATTTGGTTTGCACGCGTTTTCTGATTCATCATATAATGCAATTTTTTGAGTATTTTTGAGCTCGTTTTCCACGACTGCGTTTTTCAATGTAAGTCATCTTAATTACTAAACAATTATTGTAAATTAGTGGCGTGTACACGACTAGCTTCTTCTAAACACATGGTGCATACTTTCGTGATTAATTTAAAGTAAGATTATAAAAACGATGTAGATATTATCTTCCAACATGACTGATCAATCTAAGAATTCACTCACTACATATGAAGGCCTACTTCAGCTATAAAACTTACTTTAAGGAAGACAATTCAATTACAAATCATAATTATATATTATATGATTAAACAATAACACTGTAACTTAACAAAATGTAATGTTTATTTAACGGCGCACAGCACAATCTCACAATAGTTTGGCTCTTGCAGTTGCTGTCATAACTATCCCCGGCGTATTCTCTGCTCCCTAGACAGGAAATAATCTAACCATGAACTAATATTTGTGAATAAACCACTTGAGTTCTCTATTCTGGTATCTCTTGTGAGTGAGACTCCGTCTTATTACAATGCACAGACGGTGAAATTAAATGTAAATCGTACACGAGTGAACCCGATTTGTGTAGAGTAGGCTAGAGCCAACCAAGGAGAGGCAGCAATGTTGTAATCGCATTGATTGAACGTCGACTGCTTTGTTCGCGATACAGAACACAATGGGACCTTCCTCCGTATCCGACTGACAAGTGTAGGTCTTAGCGAGAACCAAGGATAATGCCAAGGGAAATAATTACACTTGTTAATTAACTCTAACGAAGTTGACAAGTGAGGAAAACTTTTAATGACTTGTATTTTCAACGATATTCTCATTTGGGTAATCCTAGACCTCACGCTGGGGGGAGTTGTCGTGCAAACAATGGGGGGGGGGGGGGGAAGGGGAGGGGGGGGGGGGCACTTTACCAAGTTTTGGTAGATGCGGATTTGTGTTCGCATCAAAATCGACATTCCAGTATGTTTGATATTCGTCGAGTGATGCAAAATCATTGAGTTGGGTTCGACTCATCAAGTGGCAGCCATGATGGTTAGTGACGTCATCCAGATGGTGTCCGTATTACAGTAGGGCTATCTAAGCTTCTGATTGGCGGTAACTGAGGTAATAACACGTTGTCTGAAGTATGAAGTGCTCTCCTAAGGGTACACACCTGCATTCAAGTAGAAAATTAAGAGGAACATTCTACGAGCTACACACTCGCATTCAAGTACAAAACCAAGAGGAACATTCTACGATTTACGAATAATTTAGGAATATTTCCAATTACTAACTTCAACTCGTTTTAGGTTTGGTAGGGTATTGTATTCATAAGTGTAGTAGGAGGGTAGGTATAGTTGTCCACAGACTACCTTACTAAACGGCCCAACGATTCCAACGACCAAACCATTCCATACGTGTCAGCTTGATCAGCTGTTGGTTACGTGCCGATAGGGGATGTTCTTGCCGCATGCAGTGTAGTGTTACTGTTGCAAGTTACTGCACAGCAGAAGGCAGACACGTGACACAACACGTGACAAGATACGTGACACGTATCACGTGGTGTAAGACAGTAACATACATCAACCCGAGCCAGGATGTGCAAATCAGCGCAAGTACATGAGTTCGGTGAGTTCTTGTTTTTATAGTAGGCTATAATTTTTAAAAAGATTATTTCACTATTGTACTTAGGGCCAGTCTTAAAATCTCAAAATAGGAATGTTATTTGTAGCAATTAAGCTATTTCGAGGATTTCAAGATTTTGATTGGTCGTCGCCATGGAGAAAACAAACAATTCGACGAATAAGTAGATATTGGGACATTTGAAATAGTAACGAGCATTTTGAACTTTTACATTTACTTCTTTCAAACTGTTCGTCATTGAAATGTAGAGTACCTTTGAAATATATCAACACTGTCAAAAGAGTTGTAGTTAGCATATTTTTACATCTTTTGAGTAATCATTGTGTATACGTCTCACCTGTCTCTGTGCCGTCTTTCTAAATAATCTCTTTGAGAACAACAGGCACTTCATTATCTTCTGCAATGGACTCTTATACATCTTACTTCGAAGTCAGCGTAGATTTACAACTTGAGTTTCTGCCTGTTGCCAAAAAATCATCGGGATATTTTACATTAAATAACGAAGAAAGTCAACACTTTCGAATAAAATGTGATTTTAACAAGAAGTAGCGTAAAATATCGATAGAGAAGCGTATCGTTACATTTATACGAAATATTGTCACAAACACGCGATTTTTTTACTCAAAGATGTTTTTCCCCTTTACCGCCGATTTTTCAAACTTTCTGTGCTATCGATCTAATAGGTAACGTCCCTTTGATTTATAAATTTTCCATGCACAAATGCCAAAATATAAGTTCGAAAGCACTCCTGCACGATTCTTTACATTATTTTGTCAATACGTTCGGTTAATTAAACACCAACCATTAGAAATATAAAATAAATCTTTACAAACTATATGAAAAGTTAAACTTTCAAAAATATGTATAATTGGAACAAATTGCTAAAAGAGTTAAAGATCCGTGTATTCATTCACATTAATAACTTACTATACAAAAAGCAGAAAATCTAGGGCCTTTTCATGTTTGTAATATCAACTACATTTTTAGTCAATGTTTCTTTGAAAATATTTCATGAAACGGTTGTTGATTTTAATTTAATTATTGATCATTCAATACCATGGCTAAATGAGAAAATGTTCAAACATTTTGAAGGAGATAAATTGTATTTGAGAATAAATCATAAGACCCGTATGAAATAAAGTGTAAGCAAATGTATTAGGTATTAATAAATGTTATTTCGAAAACGGACAACAATCTAACAATCTTTCACTGTTCCTCACTAAACGGAGTTCAAAGCAGAGCACTGCTGCTCCCAGCGTGTATGCTAAATTAATACACTATCCTCAACACACAAGTACATCGGCTTTGTTGTACCAATACCAATAACCGACAGAGGTGGCTCAGCGGTAAGACGCGAGACTCTTATTCGGGAGGTCGCCGGATCGATTCCGGCCACCGGCAGTCCGCACTAACGTTGGTTCCGAGTTTTTTCTCAGCCTTCGGACATCCCTTCCCAACTATCAGAACACTTTATCATACCTAATAATAGAGTGAGTCACCTGAAGAGGGGCAATTGTGCACGCTTTAACGGGTTTTCCTACAAACATTCTTATTATCAGCCACAGTGCCGTACGCAGAAATATATTTCGGGGAGGGCTGCCCACAGTAAAACACAATTGCAAGAAGGTGCACAACAAACGACACTATGAGGGGTGTGGGGGGGGATGTCCCTCACAATAGCGTCGCAGGAAAGTTTTTATAAATCCATATTTTTGAAGTGGTTTTAATGCGTTTTAGAAGAAGGTAAGGTGCGAAGCTGTTACTATTAAGGTATTTGGTAAGGTGGTTTGTTGAACAGGATACGGGCTACAACGGCGCCAAATACAATTTCAAAATAATTTCAACATTAAATATTATATAAAATTACTATATTCTTCCAACACATACAATTTCACCTATACGGGAGCGTTTTCCGAATAATGAAAAAGAGAAATTAATACGAAATCTATTGGATTTTTGCGTAAATTTAGATGATTTGCAGGGTAAAATTATAGCTGGGATTTCGGGGGGCTCCAGCCCTCCATCACCCCCCCCCCCCCCTCCTCCCCTGGATTCATCACTGATTAGCCATCTCTATCGGTCGTGGCTAGTTTATTTATTTATTTACGTAAGTCCTTACACTTTATATGAGTAAGGACGGCTCGTGTAGAGTGCTCCAATATACGGGGACTCTCTTCAACTTGCATTACAAAGAACAAAACAACATAACCACATAACAACATAACAACATAACAACAATAGATATATACCGATAGAGGTGGCTCAGCGGTAAGACGCGAGACTCTAATTCGGGAGGTCGCCGGTTCGATTCCGGCCACCGGCAGTCCTGACTGAAGGTTTTTTCCGAGGTTTTCCTCAGTCGTAAAAGCGAATGCTGGGATCGAGTCATACTATCAGCCCTCGGACAATCCTTCCCAACTATCCAAACACCCTAATAACCTAGTTAGTCACCTGAAGAGGGGCACATCAGGTAAAGCTGGTGTGCACCCTAGAACGGGTATTCCTACAAAAATTATTATTAATAGATATATAATATGAGTAAGGACGGCTCGTATAGAGTGCCCCAATAGGCGGGGACTCTCTTCAACCGCAATACAGTACAGAGAACATAAAAACATAACAACAATAGATACATAATATAGAGCACTCAATGTAAATTTGACAAATAAGAGTGACTAGTTGTCAGTATGTATGCTAGTTGTCAGTATGTAGACTAGTTGTTAGTATGCAAATATCCCCGCCGCAGTGCGAACATGAACGATGACGGGGCCACGTCTCAGACGCAAGTCTGCGTCCCAGATGTAGACGGGTGTCTTCACAAATCACGGGGGTTGCCTTGCGTCACGTATCTAGTTACGAGCAAATGTGTCTTAATGAAAACATGGCCCCTTTTCCTTCGCGCGTGACCTTCGGGTCAAATAGTGGAACTACAGCATCGACATTCACGTGTCTCCCTAGAAGCCGCTCTGAACTAGAGCTGCAAGAGAAGAAAGTTACTCTTTGGACTTAGTAACTGTGTTACTAGAATCAGTGTCACTAGCATTGGGTTTGAATTTCGAACCCAATGTCACTAGCTGTGAGCGGCCGTTGTAGCACTTTGGCAACGGTTTGAGGTTTGTAACATTGTTTGTATATAGCTATTTTTATGCAGGAAATGAGAACTGCAGACGTACGCTTCAACTATTTGGCCGGTGCATTAAAATTATGTCCAGCTATTAATTTTAGGACTGTATCATTGCATTACGGATGCATTAGGGACACATTTTAGTAAAATGATCAATTTAGGGTTTTCAACCTACACATAACATGGCTATTTGAGAGGCATCTCTAGAGCTAATTATTCGAAGTAACGTGCAAATAGTATAGCTATCTTCATCACTAGTAGAAACGCCATATTTTAAACAAACAATATTGTATTCTATGCTTTAAAGAAACATTAAATGAACTAAGAAAAAATACAACCATCCGGGAAATTTTTAAAACGTGGGAACGTGCAGATCTATAATTTTAAGCGAATATTCGGTATACTCGGTATATATTCGGTATAAGAGAGCCAAGTTTTTAACATATTTAAGCTAAAATAACATTGAACACTGAAGACAAGAGTATATAGTTGCGTTGCGTTAAGTTATGTCTTTATGGATTATGCAATAGTGAAGTGACGCATGTGACAACTACCAACCTGGATCTAGTTGCAACTCGCTCTCGTGCCTCTAATGCAGAAATCCATCAGCGCATATGTTGGCTGGCGTTGTCAAGCCCCATTCCAAACACGACTAGTGCACTCATGCAGTGAACAAAACCACGCAGGTACCAGGACAATCTCACGGCAAATTTTGTTGAAATAGACCGCGTGGAGCGACCGTCTCTTCCGAGAATTTTACAGCTCACTCCCGCGAGCTTCAGCCATAAGTCCAAGTCCAGATATGACACCATCAATAATCAACAAGCAATGTACGGAGGGTTCACATTGTTGATAACGTCAAATCTAGACCTAGGAATGGACTAAGCAACGATAGACAGGCGTTCGAACGCATCCAAAAAGACGTTTATTACTTCTCACTGAATGCAAGAGAAATGGACAAAACGCGAATAGAAGAACCGTAAGCAGCGTTGTGAGATGTAGTGGATACGGTTGACGGGGACAGTTTAGACGCAGCACGGAAGCGGGGTCTAGTAAGGAAGTGAACGCTGTTGGAATCTAGGGGATAAGTTAGACGGGGACCTAGTTTAGACGCAGCACGGAAGCGGAGTCTAGTAAGGAAGTGAACGCTGTTTAAAACATGAGCGAGGAATCCTAAGATCGCAGTTATTTAAACACAACGGGCCATTAGGGGTGGATGACTAGGGTCTTCGTGATTGATGTCTGACAGGGTGCAGGCCAGACAGAAGAGTGGGGGGAGGGGGGGGTGTTGTCTTTAAATCTAGCGGAGGAGAGGAAGAACAATGCTGATGGCTGTGTGGCATGTGCATTCTTTGTTTTAGGGTGAGTGCGAGAAGAAAATGGAAAGATGCATTTTGAAAGTTGGGACAAAGAGGTTAAATCTTATGTGCTTTGTGCAGCGTGGTGTCTGTGGGTTGTTTGTCACCACTACGAAACACCCCAACCCTCGGGTTTACGCTTTTTTATTAATTATGTATTCTTTCGTCTGCTCTTAAGAGCCAGGGAGAGCTTTCTAGAAAAAGTTTACAAGGTGAACTATTATAATCTAGTATGTTCGTAACTAAGTAAGTTAGTAAGTGAGGTAGTTACTATCTAACTAAGCAAGTAAGTAAGTAAGTTAGTAAGTAAGTAAGTAAACAATTAAGTAAGTAAGTAAGTAAGTAAAGAAGTAAGTGAGCAAATTAAATTAGTAAGTAGTGATATGAACGACAAGGAGTGGTGTCATACCTTGTGTTTTCCCTGAGTGTCGATGTGAACTTCACGCGTTCTACCAACTAAGGGTGTGTTCCAACTTAATTTTTGCCTGCCAGCCACTAACCACTAACCACTAACCTGCTACACACTAAACGCTAACAGCTTTGGGCACGCCACCTAGTATGCTTATACAAACTTTATTGTTATCTATCATCTAATGTAAATAAATTCGATGATAATACTTCCACTCACTGGTTGGGTACTTTCTTAACCTTAAAGTATCAGCTGTGATGGCTGGTATCAACTATCTTGGTTAAGTGGGTTAGTCGGTGTCGTAGTGTACACTTTCGGCCACTACCCACTACCCACTAACCACTAGCCAAATAAATAGCATTGGTCGTCTGCTTGTGACGTCATTTCCTTTCGTTCGATTAGTAAAACTAAGCTTAGGGCCGGTATTTCAATGTCCAGTTAAAGTGTCAAGTAAATTTAACTGTCAGGTAAGCCCAGTTTGGTGTATTTGTATTGGCCGTTGTCATGGTGAAAACAATTTAACTGAAAAGTAGATTTTAACTGGACATTGAAATACCGGCCCTTAGTCCACTATACGTAAAACGTCAAGTTGGAACACACCCTATATCCATTATTATCAACGACTATAGAGAAGCATACTGGAGATTTAGCATCATATTAGTGAATCACATAATGTATAAATGTTCCCCACTGATACTCAGTTCTTGTAAATGACTGGGTAAACTAGACAATAAATACAACTTTTATTAATATATATGTTTAATAAATACAAAGCACTGATATACTTGCTTTGAAATTTCCATCTAAAACTTTTTGTTATGACTTTCCATCGCGTTTATTTAACTTCAATTCTAGTTCACGACATTAGTGATTGATTAAATAACGCGCGCTGTACAAATGCCGTGAAAAACACCAAGTAAGCACTTGAGAGTTTTCCTTTCTTCTTGATCTAAGTGCTGTTTAATCATCATCGTCGCTAAGTACGACACCATTAAAACATTTTGATTCCCAACACGAATCAAACAACACGTTTGTTTATCTCGAAACCACTTCTTTGATAATGGGAATGAATATTCATTTAAATGTTCTTTTCTCTCTCTCTCTTTTTCTCTGTGTCTGTTCTCTCTCTCTCTCTCTCTCTCTCTCTCTCTCTCTCTCTCTCTCTCTCTCTCTTTCTCTTTCATTATGAATTGGAATTTCAGTATTTGTATTAGGTAGTTTATGTTCCTACACTCATCCTTGTATTATTAGTATTATTGTATTGTATATTGTATATCAAAATGTATTACCAAATTGTATTATTTGTTATATGGTTGGATGGAAGATAAGGCCTTGCAGGCCTTAATCCCGCCTTCAATAAAGACCATTATCTATCCATCTATCTTTCTTTCTCTCTCTCTCTCTCTCTCTTCCCCTCTCTCTCTCTCTCTCTCTCTCTCTCTCTCTCTCTCTCTCTCTCTCTCTCTCTCTCTCTCTCTCTCTCTCTATTCTCTCTACTTCTTCACCTAGTTATCTCGCGTCAAACTTCCATTATCTTCATTCAAATCACTCTTTTAACACCAGATCAAGATCCGGCACTATACTAGCTTTTCCTATCCACAGAACTAATATTTTAGATAATTCCTTCATAATACATGCTATACGCACCTGGAATGCTCTACCTGCAGAGATAAGGGATGTTTATCATGACAATTTAGGGTTATTTCGATTAAAAACTCACAATCACTATTTTAATAAAAATTAACACTTATTTTAAATACCAATTATGGCAGAATGTACTCGTTGGTATAGTTGTAATGTGACCATGCTTCCCTTAATAATGTCAATGGAAAATAAATAGAGTGAATGGGATGGATGAATGAGACGTTGATTTTTGTTAGTGTATAAGTAGGTTGGATGTAAGAGAAGGCCCAACTGGCCTTAATCCCGCCTTCAATAAAGACCATCTATCTATCTATCTATCTATCTCTCTCTCTCTCTCTCTCTCTCTCTCTCTCTCTCTCTCTCTCTCTGTCGTCTCTTGAAAGTTATCACCGCTCGGATTAATCGAAGCGTGGGGTGTCAGTAATTATGACGGGAAGCCGCGGTCCGTCGACTTCTCAATCGTCCGCCAAATGGTCTTTAATCTCGGGCCACGGTCCATAACGCCGACTCTCCATCCATTCATTCATTCATTCATACAGTCGCGGGCGATTCAGTTCGGAACGTCTCAAGTTATTTGAGCAGTAAATTATGCGACGCGTCCTGTGGGGGCTGGGCTACTCATCGCCGTTGATTTATATCCACCCCCCCCCCCCCCCTCAACCCCCGCCCCCGCTGCCTCGAGTCACGCCAATCGCAGTCACGCCAACTGCTCGGAGACACTGCTCTCAGTTGAGTGCAAGTACATAGGATTGGTACACATCCGGGTGTGAGCTGTCCTAACCTATCTAATAAAGGCTGGAATTCATAGTCGGCCCCTACACCTAGGGGCGCCCGTTGTTACCAAGGTAACAGTTTCATACATGTTAATTTCCATTATAGAAAACAAATCCATAGCAACAATGGGTGCCCCTAGGTGTAGGGGTGGACATGGATTCCAACCTTATAGATACGTCTTTTAGCATTAGTTTTCTCTATAAATTTACTAATTTTGGAGAACCTTTAAATATGATCACTCATAAGGCATAACTAAGATTCCTCTTATCTCATCCACTTGTAAGCTGGATGTGTCTTCGCTAGAGAGCCAATGGCACAAGACTCAATTGAGGGGGTTGTGACATCACAGGCGGACAAACAATGTGTTGCTAGGCAACTCCATTGTTGTATCTTTCTTTCATTGGTGCACATCCAATGTCTGTCCGAAACAAAACACGGCAACATGTCTATTTTTTGGAATTGAGTCTTGTGCTATTAAATTCAAGTTCCGATAGTTAAATTGACGAACATACCTTTAGTATTTGAGCCACGCACCACTAGCTAGTTCAAGTAAAGTATGTTTCTCTAAAATGTGCATTCAATCCTTGTGGATTCAATCAATATTATAGCTGTATGAACTTCGACTGTACCCTGCAGGACTTCCGAATTCCGTCGATTAAAATGCCTTAAATTCTTGTAAAAGTAAGCCAAAATAAGTCATTACCAGAGAATTTAATGTTTATTCTTATAAACGTTTTTCTTTTTCAATAAATAATTCCATATTTCAAATAATTACCTTATTCGACTTTTGTTATATATTGTTGCAACACACTTATTTTTGGAATGGAGAAATGATGTTAAGAAAAAGCATTTCATTCTATAGGGGAGGAAATATTTTGCTTTCTTCATTTTTTTACAGTTTTAACCCATTTAAAACAATTTCACCCGACAGAATAAAGAGGTTTGGCAGGGTCGGTCGAAATACAGCTAATATGACCATTGAGTTTATTAGTGTAGGGTAGAGTCCCAGCGGCCATTGGCGACTGTCCACTCGTAAATCGCCCGTGTACGCTAGTAGTACAGGAGGGAGCCGCTAGATGCCGCCACACGTACCCACCGATTAGACCGCGCTGATGTGGTGGCATCTAGCGGCTCACGCCAGTAATACTAGCGTACACGGGCGATTTACGAGTAGACAGTCGCCAATGACCGCTGGGACTCTACCCTACAATAATAACCTCAATGATATGACTGCGAGGTCAGTGCCGTGACGTCAGAGTTCTTTGAGAGGCGCCGCGACGCATAGATGTTGCCAGACGCCTGGCGCGCTCTTCCGGTCAGTCACACCCCTCCCCTCCCCCCCTCCCGAGGCATTACTCTCTGTCACCCCACGCACGTCAGGGAGACACCGAGTGGGAGGGGGGAGGGGTTAGACTCACGGAGAAACAGTTTCACCGTTGAAATCATATTATTGCCGCGATAAGGGTGGGTTTATGTAACTAAGGTAGTCGGTAGTCGGCAAGTCTATTCAGTATGAGCAAGAGTGTTTACTGGTGTTTACGTGCAACCCGAAGAGATTCTTACGAACAATGGGAAACGGGAAACTCTAACCTAAAAATGTCAACAATAAACACGCGTCTCACATGAAAACAGTTAAGATTGGTTATGTCTTCTCCCGAATTGTGATTGTCTAGAATATTTACAGAGTCATGTAATGACGTGATATTGACTATCTCTTGCCGACTTCAGGTAACAGCCTACCGACGCTTACATCACTACATAAACGATGGATACAGAACTCTAATGATTATCACTTACCGACTACCGAAACCGAAGTACGTAAACCCACATTTAGTCGGGTTCATTCAGTCATTCTTATCACACAGTCGCTGTTTATTCAGTTTACATCACGTTTCGTGTGCACAAAAGTATTGCATCGAAAAGCATTTAATAATTAAAACAACTTTTATGAAATATCGAGGACAAATATAAGAAGACTAGGGCCCGAATGCATAGTTCACACTCAAGCCCTCCTCAACTCAGCCTCTCCTCAGCCTCACCTAGCCACCAATCACAGAGCCGTCCGCATGGCAATGCTATTCTGTGATTGGTGGTTGGGTGAGGCTGAGGAGAGGCTGAGTTGAGAAGGGCTTGAGTGTGAACTATGCATTCGGGTCTTGGTCACTTACGATTACTTTGTTCATAGTGAGATGAGTTATTTTTAAATTTTTATCTTCTCAAAGTGAAAGTTTTAGTCTCTATTCGGCAAATGTGTCTTTAAAATAGAAATCAATTTATTACTATTCATATGTTGAGTATAGTTTGAGTATTGCTAGATTTGATTTTGACACTTCCGGAATTAAAGCGCCTTAATGATGAAGAAATTAATGTGAAGAAGGATCAGCATTGATAAACATTCTTACGTTAAAAATTAATATTTTCGACCCTCGCTATTCGATTTTGATTTCGACCGTTCAAGCTAAGTACATACATTTCAATTCTAGTCATTCTCATTATTCTGGCCCCAAACCTTACATACTGATTTCCGTATTTTGAAACTAAGGTCCAATTTGATACTCTCTACTAATATCCACACAGACTACCCTACATTAACAATTCCGGGCAATGCACTATTGCTTGTCAAGATTAAACAAGGACTAGGAAAAGTGAATTGTCCAACTAGTTGTTTTCATTAACATTTTAGCTGTTCTACTGTTTCTTTTTAAAACAATACCGTTGTATATATTTTCTGTTTCCATTACATGTATTACTCACTGGTGAGTGTCTAGTTCCTCTTTATTCCGCTAGACTAGAGCGACAGACGCATTTTGGGGGTGTTCGCCCCTGCTGTGGTCTACACACTCATCTAAAAGGTGGAAGAATGAAAAGAGGGAGATTATTATTCTGATATTTTCAAGAGTCCTTGAGCCAAGTTTTCAATGAAAGCGTGAATATCGGGGAGATTTCCCAACCCCAGTTTGCCGACGTGCTAAAATGAAGGGTTCTTTCTCAAACAGACTGGCTTTCACACTGCAAGAAACAGACGCCATTGTTCTAGGCCGGAGAGAGAGAGAGAGAGAGAGAGAGAGAGAGAGAGAGAGAGAGAGAGAGAGAGAGAGAGAGGAGAGAGAGAGAGAGAGAGAGAGAGAGAGAGAGAGAGAGAGAGAGAGAGAGAGAGAGAGAGAGAGAGAGAGAGAGAACGAGGCGTCTACAGTTATACAACGAGAGTCTCGAAATGAATGGGAAATTAGAAAACATGAAAGTCCTATATTGCTATTTGAAACATGATAGGTGCGCTAAATGTTAAAAGATATTAAAGTTTATGAAAGCTAATTGTGAATGTGCTGTGATTCGTATTAGAGGATTTGATGTTGAAGTAATAAGGATATCTCGCATATATACATATATACAGCTATTCTCAATGTGTTAATTAATGGAAGTACTGGGAAGGAAGAGTCTCCATATATTGCACTATAAATGAAATGCGGTTGGATTTTCACTCAGGTGATGCTGTTTGAACCGTCTACCTTCGAAATCATTATGTTGCCTTGGCTGCCTCTTTCACTGGAAGTAGGGCATGATGTTATTTTGTTTACATTCATTCTCTATACTGTAGTAGTAAGGTAATGGGGCAATAAAATTACCAGAAAAGAGCAAATTTGTTGGATATGAGCCAATCTAAACATAACAAAAACTTGGTTTAATAATAACATGTACAAATATGGCAATAATATAGTGAAAACAAAAATAATTACAAAATGGCCAATGGATGCCTGAGGTTCATTAGGATACATACTTATGTTTTTTAATGTCTCAAAATGTAGAATAAATTAACATCTACAGTTTAAAGTGCTAAAAGTACTCAATTTATTAGATGATAATCTTTCAATCTCACTATATCAGGCCTTGAACGAATGAAGTGTTGAAATCCAATTTTAATTAAAAATATCGAATATATTAGTTTTACAATTTTTGACACAAAATGACACAAAATGCTGAAATGACGCAAAAATGTAAGGCGTAGCTAGCACAACATTCATTGTGCACATTTGTGTCAGAAGAACCATCTTTATCACAATCTCGAGCACTCTACATATACGTGCAATGCGCGAGTACACTTAATTGTTTATTTTCCGTAAATTTGATTTATTTTACGAGTGTCAGCCATTTTTAATGTAGTTTCATGTGTCCCCGGTGGCCTAGAGGTCACACTAACTTCTCGACGTGAGGAATGGTGAATGGGGTCTCATTTGTGGCCTAGAACCACACTAAACCACAACCACTGCGCAAGTGCGCTATATACACAGGATTTATGTGCATGGCCAAGTAGGGACTTCTGAGTATTTCATAACAGAATGTGAGAAAAATGTCGGAAATAAAAATAACACCACGGGCGTCGAATCTAAAAATAAACGTCGACGAATGCGAAGCCTAAAGATGACGCTGAGTGCTTCGTATAGGTTGAAGGTGTCGTTTTGTGTTGGTCAGTCTGCTCTTGAACTGACCTAGGTCACGCTAGCGCCAGACCTCGACCACTTTTGTGCAGTGATACGCCAACCACTACAAAAACAAATTGCGGTAGGCATTTGTTCGCACTGTCCAATCCCTGATTCATATGTTCCATATTTAACATATCGATCTTTGATTGGTTATCGCTCACTCGTCGATGGTGTTTGGAGCCTACAGGGTTGGTTTAGTCGCTTTAAATTAATGTCCCCCACTGAAAATCAGTCATTACTGAGTGGGTAGACTTTAAATGTGAATTTATTTATTTATTTTATTTATTTACTAATACAGGTCAGTATTTTTAAAGCATGATTAAAGTATATGTACATTCACCGACATAGGTCAATTTACATCACTGATACTAAGAAATTGAGAACTATTTTATCACGCGCTAGTTCGTGAATTCTTGCTTGATTTTCACAACCTGTCTTGCGTATTTAAAACTATCAAGAACATGTTATTTGTAAGTCCTAGACTTTAAATTAACCTGCACTTCATTTCAAGTAATATAGTCGATCGATACACCTAGGAGCAAGTGTTTAAAAGTTTCTATGGAAAAATGATACCAAAACTATCAGACATCTAGAAACTCATGAATTAAACCAAAGAAGTGTCAATAAAGATAACTACTCTCGATCTATATATAGGCGAGGGTACTACCTACGCGTAGAACAAGTAAGAACAATCAATACTCACCATTCGGACTATCGACCTCTAGATTGAGTGCGGACGTAACTTGCAGTAACTTACACAAAAAGTCTCGTGAAAGACAGATATCAGATTTAGAATTTGTAAAACTTTAATAAGCATTGCAGTCATTTTAAATGAAACCAATAAAACTCTATTTTTATGGTACTGAAATCATCACACGCTTATCAACACTGGACTAAATCCTAGATGATCACTCGACCAAACCCCGCCTTGTCGAGTTGTGCACCAGCTTCTTTCACTGGCGCGAGTCTAGTTACGACTACCACCTCATAAAAGTGTGCTCTAGTATGGAAACCTAGTTACTCGACAGCAGAATATTATTTTTATAACTAAGTTACACATTATTCCAAAACTCAAATATGCTAATTTGTAATTTAACGGGCCCACGTAATTTGATATTCGGTTTACGCTTGGGGTTGAGTTTTCTTGTTTGAAATAACCCTCGCAGGTTGGCAACAGTTGTTGGTATGAAGAATTTACATCGCACCTCATTATCGGTACCGAGTTCGTCGTTCGGGAGTGGAGAGACTGTGAGTTTCACAACGTGTAGGTATATTATTAAAGAGTTTAAACGGCTACGTTATGAGTTATGTCAGTGGTGAATATCGAGGTCTAGGAGATGGAACGCGAGTGTACCTCATCACAATGTAAACCAACTTAGCACTTGTTATAGGGAAATAGGGCGCCGCTGGGGTTTAAACAGGGTTTTTCGCATTAAAAATCCAACACACTAACAAACAAATAATAAAGTTTAATAGTATTTTCTTTTAGAATCTAAAAAGCGCTTTTGTGAGGCCATTTGCCGAAACCAATTCCCTGGCAAGTTGAAAAAGCTATTCTCGCGACCCGAACTAAAAGGTTGTATATTTCAAATTTGTTATCGTTACTGTGTATGCTTGAGTTTTCGCGTCGTTGTTTCGTATCGCGAAACGAACGAAGGACTGGATTTAATTTTGTCCCGGCGCTCTGAGAGTCAAAGCGACGGTTATGCGACGTTTCACGGGCGTCAGATGAATCCTGGGGTTGCAGTTAAAATCACGTGATCATCCGGTGATGATCACGTGGGTAGCTAGAATTCTGAGATCAATAGCGCCTCAATACAATACAATACAATACAATAAAATACAATACAATACAATATATCTTTAGGTTTTTGTAAATTTCAACATACAAAGATCGAAACGAAAAATGGCGAGGTCCAATTACAAAACACAAGGAACAGTCTTCTGTTAAAAATGTAAGAATGTATTATTATTTTGTAATTAATATTGATCACATTAGAAGAATCTTTTGAAATAAGTTGAACTTTGCACTCACTATTTTTGAAGACAATTATTTAAACAAAAGTCAAGAGTTTAATCAAACTGTGACAAAGTATGGGTTTATCACACCAGGGTCCCTATCTTTAAACGTTAAGTCCCAACATTGGCCGTTAATCGTAATTTTTCTCTGATCAACATGGCGTCTGCTAAAAGACACCACGCAATTTGAATATAATGTGTGTTGAAACCATGGTAACCAATCCAAAATTATGAAATCTTTGATTTCACATCTCAAGTGACAGTAAACAAAATGATATTGTATAATACGTAGCATCTGAACAACTCTACACAACAGTGAAAACATATATATAGATAAACAAGGTTTCATAAGAAGTAAGGACTATGAAGATTGACAGATTGATTGATTATGGTATTTATTATTGGCGGGATTAAGGCCAGTGTGGCCTTTTTTTATCATCCAACCGTTTAGTAAAACTTTTTAATAATGTACATAATAAATAATACGTGGATTCATTTAGGGACATCACAAAACACAAAATACAAATTCTAAATTCATAGCGGGAAAAATTAATTAGCCATTCATGCATAAATTTCATTAATTTTGTTTATACAGTTTATAATTTAAAGTAAGTGTCAACATTGGACATAAATTGGCAAGCCAAAAGTTTTCTAAAACGTACGTAGCGTTTTTCTCAGTTGTTTTAAATTTCGCTACAAATTTAGTAATTTATACCCCTAAAACAATTCTAGTAACTATATTAGATAATATTATAGAAGTGTTCTTGATATCGTAAATTAATTCCAACGGTATTGCAAACTCTAAAGCGTACATGTAGCGTTTTCTTAGTAGAACATTTATTTTTGCTACAATCTACGTAATTTATACTCCTAAAAACAATTCTAGTAACTATAAGTTGCCGCGCCATATTTTATAGTCGCTCGTTTATTTCCGGTGGTTTGACTAGGGTAGTCCATCACGTCATTTCTCTAGCTTATCGTTGTAAATATCGTCAGTCTTTCGCCAGTCTATCTCTGTCGTGTCGTACCTCGGTTGCACTCTGGACGTACTGTCGTTCGTGCGTGTCGTGTTTTTCGTTGACTTTATGTCATACTCTCATTTCTCGGCTTCGTGACTACCCTGTTATTATTCCTATCTCTACCTCCTTCATCTCTCTATGCTATTATACTTCTAACTATACTCTCCCCAGCGCCGGTCATAATTACAGCAAGTGTCAAGTCACCTGCGTCACCTGTTCACCACGTCATCCACCGAAGCTTCTCGCCGCAATGTAAGTTCAATTTCTCTCCTTTCTCATGTATCTCTCCATAACAAAAAGCCACAGTCCACTATTGCTATCTCCAGGGTACCCGCCCCTACAATTAGATAATATTAAAGCAGTTCTTGATATCATAAATTAATTCCATCGATATTCATATTGGCTACGACTACAAGCGGGGTCAGTAGATTACATAACGCATGACTGGCGAGCGATATATATATATACCAGGGTTATGCTAATACTGCACCGCATTGTCCGACCGCACGTAGTACACCTCACTGAGTAATACTCCGTAATTTCATTAGCCGTGCAGTGGAATGCACAGGGGGGTCGTGTACTGGATTATGATACTATGACTCCTGCACATGCGCGGACCGTGTAATGGACGGCACTAGTTGGATGCACTTGTTGTGTGTGTACAAGTATAGAGCATTGCCACGTGGTTGACACCCTAACACAGGTAACTACGTAATCTATTGAGTCGGGTATTGAACGAATTTAAAAAAAAATATTTCCAATAAGAAATACATGCACCACTTTTTGCCTTCCGATAATATGGCGACATTTGTTTTTAAATATCGTAGAATATATGCATAGCCGAGTAAGTCAGTATAGTTAAGTTTATGGTCGCTATGGAGTTTGTTTTTCTTATGGAAAATAGCATGTAATAAAACAATTCCATACAGCAACAATCTTGTACTTGACTTGACACTGTTGACTGTGTATATATTGCCCGTTGAAAACATTTCTTAGCGACATCTGTCTTTATTGTTAATTAAACTGTTCATTTAAAGTACTTTAACTACATATCACGCACTAGATTTTAGTACAGAAGTTTGATTGATCTAGAATTTTTTTATTTGATTTATATTTATATTTATTAATAGTAGATGTATGTATGTGTTGTAAGTTATATAAACATTTTAATACCGAACATGCCTAAACATTGAATACTGACAATAAAACACTTATCTCTGACTTACTTATTTCAGCTAGAGAATCAGTGTATCGGTTTAAGAATTTTGAGTACCTTTTTATTTTATTGATAATAATTTTATTAATTTTAATTTTGTAAGTTAGGCCTACATTTATTTATTGGTATATATTATGTATATTATTATTTTATTTATTCTTTGAGAGAAGTTTAATTCCTACACTATTTTTAAATTAAGGGTTTAGGTATCAATCTGATCGTTTACAGGCCAATACGGGGGGGGGGGGAGATTTATGTTGTGCTATCACTAAATGGGGCGGGTTGTAGCAGTACGGGACCAAGTAGTATAGTATACTTGGACCAAGATTACCTTACATATGCTTTCGTCACAGGCGAGGCACTCATAGCCAACCAGAGAACCGCCCGAGACAAGCGCGCGCAAATACCGATCGCTGATTGGTTACGAACCTGTCGCCTGGGACGAAAGCATGTGTAAGGGACAACTATACAACTATATATGAAGCGTTAGCACCGAATAGACAAAACAAGAAGAGTTAAGATTCCAAAAAACTCAAAACATATCTGTGTAACTTTCAAGTAGTGAATTATGTCTAACTATTAAAAAAATAAAAATTCCACATTTTCGCAACCTTCATAGAGCTGGCTCAGCGGTAAGACGCGGGACTCTAATTCGGGAGGTCGCCGGTTCGATTCCGGCCACCGGCAGTCCTGACTGAAGGTTTTTTCGAAATTTTCCTGACAGAATGCTGGGACTGAGTCATACTATCAGCCCTCGGACATTCCCTACCAGCTATCCAAACACCCTAATATACCAAGTTAGTCACCTGAAGAGGGGCACATCAGGTAAAGCTGGTATACACCCTACAAAAGTTATTCCAACGAAAAATTATTATTATTATCTATCAATCATTGTCGACTCTGCAAAATTTGAGACACTTGTGACAACCGAACACGCTAGGGCGGTCGTCTCGATGACCGTCGTTGCCAACGTGACAAACTTGGAGGACAAACACAGCGCGGAGGGTTGGTACCGCGACGTGGGGGTATATTCTGTTGTCGAGTCATAATGCCGCGTAATATACGGCTGGTCGCTGTGACAGAACAGAACATAAATCTGTGACGTACAATCTGAGATTGGTAAATTATACCCTTCTGTGTGTAGCTGGGGCGGAAATGTTGTAGTTCGGTCGTGGAGTTATCGCGTGGATGTTTGGCTATGTCACCATATTGCGGACAACTTCACTAACTAGTTACTTACACTCAGCACACTCCTACGATAATGATCCATCTACAAAGTACGGAGCCTTCATTAAAACTTCAGAAATGAAAATTATTTTCTTACAGTGAGGGTTATTAAATGGTTGAGATGGATGCAGTTTGAGACCAACCCCATTATGAAGGGAAACACATATAGTTTATGTATTTCATTCCCTTGTATTGCGTTTTAAAGTAATGTAAAACTCAACAAACATATATCATAGACTTATTTTATTCAATGTGTTCTTGTAGAATTTTACCAACTGTGTTTGTAATCACGATTGCAGTCTTAATTCAACTGTTATAGTTCTGATAATGTTGGAGTGGTTCCACTTTTCTGTAAATAAACTCAACAAATAGGCTGCTAAATTTGAAATAAACTTCAACATAAACAAAACTGTACACAAAAACATCTTAATACAAGAGAAGGTGAATAGATAGTATATGTAGTAAGTAACAGTGAGATGATGTTATTGGTTCAGGTAGTATTCAACCCATATTGAAAATGTTGAAGAGACTCTTGAAATCAGGTTAAACCGACCTCCTGGCCTGAAGTGATATTCTTCAATTTCACGTTGCATATAAATTGGCCTTTTGAACTTTTTAAACTGGTCTGTATCAGGATGCAATATCCAACATATCCATCTATACAAACACACTCTAGTCAATTGATTGCGCTTCCATTCCGTTTAAATGAACTTACAAACCTGAACCATGATTTATGCTTTACTCAACTGAACGGTAGACAAATGCTTCAATTAAATGTAGTGAATTGCATCAATTAAAACACAACAGCTGATATTTTCAGAGCTGTGTTTTCAACCGTTAGCGATTACTTCAGTCATGTTTTTTGGAGTGTAAAGAGTGCATCGCAAAAAGTGCATTCCCATTGAAGTGAGATGCAGCCTGAACAGAGCGTACATCGTTACGAGGGCTGTGTGTAGATGCACCGCCTTGTGAAGGGCTCTTGACTGACGTTGCAAGGCGGTGTGCTCACATGATGTCATAACAAGCACAAACGTGCATAGCTTTCGTTTCAGAGAAAATAATGTAGAGACCATTCTTTGAACAATCAGACTTTCGTCTCACTAGACTCAATTGAGGGGGTTGTGACATCACAGGCAGACAAATAATGTTTTGCTAGGCAACTCCATTGTTGTATCTTTCTTTTTTTGGTGCATACTGAATGTTTGTCCGAAATAATACACGGTAACACGACTATTTTTTGGAATTGAGTCAGTCCTGTCTTACAATATCCCAATAACAATAGCTTGTTTTCTCCATGGAAAACAACCAATCAAAACTCTTAAATTTCTCCAAATAGCTTAATTGTTACAAAATCCTTTTCTGTAAGGATATTGTAAGACCGGCTCTTGAACTTTGTCCGAGGCAAAGCTGAGAACGCCGCAGGGCATTTTTTTCACTGCATTTAAAATAAATTGTGTGTACAGCCCGAGTGCGACCCCAGTTTCCTTGAAATTGTTTGGACAGTTCAGTTAAGTGCAGAGTATATTTCTCAAGTAATCCTGTTTGTCTTCTGTTAACGTTAACAACATAAATGTTTGTGTGATAGAATCATCTATTGGTTGTCTAGAGTCATGCCAGTGTGCCCGGACATGACTCCAGCTTGATAGTTAATTCTTTAAGTGTATTTCATATTATGCATCAACTTGATCAACAGTATTCTACTAAAATGAGTTATAAAATCATTTTGAAAATAGTATAGTGACTTCATGGACATTGTTGGCAGCCATCATCCCGCAAAAAAATTGTATTTATACTCTAACCACTCAGTTACAAGAACTAATTTTCAGTGGCAGACATTTATACCATATGTGCTTCATTGCAATGACGGATCTTAAGTCACCGTTTACTTTCATACACCAGTATCATAGTAGTAAGTCCGTCCATGATCATATTGATTCATTAAAGTAAATTCTCAAAGTTAAAAAACCCATGGCCGAACTGGGATTTGAGCTCTGTACCTTCGGCATTGGAAGTATGAATAAACCCACTAGACCAACGGACACTCAGTCATTGTACGTTGACATACACATTAGCATATTGCATGTTGTATACCAAGAATACAAAAACAAACATGGAACATGTTTTGGTGGAGGTGCCGGGTTAATGAGATTTATTGTGTTTGTGTTTGTTTATTCCAAACGATCTGTAGGTCACAGGGGTTGATCGATAAAAAATATGTCTTCTACATAGGCCTAGTATGTTATGTGAAATTTATTGTTTGAAGTCAGTATCGCGCCAATATTTTTATCGTTTGTGAAATATTACTTCCGTGAGAATGTTTTTTATTTTTTAAATTTATTTTCTAATTATTTCCTTTTATTCACGAAACAAGTATAAATTCTTTTTCTTGTGAATATCGCAGCTCCAATCACCAACAGTGACTGCCAAATGATTAAAAATAACAAGCTTGCATGCATATCTTTTATTGGTTATCGCTCACTCGTCGATGGTGTTCGGGGACTACAGGGTTGGTTTTCGTCGCTTTAAATTAAAGTCCCCCCTGAAAATCAGTCTTGTTACTGAGTGGGTAGATTTAAAATATGGATTTATTTATTTATTTTATTTATACACACACAAAAATATAAATGTAATCACAAAGTACAAGAAAAATGCATTATGAAAAAAAACATAAATAAATACAAAATATACTAAAACAACAGTAAATCTAGTAATACTAAAATAATTTCAAAAAAAGAACGAGTGAGACATATTACAATAAATAATTAACTGTAACAGGGAAAACAAAACGAAAAGTAAAGCGAAGGTTGTAGAAAGTTAATGATTCCAACACTAAACTCCGCGCAACAAATCAAATCCAGCCAGCAACACCCCAATAGGTCCCTCAACGTCGGTAACATGCAACGGTAGTATATACTGTAGTATAGTATTGAGGTAACCAAACATGTACGAGAATGATCCCTTCATAAAGTACCCGGGCGACATCAATAGGTTCTATGAACTATATTAACAACTTCAACATACTGCGGTCCGCACACGGACGTGCGTAAAACACCCTTCATCCAGTATTTAAGGGAACGTTTTAGAGAAAAACACACGCACACATTTCTAGGTAGGTCTAATTACTTTTGAACACAAATCTCATTTAGAGGTAACCTCAAGTCCTGTCAATGGCAGAACTGCCGTCTTTAGTGGTCGGGCTTGCGTGGGTGGATAGGCTTATGCAAACCCACGTTGTTTTCAACTGGGCCGTTCTCAGAATTTCAATTTATTAAAAGTTGACTGGACGTCACGAGAGAAATGTTATATATCAGAAACAAGAACATGGTTTGCTTAACTTTTCTGACCGAGCCAGTTGGCAGGAAATGTAATATATTGCGCTTCAAAGTGGAAGTAAATTTGAGGTGAAATAACAGAAATTCCAAATCAGACGGATGCCTCGCCATTATATTGTTCCCTCAAGAGTTCTATTCTTTACTCGCATTTATGTGCAAGGTTAACATGAATGGCCACGATATCTTGAAATTTACTATAGGTAACTCAAAATAGACTAGATGCAATTTGGTGGCAAGCAGATAAACTTCTATGAGTAGATTATTACTCAGCGTTGATTTGTTGAAACCATCAATGGCGCAGATAAGGGGGTAACTTAGCAGCGCTTTCTATTATTAGTTTTAAGTCTCCTATTTATCATTTGTTAACAGTGAGATAACATATGTTGAGCACTGTAATTGACTCAATTAATATAGAAATATTCCTTCAAATATATACAAATATTATCATCTCCCAAGTTCATATTAGTATACAAAATAAACAGATTCAAAGTATCATTTACGTCGATTGAAGAATGTTTCTTGAATTCATAGCGACACTTTAAAGAGTTTCTGTGATAGAAAATAACGAACAAGCAGGGATCGTTAGAAAGAAATATTTATAGAAAGGAAGCTACACAAATATGGATCTTTAATGGAGGCAAGGGAGTGTGTGATACTGGTTGTAAATAATAGGTCGATATGATAATCCAGGATAAGGGTTCTAACAAGTATCAACAAATGAAAAACTTTTCAGAAAATCCAACGTTGAAAATATGTTTTAAACGAATCCACATGCAGCAAATATGATTACAATTACCACATAGCAAGTATAGAAAATGCCATAATAATTGCCAATATACTACATACATAGTATCTTAATGTTAGTGGTATAATACTCATGTTATATTGTTCATGGCAAATGTATGATTGTAAATAGCAATACTGCTAAATAAAACCAATGTATACTACTATACTACTTCTACTATGACGGTGGATTCGAGCCACTTTCCGTACCACTTTTAACATGAAACGAGAAAATTACTGCTTTAGTATAAAACCACACAACACACAGTAAGGTCGTGAAATGACTTTGAAGTAGCAAAATTATTGCACATTCGTTCCCTATTGAAACCGATAGAGGTGGCTCAGCGGTAATACGCGAGAGTCTAATTCGGGAGGTCGCCGGTTCGATATCGGCTACCAGCACTGACTGAAAGTATTTACTCAGTCACAAGACAAATGATGGGGTGATTCATATTACCATCCCTAAGACATTCCTTACAACTATTCCAAACACCACAATACTTATTTAGTCATCGGAAAAAATACATGGATTGTCCCTGATGAGGTTTCCTACGAAAAATTACTATTATTCTTTCCTATTTTAAATGCCCACTACATGGATGCACACTACTACCTAGCATGGTAATAATGAGCTTGAGCGAAACACAAGCGCACTAGTTGCAACGCAAACCATTTCAATTATTTGTCCCAACATCAGGTAAATACTCCTCGAGATTTGTTCAAAGTGGAGAGATATCTGTGCTCGTTATATTCACGCGGGTAGTCGTTATATTTACGCGGGTAGTCGTTATATTCACGCGGGTAGTCGTTATATTCACGCAAGTACTCGTTATATTCACGCGGGTAGTCGTTATATTCACACGGGTAGTCGTTATATTCACACGGGTAGTCGTTATATTCAAGCAAATACTCGTTATATTCACGCGGGTAGTCGTTATATTCACGCTGGTGGTCGTTATATTCACGCGGGTAGTCGTTATATTCACGCGGGTAGTCGTTATATTCACACCGCTAGTAGTTATATTCACGCGGGTAGTAGTTTTATTCACGCGGGTAGTAGTTTTATTCACTCAAGTAGTCGTTATATTCACGCAAGTAGTCGTTATATTCACGCAAGTAGTCGTTATATTCACGCAAGTAGTCGTTATATTCACGCAAGTAGTCGTTATATTCACGCAAGAAGTCATTATATTCACACCGCTAGTAGTTATATTCACGCGGGTAGTCGTTGTATTCACGCAGGTCGCTGCTCCTGTTTAAAACACGTTATCACGGTTGTCTAAACTTTCACAGCGCGTTAAGAGTGAGGTCTCCTTTAAGCTTTGAAGCTTTTTACTACTATTTATGTATAAAATTAATTATTGAACGTTTTTCAACTCCAACATACGCCTTCAAATGAGATAATGAATTAAACATCTTAAATTAAAAATCTTCAGCGTACTGAAAACTAACGTCATGCCGTGTTTTTCCTGCCGTATTGAAGTGCAAATTTATCAAGTGGATTTTATAAATTAAAATATGCTCTTAGACATAAAAAACATTTTTAAACTTAGAAAATGTACGAATAAAATGATAGACAAAATTCACGAGACTTTGTATTATTCCCCCAGTCCCCCCCCCCCCCCCACGTCCCCCAATTCTCCCAATTTTGTATTTTTTCTTCATGTAGTTCCCAATTCATAACATATATTCCAATATTAGTCTATAGCCATTAACAATATTTTGAAGACGGGAGTTAAGTTTAGTATAGTATAGTAGCAGTAGTATAATTTATAGTATAATATATAATGTAATGAAGTATATAATGTAATGTAGTATATAATGTATTGTAGTATAATGTATATTACTAAGTAGTATTATAGTAGTAGCAGTAATGTATGACCACTCGACACTTTCGTATCGTCGTTGCTGTTGTTGTTTTTGTTTTTGGTTGGGTTTGTAGCCCATCTGTTTTGAGTTGTAAATGTAAATACCTGTAATGTGTAATTTGTTTTTAATAAACCCAACATAAATATTTCAATTCCAAGATGAATAGCAAAGCCATATTTTCTTGATGAAAAACACCGATATGATTGAAAAAAAAAAGAAATTGAAAATTATTCCTCACTAGAATCAAAACAAAGTCAACTATGTTAGCCTCACAGATATTGTTCCTGACTTCGTGTAAGAACAGACAAAGTTTTCGTTTTATACGTTTCTGGCTTAGCACTTAACAATTTAAATTCCGTTAAAAGATCGTGAGGATTACAAGTTTTTAGGTAAATCTCCTCCAAATCTCTTCCCAAGTATAATGAGCTAAAGCGATGCTCGTACAAAAGAGAGCAACAATATGGAAGTCTAGAGAAACAGATGATCGCGCTGATCGCTCTGTTGGGGTCGCTGCAGTGACTGATCGCTGCCTCGGTGTATTCGGACCTCGTGAGCAACATAGGTCTTTCACGTTGTTGTGGTCGCTGCAATGACTGGTCGCTGCCACACAATACAGAACATATTTCTAGTATATTAATCTATTATTCCACAAATATAATAATAATTTTTGTAGGAATACCCGTTATAGGGTGCACACCAGATTTACCTGATGTGACCCTCTTCAGGTGACTAACTAGGTATATAAGGGTGTTTGGATAGTTGGAAAAGAATTTCCGAGGGCTGATAGTATGACTCAGTCCCATGCATTCACCTTTACGACTGAGGTGAAACCTTAGAAAAAAACCTTCAATCAGAACTGCCGGTGGCTGGAATCGAACCGGCAACCTCCCGAATTAGAGTCTCGCGTCTTACCGCTGAGCCACCTCTATCGGTCTACAAATATGTTTTATTTATAGTTGGAATGTGCTTTCGAACATGGCGCAACGTTGCTTCAACAGTTTAGAATCAACGAACGCACGAACGGTGAGTAAATTGAACTGGAATCAACTTCCGCTCAGGGCATCTTTTTCACTGTATATTCGGCGTCACTTTGACCAGTGGCGTATTGTGATTGTGAGCTGTACGCTGTGCTCTGCCAGTAGCCAGAAGTCACCATTAATAAACCTTAAGTGGTCTAGAACAGTTTTAGGCGGTTTGAGCCGGTTGTAAGGTACTAACGAACTGACGATGGCATCGTGGAGGTCATAAGTGTCAATCAAGCCCATTATTCAGCAAAATAAATAAATAAATTCACATTTAGAGTCTACCCACTCAGAAACAAGACTGATTTTTAGTGGGGGACTTTAATTTAAAGCGACTAAACCAACCCTGTAGGCTCCAAACACCATCGACGAGTGAGCGATAACCAACCAAAGATCGATATTTCAAATATGAAACATGAATCAGTGATTGGAAAGTTCGAACACCTTCTCAGCCGGTACCGACAGCTCTGTCTGAAAATTTTCGCCTCTACTGTTTACTACGGACGAGTATTGCTCCCGTATATAGAGGAAGGTCCCCTTTTTTGTAACTGTGTGTCCAGTGTCCACCCCGTTGACTGCCGCTTGAGATTTTAGACAAGATTGATATTTACAACTGTCAACAAAGGAGGCGCTGGCTAAGGCGTCCTTTGTGTGTAGTGATTGGCAGGATGCTTCTTAGGTTGGCACGCAGAGTAGTTAGGTTGGCGCTTTACTATAACCGTTGAGTGAGTAATAAAGGGTAGAGGCTCCACTCCATCGCCAGTTTGTCTACTGCCTTTTACTGTCCAAAATACTTTTGTCGGGTAGTAGAAGTTCGCCAAGCGACACGATGACGAAGCCTGATTGGTCGGCTACTTCTCCTAAGGTATACGAAGGCAGCCGAAAACTCCGTCATCGCGTCGCTTGGCGAACTTCTACTACCCGACTAAAGTGCGTTGGGCAGCATAAGGCGGTAGAAAAACTGCCGATTGCGTTGCAACTCTGCCCTAGAGGTCTGCACGGGTACGGGCCCGGCCCGCGGGCCCGGGTACGGGCCTTGATATGTCTATTAAGACGGGTCTGGGCCTACATATCACTGAACGAGGAGAAATTTTTCGTTTTTTTTTTAATTGCTAATTGCAATGAAAGAAAACTAATGTCCTTTTATCAAAATTCCCGAAACTTAAAGCAAACCATTAATTTCCCGAAATAGTTTTAAGTTCCGGTTCCAAAATTTTTGTTGTAATTCTTCTTTTGTTACTCACTTTAGCTGGCAATAGTTACTGATCTCGTTTAGTCTCATCTCCTTTTCATTCTCACCTTGTCGTTCGTACTCCTTGCCAAATACTACAGGGCCAATTAGAGCACTCAAAATAGACTAGATGATGCATTCTGGTGGCAAGAAAATAATCTTCTATTAGGAGTGGTTTAGCTGTCATTTTTCATTGTTGTTTTATTGTTATTATTCATCAATGGCGCTGAAAGGAGGTTGCTTAGCAGCGCTATCTATGTAAGTTTTGAGTCCTCTTATAGAGGCGCTGCTAAGCAACCTCCTTTCAGCGCCATTGATGAATAATAACAATAAAACAACAATGAAAAATGACAGCTAAACCACTCCTAATAGAAGTTTATTTTCTTGCCACCAGAATGCATCTAGTCTATTTTGAGCTTGGGCCGGGCCCAGGCTTTGATTAGCTTCCTCCAGTACGGGCCGGTACGGGCCCGGGCCTGAATTACAGGGCCCGGGCCGGGCTTCTATATTTAGGCCCGTGCAGACCTCTACTCTACCCTATATTACTCACTCAACGCTATAACCACCACGCCACTGTGTACGGATATTAGTTCCGCTCATCGCGTCCAGTCTGTTAGCGAGTGAGCCATGACGGTAGTAGCAACACCGCCCGCCAGGTAGCGGCTCGATCAAAGCGCTAGCGACGATTACTGTTCAGATGGAGACATCACTGTCATCGGAGTTAATCAAAACCTCACAGTCTAGTACCTCCGACGTCCGCTAGGGGTGATGATATTGACAGGACGCGACCGCACCGCACCAAGACGCGGTAGTTTAATTAGTTGTTTGAAACGTGACGTGACGTGACGCGCAGTGCATGCTGGGCAATTAGAGAGTACTCGTCATGGTCGCTGGACGGTTAAATGATTCACATTTCACGCGGGTTTGATGGGCGTGGGTCGAATCTGACTCTGCGCCGCTGAAACGCCATCAAACATTCAGGATCGAGGGAGTCACCATGTATAACTGAATAGCTGTCTGAAATGAACACTCACTTTGTGCGAAGATATACTCGTTAAAAGTTTCGTGGAGCGCTGGATTCTTCTTTCTACCCTTCTAAGGCGCGTAAAAAAGGGGGAGGTGGCAATATCCCCCCCCCCCTCTATACTTTCTGACCCCCCCCCCCCCCCCCCTCGTACTCTTCTAGTCTCAACTTTTATGTGGCTATTCGTGTGAGTTAGCCTAAGGATACAAATTAGAAACACGAGGGTAAGTATTGACAGTTTCTGACAAGCCGTGGTGACTGCTGAACCTGTACTGACTGGTAGATACGAAGACAAGTTGACGTTATACGAGATCATGCGGGAAAAGTGGCGAATGTTGCGTTGGTCAAAAAGTTGCGAACTAATCAACTACAGTAAATAGCATGCCAAATGATTCTACAACGGTACCCGATACTTTTCCTGAAAGAAAATTGTTGTGAAAAATGTGTCTTTATATTTTGTGACCCCCCCCCCCCCCCCCCCACACTGAAAACAAAGGTGTTACGCGCCTTATCCTCCTAGACCTAGAGAGTATTTAGAAACCTTTGTACCTTTGATGGCCCTGTCGGGAATAAATTATGCCATTGACAAAGCAGATGTTTCTACTACCCAAACAGTTAAAACATTAATCCATTCCTCATGGATCTGTTATGTGTTCAGTGTTTTGAAGAGTATGGTCAATGTTTTTGTTGTTGCTTTCGGTAAGTGAGAGAGAATGGCTATGGCGCTGTGTTCGTTTGTAGAATAACAATCCCTTTCAACGAAGTTAGTAAAAACGTAGAAGCAAGAGGTAGTAGAAGCATTTTGTCTACTAACTTAAAACTATGCTATTCAATTCAACTCGCTGCTTTACTGGCTTTAATATTCTTATAACATCTTATAAAATTAATATAATATGAATAATAGTAAATTTAAATAGTAATATAACCGTCTATGGTCCAGTTTCACCAACTTTTTAAACTCCGTTTAGTCGGTATTCGAAAAACACGAACAAACATGACGACTGCCGTGCATTTGCATGTAATGTTTGTTGAATCAATGGTTACGAAACCGAGCATACTAAATCGAAGCTTAACAAAGTGGTAGTACTTTTAAACGGTGACTTTGAAGCTATCAAAGCAACGAAGCACATAATAACTATCATAAATATCCCCCACTCAAAATCGGTTCTTGTTTCTGCGTGGGTAGACTAAAAAAACAAATATATTTATTTAGATAGGCTGTTTAGAGGTTGATACGCCCAAATACTTGAGGCCATTCCAGCCGTGTCCTGTTGGAAATAAGATTTCGATTATTATTGGTCAGTTGTATGGATGGGTTTTCAAGGTAAAAAAAAAAAAAAAATATATGTCCCTATTTACGAGCGTATCAGCCGTTTAATATTCTCATTCCCGCCCTAAAGTTACAAAGAAAACCATCGGCTTTTGCTCACCAGACTTTAATCATTGTTTCGTTAATCTATTAAGAAGTATTGTCACTTTCTGTTTATTATTTTACCAGTTATGATATTTTTTGATGTGAACCCAGATTTGAATATATTTTTGAAGTACTTATACTAAGTATAACACAAAAATACTCATTTTAAATGTGTGAGCATAATAGTACAGCATTCTTGTGTATAACTTCGTGTACCAATTTTGATTTGAGTACATAGTTTGTGAGATTAACTTGAAATAGTAAGCCGTTGCAAATATTCAAAAATAACTAGATCGGATGCAGCGCGAGAGTAGTTTGCGTGACTGGTGGCGCTCTGCGGTTCTTTGTGCAACCATTTCAACTTTAACCTTTGTTTTCGGGTTTTTGGAGTTTTGGAGCTGTCGGCAGCACAGCTAGTGAGAAAACTTGTCCCTCCTCGCGCTGGATTGGCCTTAAACCAAAGAGAACTGTCATGTGTCATGCTGTGATAAAAGTGGAGTACGGTACAATCAAACTTATGGGAGACCGTATGACAGGTAGAGTGCGCTGTGAGCGATGACGTTCAGTTTGGCTATTATATCTAGCTCAACTTCAGTTAAGTGCTACAAATGTTATATTCCTAATAGGGCACTAGCAACACCAAAAGACAACAATGAAACAAATGAATTGAATCGATGGACAAACAACAAGCTGTCAAAAAATAATTTCTTCTAATTTTGGAAAACAAAACAAAAAACAAACAAATAGGCCTACACATACAAAACTTTCACTTAGTCGTTGTCTATCATTAAAAGTTTTAAATAGCAAGCTGTTACTATTGCTACACATGTTTTTATTTCTATGGTTGCAATTTTATTATTTTGACAGCTGATTGCTTGTCCATCAGTTCAATTCATTTGTTCCATTGTTGTCTCTGGTGTTGCTAGTGCCCTATACATTACTTACAGTAATTTTGATTAAAAACATACTTTAGCACTTACAACTTAATTATTAATAAGTTATATGTAAAGGCTGGTCCACACAGGTTTTAAAGACATACGATTTAAGGTTTAACGCGTAGTCGTAATATTGGATCATAGGAAACATCTTACTGGCGTTCACACAAAGTTTTAGTTTTAATACGATGTTTTCATTGTTGTTTCTAAAGCAACGTCTTAAAACCTTATGCATTATGGTGGGTTTACAGCTACGCGTTGCGAGCGAAGCGAGGGCGCGAGCTCCAAATCAGCGGCCGAGTTTCATGCAAAGAAGTTACAAACTCGGCCGCTGATTGGAGCTCGCGCCCTCGCTTCGCTCGCAACGCGTAGCTGTAAACGTAGCATTATGTCTTAAAAATCTGTGTGGACCAGCCTTTAACTAAAATAACAATCAGCTGAAGAATCCAAAAAACAAGTGAAACCTGGTACAATGGTTGATGGAATAACACAGTCTACCATACTCTTCGCCCGCGGGTAAGGTTAAGCCGTCCCACAGCCATCTGTATTTACACGACATCATAATTGCATGCGTCAATTTAGGGGCATACTGACATTTTGTGGGCAGGAACGCTCACAGCGCTGCTGTCATACGGTCTCTCATAGCGTGGGTAGTGTGCACAGGTCGTGCTAGATGCCCAATGAATGATAATGTCTCAACTCACGGCTGCTGGACGGACGACCAATATATTATCAAGTGTGCCGTGACGTCTCGATGATGGATTCGTCTCGCCCTCCAAGCTGCCGTGACGTTGAAGCTGTCACGTGGTTGAGTGGCATCACGTGACTGAGAGGTTGGGAGTTGAGGTAGACGTTGGTTATAGCACAAGACTCAATTGAGGGGGCTGTGACATCACAGGCGGACAAACAATGTGTTGCTAGGCAACTGCATTGTTGTATCTTTTTTTCATTCGTGCATATTCAATATTTGTCCGAAACAAAACACGACAACACGGCTATTTTGGGAATTGAGTCTTGTGCTATTGAGAGACGCCAGCGCTGTGAGCGGACCGATGCGTCTATAATGCGAGTGGTGGCAGCTCTCAATTCATTATAATTACTATTAAGATTATTATTATTATCATCATTATTATTATAATTATTATTATTGTTATTGTTATTGTTGTTAGTGTCGTTGTCGTTGTCGTTGTTCTTGTTATTACTACTATTATTATTATTATTATTATTATTATTATTATTATTATTATTATTATTATTATTATTATTATTGTTATTGTTATTGTTATTGTTATTGTTATTGTTATTGTTATTGTTATTGTTATTGTTATTGTTGTTGTTGTTGTTGTTGTTGTTGTTGTTGTTGTTGTTGTTGTTGTTGTTGTTGTTGTTGTTGTTGTTGTTGTTGTTGTTGTTGTTGTTGTTGTTGTTGTTGTTGTTGTTGTTGTTGTTGTTGTTGTTGTTGTTGTTGTTGTTGTTGTTGTTGTTGTTGTTGTTGTTGTTGTTGTTGTTGTTGTTGTTGTCGTTGTCGTTGTTGTTGTTATTACTATTACTATTATTATTATTATTATTATTATTATTATTATTATTATTATTATTATTATTATTATTATTATTATTATTATTATTATTATTGTTTTTATTGTTACTATTTTTATTATTATTATTGTTATTGTTGTTGTTGTTATCATTATGCTCCAAAGCAAGATCGCTGTGACAAAGCGCTAATACAAAATATTCTTTGCTTAAAGATGTTTAGGACGGTGAACAACGATGGGATGACCCATACGTGTATTGTACGAAATAGTCTGCTATATGGTGTTGAACCATAGTGATTTGTAATTATTCTCAAGCCTCAACCCACGTGACATGACTCGGCGCTATTCTCTCCGCACATATTTAAACGCGCTCAGTTCCCGGAGACGTTGTCACTACTCGACGTAAGTTGAGTTGATCTCAACGACTCATCCTTCAGAATATTATCACGGCAGTCTGTCATCGTCGAGCTCCATGACAAGACCTCAGTGACTGATGAGGTAGGTGGACTAGTCAGCAGAACTGCCGCAGTCAATGTGACTTGAATGAACAAGGAACATTGAACGGAACATTGGACCATCTAAATGGGGCATAACTGAACTGAATATGTTCGTTTAAGGTGGGCTCTATTAAATGAACATCGACGTCAATGAATGTGTAAATTTACCGACTAAATTACGGTCTATATTGAGACTTGATTTGCAAACACACTCCCACTCAACGTTCTGCTTTGTTAACACCGATTTCGATGAGAAAAATCAACAACGTTGATCCGAATTTACAGCTCAACTATGTTTTCATAAAGTATTGACGCTCAAATGTTTTCACTTTTAGCCTTTATCGAAGTCAAATGCCACTATCAAAATGCCACACCCTTCCCAGGCCCTTTTATCATCAGTTAATCGATCTATTTCAGCGATGAATCTGATGGCTTCGCGCTCATTAGGGCGAATTCCTGAACGTTTCCTCTCAGTCATCAGTGTTGAATATTGGATCACGTTTACAGGGGGTGAAAGGTCGCTGTAGGAACAGTGCCGACAACTTATTGTTAATTAACCAGCCAATCAAATCACTGTTGCGCAGTGTTTCGTTTGTTTCCATATCAACCGCTGCGTGTGTGCACCGTTTCGTCAACAGATGGCGCGCGGGTCGTGTCGAGTGCGGAGCGTAGCGTTGCGGCCGAAACCGCAACTCATGGCTGAGGCAAACGAGGCGTTGTAAGACAGACTCACAAAGAGATGTCTTGTAAATTTTATGAAGCTAGATACTATACTTATCAATGCTTTAGTTGCATTGCATCTCATGCTAATCTATCACCCATTTCTTGTACTCTGTTTTAATGGAAATAGACAGATTCCTGATGTCCTTCCATACATTTGTAAAGGCAATCTTCCGCTTAGTACAGATCATAAGAATAATTTGAATGAATGTTCTTACGTAGTTTTACATGCTCGCAAGTTTCAAATTGTTGCAACTGCTTTAATTTCGATGCCGTAATTTCACAAACTGAAACACAACCTCTAACGATGACTATGAACATCTGCAAATTGAAGGAATGATTTTTGTTACTGTACAAATATCACAATTGTCTCTGACCAAAATCATTATTATACCGATAAAAAAAAAGCGAGTTGTAATAATTTACAAATAAGCTTAATCTATTGGCCCCTCAAAATAGACTAGACGCATTCTGGTGGCAAGAAAATAAACTACTATAAGGATGAGTTTATCTGTCAATTGTTCATTGTTGCTTTATTGTTAAATCATCAATGGCGCAGATAAGAGTGTTGCTTAGCAGCGCTATCTTTGTGTTAGTTTGAGTTGGTTTGAGTCTCCAATAACATGTTCACTATTGTATCATTGATAACAACTGACATCATTGTAGCCTAGCTTTTTTATTGAACCTGATGAATAGGCTAGATGTAGCACAAACCAAAATTTCCAAGTGGAGTAAGCTGGTGTTTGTATGCGCTGGCTGCCGAACATATTAGTACCAACCTTTAGAGACGAACTGCCGCAGTCGTAGATTATAACTTTTGATTTATGGACAGTGACAAATGGGTTTATTGTTAGGGTATGAATGATTTATCACCGCCTGCATGGATAGAAGGGGGGAAGCTCATCCCTCGCAGGCACCGATTGAGGGTTGATAACGCATTTCGGTGGATTCCCAGAGGTCATATCGGTGACTCCATACCGTAATTGGTCAGAGCATTACCTGATGCATCAACCGTGGTGCCATTTTTCAACTGTTCGTTTTTTTATTTCAAGGTCTTCTTCTAAGATGACGTCACTCAAAACAGACACGATCTGGCGTTAGCACGATAACCTGAAGGTTGTGTTGGGTAAGGTCTATAAATCCCCTAGTGAGGGCTCGTCGAACTCCCAAACCTTTGCTAGGGGATTGACGGACCTTGGTTTTGGGTTGCATTGTGCCTTAGGCATCGCTTTGCTGAATGTGTTGCTTATGTATGTGTAATGTTATGTATATTTACAAAATTCACAACAACAAAATTAAATTTAGATCATATTGTTAAATCGGGTTTAGATTTTGTTTGAACGGAGATCTAGAGAAATTTCTCTTACTCTATCCCCTGATCTCATTTTAAATAAATAAGCAATGTATTGGTTTATTTTATAAAATATAATTCTCTATTGGCTATCAAGAGTGAAACAACTTCTATTTTTAAATTCAATGTTCGATTTGTCCTCACTGACAAGAACAAATTCACAAAATGGGAGTGTGAAATCGACTCAATTGACATATTCGAAAGGGTATCTACTTGAACTTAGCCCATGGTCGTTTGATTACCGATAGAGTTGGCTCAGCGGTAAGACGCGAGACTCTAATTCGGGAAGTCGCCGGTTCGATTTCGGCCAGCGGCAGTTCTGACTGAAGGTTTTTATCGAGGTTTTCCTCAGTCGTAAAGGCGAATGCTGGGACTGAGTCATACTATCTGCCCTCGGACAATCCTTCCCAACTATCCAAACACCCTAATAACCTAGTTAGTCACCTGAAGAGGGGCACATCAGGTAAAGCTGGTGTGCACCCTATAACAGGGATTCATACGAAAAATTATGATTATTATTATTATTATTATTATTATTATGTGTTGGCTCGTACGACGGGTAGAACTACCCCGAGCGCAGATAGGGTCCATCTAATCGCGACTACACTCATTTCTCACTATGTCTGTCCACTTACACTATACGTCCACCTACCCAGAGAAACACTCTACTTATGTCTGTTAAAATAGCTTCAGAATGGCAACACTGTCACATATATAAAATAAAATATATCATCTTGTAGGGAATACAGAGCTCTCTCGTAACAATGTTTTTTGGTTCAAATAAAAATTTCCACTTTTGAATGTTCTTAATAATTATGTGATGTTGCTAGACACCTTTCCAACTAATAAAGAACATTTTAAAACGGGAAATATATATTTAAAAAAAACATTCTCAAGTAAGAGGACTGAATTCTTTAGAAGATATATTTGGTTTCACGTAGTGACAATGTTAAACTATTTTTTAACAATTTCAACATATGTAAAAAGGTGATTGCGCAAGGTGGGGGGACATAGTCCTACATGTCCACTTAGCCTGCGGAACTCCGATTTAAACATGCTATAATAATACTTGCATTAAAATATGTAAATTAAAATATTATGTCACCCTGTAGAGAATTTATTGCTCTTTCTTATGAATGTTTCTGTTATTTTTTTCCAATCAATATGTTCGTTGTGCAGATATTCTTAATTACCGTGTGTAATGTAGTGATGCTGGACACCTTTCACACCTATTAAGAACATCTGCAACCCGGAATTACAATTATTGGAAGAAGAAACCATCTATTTTTATCTTTATAGGCACCATTTGTATTATTAATTTTGTTTAGTTTATATATATAATGTATTAAGTGTAATTTGTTTCTATTTTTGTTTTGATATAAATTGTATGTTATTCTGTGCCTTACGGCAACAGCTATGGCTGCAGAGACCAATTAAGTTTGTTATTATTATTAAGAAAGGGCATTCACTTCTTTACAGGATGACATATTTTTATTTTATCTTGGGACACTATTTAAAAGAGTTAAAAAGCGTTTTAACGGAGATAAATATGGGTTTCCTCTGCATTAGTGGGTGGACAGCCTTGATAGCCATTACACAGCGTGAATAATCTTCTAACGTTCCTGATTGACGTCCATGACGGGACTCGAACCTGGACCTTAGTGGTCGCAGCGCGTGTTACGTCACTGACAGAGTCATGTCAGGCAAACTGACAGCTGACACGGAGCGAGGTCGAGCGCTGTCTGGTGAGAGAGGTAATTAACATACGTGACGGCTCATCTTGTCACTTGATTAGTTCCGACGTCCGGCGAGAGAATGCGCTGCCTTGAGTCAGTCTACCTCTCACTTGTTGATGCAATCGCATGACAGGAGCTGTTTTGTCTGTCCATCTGCCTTGCCGAACACCCAATGTCAGTGTGTTAAAATTGCTTTTTATTGTCCTTAAAGTAAGTAAAAATATATCTTCTTCTAGAGTAGATAATGTTGTGCTATTTCATATGAATGTTTCTTTGACCCAATAGATATGTGTTTTAATGTTCTAAATTTGCGGGACGGGTGTGGGTTGATGAAAATCGGAATTTGCCACAATTTTTTAAAATGTTCAATATTTCTTCTTCGGTAGTCTGTCAAGATGAAAATACAGTATGATATATATATATGTATTTATATACAACACGTTTATTGCACTTGTCATATTGGTCGACGTTTCTGAGCAACGTATGTGCTCTGTTCTCAGGGTCACTGTGCGGAAAGCTGTCTACTGCGCTCGTAGTCTACTGCGCTATATATATATATATATATATATATATATATATATGTATATATATATATATATATATATATATGTATATATACATGTTATTAGATGATGACATGACAACAATTTATAAAAAGATTACAGCAATATATTTCTCTATGTTGTTTACATCTCTTATTTACACACATCTTGATAGAAAACTAATGGTGGGTGACGAGTGTAGGTGCAGATGCGGATAAGGGTATTGAACATTCTAAGTTGCATGTGCGGGTTGTTTTAGTAAACCCTTAAAAACATATTTCTGACCTGCGCAGGTCTCTATGCCAGACAGACAGACAGACAGACAGACAGACAGACAGACAGACAGACAGACAGACAGACAGACAGACAGACAGACAGACAGACAGACAGACAGACAGACAGACAGACAGACAGACAGACAGACAGACAGACAGACAGACAGACAGACAGACAGACAGACAGACAGACAGACAGACAGACAGACAGACAGACAGACAGACAGACAGACAGACAGACAGACAGACAGACAGACAGACAGACAGACAGACAGACAGACAGACAGACAGACAGACAGACAGTCAGACAGACAGACAGACAGACAGACAGACAGACAGACAGACAGACAGACAGACAGACAGGTCATCATATCAGCGACACGGCCGCGCGGCTACGTCAATCATACCTGCATCTGATTAATGTGGCCTCCTAGCGGTGTAGATAGCATCACCCGCTCACCCACCCACGACACGAAGCCGCCTGCGGGCTGGAGGGGGCTCTACCGCGCACAGCAGGTTCGATGCCGGGGCAGACCGGCCTAACAGAATATCATCTATAAAATATTGGTTGCGAAGCGGACTTCACAAGACAAAGAGAGGGTCTCCAAATACCGTTACCCGAACATTGTAACGGGCTTAACGTAATGTAACGTAACGTAAAGCGACTTAATTTCTTTGTAACGTATAACGTGAAGGCGGACATTAATAAATATAACAAAACAAGGGACAATAGGCAAAGGTGAATTAAAAATTAAATGAAGGTGACATTGGATTTGTAGCGTTCTATGACAATTAAACGGTAGGTTATTATTTTGTTAAGAGGAAGGGCTACTAGCCAATAATAAAACCCGCGAAACTAACGTATTTTCGTCATATCGCAATAACGCCACACAATATCGAAACAGTGACACCTACGCATATTTTGGATTCGTGAGAGCTCAATACCAAATGAAAAAGATTTCGTAGATTGTAGTAATTATAGTTGTAATTTAACTTTAACTAATTTACAATTCGAAATAATAATTATAATAACTGCAAACTAATTAATCTTTTTCATACGGTATTGAGCTCTCACGAATCCAAATTATGCGTAGGTGTCACTGATTCGATATTGTGTGGCGTTATTGAGATATGACGAAAATACGTTAATTTCGCGGGTTTTAATATTGGCTAGTAGTCATGCCTCTTAAGGGAATCCAATTAGAGCGAAACGATTGTTTGATAATTTTCCAATAACCATTTTTAACCCTATGCATGTACTTTACTTTAAGCAAGTTCTACTAATTTACAACTAATTTGGTATGAACTATCAAACTTTTCTTCATAATGTGTTTCAGTCTTTTTGGTTCCCCCAATGAATATTACTTTACAATTACTTCATCGTTCTTGTTAACATATTTCTCGTTGAGTTGAATTTCATCTTTCGGTTTTTGAGACCCATTACCGCTTAGTATGATGATCAACGTCGACCCCAAACAACACCGACGATCGATGGTAAAGATGAAATAAGAACCACCTCAAGACGACGCACGTGTCACGTGGCAAAGAAACGGAACTGGATCAAAATCAACCGGAAATTGAATCTCAACATAAATACTAAAGTTTTGCGTTGAAGCAACGTTATCTGTTATCTACAACACCAGTAGAACTTTCTGCATGGGAGACGATGAAATTAGGTGTTCGAAAATATTTCATGTAGAAAGTAAATACATTTGTTAATTTCCTTTGATTAAATTAACAAACAGTATGTAGAGAAAATTAATGTTAATCTTGTAATGTCTACGCAGACGATTTTTAGTGCCTGTGCTGGTTAACCAGCAACTCTCTGCTCTCGTGGATATCTTTTCTCATTGCTTTTGTTCATGTCATAAAGTTGTCCCAATCTTTCCTCTTCTAACTAACACATTATTCTTCTACATACTTACTGGCCCCCTTTGCGACACCTGACGCGCCCCCCCCCCCCCCTCCCACCCCACCCCCACAGCCAACCAACTGGATTCCCATAATGACGACCCCGACAATGTGTGATGAATCTGTTTCGGCCGACGCTATACGACCAAGTTGTTTATGGCGTCGTTAAACACAAAATGCTACTAATATTATAGTACTTTTTTTCAGGGTGTGGTTGTGGAGGGGTGGTATGCAGACTGTTAATAAAGTACCTCGACAACTTGACGGTTCTAAAGAAAAAGCGCTGAAAGTGGGACCGCGAACTTTTCATCAAACCTTTTGTATTAATTTAATAAAGTTCTACCCAGGACACAACGAGAAAATCTGGATTTTTTAATCATCTCGTGTTCACTACACTGACTTTACAATTCGTACCCACCTGGAGTTTGCTGACGGCATAGATGAGTGAGTCGGAGCCAATCAGCAGGTGGCGTTTTTGCAAATACTGACATTTGGTTGACTGTTTTGCAAGTGTAACACTTATTAAGAGGATGTGACCCGCATTCAGGTAAAGTTTAAAAAACCAAGATTTTATCCACTTGACAATGTTAGCGCTGTATTCCAGCCAGTATTAACCGTGAAATCATCTGATTTGACGGGAAGAATCGTTGAGTGAGTAATATAGGGTAGAGGACGTTTGTCTACCGCCTTTTACGGCCCAAAATACTTTAGTCGGGTAGTAGAAGTTCGCCAAGCGACACGATGACGGAACCTGATTGGTTGGCTACTTCACCGAAGATATACGAAGACAGCCGACAGAGTGGTCGGCTGTCATCGCGTCGCTTGGCAAACTTCTACTACCCGACTAAAGTATGTTGGGCAGTAAAAGGCGGTAGACAAACTGCCGATTGCGTTGCGACTCTATCCTATATTACTCACTCAACGGAAGAATTAAGCCATAAGAACATATACGAACATATACGTTGTTGAATTAGTCGATAGGTCGGTGTTGTAAATCATGGTTCATTCATTCCGGGTTTGAATCCAGGCTGAGACATGGATCCAGCCCATCGTTATCTGAATGTAGTGTAAAGTCAATTGGGACACAAAGAACAACCCTGGTCTCGTTATAATAATAATCCGTTTAAAAATATCATTTGTGTACCGACTTGAAAAACAATTATTTATAAACACCATTTTGAACTTAATTTCAATTACACAGACCATTAGCAAATTTATTCATCTCTAGACAGGTCTTATCCCTTCCAGTGGGAATGTTTCTCATCCCCTCACGCTAAAAGTTACAGAAATTAATTTCTGTGGCGTCGACGTGCAAGAAAAGTTAGTTTCTATTTTCCACGGAGTCTTCTCGCCCTTAATATTATCATGGGAAGATGGACTTTTTAACCGAGACATTTCTTTTCTTCTGTGTCGCGGATGAGACCCAATGAAAGAGAGGCAGCCAGGCGTGTAGCGAAGCTTCGCCGCGCCACCGCTAGAATGCATTCGCTCTATTTGTACACCAATGAGATTCTTTTATGAACAAGGTCTTGAGACCTTGCTATCCAATTATAAAAATAGCCAGTTGAATAAGTTGACAAAGTTTCAGAATGAAGCTCTCCAACGTGATTGTATTATTCATCTTCAGGTTTCTTCGAAATTGTAAAGATAATTATTTTGTCTGTTAATTTTCAAACAATTCAAGAGGATGTTTTAATAAGCAAAGTGCAGACATATCCAAGATGTCAGATCTTTATCCCCCTCCTCCTCCTCCCCCTTCTTGTAACCCCACGTTGCCCTTCAAACAGAAGGGTAGGTTCTATAGAGCAACTTTCTTCTAAAGAGACGATCGATAAAATCTTAGTAATGAGTTCGCATAAACGAGACAACTGAAATATTGCATTAAATCAGTATGCATTCAGAATTCTATTTCATAACTTGTATTGTAAGGACTGTCTTGAAACTTTAGATCCAGTAACGTTCATCCGTAAATTTTTCTAGGTAACTAGTTGTGGCATATTTACTCGGTTTCAATTACGTATTATGACAGGTTACATTAATATTTACATAGCTACAGAAAACTTATATTGTGGTCACTGATTATTGTCAGTAAAATCCTATAGAACTCGTATAATACTTCTCACTTCCACTATTTACTACCACATTATATAAACATAACAAGCAGCTCCTGTATTTGGAATTCCTTTCTAAGTACGCCAAAATGTTTCTGTAAAATATTTGTTTAAAAATCGAGTGCCTGGCTATGTTTTCTTATCCATCGTCATAAATTAGTATTTAGAATTTATGGTAATTCAAACAATAATTAACGTTTCATGGAGATTTTGTCATCTGAAGTTCTGTTTTTTACCTACAACTATTAGGAATGCATAACGAATTAAACCAGAGAATGGTAGTTTATTCAACATGTTCTAGTTTGTTATCCCAATGATAATAACAATAACATATTCCAACATTATACTATAAAACTTAGAAAATACAAACGTCTCTCATAGTAATGCAGCTATCGCCCCTGGCAGGTGTTCTCCTACTATCACTTTGTCATGAAAAGTAAATAGTGTGAACAATCGCTTATTATAATGTAATGTGAATGCTGTTTTCTTAAAGCAAAACCAAAACTCATTACATAGTTTTGTTAAACTAGTCTTGGAAAGAAACCCTTTCTTGTCGTTCAGTTGTCATTGGTTTATTTAATTTTTTAGCTGTGTTGTTGTGTAATACCGTTGAGTGATTAATATAGGGTAGAGGAGCAACGCTATCGGCAAATTGTCTATCGCCTTTCACTGCTCAAAATACTTTAGTCGGATAGTAGAAGTTCGCCAAGCGACGCGATGACGGAGCCTGATTGGTCGGTTACTTCACCGAAGATATACGAAGACAGCCGAAAACTCCGTCATCGCGTCGCTTAGCGAACTTCTACTACCCGACTAAAGTATGTTCGGCAGCATAAGGCGGTAGACAAACTGCCGATTGCGTTGCGGCTCTACCCTATATTACTCACTCAACGGTAATACTCGAAATACTAGCCTAGTCGTGAACACTTCACTGGATGGCTGTGACTGCAATACTCGCGTGCGCAAAGGAAACAATCTTGCCTTGATCCTTCACATACAGTATTTCATTAGTTTGTTCGGCTGAACTATTAGAGGCTGTTCTAGAAATGAATCAATGTACTACAAGGGCCAGAAGCTGGGTACACTTACGCATTGCTTCTTCCGACTCCTCCCATTCATATAAACCAACCCCTATTTCTGTCTCTCTCCCTCTGTCTCTCTCTCTCTCTCTCCCTCTCTGTCTCTGTGTCTGTAACCATCATAATTACTTGTTTTTTATGTTTATTTCTTTTAAATATTCACACTAAATCTCTCTATTAGGTACTTACTGTATTATGTACCGTCTATCATGTACTGTATCACCTTAAAAGGGTTGGATGGAAGATAAGGTTTCGCTACCTTTAACCCCGCCTAACCCCGCCTTTTAATAAAAGACCTTAATCAATCAATCAATCAATCAATCAATCAATCAATCAATCAATCAATCAATCAATCAATCAATCAATCAATCAATCAATCAATCAATCAATCAATCAATCAATCAATCAATCAATCAATCAATCAATCAATCAATCAATCAATAAATCAATAAATCAATAAATCAATCAATCAATCAATCAATCAATCAATCAATCAATCAATCAATCAATCAATCAATCAATCAATCAATCAATCAATCAATCAATCAATCAATCAATCAATCAATCAATCAATCAATCAATCAATCAATCTCTTTCACTATCTCTCTCTCTCTCTCATATTACGCAATTACTGACATTGAAATAATAACCTTGAAAAATCAAACGTATTTATATCGATATATCCTAAATCCTTGCACAGTTTTGATGCAGTAAGTATACGTTCATTATTCATAAAAGCAACAATTTGATTTTGAGCCGAATCAAATAACGAATAATTGAAGGCCGTACGGAAGGGCGTATAACGCAATTGTTTGTATTGGTTAGCTTTCTAAATATTCTGCAAATTAGGCTTGGTCACGCATGTAAAACGTCTCTTTGCGCGTTAATAAATAAAACTGCTTCGTTAGAAATACTCGTGTTTGTTCATTACAGTATTTTTGAATAATTGTTGGTTATAGTGACGTCATTGGGGGTTCTAACTTGTATCATAGGCGTGTATGTTCTGTTGTGCAAACATGGGAATGCGTACATAGAAGAATACACGCTACATATATGTGTAGTATGCGTACGTGTATTTGCGTTGTTAAAGGATAGACTGCTGTTATTTTATAAAAAGGATGTGATAAAAAAATAAAGCTGAACAGGGATTTGAATAAAAAACTGACCAAAGTAGATTTAAAAACACCTATGAAATATGTAAAACAAAAATACTCGGATAAGTTCGTTTCCAATTCAATTTACTTCATCTAGTTTAGAATATATACAGGGTTTTAGCTTAATCTGATTTATTGATAAATCATCTCCATAACATAGCAATTGTAATCGAACTGGGTTCGATCCCCATTCAGGGCTATATTTTATTACAATTACTTGATCTCCACAAACTAGTTTTGTTTTCAAGACGTTTAATAAACACATTTAAAATATTAAAAATAAAAAATAAAAACGTTCTTATCTAATTGGTGACAATATCCGAAGAAGAAAATGTCAAAAAGAAAAATCTCAGTCAATCACATCTTAGCTTCCCTGGTCTTATTACATCCTGGTACCTTAACGACCCGAGGTGAAGGACAAGTCTTCTGTACGGGGACTCCCCTAATTAGCAGGCAGCGCACTCAGCGCCCGCCCGGCCGACCGGAGAACTACGACTCCGAGGAAATTAAACCGATTTAACTAGCAGGTTGTATATGGACAGGAGATAAAACCATTTCCCTCCCTTATTTACACGTCGCTTCACAACCCTTTGTTGCCGACAAGATAGCGCGATTTATGTTTATGATCCGGGCGCGGAATACCGTGACTTTTAATTTCGCTCGCTTTTAACTTAATGTTGGTTCTTTCAACGTCGGATCATTGAATTCTAATTGGACTCTGAAATTTTATTTTCGTACTTAGAGCCCTAATGGTCTACCGGTTAAGTATAGTGGGCTGAATGTTTAGTTATACCGTCCACCACTTTATACGGCCCCGAAGCCGAAGGCAATTATTGCGAGATCGCTTTTTGGCTAGACTAAGATAGTTTGCCTCAAGGTTTGTGTAACAAATTAATCCAATTGTGGACGGTAAAAAGTAACTCTTTAATTCTATTATCTATTCAAATAATCTCTAATTTAGTTGCGCTATTTTTTTTACGTGTTTGTATTGTTTTAATTAATCACTTAACTGATCTAACAAATACGAAAGCTGCAAAAATGGACTGCACATCGTGGCTTTTTTTTTAGCTGAGCGTTGTAAATAATTATGATATTTGGGTTTTACGTCCCATATGATTGCAACTTGGCTATGTCAATAGTTTCTAATTCTCCACGCAACCGTAGATGAGGTGGATATACACACGTACACAATACCACTACAATAGCAGCAAGCATCTACCATTGAGTTTAGTGATTGGGAGGATGTTTTTTTGTAAGTAGAAAGTAGAAACCATGTAAACTGTATTGTTATGTACAATATGTGGTTTGGTGAATAGTTGGTAGCACAGAAATATGAATAATGTGATGTTGGCTCCCCTTGTTGGCCTCGTACGATAGACAAAGCTATCCCAGCCCAGAAGGGTGCTTTGATTTATTTTACAGCCTAGACTTATGTAGTTCAATGCTAAATCGTTTATATTTATATATATTATATTGCTTCTTAGTTTTTCAGGCCTACCAGGTGATAAGCACTTTTCAGAACCAAACACTCATCCGAGAGGGCTTGATAGCGCAAAGACGACATGCTTATATATACGTGACCTTGGTTTCGTTTTATAATTGTGTGTGTATTTTTAACATTATTCCGGGTCAATAAGTTTCTGCGTGTGACACATATATATATATTACTGAACGTAAACTTTCGTGACTATTAATATTGTTGAAATTATAAATACCACGGGTTGTTGCGTCACGTTTACTGCACTTACTTGTCATATTGGTCGACGTTTCTGAGCAACGTATGTGCTCTGTCCTATAGTGTCCTATCTCATAGTGTCCTGAGGACAGAGCACATACGTTGCTCGGAAACGTCGACCAATATGACAAGTAAGTGCAGTAAACGTGACGTAACAACCCGTGGTATTTATAATTTTAACAGTATATGATATATATTTATTTATTTATACTGCGGCTTCACCAAGGAGATATACTATTATTGAAATCTCTTCACATCAATAATAAATATCACCTAAGCCGTAGGTCTTCTCTTCAGACGTACTAGTATGAGTGAGTATGAGAGTATATGAGTATTTACTCTTCTTTATCAACATACTATGTTGAGCTGGGTGTCATTTATCAAATTGTATACTTACCTCACAATAGTATTGTGGGCTAGCTAGTTCTGAAGCATCTAAGCAATTTTATCCACTTTCTATTCGATGCCATCAAGTTGAACAATTCAAGTCATTCCATAGCAACTTTGTGATTGATAACATCACAGATGAGTTAGGAATTAGTCAAAGAAACGTCATATTTGTAAAAGTCACTCGCTGATTGGCTCTGGGGACCCAGTTCATATCGCAGTTGAATATGTCTACACGGCACCTCCACCAATTGAACATACCTACTTCTACACACCATACTCCCGTCTCACACTCAACACTCACACGCACATGCACACCTCTTGCTATTACTACTCCCCTAATATCCCCCCCCCCCACACCCCCGGAGCAATGAAAGGAGATTATTCTTCTGTTTTGAGCAGTTGAGGATAAAAGCAAGAAATGTTTTAATGCCCACACATTCTAGCCATTCCAAGTAATTATTTAAGTGCCAAGCAACGTGATTATATTGTATCAACCAAAGGCACAAGCTTTGAAATTAAGATATGAAATCTTACACCTAAAATAGTTCGATGGAATTTTGACATTGTTCGTGTACCATTATTATTTTGAGTACTACACAACACGGCAAAAAGTCAACGGTCTTATCTTTGTTAGTGAAGCTTTTAATCCCGAGCCTAATTTCACGTCGTCTACTGGAGCTCCAACAAGTTAAAAAGAGAGCATATTAGTTTTTCTCTATCAAAATAGAATGAAGTGACAGTTGAAGCACAAATATGCCGTTGACTGTGTCGTTACTAACACTCCAATACCGTCTACTTTGCGCGAGGCATTGTGAAAGTACGCGTACTCACTTTGAGAGCCAGGGGCTATAAAAGGCAACCTTTTGTTAGTTTAAACTCGTAATTATGGCTCATTTTCTCTTAACCTTCTAATTGAAGGCAATTCCTGTGCTCGTTGCTGCCACACCCAACACTCGGACCGTCGCGGACTGCCGAACCTCCGTACTGCAGACAATACGCAGCATTTTTGGTTTTAAATTATGGATTCAATAAAAATAGATAAAATTTAATAAAATGTAGTAAATATTGATTTGTGATTTAAATTCCTGTACTAATTAGGCAATTAACAAACGGTGACAATAAGAAAGAAGCTTCTTTACCGGCTGTCCAAGTGTTGAGACCTCACCGCCCCGCACTGAGCGTTGCTGTAGTTATCTCTGACAGAACATCTTACAAACGGCGGTAATAAGACTACAGCTACTTTACCGGCTGTGCAACTGTAGAGACCACCACCTTGCACTGCCGGGCTTACACACGGTGACAATAAGAGTGCAGCTACTTTACTGGCTGTCCAAATGTTGATACCCTACCGCCCCGCACTAAAGGAGTCCGCACTGCACGTTGCTGCAGTTATCTGTGACATACCATCTTACAAACGGTGGTAATAAGAGTGCAGCTACTTTACCGGCTGTCCAAATGTTAAAATTTCACCGCCTCGCACTGAAAGGGTCTGCACTGAGCGTTGCTGCAGTTATCTTTGACGGACGAGCTTACAAACGGTGGTAATAAGAGTGCAGCTACTTTACCGGCTGTCCAAATGTTAAAAATTCACCGCCCCGCACTGATAGGGGTCTGCACTGAGCGTTGCTGCAGTTATCTTTGATAGACGAGCTTACAAACAGTGGTAATAAGAGTACAGCTACTTTACCGGCTGTCCAAGTATTGAGACCTCACCGCCCCGCACTGAAAGGGTCTGCACTGAGCGTCGCTGCAGTTATCTTTGACGGACAAGCTTACAAACGGTGGCAATAAGAGTGCAGCTACTTTACCGGCGGTGCAAGAGCAAGTGTTAATTGAACGTATCGTGGAGAACGGCGGCGGAACACGCGGCGTTTCATTGGCCAATCAAAAGATGATAGGACTTCCACATTATTTAACTACTCGGCGGGGTTTAATTCAGTTTACGGGGATCGCAAATTAAACTTCCTTCCTGGTCTCCCGCGCTCGGCCGCGTTGTCTTTCCGTGTATCAATATATATAAACATCCATAAGCTGCTCCGTCGACGAATGTTATGACGTCATAAATAACGTTACCGTACGAGAACGAAGACGTCTAACAATAAGTAAGATTGTTATAATATTATTTTTGTTTTTTCTCAATTCACTTGTATTGTTCTTGATCTTTTTTCAATCGCAAAGTAGTTTGTTTTGTTATTCGTGATATTTTATGAATTGTTTAATTGTTATGTGTATACTTAGTTTTAGCGTGGACTTATAATAGTAACTTCGTAACTGGACCTGAATCAGCTAATAAATAAACGTACTTATTAAATAGCCATGGAAGAAAGCGGTGGGCAGCCATTTTAGCCCTTTAGTTTAGGATTTTGCCCAGAATCAACGTACTACTTAAATAGCCACGGAAGAAGGTGGTGGGAAGCCATTTTAGCCCTTAAGTTTCGGATATTGACATTGTTCACATTGTTGTTATGACTGTTGATGCGTAATTGCTTAAGCCCATATCACACTACAATTGGAATCGTAGACTGGAGTCGCCAATTGCAATCGCAATCTACAATTATTCAATCACACTTGACCAGCTGAAAATCCTAAAATCGTTCAACTAGGAAATAAATTCAATAATAATAACTAATAAGACAAGCCTTAATCACAAACAAATATATAATTAAACTTATTGGCTCTTTGTTTCCGTTAAAGTAGTTGTTGCTTGAGGTTATGTTGTGACAGTGCTCAATTCGTATTTAACCGTTCTCCTTCCTGATTGGTTCACGTGACTCGGATCTACGATTCCTAATCTTATTTTAGAGCTCGGTCTATAAAAAGATTGCAACCGTAGACTGGCCGAACTGAGCTACTGCGCATGCGCCGCCAATCGTAAGCTCGAATCTACGATTGCAATTGTCAGTTCGGAACCTAATGTGATATGGCCTTTAGTGATAAGGGCTAAAATGCCCGACAATATACAAAACCGGAAATAAGAATCGCAAACGCGTATTCGAACCATGCTGCACATCCAGATAGTTGTAAGTCCATGGTTCTAGTTAGTTTCCTTTGTTAATTAGTTTTATAACTGAATAGAATACTGAATATACATATATATATGTGAAATCCAGAAATTAAAAAACCAACCCCGACTGGGAATCGAACCCAGGTCTCCCACTTGCCGGGTGGGCGCCATAACCCCTAGACCACCGGGACCGGTAATTCAATGACTGGATGTAGAGCATTAAGATAGATTGTGGCGGTGGAACAACACTGCAACGCTTGGGTTACACTTGAGTTGACCAGCCCACATATTTTTTTTTTTTTTTTTAATGCGTAACGTGACGTAAGCTTGATCGTAGAGATATCTATATGAATATTTTTCAAGAACACTCTTGACGTGGTAGTTATGTGAAATCCAGAAATTAAAAAACCAACCCCGACTGGGAATCGAACCCAGGTCTCTCACTTGCCGGGTGGGCGCCATAACCCCTAGACCACCGGGACCGGTAATTCAATGACTGGATGTAGAGCATTAAGATAGATTGTGGCGGTGGAACAACACTGCAACGCTTGGGTTACACTTGAGTTAACCAGCCCACATATTTTTTTTTTTTTTTTTTTTTTTTAATGCGTAGCGTGACGTAAGCTTGATCGTAGAGATATCTATATGAATATTTTTCAAGAACACTCTTGACGCGGTAGTTATGTGAAAGTCTAGGGTCTAGGGGTTATGGCGCCCACCCGGCAAGTGGGAGACCTGGGTTCGATTCCCAGTCGGGGTTGGTTTTTTAATTTCTGGATTTCACATAACTACCACGTCAAGAGTGTTCTTGAAAAATATTCATATAGATATCTCTACGATCAAGCTTACGTCACGTTACGCATTAAAAAAAAAAAAAAAAAAAATATGTGGGCTGGTCAACTCAAGTGTAACCCAAGCGTTGCAGTGTTGTTCCACCGCCACAATCTATCTTAATGCTCTACATCCAGTCATTGAATTACCGGTCCCGGTGGTCTAGGGGTTATGGCGCCCACCCGGCAAGTGGGAGACCTGGGTTCGATTCCCAGTCGGGGTTGGTTTTTTAATTTCTGGATTTCACATAACTACCACGTCAAGAGTGTTCTTGAAAAATATTCATATAGATACATATATATATATATAAATATCTCTGGCTCCTGTTTCCAACTTAAGTTAGGTCAGGGGGTGGCTATAGCCACCAGGATTCTAGGGCACTTCAAGAGCTCCTAACACCGGCTTGCCAGGCCTGTCATGTCCTCTTCAAATTCACTCTCTTTTCTTCCCACCAACTCACGCTATATTAGTCATCATACATAAATAAATAAATAAAAAACGATCCCTGCGTTGTACCAAACCGCGATTTATGTCATCACAATCCATTCAAGGAATCTTCAATAATTATCATCCTGTAATATTATGCCTCAAATCCCTAATTTTCCTCTTTTGATATCGTCATTCGTACATTCAAACACTGCACATATATTCGTGCACACTGCACACGTTACGTTTACATGCATCGAGTGTTTGATACTTCAAGTTAATGCGCAAGGCGGTGGTAAAAACGTAGATTGTGGCACTTGAGAGATTTGCTCGCTTGCTGCTAATGCAAGGAAATAAAATAGCAGTTGCATGGATGGCACTCATCGTGGAAATCCACTCCTAACCATTTAATTGAAACGACGTTTTATTGCAATGCAGTACAGTATTCAATTAAGCCACCGTTATTAAGTTGAGTGGAACCGACGGTCACAATCAATTCAAGCTAGAAGCCAATCACAATTGATTTTAGTTTAATACGTTTATTTTAAAATCGATGTTGATCCAGCCCTCGGACATTCGTTCTTAACTATTCCATAATACCGCAATACCTAATGGATTATCTTAGGGCAGGTTTCTTACGAAAAAATGTAATTGAGATATAGTAATTAATAATGATTCTTCGTAGTAATCCCTGTTATAGGCTGCACACCAGGGTCCAGATTCACAATGGTGTCTAAGTGCTAAGACGTCCTAGTTTAGGCAAATCTTAGTGATATAAATCACGCATATGTCCTTCTGCAATATCGTAAAGATAAACTATAGTAAAATATCAACAGTTTAAATAATAATATCTTATTTGTGAATGTGTTATTATACCCAGAGATGACTTATCTTGATTTATCTAACTAGAATTTGCCTAACTTAGGACAACTTAGAGTTAGGCATCGTTGTGAATCCAGGCCCAGTTTTACCTAATGTGCCCCTAGGTATATTAGGGTGTTTTGATAGTTGCTAAGGAATGTCCGAGGGCTGATAGTTTTACAGTCTCAGCGTTCGCCTTTACGACTGAACTTAAACCTCGGGAAAAACCTTCAGTCATAACTGCCGGTGGCCGGAATCGAACTGGCGACCTCCCGAATCAGAGTAATTGAGATATTGAAATATACCCGTAACATATGTCAGTAGGTATTGATCAACGTAAAAACAAATGTATTGTAATTCATAATAATTTGTTATATGTGGTAACTGAATAAAACAATTGAATTGAATTTAATTGAATTGAATATATTTTTGAAATGGTTCTGCCCGTCACACAAAGCATATACTTCTCTTACCAGTACACATTATAGTTATGAACTACAACTATACAGTAACTCAATAACATAAAACCCTTTTAGAAGTTGTATATTTCCATAAAATATAACAATAAAAGCAAAAGGAAAGAAAACCGACGGTGTGTTTAGCAAATGTAGCCGTATGTACGAGTTGTTGCATTGTCAACACCAAATGCAATCACATTCAACACACACAAACTGGAATTATAAAATATGTTTTCATAGCAAAAACCACACTTTGTTAGCTGGGAATATAAAATGCAAAGACCGCTTCATATATACGGAACATGAGAGCTTGCAGGAAATACAAACAAAAACTTATACATACGTGTTCATAGTATTATACGTTTCAGGTATATTTCAAAGAGACGTATCAAATGTGGATGTTGTAATGTATAGTTTCAGATCTACTCCTTCCTAATGGATGAGGCGAGAGTTGGTGTAGAACTTCTTTGTTTCTCGTGGCTACACAAGATCAGTGGATCCCCCCCCCTCCACCCCCCTCCCCCTTCTTTCTTTTCCACGCTATCCCAGCCCCAAACCACAGCCGCAACTTCCATTGTCATATATGTAAATATGCTTCTCATTTTGTGCTGACATTATTTATTTAACAACGTACTCTACAGTTTAGCCGAATCAGATCTATCACACATCACTATAGTCGTCACAAGTAGGACAAAACTATATGCGGGAGGGGGGGGGGGGGGGGGGTCTAGGTCCAAAGACGACCGGTATGAACGAGAATGAGAAGAGGACTACTGACGAAAAAGGGAGAAAGTGTGAGCAAGATCTTGATGGATGAGAAATAGTGATTAAAGAGGTTCAGTCTCATATTTTTACAATGATGCGACCAAGATCCAACCAAGACCAAAATATCCACGAGAGCCCTCTTTGCGTACACCGGTCACCATGAGGGGGGACCCACTAAGGACACCTACCATAATACATTCAAAGTTGTTCTGAATCGGCCTTGTTGATTCTGGCATTTGTCCGCAGGTGTTCGCACTGTCCAATCACTGATTCATATGTTTCGTATTTGAAATATCGATCTTTGATTGGTTATCGCTCACTCGTCGATGGTGTTCGAAGCCTACAGGGTTTGTTTAGTAACTTTAAATTAAAGTCCCCCACTGCAAATCAGTTTAGTTACTGAGTGGGTATACTCTAAATGTGAATTTATTTATTTTATTTATTTACCACGGACCGCTAACCTAAAATTTTTTATACACGGTATCGTTTTGAGAGCTGGACTCGAAACTCTTAACATCACTAAAGTAGCCTCGCATAGCCATACTTTTATAGACAAACGTAAATAAAAGACCGACGCAGTTGGCCGAGGTCGATTAGGCGTAGGTCTAGTAAACCGTGGTCTTTGCGTTCCAGGTTCGAATCCTGGCTTGGGCATGGATGTCATGTGGCGTTTTTTCATCCTCATAATCACCCACTCATCTCTGGATTAGCCTCGTTGCAAAAATATGGGACGTAAAACCCCAAATATCCTCGTTAATAAAAGGTTTACCTAAACTGTATTTGAGTTGAAATGACCATTTTTGAATTTCAAATTACTCGTGGCTATATGGAGATTATTTATTTATTTATTTGAAATAAATCGTTAACAGGACAAAGCCCCACCAGTAACGTATACCTAATAAAAATAAAAATCAAGTACATGTACAACATACATGCACAAGAAATAAACACAAAATCACAAATACATACAAAATTTACAAACAAAAAATGACAGTGAAACTGCCAAAGTCAACCTTAAAATTAAAACATAAACACAAACACAAATTTACACACATTCCCGCATTACATTCTTGATGGAATCATGTCTCATGTTTCGAATAGTGTCCCTCAATGTTATCACTCGTTACATGAATGGGGTTTGTGCGGAGTGGAGGGGGCGTTAATGTGTGTACACTTATTTAAAGGGAACATGCGCGAGAAGACTACGAAGCTATTGTCGCACGGTTAGGACAAAGCACACGGGGTGGGCGTGAGGGTGTTTATTCTGCATTCGTAACGGCTCCGTGTGTGATTTAAGATTGGTTCCAAGCTCGTCCGCTCCCTTTCCATGTCCTGGCGCTGGGGTCGTCCGTCCCGCCCTGTAATCGCTGCCACAGTGATGTAGCGGTACAGACACCATCACTCCCTCGCCTTCGTCTTCGAGGAACACATAAACATGGCTAATGTGAGACGCTCGTGTGTAGTAGCCTTGCGACAATACTGAAGTCTTTACTAGTGGTTACAAAACTGTGGTCCACGGAGCGCTACGGGGCCTTGAGATTCGCTCAAACTTCTTGTAATCAAAATAATGTTGGTAGGTATATATGAATGTTTCAAGTGATAACTTCATGATCAGTCTTATAAATAATAGTTGAAAATAAACGAATGGAAACAATAGGCACAGATAACAAATTAACTACGTGCTATAGGGTAGCGACATAGGAACAGTGTATGGAAGAGTGGGACCATATTCTCTCCCCCCCCCCCCCCCCCCCCCCCCTCAGAGGTAAAGGAGAAGATTATGTACAAAAATAGAATTGATCTGAAAACTAAAATTGGACATTTTTGGACATTTACGGAAGATGAAACATCAAATGTTCTTTGTCGCCGGTGGCTGGGGGCGTGCCCCAGACCCACAACTTCGTATACAAATCCCTCTTATGGATTTTGCTCTCCACCCTCCCCCCCCCCCCCCCTCCAACACATACACACCAAAAAAAAAGAAACAACTTGACATGCACTGAAGTTATGTGGACGGCGATATTATTTCTTTTCCATCGTACTGTGGTCCACTAAATAATTTGTCGAAAGTGTGTAGTGGCTGGGGGGTATGGGGGGATCTGTTTAGAAACGTTTGTGAACCTTTGCTCTAGCTGGACAATAAGAACGAAACAAATACAACAACAGTAAGATTGAGACTTTTCTTCTCGTTCTGTTATTATCAATACTTCTCAAAGTGTGAGGCGTGAGGCAAATGTGGGGCGAGTTTCCTACCATTTCATTTCGTTTTATCTCAATGGCTTTTAAATTTAGTGAGCTGTTGTTTGAGTGTCCTGGATATTCATTACAATTCGCGTTGAGTGGTGGAGCAGACCAGACATCAGCTATAAACAATAGCTATAAACAACGTGCACACTTATATCCATGAAGTATTTCTACACTTGTCATTGGTGATGTATAATTCTTTTCGTGGGTGTTATTCTAGGTGTTGCGGATTTATTATACGTAATACAAATCATTTAGGGGCGTTTGGGAGGCGTTACCACTTCAGAAAATTTTGGAGCGGATGAAATTAATATGCTAATCAACACAAGCACTTACGTCTAACTCGAAATCTTCACTGTTAATGTAATGTATGATACATACAAAACGAGTTCGTAATGCGAGAGAAAATGTATACATGTAAAACAAAATTGCTTTGTCCAGAAAGGATATCACAGGTTAAGTTAGTGTTGTTCTGATTATGGTGTAGAAGAGATTCAAGATAGCTCTGCCTGTCGTAGGAGGCGACTGTAAGCGCCGACGCGACAATATTACAATAATTATCATTATAATCATCTGAAGAGATACCCAATGTATGGGTCTACAGATAATGAAAACAAACAATATACGAGATGTAAAATTATAACGTTTGGATTAAATTCAATAATACGCTATTATTGTATTATCGTATTTAATCCAAAAATAATACATTTTGCATATATATATATTTGTTTTCGTTATCCATAGTTCCTGATAATGTCGAGTATCTTCCCACGATTTCGATTTTAAATGTTGTTTTTACAGAGCTGTTTTAAAAGCTGTTATGCGATCGATAACGTTGTATTGTATTATCTTTCGTATTTTATCCAGACGTAATCAATTTTTCGTTATCTGTAGACCCTGTTTATATAAGGTCCTGTCTTACAATGTTCCAATAACTACTTATTCGTCGAATAGCTTGTTTTCTCCATTGCAACCATGCCAATAAAAACCCTTGAAATCCTCCAAATAGCTTAATTGCTACAAAAAACTTTCCTATTAGGACATTCTAAGGCCCGAATGCATAGTCCACACTCAAGCCCTCCTCAACTCAGCCTGTCCTCAGCCTCGCCCAACCACCAATCACGGAACGGCATTGCCATGTGGACGGCTCTGTGATTGGTGGCTAGGCGAGGCTGAGTTGAGGAAGGCTTGAGTGTGAACTATGCATTCGGGCCTAAGACCGGTGTAACAGAATATCTACACCCTTGGAATAGTATTACTCAGATTGCGTTACATGTTGCGAAGCGAACTTCAGAAGAAAACGTGTGGTCTCAAAATAACCTTAACCTAACCTAACCTAACGTAACCTTACTTATCCTAACCCAACCTAACCTAACCTAACCTAATGTAACCCAAAATAACCTTAGTATACGTAGCTTAACCTTTTCTTTGTTCGCAACGTGTAGCGGATGCTTGAGTGAGCGCGGGTATTGAGTGAGCGCGGGTAATGATGGGCTATGCGTAAAGATATTCCAATACACCGGCTCTTAGTCGAGTATCTTCCCGCGATATCGATTTTAAAACTTGTTTTAACAATACGAACAGAAAACTCTGCCGCATACTCTTAAAAAGCACCACCACGCACTTGCGCACTTGATCATGTTTATATAATAATCATATTATAACCCGGCAACAAACGCTTCCAATGACGGCCGATACACGCGCAAATCTCGACACTGAACTCGGAAGAGGATTTGCATAATAATTAATTAGTGCTCTCATGTTCAATACCACAATCAAATTATTCAATCAATGAACATGGTCAGACCAATTGTCGACTCATTAAAAGATTAGTCGGTAAATCTGCGTTTCGCTGTGTATCACAATAAGCCCCGCATATTCATTAAACCACAATCAATGCCGGCGACGGAGGCTTACATGTTACATAAATCAGTTTATGTGATGTTGCTCTGCGCTGCGTTTTGGCTGATACTCGCTCTGGAATCAAACACACAGTGCGTCAGATTAGTGGACAGATGGCTGTTACCCGGGCTCAGGTTCGCATAGTATTTGTAGGGTACCTTAAGTAGGGTACCTATGGTAGGGTACCTAGGGTAGGATTCCAATACTACGATTCCTAGTGTATGGTATCTTCGTAGTGTAGGGTACCTAGGATATGGTATCTAGTGTAAGGTCCTAAGTTTATGGTACATATGGTAGGATGCCAAGTCTAAGGTCCCTAGTGTAGTGCATATATTATAGGATACTTAGTGTTGGGTACCTAGGGTAGAGTAAGCGAGCTCGTCTTCAGGTAATTTCTCATCAAAGAGTGTCGCACACATGGACTAAGAGACTATAGGTTATATATACACACAATTTTCAAAATAATACTAATGCCGTAATACTTTCACTTCAACGAAATAAATACTTATAACTCCTGTTCTGCTAGTATTTTTGTTCCTTCGTCGATTCCTCTTTTCATTGTCACTACAAGAACAAATGTAATTCGAATTAAATTACTCTATTAATTCACTTTTCACTATATTAGTATGTTATATTAAAAATAATTTTATTATTCCTAATTATCCTACTACTACCATTACCACCACCACTACTGCTAATTTAATTAGGCCCTCTATTACTTTATTTCTTCTACGCCCTCTACTTTACTAATACTGCGACAACTAAAAATACTAAAACCACCTCCAATTAATAATACATGATATAGTGTAAACATTTGTGTAACCTACATTTGACTTCCTGCATAAAAGGTATAAATATAAACCGCCAACATTTTACCATCCAGCATCCATCACTTTGGCAACAAACACGCCATAAAACCGTTACTTCAGCTTGACCAAACAAGTCAGACCAAAGCACTTGTTTGTCTTCCCGTGGTACGTGAACCCATGGTTGCTCATCCAGGGCTCTATTTGCTCACAGCCCGTGTATCGTCGACACAGACAGACAGACAGACAGACAGACAGACAGACAGACAGACAGACAGACAGACAGACAGACAGACAGACAGACAGACAGACTACCAGACAGACAGACAGACAGACAGACAGACAGACAGACAGACAGACAGATCTTTGATTGGTTATCGCTCACTCGTCGATGGTGTTCGAAGCCTACAGGGTTGGTTTAGTCGCTTTAAATTAAAGTCCCCCACTGCAAATCAGTTTAGTTACTGAGTGGGTAGACTCTAAATGTGAATTTATTTATTTATTTATTTATTTATTTATTTATTTATTTATTTATTTATTTATATATTTATTTATTTATTTATTTATTTATTTATTTATTTATTTATTTATTTATTTATTTATTTATTTATTTATTTATTTATTTATTTATTTATTTATTTATTTATTTATTTATTTATTTATTTATTTATTTATTTATTTATTTATTTATTTATTTATTTATTTATTTATTTATTTATTTATTTATTTATTTATTTATTTATTTATTTATTTACAGACAGACAGACAGACAGACAGACAGACAGACAGACAGACAGACAGACAGACAGACAGACAGACAGACAGACAGACAGACAGACAGATAGACGTTACGAAGAGTTCCCAGCTGTACTGAATCTGCTTGGCTCGCTGGAAACAATGCATGTCCATGTGGAATTGTTTTTGTTCAATTGTACCAGTCCAACTGCTCAATGGCAAAGCAATGCGAGTAAATGGAGCATTTCATCCAATCCAATCCAACAATAACACAACACAGCACTACAACAAAGTTGAATAAGTTTTTTAAGTTGGATGAAGTTCCGTACTATTTAATGAACACGCGGAAATGTAAGCCTCTGTGTTTCTGATCTTCGGTACTAGATTGAGATTACGATTGAGGCCAAGGATTGGAGTTTTCAAAAGCTAATGTGGGTCTCCTGTTCTCCTTTCATCATAGAGTGTTGATTTTTCTGTGACCCTATAATACATGCATTATCTCATCATTGCTTGGTTCATGATAATTGTGTTTTTTGAATGAGGTTATTAGTTAATGAAGAGGATGTCAAGATTTCAGCACAGTGTTGAGTGCATAAACGGTGAACTTAAATGTTTCCCCATGATGGTTTGAAAAATGACACAGTTGTTCCACATAAAAGGGAGATATTTTTATTTAGTAGGCGACATTGGGATTTGACGTTTGTACATGTAAATTAACAGATCCCTCTGTCGGCGAAATGTGGTAGCTTTGCTTTCAATTAACCAAAGTAAAAAATTGTTCCACGTCAGGTTCGAATTTATATTTTCAAACTCCTTTCTTAAGAAGGTCCAGGGTTCGATTTCTGGTTCGAGCTGTTGGTTTTATTTTACTTTGGATATTGGCATAAAACAATTTATATGAACTGGAGTATATTTAAAATGTGACTTTAGAGACGTTATAGCAACGAATTACACAATAAATGCTATAATATCTGCACTAGAAACCAGTTTCTGAAACTGACTGTGAAGACAAAAATACACTTTTATTTATTTTATGTATTTTGCCCTTATTTTAGACTTTCATTGTTTTAAAGTATAAGAGTTCAATACATTCCGTGCTTCCTAGCCCCGTCCTCGGACAGTCATCTGAGAACGGAGGACGGACCCACAGCTGTTTTGTACCAATTCATTGTTGCAAACATTATTTGAATGTCACGATGTTGCGTTTAAATTTTAAATAGAATTGTACATTATCGATTCTGAAGCAGTCTTACAAAGTTACATTCAAAATGAAACCAAACATTTTCCATTAATATATGTTTTCATTGTTACACGTTCTACTGGAATTAATAAAATATAGGCCAACACCATGATATATTACAGCCGTTGAAAACCAAATGGAATTCCATGTTATCAATTTGCTTGTATATATTTATTTATGTATGCATTGATATTATATATACATATTTATTTGTAAATCATCAATCAAACAATTTTACAATCCCGTATAGGCCTATCTACCTCTAAAACTAATGTATCTAACCTTCTAGAAAATATAATTTTCTGTAAATTTCAAAACATATACTAAACATTATTTAAATCTATACACTACTATGAATATGCATATCAAGTTAGTCCAACAATGAATCCTAAGAACGTACGTTATTTTCTAGCAAGGTAGTTCTCAACATTCATTTAACAGACTTCCCACCAACAGTTCATTATTTTCTAAACTTGAATCTTCCACATGTCTAGCGCGTGCTTTGAACACCCGACGGAAAGATAGCTTTTTTACAGTTTTTTTTTTACATCAGATTTAGTTTAATCCTACTTGTTTCATAATGAACAGGACAAGGAAGGGGTACTTGGCCTGAGGTACACAACGTTAATTGAGAAGCTGTTGAACTCGCCATGTTAAAATGTGGCTCGCGAATAATAAATGACTCTGTTAAACGCTTCAGTTTACGAAACGAGTTGGATGGTAAAAAAGTCTTTCCGTGAGAAGTAAAGGGTTCGACTATAACGAGTAGCATTTGTCTGCGGGAAACGGACGCAAAAAGTCTTCTCGTCCGAGATGTAAACACATTTCTACCACCTGATTCTTTCGAGAGCTTTGCCGGCGCCCGAGGCAGTTTATTTAACGTATTCGCCTGTTTAGCTCACTCGAATATCGATCAATAGGTCATTATTATGTCTTTGGTAATTATGTTGTTAACTAAGTGAGGTTCGTTTGCTGAATTTCAAGATTTTTTTTTTATTATATTTTAGGTAGAAATTTTAAATGCTCTCTTTAAAAAAATCGAGTACAAACATTCTGAGCACAGCAATTTAACTGTTACTAAAACGAACGCGAGATTCATTTATTTAATTGTATAAGGATTGATAAGATAAAACGTTGTGTTTTCCAAGACGGTGTAAACGTACGTGATTATAATAAAATCACGGTTTTAAAAGCGGCGAGCTTTATAGCTAAATACCTAAATCAGAATTATAGTTTCTTTTTATGGCATTGCAGACTAATTTCTGTGTTAACGCGACTGGGTATTAAAACTGCGCAAAATAAATGTTTGTTTATTATACCATGAGAATGCTTCCAAATATTGAAAAAGTGATTCTGGTCCTGTCTTTGGTTTTGTATCAGCTACACAATGGGGTTAAAAAATTAAAAAATATAAATATTTTTACGATCATCATTTTATTTTTTTGGTTATTATTAATAATTAAATTATAAATAAAATAACAATCGTAACGATAACAAGCTGTCAATGTTTTTACACCCATTGTGTAGTTGATACAAAACCAAATACAGGAACAGAATCACTTTTTCAATATTTGGAAGCGTTCTCATGATATAACTAGAAAAACATTATTTTTGGGCGGTTTTAATACCCATTCCCCTTAATTCATAAAAGCTACTCTGAATCATAATGTGTTCCAAATCGAAGCCAACAATGTATCATTTGCAGAATAATGTTCCGTAATTTAATGTGTGACAGGATGGCTACGCCATCTATCTACCTTTATACAACTCAACTCAGTAAAAAAAAAAAAAAAAAACACAATTTAAAACTAACATGAAATTGCCAATTTCTACTGTACCTCACATGTCGGAAAACAATTTTCCTAAGCCTCCGCACAAGCTTCAATTAAAAACCAAAAACGAAAAGTACATTTTTAATATGTTTCAAAGTTGACTTTACTCTTTCATATTGGAATACAGTTTTTTGTATATAACGTGAACACAAACCCAAACATTATTGCAATAAAAAGAAACAACTTTAAACGGAAACCAAACGGTGGCCGACGTTGTTAGAAGAGAATAATTAAAGCTGTTGTCGTTTGCAGTTTTTGTACAGTTTAGGAGTTTAGGTTGTTTCGATTTCGTGATTTTTGTTATTTTTCTCTCAAATGCAAAATGCATAAGTATTTTATATATTTTTATCAAACAGTGGATTTAGTTCCTGGTTTCCACAAGAACGTGGTTAAATTGAACCACAGTGGTGGTAGAGAGGTTTGTGTGGTATTTTGACGCGATAGCTTGACAACTCAGGTTGACATATGAACTAGACAAGTATAATGTCACTAGTATAATGTCACTGTACTAGTATAATGTTATAAAGTAATCAAAATACGAGCCTTTCACGCGCCGAATTGTTTGTTGCTTAGTTATCAGTCGAAAGAGGACAAGATTGATGGTTGATTGATTGATAGATTTATTGAAGACAAGCATACGTCATGTACTTTACCCAGCCGATTTTGACGTACCATGGTGACGAAAATATTGTAAAAATAAACTGTTTTCAAAGATTTACTACGGACAATATAGATAAGTACATCATTTTTAGTCTCTAATTAATAATCATAGTCACAAACACAGTCTTGGTTGAATTTTATTTAAAAATATTCTCTTACAGTGAGTTTGATTTAAATGTATTCATTTATGTCTACCCTCTTCAGTGTTATAAAACTGATTTCCAAAGATTTGTTACTCACCTTCCTAACTTGATCTTCAACCATTACTGATTCTACACTTACAAGTTAATTTAATGCATTGTTTGTTTGTACTAGAAACGTAATTGTTACGTAATTGAATATGTGTATTTCAGCAGCTTACTACCAACATTTGTCGAATGTGAATGTATGCTCAGATTATTGTAAAGTCTAAGTGGTACCGTATGATAGTCTGTTAATCCACGCACGACTGCGTTCATTGGACAAACTTAGTTTTTATTTGGGAAATTTTTGCTGAAGGTCCCCCTGTTAAGTTTTAATAACAATAATTAACAGTGAATGTTTGAAGTTTATCAGAATTGATTAAAAGTTTTCGCGCAGCTTGCTATACCGAAAATGTACGGCAAGTCGACAACTCTACTGACAGTTATACAATTTCATACGGACTTATTGATATCCTTATAAGATAGGAACCTTCCCTATCGGTATCAGTACACGGCAAATATAGTAATAATATATGTACTCTGATGGGATTAAAATCACAAGAGGATTAAATTGAAATGATGTAGTTAAATATAAAAATAATCTCCTTATATGTAATAGTACGAAAACATTTTTACGGTAAAACCAGTCAACGTTTCGATAACGTGTAGAGTCGTTCTTTTCAAGACATACAAAAACAAATAAAAAACCACTGCAACCAAAAACACTTGCAAACAAAATCAAAATCACTGCCACAACGAAACATCACTGGGAAGCTCTAAACGTTGGATTGGTTTTACCTTAAAAATGTTTTCGTACAATACATTTTGCAACCAACAAAATCTAAGAAATCATAATATATTATAGCTTGCGTTTACACTTTATTTAAAGAGCAGATAGGCTACCATGGATATGATTTGTTATCTTCTACATTGGCAACGTTGTTTTCATAAACTGTGGTGGTCAGTTCAGTCCTAACGGTTCCTCTGTTCCAGCCCAATGTTTCTTTAGTAAATAGCCGATGAGGTTCAATAAAAAGTCAAAACATTGGAAGTTCTTGGAGTTTCCCTCTGAAGGAAGCATAAAAATGAAGTTGCTGTTTTGTTGTAGAAATGAAACCAGCACAAATATCTCGTTCTTTTTTCCTCTATCACTGGATTTTATCGAGAAGAAAAGCATTTAAGCTCTTAAGGGAAGCAAAAGTGCTTTTTGACGATTACTTTCCTTCCCCTCCGCGGCTAGGCTCAATCTTTAATGACTTCCGAGGGCGAAACACGGCCAAGATGGACATTAAGTTTGTCTTTGTATTTCTCGTCCATCAATCATATGAATGTCGATCCTCTGGTCTGATTGATATCAATGTGTTCTGTCTCCTGGACAATACGTCACTGGGTCTCTCTTGGTCAGACGTGTTGCGCTGTCTAGGCCGCGGGACACTTTAGCATGCAAACGACAACTCAAGTTTCTCCAATGTAAGAGAAAAAACTCCAGTTCATTCAAATATGACTAGAAAACTTTTTACTCGAGAAAGCATTTTATTCTGTACATTAGATCTGTAACCCCACTATACCTAGACCTTAACGTTAGGTTGTTTGTAGATAGACTTGTCATTTCCAGTATCTTATGTGTTTATTACTGCGTATTTCATTATAGTGTATTATTATTCAATATCACTACTATCAATCGAAGCAGGCTATACTATGACGATTCCTATATGTACACCATATGTAAACAGGATAAAATACAATAAACACCTATGCTTACGGAATAGAGGAGTCTTATATTTCCAATTTAATATTCTACTCACGTCTAATTTCTACCATCTACTTGGAAACAGGTAGATTCTATTCTATTCTATTCTATTCTATTATATTCTATTCTATTCTATTCTATTCTATTCTATTCTATTCTATTCTATTCTATTCTATTCTATTCTATTCTATTCTATTCTATTCTATTCTATTCTATTCTATTCTATTCTATTCTATTCTATTCTATTCTATTCTATTCTATTCTATTCTATTCTATTCTATTCTATTCTATTCTATTCTATTCTATTCTATTCTATTCTATTCTATTCTATTCTATTCTATTCTATTCTATTCTATTCTATTCTATTCTATTCTATTCTATTCTATTCTATTCTATTCTATTCTATTCTATTCTATTCTATTCTATTCTATTCTATTCTATTCTAGCTCTGTCTTCTGTTCGATTCGAGGCCATCAATTAACTAATGTTTATCTATAACAAGCTTCATTTCTACCTGTGAACCCTGAACGTACAACAGCAATCAGTGCCGAGAAACGCGTCCATAAGATGCCGTAACACGCTCAGTTCTAAGTGGGAAAATGTTCGCATTCGTCTCAGAGGTTTGGTTCATATCATCATTTTCTACACCGATTAATTTCTCACAAAAACAAAACAAAAAATACGGTATCATTAATGCGGTTAGGTCTCGCGTATGCTCATGCACGTTATTGCATAATGACTATATAGGTTGTAAACCCAACTATATAAACCCATCCACACACGATATAACTACAACCAAAGTTTAAAAAAAACATCATAAAACATAATCACACAAAAAATCTACTTCATTTAAATTTGGACCCCCGAAAATTTCGTTTTTAATTTTCGTGTTCATATTTTAATAGAGACATTAAGATCATTATATTGACGCTAAACGATATAATATATAATTTGAATTTCGTGATAAGTTAACGCAACGAGGGGATGTGTACCCGAGTTCAACAGCCCTCGGACGCGTCACGCCACCTGTCTCGGACGATCTGACAGCGATCACGGCACCTGTCCTGGACGAAGGCGTGTGCTCTCTTGTTATCACCCGCCGCGGTTGATTACCACGTGTCAGAAGACTACGCGCGTCAACGTGTTCATCAAGACTGATGCGCATGCGCGCACGGTAGATGTGGAGACCGGGGATACAAGGGGGTGTTAGAGAAAATCAAACTTTATTTAAAAAAAAAAAAATATGATGGCTGACCAATGAACATTCGATGACCCGACCCGTACTAATCATTATAAGAAAATATATATATTATAAAACAAAATTTAACTATTATAAGTAATATTATATCTGTAAATCAAAATTACAATCTTAAACTAAAATTGGGGGGGGGGGGGAGTCAATTTCTGCGGATATACGAGAAAGTATCCCGAAGGGTCTTCGATAATTTCATATTTTTTTTTTAAATGAACGTGGGCAAAGAAAAGGAGGTCTTATTTTTAAAAAAACGAACGAAATGAACTTTTTTAGTAATACCTTGAGAACAAAAAGTGATACATGACAGAATTGTGGTTTTACAAAAATAAAAAACTGGATTCAAAAAGTTTCAAATGTTTTTATCGTACCGAGTGATAAGCAATTAATAGTAATTATTTTATGCAACCAATAACAATCAAAAACGTATTTTCGCATCTAGTTTTTAATTCTTACGAAACTACAATTCGGGAATTCATCAATTGTTTATATTGTGTAATCTTCCAAAGATTAAAAAGTGTTAATTTCGCGCGGTTTTCACAGTATGATATAATCGTAGATTTCAATTTGTGTAAAACGCATTCAATTTTCTAGAACAGTTTGCTAGGACAACGTTGAATAAGCACAGAAAATGAACTACAATTCTCACACATTGCAAATGTTCACATGTATTTATTCAAACAAAAAATAAAATATTTCATGTTTAAATCATTACCTCAAAACTTGTAAGAGGCAACACAATCGTCCCTTGGTGCTGACAAGACACAAACTATGCAGAGGTCAGCGGGGTCACACGAGCTCATCAATCACGTGATACAACTCGTCGTAACGAGGCAGCACCATCGCTCACTTACCTTCGACAACCAAATGAAACACACGACACAACACATAAACATATCTTCGGGATAACTGTTGAGCACTTTGCATGCCTGGAACCTTATTATTACCACGATACCTGCTTGAGAGTTCATCGGTTGCACCAGGTGTGAGTTTGGTGAGGTGATGGGGGGCTGGGATAGTTAAGAAGGAATGACATCGGCAGTGGCGTATCCAGGGGGGGAGTCTCGGGGGGGGGGGGGGGGGGGGGGCTTGCGGCCACTATTGACACGGACGAGTCTACTCTACACGCTCCACAGCAACTATGGTACTGGGGACGTCACAGATGGGCGTGTCGGAGCCAATCACAGATGGGCGTGTCGGAGCCAATCAGCGGGCGACTTTCATCAATACTCACATTTGGTTGGCCAAGCCTCACTCATCTGTGACGTCACCAGCCCCAAAGCTGCTGTGGAGCGACTTTAGCTGTAGCCCGCTTACGTTTCTATAGAAATCACCGATAGAGGTGGCTCAGCGGTAAGACGCGATACTCTAATTCGGGAGGTCGCCGGTTCGATTCCGACCACCGAATGTTCTGACTGAAGGTTTTATCCAAGGTTTTCCTCAGTCGTTAAGGCAAATGCTGGGATTGAGTCCTACCATAACAGCCCTCGGACATTCCTCCTCAACTATCCAAACACCCTAATAACCTAGTTAGTCACCTGAAGAGGGACACATCAGGTCAAGCTGTTGTGCACCTTATAACGGGTATTCCTACGAAAAATTATTATTATTTTAGACAATGATCCACCTACAAGTGTGTATTGTACTACATATTGTATAGGAAACACATTAAGAAAGCGATTATTCCTATAGTCCCAATCAGTTGGCTGATATATTTCACTTCTCATCTTTCAAATTTCTCATTTCAGCTATGAAAGAAGAACGTATTAGATTATAAATAATAAAACATATACACGTTGAAATAAACCATCTGTGCCTACACAGTTGATATATAGAACACTTACAATAGAGCAACATCAAACACAGGCCAATCAATCTTGCAGCCAATCACAGCCGCGCCTAAGAGTGGACAAGTGTAGCATAGTGGTCGCAACAGAAGTCGATTACGCGCGATGTTATCGCGTTGTTTATTGCGGCAGGTCCATAAACATATCGCCATCCTCGGCGCGTGGGTTGTTGTTCATTGCTGAGGAGGGAGACACACTACACAGATATCCTAGCTCTAACACTACGGAACAAGTTTATATTTACGTTGGCCAAGGCTAAAAAAAATACTTTGTCCAACGATATCGATAATTTGATATGATATCGATAATAGAAAAATAATTCGATATTAATATAGAATTAATGTATATCGTACATACAGCGATATCGAACTTGCGCCTAGTAAGCTCATTGTTAAAAACAAAACCATTTCTTTCACGCCACTCCAATCACAACATCACTGTTTTTTTGTGGATATTTTAAAATGTTGATAATGCAACACAATTAGACACACACAATAACACATTTCACAGTTTAAATATTAATTTATATAATATTATTTATAATGAATGGCCTCTTGCCGGTCTGAAAATCTTAAAACCAGAGGAGAAAAGTTTCGATATCGATACGTCACTTGAAAAGTTTGATATCGCGACGCGATATCGATATTTCTTCCCGTGATATTGATATGATTTTTTTTTATCGTTGGGCAGCCCTAAAATATTTGCTTAGATGCTCGGCCGATTATTGGAGTAAAATGACAATATGTAACGTTTCTTTTTTAGCCAATTCACAATAATTGTTGTGTACATCGCTGTGACCTATGCTTAACCTTTTTATTCCCCAGTCACTTTCCGATCCCTTTAGTGTTATTAAACGGTACTAAGGCAGTACTAAAAAATGTTGTATATGTGAGAATGGGAAACGGTAACATAATAGTAAATTTAATGTAACTTCTCAATTAAAAAAAAAAATGGATTGGACTAAAAAAAAAGTAAACCCAATTGGGAATTTATCTGGGCATTTCAAATCAATCTATAACAAAACAATAACAAATATAATAATCTATAACATGCCCAGGTGGACATGTGCTCTTTTACACAATTTTTAAGGCCTGTGTTCTTATTTGTAGAACGCTATTTAAAACAAATATTTTCGATTGTGTAAAGATAGATAATATTGTGTAATGTAAGTATATGCCAAGTTTTCAGAACAGATGGTAAAGGAATGGAAAAAGATGTTTCCTTACCCCGATTACAGATTGCAAATTAATTCAATGACCCTTGTTGTATCATGTATGCACTCGTCTTTCAATGAATTGCTTCTCAGTTAAGTTCGCAACCGGCTGCATTATTCTACTTGAGAATGAGATCTTTTACTGGATGAAATTATTACTCTAAACGTTACTTAATCATAAAATGAAATGATTGTGTGTAAATTTTATTCAAGTACTGCAATTCAAAATATTATAGGCTCACTAGTTCTTTATGTATGGACATTGACTGCAACTTTTAGATTATCTTTTGTAAATACTATAACTCTATATTTTGTTATGGAAATACAATTTATCAACGAAAATTTAGCTTCAGATTTCCCACAGTAAAACAAAGTATTTGTAACTAGCTTATTTGAAAATAACTGTGGATTTTATAACATTTACATTATTTTAAATGTAATAACTTTAAACAAGTTGACGACGTTGTATCAAAGTCCCTAGTAGCAGAGATTTACGGAAAGTAGGTTCTGTATATTTATGCTTAAAAGGACAAAATATATATATATATATATTCAGATTCAGATACACATTTTCAGATTCATTTTTATTGCATTTTTAAGTTTACACTGCGATCGTTTAAGTATAAAAGTACAATTATTATCTAGTATAGTAAAGAGCTAACATGTTTTAAGTGAAAGTAATGTAGGCTATTCAGAATATGTACAGTGTAAACTTGTTTTGTTGCTGTCATAAGCAGAAGCTTGAGAGATCAGCTCAGCTCTATACTTATTTTGTTTACAATGAAAATTAAGATTAAGTTTGGTCTAGAGCTAGGACTATGTATAATGATAAGTCTTAATACTATGAAATGAGAAACTAATAGAGAATTAATAACTAATAACTAACTTGCTCTAATATAACTGGCCTGCATAGAAACTTATAACTAATATATATCTCAGAAGTAGGATTTTTGCACGATTGTTATATATTGTATACTTACTTTATATATGTATATATATATATAAAGTAAGGATACATTTTTCGGTTAAACCAATCCAAATTTTATTTATAATGATAATTCAACGTTTCAACGACTTTAGCGTCGCTAAAGTCGTTGAAACGTTGAATCATCATTATAAATAAAAATATTGCAACCAACAAAATCTAAGAAATCATATATTTATATATATATATATATTTTAATATTTGGACCGGTAAACAGTTCTACCATGACTATAGGATTTTGATAAAAGGTTTCCATATTACCATTGCGTTTCGTCATAACAATACCTGACATTAGTGTAGTGAAAGTGTTAAGATCTTTTTGAGTTCTTTAGAGATAAAGGATAAATTGTTTGTATGTACCGAAATGAAATGTTTGCATGGCCATAGTTAATATACTTCAGAAGTGGCAGAGCGTTTCGAGTTTCACTTGGCTGCACTTAGTATGGAAATTGCAACTTAGTGTTCCTTAAATTAACACTTCGGGGACGCAGCATAAGACTCGCTAGCTTATTAAATGCTTAGGTGTGTACACTCACTGCCAATAAAAAGGCGTGTACAGTCGGTGCAAATATTAGAGTTTATTATACTGGAACTGAAAGTGTTATATACGATTGATAATCGGCAAAACATAGGTAACGCCCTGAAGACTGAATCATGAATGAACTCCATTGATTTAAAAAAATTTGAATGACTTTTTTAAATTAAATTTATGCGTTTTTTGTGATAATAATTATTATCATTACTTCATATTTTAATCCAGACCTACAACAATTTACATAATATGACAGGCAAAACACAAAAACAACAACCAATAATGCAACAAACAAACAGTTATTTACTATTATAATTTATAAGACTTGAGGTCTTCGCTCCATTTTTGCAGTAACGGAGATGTCATATTGGACTATTGCACCAATGATGGCTGATTTACTGGAGAATAATCCCTTCCGTGTCATACATGCGGTGTCATACATTAATAATACAAAACAAATTCCCAAATTGTTACTTTTCATTCAAATTTATCTTTAGTCTCAATTTGCAGGAAAAATATAAGATATATCATCCCAAAATAGTCGATAATTTTCCATTTTATTTGAGTTTCTACATGAGTATGATTGTGATCAACTACAATGCTGAAATAACCTATTTCAAACCTATTGTAAACCTCTCCCTATTTTGGGAGTAAAACAAAGTTGAAAATATAAAAACATTATTACACTTTTTACACTTATACAAAAAATGTGCTGAAGTCATAACTTCCGGAATATCAAAACTGGCCGATGTCTCTAACATTATTATATAGATCAATTTAATGTCTAATATCAAGGAGTATATAATGTGGCGTTCTGTGCTGCCACAATACATGTTGTCGCATGTTTTACATGTGAAACCTTGACCTGCGCAAAGAGGGAGCAATAAGTTGGTAGTCTCAATGTAACATATAGGACGATCCAATGTATTAGATTGCACCCAGCACCGATCACGGCTCAATGCACCCGATACCGCTTCCTCCCCTGGGGTAGCAATATCGCCAGAGCTATGTTTACCGTACCACCTCCTCACAACATATCCGTCGTACGTCGTATGAAGAGAGTGGATACGCTCCTGAATAAATGTGACTTTGAAAGAATGGACGTACATAAAGCTAATCTTCGATAGAGATGCAGTGACATAGATTCACACTTTATCAGGCAAATATTAAAATACAGTGTAATATCCAAATCATCCCCCTACACAAATCCTATACAAAATCTTTCTTAAATTTTTGTGCATAAACTCTACTGAATTTAAAGCTATATTAAATTAACCGGTAAACCACATCAAGTTTAACAGGGTAGTAAAGATCTAAATATAAAAATTAGTATCTAAAAAATAATTTTGGTTAATGAAAATTGTATTTGTTTCTATTTCAAGATAAATATAATACAGCTTAATCCGTTTGTGTATTTATATACATACACAGAGAAATACTATATGGTTTTTGTAGTAATGAATATTTATGTGGACATTAATAACGACATGATTTAAGAAATAGTTGTCCCGAGTGTTATTATAATATGTTAGCGTATTTAAAACATGCTCACAGCAAACAAATACCACTGTATTTTAATAAGTGTAGAATTAAATGTGTAGAAAATCATATTTATAACACATTTTAAGAAACATTTGCATTCGATTTTCTGCTCTTATCTAAAAGAACAAAAAAGTGAAATAGGTAGGCCTAATTAACATATTGTGTACCTACATACCTTTGGAAAATCATCCCTATTTCATTTAGATAATATTTTGAAATTATATTATCAAATGCACCTGCGTTAAGTCAACCTTTATTTGTATGCAAAATAGTTTTTGTTATTACACTGAATGTACTGGTATGGAGCTACCTTCACGTAACTGATTATCTAAAATGTTTGTGCCAGGCATCGAAGATAGCCGAGACGATGTGCGCGACAGAATATGTTTTTTGCCTCCTTACCATACGTTGAACACGAAACGCAAAACGTTTACCTGACTTGAAGATAGAACCGCGATTTAACCTTAGGTACACAATAATAAAAAAGTTGATGGCATACTGTTCTAACGAAAATGATAGCCACGTAAAAAACTGAAGATGATTCGAAATATTATTGCATGTTATCCGTTGATTTTGGTGTGTGAAATGAAAATTAAACTAAGACCTCCATGAAGTTGGCCCCTCACATTTGCCCCATACATTTTTTTTTTATTTCAATCGTTAGAACTTCGTTTGATCCCGTTTGATCCGTTATTATTTTCGTTTGAACTCTTTCGATCACGACGCTATGGCGTCGTGTTTATGTGAGGGGCCAACTTCACGCTGGCCCCTCACATGTGCGGAAACACGAATTTCTCAACGCCAATCGTTAGAACTTCGTTTGATCCCGTTTGATCCGTATATCAATTCGTTTGAACTCGTCAAACAACGGCGTCGCGACGCTTTCAATATTTTAGTCTGGCCCCTCACATTTGTCCTTTTCAACATTTTTCGACGCCAATCGTTAGATCTTCGTTAGATCCCGTTTGATCCGTTTAGAGTTCCGTTTCAACTCGTCAACCTACGGCGTCGCGACGCTTTCAATATTTTTGTCTGGCCCCTCACATTTGTCCTATCCAACATTTTTCGACGCCAATCGTTAGATCTTCGTTAGATCCCGTTTGATCCATTAAGAGTTCCGTTAAAACTCATCAACCTACGGCGTCGCGACGCTTTCAATATTTAAGTCTGGCCCCTCACATTTGTCCTATCCAACATTTTTCGACGCCAATCGTTAGATCTTCGTTAGATCCCGTTTGATCCGTTTAGAGTTCCGTTTCAACTCGTCAACCTACGGCGTCGCGACGCTTTCAATATTTTTGTCTGGCCCCTCACATTTGTCCTATTCAACATTTTTTGACGCCAATCGTTAGATCTTCGTTAGGTCCCGTCTGATCCTTTAGAGTTCCGTTTCAACTCGTCAACCTACGGCGTCGCGACGCTTTCAAAATTTTAGTCTGGCCGCACACATTTGTACTATTTCACTTTTTTTGACGCCAATCGTTAGATCATCCTTTGATCCCGTTTGGACTTCTGTAATTATTATTTTATTTATTTATTTAACATTTTATTTATGTATTCATTTATTTATTTATTTATTACGTGTTTTTCTTTCTTTAGTTATGAGTGACGAATCGTTCCTTCACAGTATTTATAATAGGTATGTTTTTGTTTCGTATTATTATGACTTTTAAAGTTAATAATAAATTAATATGACCGTTATTCATTTATTTCTTCATAAGAAACATTTTATTTTATTATAGACAAACATAATGCTTATAGTGGATTAAGGATTGGTATTATCATGACTTTGATTCCTTTACTTCTATTTTCAGCGTCTATTTTGTTTTAAGATACAAAATGACACGTTGTCTATAAGTGATATGTTTCAGAATTTAATCAATTCTACACAAAATGCTTACAAGTAAAAGACAAATTAGCTGAGCTGAGCAATTCACTTGTAACCTTCTTAGAGTAATAGTTGCAAATTGAATTGATTTTGCGAATCCAAATTAACAGTAGGAGACAAATGTGGGTGAATTTGTTGTGAAATACAGAAATAAAAAACCAACCCTGACTAGGAATTGAACTCAGGCCTATCCCGCTGGTGGTCCGGGGGTTGAGGCGCCCACCTGGCAAGTGGGAGACTTGAGTTTGATTCCCAGCCGAGGCTGGTTTATAATTTCTGGATTTCACAATAAATATACTATATACATATGTATATGTTGGCAGGTTCTTCAACCTTTTTGTCCGTAGTAATCCTGACCATGGTCAGTTCATGTTCATTTAGTTATTGTGGTATAGCGAATAGTTAGGAAAGGTCCGCTGACCGAATGATTCAATCCAATAATTCGGCTTGTGAAGCTGAGACTGAGAGAAAGAAACATCGGAAAAAACTTCTGTGTTGATCGCTTGTAGCAGGTATTGATGTGGTAGTCTTCTGAATTAGAGTTTTCTATGCTGCCACTGAGGCAATTTCGTCGGTGTTGGCAAACCTTACACGGAGCGATGGGTTTATGAAATTAAACGAAATAATAAAGCCTAAACACGTGTCAGTGTCAGTTGATCAACAATCTTTTATATTCACTTTAGTAACTACATTCCATGTGTGGGTTCACAAGCTTAAACGCCAGCGTAAGACGTAAGATGTAGAGCCAAATGAACATATTCGAAAACGGAGGATTTGCGTTTTACGTATCCTGATTGGCCAACGACTTGACGCCATACGTCGGCGTTAGGGCTTGTGAAACCAACCTATAAAGCAATGTTTCATGCCTAGTTTGTTATAGTTAAATACACTTGTCATTTTGATTTAACAAAGTCGAGATAGTTGCTTGAGAGTTGCTTCGAGTGAACGATTGATACGTGAACGTCGATATATGGGTACTGTACGTTGGATTTTGGTAATATAATTTTTGTATTGGAGAAATCGAGTAATTTTTAATATCATGACAGAACAAAATAAATGGGACAGTTTTTACGCAGTGCAATTGTTAGTCAAACTACACAAAAACAACACAAAATTAAAGGCGTATCTCAAATCTCAATTTTGGCGCTAGTCGACTAGCTGGCAGACTATAACATGTTGTTAATTGGTGCTAGTCGTTTAGCGTGGAAATAGAGATTTAAGATACACCTTAAAGATACAGAACAGTTTTAAGATAACCAACTTACACTTTATAAACTAATGATCCAGGCCATTTACATAAAAATTGGACCAAACCTCGGACAAATTGCAACATTAGTGTTTTTGGTATCATTTTCTTCAGAAAAAGATCCTTTTTAACATACTTAAAATCCGCAAAAATCCGACGACTAGGATGTTTATATGGAGCTTTTAATAAAATTTTAATTATAATTAGACTTCAAAATGTTAAATGTACCCAAACTAGTCGAGTTTGGATTCAAATGAATGCTTATAAGTGCAGGTTGACAGTTACTATGGTCAATGACTTCCTCTATCACATAGGGGTCACTAGAGGTCAACAATGAGGCACAAATTAAGATGTTACCAAAAATATATTTTAAATAATTAAATTGATATAATGGCATATCAATTTTCAAATATTTATTTATCTGAATGTCATCGATGATTCTCTCCTTTCACGATAAGTACCCTTCCTATGACCTAAACATGTATAGAACACATGAATATCAATATTTTAGAATATGTTTTCATAAAGCTATTTTCCAGAGTAGTTAGATTTAATTAGTTATCTGTGGTTAGATTAATTATAATTTGAAACTACAACGATCTCTTATCAAGTTACGTGTTCATATCGCTGTCACTGTGGTTAACAGAGGTAGATGTGAATTGGTATAGCTCTTTCCATTGCATTCCTTGCAGGCAGACGAGCAATTCATTCCCTACTAATGACAACTCTTTTTTGAGTCTGGAAATCACTTTTACAACACCGTATAACTTTCATAAGATCATCTGTGGTTGGTGCTAAATCAGTCAAAATCGCAACGGTGTTCTATTTGCAAAGATATTCAATATAACAGCCCACCATACAATAAACCAACAGTGTAGATAACATGGAAGTTGACGATCGTAGATCTCAACGAGCTGGGTGTAATATTCGAAGGATTGTTGGAACGACCTGCGTCTGTTGTAGATACAAAAGATGATTGCAAAATTTTAAGAACCTTTACAAAATCAACGGACTTGTAATTTATTGTTCTATTTTTGCAAACAAATGGACGTAAAGCCCAAACATCAATGAATGGTTCCAATTCATGGACATGGTAGACAATAAAAAAGTTTATTTAATCTGAACATACGGAAAACAGGATACTGTTTCTGCAATCTGTTTCAGAAATGTTACCTTATCTTGAAGCAGCAAGTAGGTACGCTTACACGAGAAGGGCGCGATTATATCTTCAATCGTTGAACAAACTCGAAAAGGATCATCCTGATAGATGCCAGGTCTTTCAGAATGACTTGCATGTGATCCATATATCTGATCGATACTGCGCAGGTCACTCAGTTGATCTTATAAGTGTACAGAGTTTTAATTTAGAGAAGGTCGAGGTATGACCTCAACAACAACAATCAAACTTCATCAATCAGTTTGAGTCTCTCTCACCAGTGCCTAAGAAGATATTTGGGATTTACGTCCCATATTTTTGCAACTTGGCTAATCGAGACGTTAAGTGGGTGAAATATGAAGAGGAAGATGTGAAGGAAAGGGGCAGTAGGAGGGCGATGAGAAAAAGGGAGGGTGTGGACTACATTTTGTCTGGCTTCTCCTCCTCGATCTGTTCAGCTAGGGTGGTCCTACCAGAAGCATATGCTTCCGCCGGTATAGGTCTCGGGATTAACAAAGCACACACATCTGCCTGTCACGATAAGGTAACAGTCCCTGGGTAGGTAATGCCTAAATGCACCGATGTAAACAGAGATATGCAAGCAACCATTCGGATATCATATAAGACAAGTGAGCAACATATTGACTCATCGAAAGAGAGACAAGAAAGAGACGAAAAGATAACATAACAACCCTTTGTTTCTTTAATCACATGGATCCATTCCAAGATACTTATCCCTATGAAGCTAGACAACGGGCCAAGTAGCAAATGTTAGTGTCAACGTGGACGAAAGTAACAGTGTTTGTACACGGTGGCCCATACTTGATTCATTCGTGACAGGAGAAAATGTGTCAACGGTCACTTTTAAAAGGAAATACTTTTTTGGATATGGTTCGCATGAAGATCAGTGACGACGTAATCTAAATTGATCCTCGGGTTTTATTTCAAAGGTTTATTAGCAACCAAAGCTGAAGAAGATGGTATTTAATCTGTTTTATGTATGAACTATGTAGCCAACCCTAGCGGGGGAAGAAGGCAGTGGTAAGCATGCATGGCGGAAAGAAAACTGAAAACCTTAAAAATCTCCGCCACTGATGGTTTACGGGAAAGACTGCGTCAGGAACACGTTTGTTAGGGCTGAACCGCGTCCACCAACTTTAGGAGCTGTTAAATAGGTACCACAGCGTAAGCGTGCATGTACAATCAAATAAATGCGTGGAAAGGAGTAGACCTGAATCCTATTCAATAGATATGGGTTAAAAAGAAGGGAAAATTATACCAGTGTGATAAGCACCAGCTCTAGATAATCTTCTGAAAGTTGTTGTAAAACTGATTGCCACTCAAAAAGGCGTGCTCGTTTGCCTGAGGAATGTAATGAAATCTGCTATACCATTACACTAACTGTTATTTAACATTTTACCTGTCATTTACCATTTACCGATATGGACCTGTAACCAGTGGTGTATTCGAGCTGGGCGGGCCTGGGCGCCGCCCAGGCACTTTTATTTGGAGGCTGGGCTAGCCCAGGTGCTTTTTATACATACACGAAGTCCTACATTGCTAAACACAGAACAGCCAGGCGTAATAAAAAGTTTTCTATATAATTGGAGTAGCAAAAATACGCATGACCAATCAATATACCTAGCTTCGAAACGATGGACAGAAGAAATAGATTTTTGTTGCAGGTATCAAATTTGACAGTTGTTAGGACTCCTTGTGGATAATCCAAAACGTCCGATTCATTGTTCTATCTGACAGACTACATTATGGGGCTAATTAACATCGAAAATCCAAAAGAAAATTCTAAATACATGTATGGCCTCTAAATGTTTACTCAAAAACGTCCCCTCAAGTTCTTTAACCCGTTCAATTTCTGTAACATCGTTTTCCAACCACTTAAATTACCCCCCCCCCCGTACACACGTAAATTCGACCGCCCACGCACTTTATATTTTAGGAATACACCACTGCCTGTAACTCGGACATGCAAGTTGATATTAGATCGTTGTATTCAAATACAAATTCATTAAACTATGCTGAAAAATAGCTTTATGAAAACATATTCTGAAATATTAATGTGTCCTCATACTTTTAGGTCTAGTATGAAGCCATATTTTTTATTTTTCCTTTTTTGACACCATGTGTTCTTTGTCTGAAACTCTCTAGTTTTGTTTTATACATGTGTGCTTTTATCATTTCTATTATTTTCATTTTAAGATTTTTATTGTTACTGAACTGACGTTTTCCCAAATGCCCGGTGGTATTTTAATGCTGTCATGTACAGTTTATTGTGGCGAAAAAAAATATCTATCCATCTACCTATCGTGTAACGAGGGAATCATTAATTATGCGGAGAAAAACATTTTTTATTTTTAATTGATACGCCGTTACCTTAATTTAACAATTTAAAGTGTATTCCTAGTGGGATCTTATTAATAATTTGTAACTTATTAGTGACCTCTGTGACCGCTGTGTGATAAAATGAAGTTGATAATCATCATAAATGTCAACCTGCAGCAATAAGCATTCATTTGAATCCAAACTCGACTAGTTTGGGTACATTTAAAATTTTGAAGTGTAATTATAATTATAATTTTAATAAAAGCTCCATAAAAAATCCTAGTCGTCGGATTTTTGCGGATTTTGACTATGTTAAAGAGGATGTTTTATGAAGAAAATGATTTCAAAAACACTAATGTTGCAATTTGTCTGAGGTTAAATCCAAAATGGCCTGGATCATAAGAATAATATGGTCATACATTATATCAAAATACATATCTCACTCAGCTTCTATCACTCACGTTTAGTGAATTGAGCTAAATATAAGAGATGACAATAGAGATGATAATATGATTATATTTATTTATTTATAATTGTGTATTAAATCGGAGTGACAAAATAATGAGCGATTGCACTTAACACCATCTAAAGCTAGTTGTCGGTTGTGTCTATGTAAAACTAAAATATTCAAAGCGTCGCGACGCCGTATGTTGACGAGTTGAAACGGAACTTTCACGGGATCAAACGAGGTCTAACGAAGATCTAACGATTGGCGTCGAAAAATGTAAAATAGGACAAATGTGAGGGGCCAGACAAAAATATTGAAAGCGTCGCGACGCCGTAGGTTGACGAGTTGAAACTGAACTCTAAACGGATCAAACGAGATCTAACAAAGATCTAACGATTGGCGTCAAAAAATGTTGAATTGGACAAATGTGAGGGGCCAGACTAAAATATTGAAAGCGTCGCGACGCCGTAGGTTGACGAGTTGAAGCGGAACTCTAAACGGATAAAACGGGATCTAACGAAGATCTAACGATTGGCGTCAAAAAATGTTGAATAGGACAAATGTGAGGGGCCAGACTAAAATATTGAAAGCGTCGCGACGCCGTAGGTTGATGAGTTGAAACGAAACTCTAAACGGATCAAACGGGATCTAACGAAGATCTAACGATTGGCGTCGAAAAATGTTGGATAGGACAAATGTGAGGGGCCAGACAAAAATATTGAAAGCGTCGCGACGCCGTAGGTTGACGAGTTGAAACGGAACTCTTAATGGATCAAACGGGATCTAACGAAGATCTAACGATTGGCGTCGAAAAATGTTGGATAGGACAAATGTGAGGGGCCAGACAAAAATATTGAAAGCGTCGCGACGCCGTAGGTTGACGAGTTGAAACGGTATTCTTAACGGATCAAACGGGATCTAACGAAGATCTAACGATTGGCGTCGAAAAATGTTGAAAAGGACAAATGTGAGGGGCCAGACTAAAATATTGAAAGCGTCGCGACGCCGTTGTTTGACGAGTTCAAACGAATTATTATACGGATCAAACGGGATCTAACAAAGATCTAACGATTGGCGTCGAAAAATGTTGGATAGGATAAATGTGAGGGGCCAGACAAAAATATTGAAAGCGTCGCGACGCCGTAGGTTGACGAGTTGAAACGGAACTCTTAACGGATCAAACGGGATCTAACGAAGATCTAACGATTGGCGTCGAAAAATGTTGAAAAGGACAAATGTGAGGGGCCAGACTAAAATATTGAAAGCGTCGCGACGCCGTTGTTTGACGAGTTCAAACGAATTATTATACGGATCAAACGGGATCAAACGAAGTTCTAACGATTAGCGTTGAGAAATTCGTGTTTCCGCACATGTGAGGGGCCAGCGTGAAGTTGGCCCCTCACATAAACACGACGCCATAGCGTCGTGATCGAAAGAGTTCAAACGAAAATAATAACGGATCAAACGGGATCAAACGAAGTTCTAACGATTGAAATAAAAAAAAAATGTATGGGGCAAATGTGAGGGGCCAACTTCATGGAGGTTAAACTAAGGGGTATTTAACGTATCAATCCGCACCTGCCGGGCAACCTACGAACCACGCACACGCACACGCACACGCACACGCACACGCACACGCACACGCACACGCACACGCACACTGTAATCCGGTTTCGTTTCCAATACAACCCCCCCCCCCCCTACAATAACATATGTGCCCTTGAAGTAAATACTGTTCATTCTGAACATAAATCCGAAAATTTCGCCATTCAAGAAATGCATCAAAAGACTAAGGTTGGAATTCATAGTCGGCCCCTACACCTAGGGGCGCCCATTGTTGCTAAGGTAACAATGGGCGCCCCTAGGTGTAGGGGCCGACTATGAATTCCAACCTTACATAGTTAATACGCGTGCTTCGTTCATCCACGTTATACAGTATATACCTAGATAAAAATAAACAAGATTTACTAGTCTCTACTTTATTTATAACTTGTTACTTTATTCTTATCGTGAAGTTAAATTAAATATAGAGTTGATGGAAATTCGTTCCTTGCCTGGAATTAGGAACGAAAAAGGATGTTGAATTTGTTTTTAATATAGAAAATTTTGACAAAAAAATTGTATGTAGCTTCTTTAATATATATTTTGTTTTACAATGATGTATTTAATTCATGACGTATATAATTCATTTTCGTTTGTTTGTAAGATAGAGATCGCATTCATATATAAGTATGCATCGATATTATTATTACAAACAAATAATTGTTAGTAATTCTATTTCTATGTTTATTTAATGTCTTGACTATTCAGTTATAAAGCTGATTTACAAAATATGGGTAAAATAAATATAATTAAATAATAGGAAAAACACCGTACAAAATAAATAAATTCACATTTAGAGTCTACCCACTCAGTAACTCAGTAAGTAGTAAGTATAGCTCGTGCAGAGATTGTCCATTCCTATACTTACCTATTATAATTCGTGATCCTTCTCTCCCACTTTCCTATACCTAACAATTTTTAGTTGAAGTCCCTATTTTCTTCGTATTATAACTTTTTGGAAAGTGATTGTGTTCACGCACTCCACAAACAAGTCTTTGCATGTCTACCTTGGGGGCGGGAACATGTATATATACTTGTATCATCTGCGTGTTAGCTGCACGATCATTCACAACTACCATATTACTGAATCAGGATACGACCGTTATACCTAGATTTCTCGCTGGTAATAACATCACTTCAACGTAGTTTGACCTTTTTTCTGAACTCTCTTTTGTGATTCCTTTTTAATTAGATGGACTGACTTTTGAAGTCAACACTATTTTTTATTTTAGTGGCTTTACAGGCTTTAATAATAGTTAATTAAATTTCTCTACTTTTAACTTTCTTTTTCTCCATCTTTAATACCTCTACGCGTACAGCTATGATAATATTATCGTTTCTTTTAATTAATTTGAAACCAAGCTTTTTTGGTTTTATTACTTTATGGTCTTTTATACTATATATAACTTTTGTCCAAGTCTTAAAGACGAAGTAGATGCTCTTCCACCTGGCATGAGCTATGAGGAAAGTGAGCCTGTCTCTACTGGAAAACCAGAAAATGCATGATGGCCCAGTAAGCCAAATATGCGGGCATAGGAAAAGAAGAAAGAAGAAGATATACTTTGACCTGTAATTCTGGAGAGTAAGTGGTGAAGACATAATATTCGTTCACATGTGGCAGACTTTTGACCCTGTGACGTGTTAGTGTTAGTGTTAGTTTAGTTTTAGTTTAATTTTGGTTTAGTTTAGTTTAATTAAAACGTTAGCGTGTATTTAGTATTTAGAAGGCTCTCCGCGGCACAATATTTCTTAGGATTTTTTGTTTGCTAGCGTCGACGCCGTTTCTTATCAAAACTTTTTTTTGTGATGACAAGAATAGACAATTTTAATAATAATAATAATAATAATAATAATAATAATAATAATAATAATAATAATAATAACTGTGACGCATGCGCTTTTAAGTTTTCTCCCTAGCTAAAATGTTCTGAACCGTGAAAGTTGGCGCTGTCAAAGCTTCGTTCGCCTGTCTTACACTGGGTCCTACACTGGCCAGTGTAGCAAAGCGTCCTACACGAACTAAATAGCCAAAGTAAAAATCTCCTGCGCTGTCTACTCTAGTGAAGTTTTAATAACAGGCGAATGCCATACAAATATTTACACTGACATACACAGGTACAAAAAAACGATTCAGCATTGACACTGATTTACACTATAGTGTAGCAGTGTGGGACAGGCGAACAAAGCTCTAGGATGTCACAGTTAGCTGCATTTGAAACACAGCCGCGAACCTCCTGTCTGTATGTAAATATGAGTCACTCGTGCTTTCACTCCAAGCTGTTGGTTGTTATACCAGCAGCGGGTTCGATGCTCGTCGCCAACATTCCTGGCTCATGAGTGAAATCTGTGTATCTTGACTCATGATAGAGCAAATGATGATATTTGGGCTTTACGTCTCAGGATTCTGGCAATAAAGGTAAAAAAATGACCTTGCTTTCACTTTCACGTGTGAATATCTGTTATATCAATTTAATATTTAATTTGTTCTTATTACATTACATAATAATTCAATGTATATACTATATAGGCAGCGGTAACAATTGGTTTTTTACATATTTTTCTTATTCCTCTTATTTCCAGTAGAGTTTCTTTAGTGTCATTGTTTGCTATATTATTTTGTTTATGTTTACCAATTGTTCCATTGTGAATTGTTCATCCTTATTATGTGCGAATTTTACGTCCAGTTTAGTGGGCGCTGACACCTTAGGCGTCGCCATTATGACCATACAACTTCCTCAATGCACAGTCTTTTCGACGGGACAATCCGCGATAGAACCTCAAACTCAACTAATGTTCAAGAAACTGTGCCTCAATGTAACCCGGCAAAGTATTGAAATTACGTATTATATTCTAGAAGGCTGTGTATTAAAGTATGGTTGCAATGGTGGTCGGAAGTTCAAAGATGACGAAAATATTACCCTATATCAGTTTTATAACTTGAATAGCATCGACATTTAAAAAATAAAATAAATCAAGATCACTTTGTGGATGATAATGATGTATGAAGATCAACATCCATACCGAAACCAGGATTCGAACCCAGAACGCAGCAGCCATGATTGAGCCCTATCTACCACGACCACCTCGCCGGACTTCATAAAGTCGTCGTACAACAACTTCGGTAATGCTTCCGCCACGGGTGGGTGAGCAGCAGCCAACCAGCAGCCGTGGTAATCGAAATACCTGCTCGGGTTGGCCGAGACCGTAAACAGTCATTGATTGATGACGAATGCGTTCCCGTAGTTGCTGTATGACTACTATAGAAGGATTGCCCTAATGGTGGCGCGTAGGCCTACTGGCCTGAATATTCTCATCCTGCATCTCGCCCCAAGTCCCAACCTAATGACGAGGTATAGTGATTACATCCCACTTGAAGTGCTCTACAATGTAATAAATATGTAATTACTTCCTATAGACAAGACGTCTTATCTACGGCCTAAGTGCGTCGAGGGGAGTGGTAATATACTCAGTCTTCCCTCTGAATGATCCCCGTATCTTGTAATTACACCTAAACAATGCAAATTAGCGGTTATCCAAAGCTGTGACTCGGTGGCCGGAAACTTCAAGGTGTGTTTCTGTGTTTCCGGTTGGGCCGGAAGTGAGGTATTACGCGTGGTGTCGATGGTGTATCATGGGTGCTGGCTTGTGATTGGCTGACCCTGGTGGGCTCGGCCCCCTTAATAAGGCGGTGCGTCGGCTGGCGCGGCCCGTACGAGCGATCTCCAAGGCAGTGCATGCATTGGCAACACGGGTTTCGGGGCACTGTACTTTTTTTTTAAATGTATTATAGGTTGCACGTACGTCACGTCTTTGCGCGTGGCGGTCACATTTGTGATTAAACTTTGACGTTGCCATGGAGAAGCAATTGAATGATGTTGTGGTATAACTCAGAAATTCTTGCTTCTTTAAAATTCAGCCAGTTTCTGTAATAAAATTAATATGTGCAGTATTTTACTTTTATTTTTTAGTACTTATGATTATATTTGAAATTCTAAGTAAGTATTTATTTAATTTTAATAGTATTTGACAATGATCTAGGATAGTTCCTCATCAATTGTGTCGCAATCATGGCCGCTGTGACGTCACGTGGGAACTACAGCTAGGTCACGTGACGTCCGCCGGACGAAGTGGGTCCCTCCTCGTGGTGACCGGTGCCCGCAAAGAGGGCTCTCGTCCATCTCTTTTGTAACTCCTTTATTACCTCACTTGGCCTTCTGCTTTCTACGTTTCACTTCTTCTTACTTGTTGGCACTAGCACCAAACATGGCTATTACATTCAAAGTGCATGATGTCTTCTACCGGTCGCCATGTTTGTACAGAGTTAATCTCCAATGAACGGCGCATGTCAAAGTGTGATGAAAGTGGGGCTAAAGTGAGCGATACACGTAGACCTAAATACAAAACAATAAATGTTGACCCAAAACCAATGCTACCGCACCCCTATCCGATAGTGCCCTGTGCGATAGTACGAGCTATGCCGTAGAAGGCTGTTGCAACCCTATAATATTATACTGAGCGAGAAGAAAGTTTGGCTCTAATTTTACTATCTTTTGTTTTTTTTTAGTGGAAGGGTAAAGTCACAGAAACGGCTTGTGTTAGTATCAGGTAGAGTGCATGGTCTCATATACGTAAATATACACATGCTTTATTGTATTATTCCACATTTTTTCCTATTGAGCCCCCGAATAATGTCATTGTTATTTTATTGCTGTATTACAAAACGGACGTAATAAATCTCAATTACTCCTACTTATTTACCTTATTTATTTATACTGAATGTGAAAGCTAATTAAATTATGGTTCAACGTTTATATTTGATTATTATTACTTTAACGAGTGTATGACATACAATCATGGTCAAAAGCGGCGTTGTACTGATTTACATTGTTTAAATCCCTCGTTACTGTTAGAAATTATCCCTTGTTCACGCCATAACTCTGATAAAACTTCATAAAATAATAATACAATCTTCTTTGCGTCGTGTGTGTAAGGTCGTGATTATTATATTTGTTGTTGTAAGTAGTTCAGACACCGCTTATTGTAGTCGTTTCTGTATACCGTAAAACTTCTTTATTTATGATAATAAAAACAAATGAAATTAATCGGACATGATATAATGAACTTCAAAACACTACAACTGTCTATCATCACATTCACATATGTCATTCATTGCATAAAATAAAATTAACATCAATTAAAAAGATACAATCACACCAATGCAGATGTTATATAGTGAAATGCAAGCGTTACACCAAACACGGCTTCGAAATGGGCTACAAAATGAAATTAATTGTATGACATTAAGGAACAGATGCCAAATATGGAGAGTTTTTCTAAAATAATGTCTTTATATGAAATGAAATGCTTAATATGCAGCGCAGGTAGCGGGACAGAAAGTTGTGTCAGCTGTCAAGTATAACATCATATGGAGGGCTACTCTGCAATTATTTCGCCGCCAAAGAGTATCTACGAATGTGTTGATTTGATATCAAAGTAATCTGAAGTCCTCGATGTTAACACGCAACAGTTTGCGATACGGTTGACGAACAGATCGGAGCCGAATAGAACCACAAATGTTCCTGGGTTCAAATCCCGCAAGGATCTTAGAAAATAGGACGTGAGGCTACAGTGTTAGATTTAGTTAGATTAAGATTTAGTATTTAGCGTACTCATTGTGTGGATTCAACCAGGGTATGATTAATTAAGTAATTTTGTCCATTATTGTAAATAGTATACTAATAATTGTAATTGTAATATATTGTAGTACTAGCGAGTACCCGGCATGCGTTGCAATGCCACTGAAAAAAAGAAAGTGTATTACACTTTCGAGTCTTGCTTCCCGTTGTCCCGTTGCGTTGCTAGCGAGTACCCGGCATGCGTTGCAATGCCACTGAAAAAAAGAAAGTGTGTTACACTTTTGAGTCTTGCTTCCCGTTGCTCGTCTGTTTCACACGATCAGGCTTGAGCATTGTGAGCTCGGACAGTTTCGAGTCTTGCTTCCCGTTGCTCGTCTGTTTCTGCTGCTCGTGATGCTCTTTTCTTTCTTGCTTGAGGTGTAGATCGACCGATATTGTTTCGTTTGGGTGGCATAATTGAATTAACAGCGAATTAAGTTTATAGCATTAAACGCAAACAAAAATGGTCAGTCACGTGAACTCCTTCTCATTGGATAAACTATGGATTCGAATGTGACCAACCCAGGTACCAAACGTAACTAAGTAAACATCTATAGTTCACAACGAACACACGCGAACTGTGTCACAACTATTTGACACCGACTCTACCGGTGTTTATGTGTCTGTGTGGCTAGTAGGTATAGTACACGATGAGTCATCTCAACAATACGCAGCGCTTTAGTCTCGGTTCTACCACATTGCGCGACTCTTGGTGTGTCACTTGGTGAACTGTCGCTAAACTATGATGTACACACTTTTGTTATTACATTCAGAAACATTCGCGGGCATGCGCACAACAATTCATCAAAGTTGGTTGAGTTGTGCGTACGCCCGCGAATGTTTCTGAATTAGGCGGTCGAGGTAAGGGCCGGGTGGTTTTTAAATAACGATAACTCTAGATTTGTAATGAGTGATTCCATTTTCTGTTTTTGAACCCCCCTCCCCCCCAACTGCTACGGCCACGCCTTCGACCTCGTGAAGGAGTTACAACAAAATGCATAGCATAGAAACCTTCCCCGTGAAAAAAAAATATATGTGCCAAGTTGCATGGTGATATGTCCAACGGTGTCGAACTCAATTCATTGGTGAGCCCTCTTTGCAGGCAACGATCACCACGTGAAGGAGTTACAACAAAATGGATAGCATAGAAACCTTCCCCGTAAAATAATACAAATACATGTACCAACTTTCATGGTGATATGTCCAACGGTGTCGAAGTCAATTCATTGGTGAGCCCTCTTTGCAGGCACCGATCACCACGTGGGGAAGTTACAGCAAAATGAATAGCATAGAAACCTTCCCCGTGAAAAAATACATATAAGTGCAAAGTTTCATGGTGATATGTACCAACGGTGTCAAAGTCAATTCATTGGTGAGCCCTCTTTGCAGGCACCGATCACCACGTGCAAAACCAAAATGGATAGCATAGAAACCTTCCCCGTGAAAAAATACATATATGTGCCTAGTTTCATGGAGATCAGATGAATGGTATAGTAATGTATAAAGGACATACATACATACATACATACATCTTTCTTTTATATATATATATATATATATATATATATATATATATATCTATATGAATATTTTTCAAGAACACTCTTGACGTGGTAGTTATGTGAAATCCAGAAATTAAAAAACCAACCCCGACTGGGAATCGAACCCAGGTCTCCCACTTGCCGGGTGGGCGCCATGGCGCTCACCCGTTTTTTTTTTTGGCGCCGTTTTTTTATTTCTGGATTTCACATATATATATATATAAGATTAATAATTGTAATTGTTGTCAAAAATGGCTAACTGAGCCAGTTAATAAATATACATACATACATACGGTATCGTGATTGTTCTTGATCGTCTCAAACAACAGTACATCAGGCACCAATATATAGAAGTACATCTGACCATAACCACCGTACCTCATGACATATTCCGTCCGTTGAACTAAATCAGTACAATATAACAAGCTTTTTATACAGAATGAGGGATAGGAAATAAATAAAGCACGCTTCTATTATTTCAGGTAGTGTATATATTAACAACATTGTTGTTGTTTACATTATAGATTGATTAAAAATTCAATGATAGGCCAATTGTTTGAGATACGACTTGAGTTTTGCCTTAAACCCAAAGCAAGGTATATTTAACATATCAACGAAGCATTCTGATTTTAGATTTTTAGTCCAACTATACAAGAACCAAACTAAACACATAACTAAAAATGTGTATATCGTAGTGGACTATAATATAGATAAGTCCAAACAAGGTAATTATATGATCGTTAATAATCTGTATGCAACCCCTAGGCACTTACGTTGATCTATGTGAAGTGAGGTCACAATTCTGACATCAGTACTGTTACAAATTAACTTGGTATACACTCTGAATATACACCTGTTTAACGTCTGAAATGCTATAATACAGCATACACCCACCATTTTAAACACAACATACACACTAGCTACAAGATCGTTTGAACCAGCCTTGTTCTAAACACTTCAACAAAATGGTCGAGCGAAAAAATTGCTCTTTTAATGTCTTAATTATGAGAAACCGCGCCATGTTCATAAGTTTTGCCTCCTCTATCTTCGTGAATATAAAATGGAACGCGTTCCAGCCTAGCTGTGTTTTAGACAATGAAGATTGTGATCTTAATAATGTGATTAGCATACCTGAACGCGGGACGATGTAGGATGGGCAAGAGACCATCACCATTACCATCACTATCGCCCGGAGTCAATCACGATAACAACAATACAGTGATGCCAATCACGATAACAACAATACAGTGACGGAAGAAACTCATCTGTCACCATCACCATCACTGTCGGCTGGAGCCAACCACGATAACAACAATGCAGTGATGCCAATCACCATAACAACAATACAGTGACGGAAGAAACTCATCTGTCACCATCACAATCACTATCGGCCGTAGCCAACCACGATAACAACAATGCAGTGATGCCAATCACGATAACAACAACACAGTGATGCCAATCACGATAACAACAATGCACTGATTCCAATCACGATAACAATACAAATACAGTGGCGGAACTAACCTCATCGGTCACCATCAACATCGGAGTTGTCGACAATTGGCAACATGGTAGAACACACCATGCACTCTATCAATCACAACGATTTGCTGTATGGAGGAATGTGAAATTGACGTACACACGAACCTTAAGATGTTCTATTTCGTTGCTGACGCCTTCGAAGTCAATAAGTTTGTCAGAATCACAGTCTGGTACTCATAGTTTCAACACACATAACATTCAAAATCCATGGTAGTCGCCTTGGTCGTAGCAAATCTCCGATTATCTGCTAATCAGAGATGAAAAGAGTGGAGAAACCGACCCAAAATCAGACACCGTACATTAAACCCTGCCCAAACCGGAGATCAAACCCTAGACCTTCTGCAATGAAATAAGGAATTAACAACAAGCTATACACGAATATGTCAATAAAACAGAGCTTATTTTAGTTGGACACATTTTGAGACGAAGGAATGGTAAATAAATAATATTATTGAACGACAATTGGAACGGAAAATAGTAGAGACAGTTACCAAGTTTGAAATTCGTACGTCTTCCCCGCCCTCATACTTGCCCCATTCCTCCAAACATACCCCGATTTCATCTTCATATTTCATTCACCCACTCATCGTCTCGATTAAAATATGAGACGTAAAGCCTTAAAATTAACCAACCAATCAATCCTATGCAACAGATAAAATGGTAATAAAAACAACTAGTTGGACAATGCACTGTTCCTTGTCAAGATTATAATAAACGCAATATTTCGAGCACTCGTCAGCACTGTTCAACTGGCTATCACAAAAAAAAAATGTTTTTTTAGTTGGTGACTGATAGCCAGTTGAAGAGTGCTGATGAGTACTCGAAATATTGCGTTTATTTTAATCTTGACAAGGAACGGTGCAATGTCCAACAAGGTCCGTAAATCCCCTGGCGGGGGCTCGTCGAACCCCCATGGTTTACCGAACCTCCGCCAGGGGATCGACGGACCTTGATGTCCAACTAGTTGTTTTTATTATCATTTTACCTGTTCTACTGTTTCCATTTTAATTGATAAAATGTATATTTAGAAATGAAGAAAGCTAATGGTGAAACTGCTTCAGCGATGTGTCGAGGAGAGAGAGGCGGCCATGTCATTACGAAGCCAGCCTAGGCCCGCTTGTCAGAAGGTGTGGAAGAACCCCACGGCTTTAACAAGCATCGTGCGAACAAAGGCGTAACTTTGACCTTCCAGATCTCCACTAATTCTAGGTTCACCTAACTTCCCAGGGTATTTGCGTATAGCATCATGGTCCAACGCTCACATAAAGCCTAGACACTCGACTTTCGTTTGATGGGAATATTGTGGTGACGCAGGAGAACGGTCGCTCCTCATTGGCTGGATTAAACGATCAGAGTTTAATATTGGCGATAATAATTTAAGAGATCATAAGACTCTAAGGCGTTAGTAGCAACTAAGCCACGATACAACCTGGACCTCTGTACAAAGTAATTCTATGAAGTATGCAGTAACTAGTTTCAAAGCTTAGCCTACATGGATAATCTCTTGCAAACTGCGTTAGATGTTTGCGTCGGAAAGCGGAGTAAAATAAGCCAAGCTTGACTAAGTCACAAGATTATCTCGGATATTGTTTGTTAATCTTGTGTTTTGATTTCTGAACAATATCAGACGAGCTATACGAACAATGCATTGGGCACAGATAATTAATTACACATAGTGAATTTGGTGTATAGGCGTACACGACAAATACGCATATGTACTTACTTTGCTTATTCAATAATTAGATCTAGTACAACGGTGTTAAAACTAATGAATTTTTCACACTTTCAATGTATTTATTTATTGTATAGTGTAACGTGGTGTAACAACGTATACTCGACAGCTGTCATACGTCATATTATGACATTATGACGTTGGAGGAGACTGGAGCTAGAAAAGGGTCAAGCATAGGAGGGGGAAAATAAAACATTTAAAGAGGTTAATGCATGGAAAGGGAAAACTGGGGAATCTTATTACGTCAACTCTTACGACTGGCTGAGTCACCGGCCAAATTCTACCCCGGGCCCAGACGGAGTAACACCTTAAATTAGAGATGTGTTTAATAATTTGTTATGATCAACGCTTTGCGCTGTAGCGTGAAATAGTAACATCAGGATCTACATTTGAATCATGACACAATACTCATGATTGGCTTACCGGATGTGATTGTTCGCTTCCTGTTACAACAATAGGCTTACATTCAACAGCATCAAAAGCTACTTAGTAGGGCTAGTCCGCTTATCACACTACTGGCCCCATATCAATTAAAGCCACTTTAAAGTTGACATACTCCCACTGTTATTCACATAGTGATAACCATACATTATTAATTGGATTGGAAGTCCATAACGCTACTATTGTAGTCGCTATTCGGCATCCAATATGAATGTAGATCGCAGCACTGAATGCCGCGTGACGTCACAACATGGCCGTCGTAATTGTGATTCGTGAGTGATGGTTGCACGTTGGGAGGCTCTGTCAACATGTCAATTATAAAGATAACGCAATTACTTGCGGTTGTAGGGGACTTTAAGAGACCCATGGTTGAAGGGGAAGCTATTTTCGATAGCAAACATCTGATATGTGTTGGTGTGAAAGGCCAAGACTCGGACAAAATCGAGATTTTCGCGCTGTGCTTGCAAGGAAGCAGGGTGACGGAAGGCCCTCCTCATCAAATAGAAATTACGATTTCGAAGAATGGTAAGTAGGCAGTAGCTAATCATGCAGACGCATTATATTTAAATATCCTTCGAAACTGTTATGAACTGACAAATATGTTACTTGTTTATAGATGCTGACATCCAGTGTAAATGCAGTTGCAAGGCAGGAGCCAGCGAGAAATGTAAACACATTGTTGCTGTTCTTATCTACTTGAACAGGTTAGTAGGCCCTAGCCTTAGGCCTAGCTATCTTATTTCCTATATTTTTGCCTACATATGCTAGGCCAATGCCTAAGCCAGAATGCTGTCCTCCTAGGTCTAGCCGAGGCCAGGGCTAGGGGGACAGCCTTTTTGTAATAAGGATGCATACTAGGGCCTAGGCCTTTAAATTGCTCAGATAGTAGGCCTAGGCATGTGTAATACTGCCTCTAGGCTTCAAACTAAGTAATGCAGATCACAATATGTACCTAGTATAGGCCTAGGCCTAGCTAGGCCTATGTCAGCAAATCCAATGTGTAAACGCTCAACAGTAACAGCAGCTTTAGGCATAGGCCTACAACAATAACAATATTCAATTTTAATGTTTTTATTGAAAATATTTATGACTATCTTTTTCAGACACACTATTGAAGAAATTGAAAATATAAGTTGTACTGATATGCTACAGCAATGGGGTAAATTAAAAAAATCTACAAAAACCGAGTACGCAGCTAGACCCATTACGCAACTATGCCACATGCGGGCGAAGAAACCTTATACAAAGGTCCCTATGACTGCAGCAATGAGGGAGAGTTTTCGGGAAAAGCTGATGAAATGTAAGAAAACATTAGTTTGTTACCTTAGTTCTTTCTGTCAATAGCCTAGTCTGGTTTAGCATCTTGTTTGTGAATTGGTCAAATTAATAGAATGCATCAGCTTCAACCTCATTTTTTTCACTATTGGAAACCATGTTCTTATAAGACCTAAATCTCATTACTAGCGTTTAACACGGGTTGGTGGGTTAATTTCCCCGTGTGAACGATCGCAAGTTGCTACGATGGTTGCACTTCCGACCCGCGTCCGAACTCCGAGTTTCTCCCCGTTACCTTTGCGCATTACTTACATTACGACGGTATTACAGTTCAATTAAAACGCAGGTCGGTAACTCGCGTTCAGCCCTTGTTGCTTTAACTCGAGTAATGAGAACGAGGTCTAAGTTCAATGAGTGGTTTGCACTTTTAGAGTAGGGTAGAGAAAGGTTGCTCAAAATTCGATTCATTCAATTCAATTTATTCAGGCTTGCATTACAACAACGTATCACAACAAATGCTACAAAATATATCAAAGTCCAAAACCCTGAAAAAGCGTACAGTTACATATACTGCAGCTCAACCCTAGTAATATTATTATTACCTACGTTTGTTTCTAGGTTGTCCTCAATCTGAGTTAACACTGCATGAAACTACAGCCCGCCGTACATTTCCACAACAAAACAGCGAAGCAGACAATATCAACACCACTCCCCTGATTGACGCAATGACCCAGTGTCTTGCCAGGAATCAAAAATGCCCTTTAATACAAGAGACCCATTCTGCAAGTGAAGTTTTACTCAAGGCACGCTCCGTAGAAGAAAGAACGTTCTACGAACAACATGTTGTAGTCACTATAGATTCAGCGATACAGATTTGTGTTGATACCTTGGAACAAGCTGGAGGAGACTGGCTCATGAAAAGAAAAGGAAGGTTTACAGGTACGTACCAAAAGAAAATGTTTTTGGTGTTTTCCAGTAAAATTAATTCTCCTAGCTCAATGTAAGATTTGTCTAGGTCTAGCACATATCTTATGCTAACATTTTGTTGAAAAACATTAAATTAGGGTGTTCAGAAACTTTTGTTCTTATTTTATTTAAATAAGGTACCTAGTCAACATAAAGATAACTATGATCTATATTTTATGTTGGGGCAGAAACACAAACTTTAAGACTGAGAAAAAAAAGAAATAAAGACAATGACAAGGTTTTCAAATTTAAGACCGGTGGTATGTCAACAGGTAGTACCTGCTACAGCGTATATACATATGCTATGAATAAAAATCAAGATTGGAATAAGAAGATGCTTGCCGTGTTCCACTCCCACTTCACGGAAAATGCGGCTACGAGACACGGAAAGAAATTTGAAGCTAGCGGAAGACTGCGATACGAAGAAGTGACGGGTAATTCTGTACTTTCCATGGGCTTAATCACCTGCCCACCGTTACCATGGCTCGCCTACAGTCCAGACGGTGTTGTACGCACCAGTGATTTAACTTCACGATTACTGGAAATCAAGTGCCCGGTATCGGGGCAAAAGGTTTCCGCAGAGGAGTGCTGGAAGAGCTCGGCATATTACGACAAGGCTACCAACTCATTGAAAAAAAAGCATCACTACTATGGACAGATACAATTAGGAATGCTCCTGACAGGATAACCATCATGTGACTTCCTCATATATGCCCCATTTGACAACTCTGTTGCCATTGTTAACATTGAATTTGATTGTAACTTTGCTAGGGCTTTGCTTGAGAGGTTGTCCAGTGTGTATTTTGATATCACACTACCATGGCTCGTAACTAATGCCACTATGTTAGGGTTCCAACATTAGGCTAAGATTGAAATGGTACCAAATTAATTTACAACATGTTTTGTGAAAATAGTTTAGAAATAGTAGTAGTCTGACATGACTTAATTCAATGTCAGGCCTTATAGGTTTTTTGGCCCAATTATGTACGACAAAAATCTATCTTATTAAGTTATTACTAGGTTTGTTTGCCCAACATACTCCAACTTACTTCCTGCTCTACTCAAATCAGACTCGCCAATCGCGAGTAGGCTGTGACCAAAAGGAGTTTCTGTAGTATTGAGCTACACACGTACAGTTCGTATCATTTCAACTTTCAACCATAAACAAAGAGATAGTGTTTGATATTGATAGCAATTTGACATATCTAAATGGTGGGGGTCTTTCATTGAATTAGGTTGGAAGTTGATATGGTACAAACTGTAGTGTAATATATTATCTGTATTAGCTACTAGCTACATATAATATTAGCTACATTGTTTGTAAACAAATACTTTATGTAATAATGTTAGGATCATAGTTATTGTACATTTGTAATTATGCTTATTAGTAGGATTAGTAGTGATAATTGATATATACAATTGCAAATTGTAAGATTGTTACAAGATTGGTCACATTTGCAAATACAATTACAGTAAAACTCAAAACTTATCTACTGCTAATATTGGACTACCGAGATTAACCAATCCTGTCACTACCTTGATAATGTCATCAGCATATGGCAACAGTGACCAGGGTAATCTGTCTGACAACACAGCGAAAGTTCTTAAACGCTGAATACTTCGCTCAACATGTACACGGGCACTTGCAATGTCCGCTGTACGTAAGCTATCGGCTCGGCTCAGTTGTTTCTTATCTTTCAGAAATGGTGGCCTAATAATGTTCAAAGACCTTTCCACACATTCAGGTTCAATTAAAAATCCCTTGTCTACCATGACAGCGTCATATGGGTCGCATTTGTCAAGCAACCCAGATTCATTACATATTGCTTTGTCAGAAGATCTTCCACCAAAAAAACAACTCTCAAAGGTTATTAAACCAGATGGTGCAACCCCAACCATAACTTTTATCGTATTCGTGCCTTTATAGTGAGAGTACGTTAAAATTCTGCATTTTAAACAAGAACACCTTTCAATGAAAACCTCCATACAATCTAAAACGATTCGTGTTTTCTGAAACTTTGTAAAACAACGTGGTAGATTTGAAAGAATATTTTCTTTTTTGGGCCAAACTACAAGGCAGGACATCACTTCTGCCAGGAGCTGTACAGTTACCCTGAAGTAATTGCTGCAAGTGTCTGGTGTTATATCAAACAAAACGGCCAAACATTCGTAGCTTAAATTCAGTTTTAATTTGCACAGAGTAAGAGTAACCCTATTTTTCATAGTGACCAAAGGATGCGACTTATACGTTTCACCAGCTAGTGTTGTGACGCATTCTACAATAGTGTCCAATAGCTCGAACGAATGCACACCTGTAAAAACTTTGAGGTCATGCACCCCGCGGAAGAGTTGTGGAAGACAAAACTGATGTTGGGTGTCTTCTGTGTTGACCTGGACTCCTTTAGATATCATGGGCATGGCACATCTTTCAGTTAATGTGGGGAAATCTGTTGTCTTGATTCCTGCTGTTTGCAGTTCTAGCAGCGCATTTGCACCTTCAAGGTCAGAAGCTGTATGTTCGGGGTCAACTACATCTGTTTCGCCAGAGCTGAAAAAAAATTTAATACTGTAGGTTAAAACCATGGAAGGTGACACTGGGACTAAAGTACAAGTTTATATTTTTAATAGGCTTTTGCCTAATTTAAATTTAATAAGCTTTAGTGTACTTTAAATATAACATGGATGGGGTAGGCCTATATGTGGCATGAGACTATTTTATTTATTTTGTATTATGTACCCTGGGTTTGGGTATCCCATTGTATATGGCAAATAATGCTTCCGTGCAAAATAAAATGGTAAGTAATGGTGAGACTGCCGGCAGGACATTCCAGAATGTCATTAAGGTAGGTCTACCGGTATAATGATTTCAAGATTCATCGTATGTTTTTTGTATTCCGGTACTGACAGACACATAGGCCTAGAAGTTCAGTAGTAATGTGCATGGAGAATTTATAAAGAAAGTTAATAATAATACTACTACTACTACTACCACTACTACTACTAATACTACTAATGAGGTTATTAGTTCACCTAGTATTTCGTTTCCGCACACCTGGAAGGAGTTTGTTCCAACGTTGTTTTGATATGACAGTTAGGTTATGTTTGGGTGGGTTGTGGTTGTTGCTTAGGGTTGTTGTGAGGTGCACCGCTTGTTAGAGTTGGTAGGCGCGGTGGGTCGTGGATCGAGGTGGCGGTGAGGGGGGTGTGTCTGGTTCAGCTGTCAGGTTGCGAGTAGTTTGATTTCGCCTGTCGAAGAGCTCTGATTAGGGCTCGAAATATTGCGTTTTTAATCGTTTGATCTTGACAAGGAACAGTGTATAGTCCAACTACTAGGTTTTATATAAAGTTAATGTTATTGAATTTAGCTACCATGCACGCCTACCTGCAAAGAAAAATGTTGCAAATGGCGTGAAGAGAGTTAGTTATGCATAGTGCTGCCTGTGGTCACACAGTACAGTGTATGTTGACTTACTGTCAGCGCGACAGTCGACAAAGACAAACAGTACACAAACACAGTCGACAGTAGACAAACGGCCGCTTATGTGGTTTGACTGCATATTTAACTTGAACCGTAGGTCTACAGTCTATTGGTAGGCCTGGTAGCCTGTATATAATTAATTTGTTGACACATATTTTAACTTTTTAATAAAGTAGGGATGAAAAAGTATTTAAACCAGTTAAATACTACATTTTGACTGTAGCTTACTTGAGTTCATTAGGTGGAATCGAGGGTGTAATGATGTCCTCCTGGATGGGAAGCGCAGGTCCTGTGATCGGCCCACGCTTTTCAGCCCGTTTCTGCCTGGCATTTTTCGCAATCTTGTGTAGCAGGTCTACGTCTCTTGGAAGTTTATCTACCGAACTTTTCGGTAGATTCCGAGAAGGGACAGCATTTGGTTTCAGGCCTCTTCTTTTTGTTCGATATCCTATCAAAACAGTACAGATGTTAGTAAACAGTTTATCTTTATCTAGGCTTAAGGCAGGCCTAGGCCTATGCTAGAGCAGGGCCAGTAGGCCCTACTTAACAACTAGTCTAGGCCTATAGGTTTAACATTCAAAACCACAACACATTCCTGTGTAGGCCTAGGTCTAGGTGGCCACCCCCCGGGTAGGTCATCAACAATAATTGTCAGAATTGCCAAACCCCCTTGGCTGCCAAGGCCCAATCCAAGCATTTGTAGACATTTACGACACACATTCATCTGATGTTTTGGACACAGGCCTAGGGCTTTTTACTGTTTCATTATCGAACAGCAGAACAATTAGACACGATAACTCAGGGAATGGGGGTCTAGACCTAGGCCCTAGGCATCCACCCTAGCCTACCTAGATGTGCATAACCTATTTGTCTGGTCGGCCCTTGGGCCTAGGTCATTCCATACCTCTCAAGATTTAGGAACGTATCAATATCATTATAGACAATTATGCAAATTCAAAACGAAAATAAAATGTCTTAACTTACCAGGTAAAAAGTAGTCCGATGGCGTGAAGTGAAAACTGCAAACGCACATGTACTTCGAGATCGGTTTCCCAATTCTCAGCACTCGAGCCCACGTTTTTCTTAGCGTTTCTTCCTTTGGAAAGTAATGTAGGGATATGTCCTCATTAAACCGTTTCGTTTTACAGCCGTAAACGGAACAATAACGCCGTGAAACAACATTTTTAGTAACAGGTGTCACATTCCCATGTGCATTGCCCGCCATGTTTACTAAAACGATCACAATTTCAAGGCTTATATTTTCTCCCGCTAGGTGGTGCTAGTGTGCTTTCGGAAACCGAATTCAATTAATCACTTTTATCAGTCATATAGGTAGACAGTATGTTAAAATTGCCCTATACAGTATCATGCTTACAACGCAGCAGAGGCCAATACAGTACTAACTGAATTTGTTGCTTGTCTATGTTGCTACCATCAAATTAAAACAGCTCAATTATGGATAAATTACGACTTTTGATTGGATACCTGGGAATCCCCAACACATTCTGTGTCACTAATGAGGTTTTGCACTCTACTAAGCGGAGGATTGTTTTTACGAATGTGTGAAAGAAAGTCAGTAATCTGCTGCTTTTCATTGAAACAGCGTGCATGAATGGGGGCAGATAGATGGGGATCTGAGGTCGGTATATTTTCAGTGACATGTGACATGATGATTCTGGAAAAAATTAAGAAAACCAACAGAAAACGCTCGACAGAAATCGATCCCATGAACCTTCCAAATTAGATGAGCGCGTGCTACCGCTAATCCACGAAATGTGTTAATTTACTATCTGTGACTGACCTTCTTTAGAGAGAAAAATTAGAAGACGACTTTCAAATAGCTTTAATGTTTTATTCGTTGACGGTTTTTTAAACAAAGATTTAAGCACAAAAAAATGGTGGCAATGTTAACCCATATGCGAAATAAGACAGTTAATTATAGAACATAGCACTCTGTTAGACCTGCCTAAGGTCATACACACTTCCAGGACGTATTCGTGTATGCAAATCTATTTCTAAAACCCTCTTAAACGTCCAGGTGTATTCATCGATACTATCTTTAATTGATCGAATCAATAAAAAAGTGCCAATTAGTTTAAATATATTTTGGAAAGCCATGCGACAGCTGTAGGCCTCCCATCTGCTAGCTTCAGCAGAGCAGTGTGTCGGTATTTAATGGCTAACAAGCCCAGTTAGGATACTTTAGTAGATTGGCAAGAATGGCCTGAGGCGGTTTCTTAGTCGTTAATAATTTCCTACCGAAGAAAATCCTTGAAACCCATGGAACAAGATTGCTGGACGTAGAACCTCCTAAATAGAGAAGGCTACCGTGTCAGATACCTGCCCATCTATCACTGGAATAAGCAATGCGTTAGTATGTTTTCATTACTGCAGCTACTTAATTTGTTGTAAATTATTTTCATTACCAAAAACCTGTTTTCCTTCAAATGTGTAACTTATAAACCTATTGACCTTTTATTTATGCTGCATACATACAAGTGCCATTATATTAGGCCTACTTAGTAATGTAAATACTCATAATGTACCCCATAGCTTACAAAATTGCATTAGCGCTTTCTTGACATACCTATTCCTTATTAATAATAATAATATTTATTATTTCTAATAATTCTAATTGGTCTGGAAGTAATGCTTTGCTTGCATTGTATAACACATGTAATGAAGAGTGAGGAGTAGCTCACTATTATGAATAGCATAGTTTTACAGATAAATGTAGAAAAGGGATATAGTTTATAGAAAGAACAATCATGTCTCAAGTAATTATTCTGTGAACATGTGTTAATTAATTTGAATAATAATCTTACAGGTAATTATTCTCTACTTTGAATAAAACACCTACAAGTTATTTGCTATGGTATAGAGTTTGTATATCACTTCTTGTGGTTGGTAATTGGTTCAAAAACCACCCATGGTCCTTGGAAGAAAAAGAACACAAATGTGGTTCTTAGAACTTATTTTTCCTGATACAATTTCTATTCGCGGTTATTTTTTTCTAGATATTAAGGTGGGCTCAAACATATATCACTTCCATTGCTCTTTTTCAACTGAACCAGTGATAAATATCAATCGGGGCGACGTTGAAACTATGCATATAGTACAAGCTCTGCACCACATTTAACAATGCACTCAGTTATTATTTCCAAGCGTTATATAAGTTGAGTTGAAATAATACACAGCAATATACTGTTGCCAATAGAAATATGTGACATACTTTACATTACAGGGCCTAGATTTACACAAATGACTAACTCTAAGTTGTCAAAAGTTAGGCATATCCTGTCAAGATAAATCATCTCTGGGTATTACTACACATTCACAAATAATTTATTATTAAATTGTTGATATTTAACTATATTGTTTATCTTTATGACATTGCATAACGACATATGCGTGATCTATATCACTAAGATTTGTCTAAACTAGGACATCTTAGCACTTAAGCACCTTTGTGAATCTGGGCCCAGCAGTGTTTGTTAATTTGAAAACATTAGCGGCAATATCAAATTTTATAATCATATTTAAAACATAACAGTGTTATTGTTTGAAAAATGTCTTGAGATATACATATCCTAATTTCTCACTCCAACGTAGCCTATAGAGTTTGAGTTTACTCACTTGTAACAGATTTCTCTTTCAATGTGAATAAGATAGAGTCATTGCCTGAGTCATTTACCATGAGGTGGCTCTCATTGCGCTTACAAGATTTAATTTGTTTGTAATTCACAGTATATACGTCTGACGCATCCGTGTACAATTGAAGTTGGTGCAGGATAATTTGCATTGATTCATAAATCGTGGAAACATTCGCTTGCCCACTTATTGTGTGATTATTAAGTTGGTTGGTTGAATCTATAATGTGGATAGATACTCTTCACCCATAGCTCACATGGACTGGACAGCAACACTGCAAGTGTTTCTTCCACATCGTCGTTTATTAGATGGCAATTTTACACGTTGCTCTTATCACACCTGCTAACTTGTGTATTCTTACTAAAATAAGTTTTAAAATAGGTTCCACAATTTATACTGACAATCCAAAAATACTGATAATACGCTTTTTAAGACCTTCTATCTACAAAAATGCAGAGTCAAAAGTCGTCTCGATATTTCATCCGAGTCACTAATGTCCGGTATTCCAATGTCCAGTTAAAATCTACTTATCAGTTAAATTGTTTTCACCATGACAACGGCCAATAGAAATACACCAAACTTGGCTTACCTGACAGTTAAATTTACTTCACACTTTAACTGGACATTGAAATACCGGCCCTAAGTCAGCAGTGATTGCCGGGGTCTTGAGCAGTAAGAAGTAAAAAGTGATGACTGGGGTCCTCAGTAATGAGCAACAATGGCTGATGACCTCAGTCAACAGCAATGACGGAGATCCTGAGTCAATACTCACGAGCTATGGCTGAGGTCCTGAGTCAGCAGCAATGGCTGAGTTAGTCCAGCAGCAATGGCTGAGTCAGTGCAGCAGCAATGGCTGAGGTCCTGAGTCAGTGCAGCAGCAATGGCTTAGGTCCTGAGTCATTGCAGCAGCAATGGCTGAGTCCTGAGTCAGCAGCAATGGCTGCCAGGCAGGTCAGCAGCAATGGCTGAGTCCTGAGTCAGCAGCAATGGCTGCCAGGCAGGTCAGCAGCAATGGCTGAGGTCCTGAGTCAGCAGCAATGACTGAGTCCTGAGTCAGCAGCTATGACGGAGATCCAGAGTCACGACTCACGAGCTATGGCTGATGTCCTGAGCCAGCAGCAATGGCTGAGTCCTGAGTCAGCAGTAAAGGCTGAGGTCCTGAGTCAGCAGCAATGACAGAGTCCTGAGTCAACAGCAATGGCAGAGTCCTGAGTCAACAGCAATGGCTGAGGTTCTGACTCAGTGCAACAGCAATGGCTGAGTTCAGAGTCAGCAGCAATGGCTGAGGTCCTGAGTCAATGCAGCAGCAATGGCTGAGTCCTGAGTCAACAGCAATGGCTGAGGTTCTGACTCAGTGCAACAGCAATGGCTGATATCCTCAGTCAACAGCAATGGCTGAGTCCTGAGTCAGCAGCTATGGCTGAGTCAGTGGTGCAGCAATGGCTGAGGTCCTGAGTCAGTGCAGCAGCAATGGCTGAGTCAGTGCAGCAGCAATGGCTGAGTCCTGAGTCAGCAGCAATGGCTGAGTCCTGAGTCAGCAGCAATGGCTGAGGTCCTGAGTCAGTGCAGCAGCAATGGCTGAGTCCTGAGTCAGCAGCAATGGCTGAGGTCCTGAGTCAGTGCAGCAGCAATGGCTGAGTCAGTGCAGCAGCAATGGCTGAGTCCTGAGTCAGCAGCAATGGCTGAGATCCTGAGTCAGCAGCAATGGCTGAGTCCTGAGTCAGCAGCAATGGCTGAGGTCCTGAGTCAGTGCAGCAGCAATGGCTGAGTCCTGAGTCAGCAGCAATGGCTGCCAGGCAGGTCATCAGCTCGATTGAATATCGAATGTAACCTGGCCCGCTTATTACGGCTCCACCGCAAATGATTGCCTTGTTTTGTTTAGGGCGTGGTAGGAGCATCACGAATCAGATGGTTCAACGCGCTGGATCAGCCCGAGTGTGCTTGAGTGCCAGAGTAACAACATCTACATGTTGTGTTACTCGCTCGCTCTAGAATTATGTCCATATCAAGAAGCACATTTGTCAGCGGAACGTATAGTAATCCCAACATGCATTGCGAAGCTAGAAGGTAAATTTAGAGCAAATGTGATGCTTAATCTTTATTATTTATTGGGTACCGTACGACAATATTACCAATAGATGGTGTGGTACGTCAAATATAGGGCCAATATTAAATGCTACCTACTGAGACTGTGCTTCTTGATACGGAAATAGCAAACGAAACCTCTTTCCGCGCGAAAACGCATAATTTGAATGTTGATTTACTTATTTGTGGATATACAAAGACGTTTCTGATGAAGCGTCCACACAATAATAATACATGATTATGGCCAGCATAAATAATGTCTGCCCATCCACCGGAAGAACTATTTACATTTGTCCAGGAAATAGAATAGCCAGTATTTGAAATAATAACATTTATTTTTCGTAGGAATAGGGTGCACACCAGCTTTACCTGATGTAGATCTCTTCAGGTGCTATGTTTGTATAGCTGGGAAAGAATTTCTGAGGGCTGTTTGTAGGATGCAATCCCAGCATTCGCCTTTACGACTGAGGAAACCTCGGAAAGCTTTACACCGGTGGACGGAATCGAACCTACGATCTCCCGAATTAGAGTTTCGTGTCTTACCACTGAGCAACCTCTATCGGTAGTAACGGTGGATTGAGTGACCGTTTGTATTCACTTGCGCCAGAGATTTACTGCGAGCTATATTGCGGCACTTATTATATTCCTAAACAACCTCACCGGAAAATATGAATAGATCTGGAGTTTGGTGAATGATTTTTACCCTCTGACAGAGGCGTATCCAAGGGGTGGGGGACAAAACCCCCCTTTCGCAAAGAAAGCAAGTATTTTTGTATTAAATACCAGACATTAGTTTCTGCTAAAAATAAGCCTACACTACGCAGAAAGTTAGTAATTTTGTTTCATTTGGCCGCTGTAAAACGCACAGATTTGGACCAAAATTACCTTGACGAGAAATTGTTTTCGGGGGGTCAAGTCCCCCGGACCCCCCACTTATGTTTCGGATCCGCTCCCCCCTTTCCCAATTCCTGGATACGCCACTGCCGTCTGGGGACTCTAAACTTGCACTATAGCTCCAACTGATCGGTTCTAATATCAAGGGAGGTTTCAGTAATGGTTTCTACGCATGATAAAGTAACACTACTCTGTTGTTACCTCCATTATAACCCTAGGTCCCAATCACCTTGCGATCACCGTTAACTACTGTTATTACTCGCGCTAATCACCCACTTATTGCTCTATTACATACGATACATATTATCTGATGATTATGTTTCTCGAGAAATGGATGAGAGAGGAAAGTTTACAAAACACTCATGGTTTACTATCGTGATTCTAGATTACCGACTCGGTGTTTGATATTATGTCAAGAACGCTTTCCAGAGTAGGAAAACTGTGAAATATCAATGAAAATGTTTTTGTAAGGCCTATTCTGAATAGGAAAATATGAATAACAGATGATATTAAAATGAAATCAACGTTCTGAAGAGTCATAAGAAGACTAATGGATGTATGCGTGAATTTGTATTAATAATCTCTCTGAACTGTCATTTGGTGCTGCTCTTGAGAAACAACTGAAAATTTACGTGACTCGCGTTTTCGACTTTATAAAATGATAATATACGAATAGTCACAATATAATTCACATGAAAACAATCTCGAAAAACATGTTGTATTACACTGACTCGTTGATTGTATTATTGCAGTGTCTAGTTCACGTTCAAGACGCCGTAGCGCTACCGTCGCTAATAAACTAGTCTATTGGCTTCGTCTCCCGTCGTCAGAAGCCAGAGCCCCCACTGAGCAAGAAGCATTTTAATTTCTTATTAACATTCTGCACAGTTAAATAAATACATAAATCTATATTTAGAGTCTACCCACTCAGTAACAAGACTCATTTTCAGTGGGGACTTTAATTTAAAGCGACTATAAACCAACCCTGTAGGCTCCGAACACCATCGACGAGTGAGCGATAACCAATCAAAGATCGATATTTAAAACGTGAAAAATATCATGAATCAGTGATGCGAACATCTGCGAATAAATGCCAGAATCAACAAGGCCGATTCAGAACAACTTTGAATTTATTGAGTGCTTCGTTATATTTCCAACATAACTGTGACGTCGATTATGAAGTAAATTAAATGACAATAATTACTATCAAGTAACATGGATTCAAAAATCCATACTTTAATTTATAAAGTGTTGAATTACTTGTTTTATATATTTCATGTAAATGAGCTTTAACCTGATTATTGTATTATTAACCCGTTAAATAACAAGCGGTGTAATTGTTAAAATTAAGACGAAGGAAATGTTGTATCAATCAATAGGAGTATAAATACATAAATAATTGTATAAATATTCGAATAACAGATCGACGATCAGGTTCGACAAGAGGAGACTACATGCCATTGCGACATTTGTTCTGTGATTATGACATCTATAATTGTATAAATATTCGTATAACAGTTCGACGATCAGGTTCGACAAGAGAAGACTACATGCCATTGCGACATTTGTTCTGTGATTATGACATCAATAATTGTATAAATATTCGTATAACAATTCGACGAATACATTCAGGTTTGATAAGAGAAGACTACATGCCACTGCGACACCTTGTGCTCGCTAACGAGTATTGTGGACTTGTATGTGTGGAGGAAGCCCCGATATTAAGAGTGACCGGTAGTCATTAATTCCTCACAGCCCGAGGACACACTGAGGCTCCGGGCAAAACAAAACACGGTACAGATGTCGGTACGTTGTTTGTTGTCATGCGTCTCTATGATGGAGTTTACTAATCAAGAATACACAGGAATTACAGAAACTTGTATAGCTTATACGGGGTTCGAACCCACGTTTTGGTATAACACGACAGTTTAAGCACCCGAGGACTTAAGTTTCTTTTTATGAGGCTTGAGTTCACTTCCATTATAAATAATAGTTTTAAAATATGTGTAATGATGGAATATCATGGATCATAATTTATTGTACTGATGAACATGCATTGACTTAATTGAGAACAATATAGTATAAGATTTCCACGCTAACCACTCACCATCACAATAATAACACAATGGAATAACAAAAGCAAAACGTCGTATGCACTTGGACTTGGACGAACGTTTTTTACAGCGCTAAGTGGGTACCCATTTTTAAACTATATTCTTGAACAGCAAATACAGCAATTTTACATGGTTACCCGCTAACACGTTTTGGTTTTTAATTTTATTTTAGGAGCTTCTTGTAAGAATATAATATGCACGGCTTCGACAGATATTTTTTATAGACGCTATATAAGTTTATGCAGTTTTGTGACATATTTTAGGCCTTTAATTAATATCAGAACCAATCTTTCAAAATGTATTATGCTACAACAATACATACTTTGTAACATAACATGTTTGTTCATACCTAGTTTGTAATCTTTGATAATACCACCCACTCCGCGTTATACCGCTTGAATCCGTTCATTCTGCTACCAAACCTGTCGTAACCAAACAAGGAAACTACCTAACAACAAATAAACGTTTACGTATTTATTACCTTACCAACTCAGTAGGTACCTGTTTTCATTCGAGGGAGGGGGGGGGGGGGGGGGGGGGCTTTCAAAAGAGGCCCCTAAGAAAACTCTTGATCATTTAATGGTCATTACCGTATTGATAGATGAGTCTAAACGGAAACAATTCTATCGCCATCAAGATTGGGATTAAGAATAAACCCACATGTCCCAATCACTACTTATTCGTCGAATAGCTTGTTGTCCCCATGGCAACGACCAATCAAAACCCTTGAAATCCTCCAAATAGCTTTGCTACAAATAACTTTCTTATTAGAAGATTGTAAGACCGGCCCTAACGATTATACGAACGTAAATCCATATTTTTCATCTACACACCAATGTTTTTATATTCTACAACGAATCTGACCATGCGGCAACATGGATACTTTGCATGATGACGTTACTTTACTAATTTGCTTCTCGCTTAGTATCCAGTGCTTTTTTAATGTCTTCATCATCCGACCGGACTTCGTGACGTATTCACAGTCACGGATGAGCGGGTTCATAGCGCTCGTACGCAAGAAGGGGGGAGGAGGGGTTGAGGAGGGGTACTACACCGTGGAACATGGGCATAGAACACAGAGGTCCCACATCAAGATAAGATCTTCAGAACCTGTGTCTTGAGAACATGAAAACGGGCCCTCTTGATGATATTGAATATTGACGTTTCGAGAGTTGCACTGAGGTGAATCGAGACGACGAATATCGATCGTTTCTCATCGAGTCTATAAGTATTAATAAAGCTGATTTGCATGTTACTTATGTCCATGGAAGGCAGGATGATATAATTAAGGGTAATGGACTATGGCAAACAACAAAACAAAACTCCCTGTGATAATTATGCAGGGTATGAAGTTACTAATCTACTGAAAGATGTAGTTTCGTAGAGCAGGATATGTGTTATAGATAAGGTATTTGTAGTGCTGGTCCAGGGGTGGATGTAATCTTGCAATTGACACTCTTTGCCACTTGACGAGTCACTGCTGGAGATGAAATTGACAATATTGTTTGTTGATGATTCAGGAGTGGAAGGATTGTCCTGAAGAACCTGCTATAGTAAGAATCCCACAGAATAACTTCAGCAACACATTTGTAATTATTGAAATTTACCCGCCCGAGAGCGGGAAGGCCAATGTAGGACACAAATTGCCCTCTGTACCCTTATACACTATACATGAACAAAGAATGAATGGAATCATATTTGTTTATAGTAGGCAGGGCCATCCCTCCCTATTCTTTGACGTTTCAAATAAGTAGAGCGTATACTGCAAATGTCTTTGAAGTTTGAACTCCATTTCTCCAGCTACAATTCTCAATAACTGTCTATTATCGTCTTCGTGTTCAATTTTATTGAACATTTTGGGTTCTGTGCATTGATCTTATCTACTGTATTGATCTAAGGGATCCACCCAATCGGACTCAAACCCGTGACATCCAAATCAAAGCCCTTATTCGTTCACGGCAACAATGTGCTTCGCAAGCAACTCATCCACTAACCGCATGACGTATAAACGGACCATATTGGACAACTCGTACCTACACTACAGCAAAACCATTAAATATTAATATTATTGGAAATCGGTTGCAGCATCGGAACATTCCACTCTCGGGCACGTCCATAATATGAAATTCTCAAATTCTTCATAAAAATTCCTCGAGTGGCGATGTTGAAATAAGTTGTTGGAATATTAGACTTGTTCGTTTTGGTGGTCAAGGAGGGGGGGAAGGGGGGCAAGGGGGGCAAGGTGATAAAATCGCACTCCGAGGTGGTCGCCTGCCCGGCGGTCGCCCCCCTCGACCCCCCCTCGAATGAAACGACGCCGCGCAACTCACGAGCCCCGCTGTTATTATGTTAATAATAGGCCTACACACCGGCTAACAAGAAACGCATCAATATGCAAAATAATAAAAATTACACGGCTGTTTTTGCTAGCTGGTCCGCCGCAGTGTTGACAACGGCTCGGGCACGTCTCAATCGTGTCCGCCATGTTGCCGGTTAATGATGGAGGTGTCATGCGGTGGTCTTGTGTGAGTGATTAGAGGGAGGGGTCTATGTTGAGGCGGCTTATTGAGTCATCATGTTTCGTCGTATTCAGATCACACACTGTGAAGTGGCGCGTATATCGCCTTGGTAGAGTTGCCCCAACGTAAAGTCTCATCCTTACGTAATAGCCGAGAACGAACTTAATTTTCTACTTCTTGTTTCCTACCTTCTACTTAAAATAGGTGCATTATCTACTTCCTTGGGTTGGATACATGGAAATTCCTAACACAAAGGGCGGTGACGTACACTCTACCAAAAGCGGAAGACTGACTAATGTGGGAAAGAAGATCAGGAATGTGTTTATTTTCAGTGAAACAGCTTGCATGGAAGGGTCAGTTGATATTTCCCCCAGAGGCTTATCTCTACATGTGTCGTTTTGGCGTAACATCATCCAGGGGCGCTCACGTTTATCTGTGATCGACTTGCAAGTAAACGTAAGCGCCCCTGCCTGAATAATAGACCCTGGGTGCGCTACTGGTTCAAAGCATACTCAGGTATTTATCGCAGTTTTTTAACAAGTGCCGTTTATATTTACTAGGGATACATAATAATCGATAAGGATAATCGAAAAGATGACTGCATTATCCATCTATAACATCGACGGATAATAAATTGACAAACGTGAAGCAATCTTTTACAGATTCCGTGATATTACTTCGCCACCCGATCGCATAACGATATTGTTGAAAACAATCACTTGCCAGTATTTTGGCGGCATTTTTGAGTACTACTATCTGTGCTACTACACTACAATCGCCCAAGAAGAACGAAATAATGCATTGTATGAATACGCTTTTTCAGAAACAAACAATTTGATAATATTGTTATTATTGATTATCGAAATCTCATTCAATATCGATTATCGTGTGCGTCCCTAATTTTTACAAAGCAATTTTTACAGCATTGGTGGTACATTGTGCCTGTACGCTATAATTTCTCTGTCAGCTATTGTCTATGTGCCAACAGTTTAGCCGCGGTCGCTTAGCTTAGACGGTTCCTTTACGAACACAGAAGTTAAGCAACCTCGGGCTAGGTCAGGAGGTGGATGTGTGACCACTCTCCTCCGAAACATTAGTTAACGTTGGTTAGAGCAGATTGGAGGGTTCGAAAGCTTGTTTAACAGCTTCGTTCTTCTCGTCAACTGCTCGGCAGTCCAACCTATATATGACTGGTAAAAGTTACACCGTCCTTTCGGATGGGACGTAAAGCCTATGGTCCCCTTGGTACTTTTCGACAGGAGTAGGCTACGTGCCGGTACCATGCTTTCCCTCTTCCCTTCCACATTATCATTCATCAATCATCACTCATCAGGCTTAAGAGGGCACTGTGCCCCCACTGGCCTTAATAAAAATAAAATAAATAAATAATAGGGTCTATTGATGCTATATACTCCACTCGACGCAGTCTTCAAGTTATTTGAAGCATTCTGCTAATCACGAACACTGTTCTCAACTTCCGTAAACTGTCGGATCAGCCTATAACGATCAGGCTGATCAGTTATACTTTACAATTATACTGATACCTCACGTGTTTATTTTTTATTTTACTTTTGAATGAAATCGGTATCATCTCTTCTACGGATACCGTTTTATAGTTAACAAATACCATCAACGAGGAAATTGTCCCTTTTGCATTCATTTAAGGAAATGTCCAAGAACTGATTAAATTTAAGCTAGGAAATACCCGAGTGAATCACTTGCATAACACCGACATGACCGACTTATAAAACCACACTATTCATCAAGAACTCCAATTAATTGACGGTAAATAGCGAACAAGCATTGAATTGAGTACAAGGCGACAGTTACGTCCGAAAACCATTCTTAATTAACCACATAATGTAGACAAATATGAAGTAAAACGAAAAACAGGACGTAAAACAACTTTCACAGGCATGTCCTCCCCCTCCTCCCCCTCCCCCTCTATCGAGCACCATCAAATTGATGACCCCTCCAATGCCCGAAACACACATTCTAGTTCCATGCACACAGACTTCGAAGACTCGAACAGAATGTTAAATATTTAACTAACAACTCTCAAAGATGCCGCGTTTAACAAAACACTGTTATATACCTGTTGCGCATGTTCGACATTCCTTCGATGAATTATTGTCACGAGTCTTATGGGACACGCGGGACATGGTTTACGGGACAGACACTTTCGAAATATTAAGGAATGAATATTCGAACTCGGATTTAATGTATGCTGATCCGACCAATCTGAGGAACGTATCCGGGTGTTATTTTATACAGGTTGGTGTTCACAATCTGTGAATAAGATGTGGACCAGATCGGTTTAGCTCTTATGTCATTAGTTAGTATTAGTCGCCGTGTAGGACCTCACATGATGCATTTAGAACTGAGCACATACAATGTATTATCATTTTTAATACGGTTATCATTTTATTATTTTTGTTATTTAATTTATCAATTTTAGAATTGTGAACTGTCGTAAATGCGATACACTGATGAATACAAGATGTCTTGTCAGCCTAATTGCAAATAGTTGCAATTAACAATTAAATGGGCAATGCAATTACGAATTGGCTTTTTCGAGGAATTCCGGAAGACGTTCAAATTACCATCAAGTCTCATCGAAGAAATTGTTCTGGCCGTAATACGATGGTCTATTTTCATCTTTAGGCACCATTTCTTAATTTTGTTTAGTTTATGTATAAATTGTATTAAGTGTAATTTGTAGGATTTTCGTTTTGATATAAATTGTATGTGGCTCTGTGTCTTACGGCGCCAGCTATGGCTGCAGAGGCCAATAAAGGTTGTTATTATTTAAATTGTAATTTAGAATAGGAAATACACTTCTGTGTGGCTCTGTCACTGGCAATGTTTTAAACAACGCCCACGCAGGAAACAAGAGAACTTGCGGCGAATGTTTCGTACTTTAAACCATAACTGTTGACTCTTTCGAGTTCATTTTGTTTACGCAACGTTACCTCCATTCATCTTAGTCGCAATAAATAATCTGATTTTCATTCTCTTTCATTCAATTTCGTTATTGAATCCGACTAAATCTTCGTGTAGATGGTAAAGCAAATGAAGAAGCAAAGCATTAATCAGTCGACACTAACTACGACTTCTTTATCGGCGGTGAAGCAACTGAGGTGATTCTTGCGTAATTGGTCGAAGGCTGACTCGAGAGAATTATAAGTAACCAACCAATTAGCGACATATCCCACTCGGACAAGTCGAGCGCTCTCCAGATGAATCCGGTCAAATGCACGCGATATCAGAAGTGATTCTGATTACCCCCCCCCCCCCCTCCCCCTCCCACGCCCCCACCCACAACGCTCACAGATTCTAAAAACAAACTGTGGTACGTCCCCCGTATATCGAAAGTTATGTTTTAGATTATTGCCAATGAAGTTAATATACAGTTGAAATTTTTACTAGAGTGTAGATATTTTTAGACTGACCATGCATGGTTTGAAGCTTTGCAGGGGTAGTTATGGGGTAGTGAGGGGTAGTTAGGGGTAGTAAGGGGTAAACCACCGCCAAGCATAACAAATATGACTGATTATGCCGACATTACACGACTCCATACTTTCGTCAAACTTATTGAATTCAAGAACAAAATCGAATCAAAACCAGTTTGGTAAAAAAACTGCAACAATGTATAGATTCTATTAATTGATGCTTTATAATCCTTGAATTCAATAAGTTTGACGAAAGTATTGAACCGTGTAATGTGGGTTTTATAAATAATTTGATATGAATAAAAAAATCAGGTTGTCACGAGGGTAAGGGGCGGTCATAAAGGAGAGTGGCAGGGGAGCGTCAAAAATCTTAACAAATGTGTTGATCAAATTTAGTCGGCGCCCCTGGAAAGCTAAGTGAATTGACGGCTTCTCAATTCCTCTCATACGAAATTCTCTCATGGTTTAACAGACCCGTACTAGCATAAAGTCTAGGTAATGACGGTAAGTTTGTATAGTTGATATCTTTTTAATGTGTAGAAACTCTATGCAAGCAATCTTGAGCTACAGACCACAGTACAAGATGCTGTTTTCATTGGTCGCCCTGTGGGCATGTTAGGTAATTGGGCAAGAGCAAGCCCTATTACAGATCAAGCTTAACAATGAGCAGAAATCAATGCACGGATAAAGCAAACGCAAAACACAAAAAAGTATACAGAAATACAAAGGAGAAAAAAGCAAATGGAGTTTTCTTTGTTACTTCTCTCCGCAGGCTTATTAAGCATGTTAGGATATACTCGGTAGTATTATAAGTTCCCTTGAAGAAACTATAGCTCAGTTAGATAATTATAGTCTAGAAGACAAGCACAATATACATGAGGGTAAGACCAATACATTCTAAAATCGTTGTTATATTCCTAACAAATTGCCCCTTTGTCATTAACAAATCATCTTTTATTCCTGCACAACTGCGAAATATTACGTGCGCCAATTAAATTAGACAGTTTAATAATTACCTCATTGTTGTCTGCTGAATTTTTAATTTTAAACCCTAATGTCGGTTTGGCGTGTATTTATTTACTCGTTCCCAGGGTATCCCGAAGACGGGCGCGGGTAGTTGAGTTGAGTTAAGCAGGTGCGGATACTAGCGGACGCCAGTTGAATCCAATTGACTTTTTTGTGTCGGAATTATACCACTACCGTGCGTAAAACTCGACTCGATCGTGTAAGCTGTAATTTCCTCTAAATAAGACATCAAATCTGAATTGTAGGCTAGGACAGCACGATGGCTGCGGGTGTAGTCGCGGCTGATGACGATAGACCTCGACGGAGAGAACCTTGCACTGAAGACAGTATTGTATCTATAGTGATGTATTATGTGTAAATTGAAAAGTATTATAATCATTGATTGGTGAAAATGTATCTATTTAGAATAAGATGTGTTTCGTATTATTTTCGAAAGAAATTAGTTAATATATTATGTTATGTGTTATGAATGGAATATATTGGTTGTATATAATATAATATAATATAACGTGCTACAATACCAAATTCCTAAAAACGTATTATTATTATTACATTTGCATTCTTCAATAGGTTGAACAGTAACAAAGAAAAATAACGATAGATTATTACAATGATTTAGGCAATTTGGACCGTAATACTTGCAAAGAAATATATTTGAAATACAATTTAGCTTTCTTTGTTATGCTCTGCATCTTCTTTCGTAATTCCCTTCATCCCATCCGGTGCCCTATACAGCCCTCATACTGGACAGTAATCTACTATTATAAATGTTGATCCGATGGTTATTGATGCGTGGAAGTTCGGCACTTTTTACAACGATTTCCTCGGAATTAGAGGGGCCTGTGTTCTTCACACTTGAACAGATTCCAATACAGTTTATAGAACTATGCCTCTTATAAGATTATCCGAATCTCAAACCGTTTGACGTAGATTTTTAAACAGGTTTATAGATTTATAAGAACATTATTTTTAATCCCTCGCCTAAACGGTGAATAGGGAGGGAATCTAGCATGCTGTACTTAATACATAAACCTATCATATTCCTCTAGGCCAGACCACTGCCCCACACATTGGACATAACTTCGGAATACCAGTGGAATAGAGTTGATTATAGTGATAAATATCTGACATGTATGTTGATGCTAAGATATCCAATCCATTTGTACTCCTTTATAAACAAGAAGTGAACAGAATAAGGATAAAATAAATAAATAAACCAATACTTAGGTCCAGTCTTACAATGTACCATAATATCTACTTATTCGTCGAATAGCTTGTTTTCTCCATGGCAACGACCAATCAAAACTCTCTCTTAAAATCCTCTAACGAGCTTAATTGCTACAAATAACTTTCCTATTAGGAGATTGTAAGACCGGCCCTTACATAAATCAACAATTATATCGTTACAATGTAAATCGAGTACAATACAATGCTAATGAGTGAGCCAATATTTAGATATCAGATACGTGAACGTTCACTTGCATGAATTGACTTATTTGTTGTTGATTCATATTATTTTATGTATTTTATTTTATGGATATCCTATTCAGCTATGAACTAAGTTAAAAACGAGGGAAATAAATTATTTTAAATATAACAAAACTCCATATAATAGAAACAATATTTAAATTGAAACACGAAAGAAAACGAATATCAATAAACATAACTGGAAGAGTAAACCTTAACTATTACATCAAGAGAGAGGCTTACAAATAAATTAACAATATATATATATATATATATATATATAAATAGAGGTACAAAATTGAAATTTTGAATTGATTAATATTTATACAAACAAGTATAAAAAGAAGGTATAACTTTTACAATCATCACTGAAAACGTACAAGCGCGAAATTGACCAACTTCCGAAAATATCACCTTGAACAATTTGGCACTTCTATCAATAAAGTTCGGCTATCGCGACGATGTTCCAACACTAATGTGTGTCAGTAGACAGTCTTATAGGTAACTCGTTTGAAGTAACTTTAAGTCCACCTAATGTGCGATCAACTCTCTTTGATTATTTAAACCTGGTTCACATTACCAAAATGAGTGACTCGTCTATGTTATCTTCCAATTTGAACGGAGGTTGGCTTTAGTCTAAACAATTATTAACCAGTTAATCACGATCCCATGATCGTGATCAAGACTCGCTAACCATTGTTAGTGGGAACTGGTTATTGGCGCTCTCAACATCTTTCCTCCTAGGCCCTGTTCAATGATGTAACATTCCTTGATGTTGCTCGCAAAGTACTTTAAGCAAGTTTTAATATTACTGAAATATGTTGAGAATATGAACCTATACAGTGATGATTAGAGTTTCAGCATATCGGGCTTACCTTTCGTTATTGGAGTTCTCAAGTAACACTCGAAAAGTTAAATTATTTGCAAGAGCTGAACTATTAGCATTTCTCCCGCGTGGAATCTCCGATATTACTGATATTCCGGATCGATGCTTCGTCTCTGAGAGATGAAGGTAATAAGTTGATACTTGTGGAATAATAACGTTCTTGCAAGAAGTCTTAAAACACGTGATATGGACGTGGTAAATGTGAAGAGCACGTGACTTTGTCTACACCTCATGACGTCACGTTTATCGATTATTCAAGGCCGTGACGTCATAGTTTTATATTTAGGGGTTTTTCAATATCTTGAAGCGATCTCAAAATATTAATAAAATAATGTTAAATTGGCGTGCTTAACATTGCGATGTACCCTATATATTCCACTAATACTATCCTGCATGGTAATTTTGCATTTTTGGTACATAACTTACTGAGCATCATATTTGTAAAAATTAACAAATAATTACGCTTGTATTTATTCTATACAAAAAAACACCTCTGGTTGTAGGGTTGCAAGTTGGTTGTACCGCCTTACTGCAGCCAGCCAATTCGTGTTTTGATACATACTAAACCGTGTACTGACAATTGTCAAGAAAATAACAGTTTATTAGCACAAAAGTTAAAACCCCATTTTAATGTTCTGTATCAAGTTTATATACAGAAGGAATATTTTCGTTTACCGATTGTGTTATAATACGGAGATGCTTTCATCCGTTGTAGCTCTGTAGGCCTATAGTTGTGATGACATCATGTTTTTTAAATATCACCTAATTAATTTTATGTTTGTATTTGTTATCGAAATTGATTGAAATTGAATTTTCAATTTGAGATACCCCAAACGATAATAATCTAAGTCTAAGAAATAAATATACCTTATATCTAATCTACTACAATCTCAAATCCCGTGCATAAATTATCCCGTTGCAGTGAATTTAATTATAAAAACGTGCGTGGACACCATATTGAAAGACCCTCGCCCCCTCATCAACCCCTACCCTCTTCGTCCAAGAAAAAAAAAGTTCGATTTTCGACCTTGGATTACAAATTTTCTTTTCATATGGTTTGGGCAATCGATAGGTTGTATATTACATTATTTGGTTTGGAAAAAATATTCAAAAGTCCCAAAACAACATTAGATGTGGACAGTGGTGTATTCCTAAAATATTAAGTGCCTAGGTGGTCGAATGTACATGTGCACGGGGTGGGGTTGTAGGGGGGCGATGGTGATTGTTTTAAGTGTCTGAAAAAAGATTTTACAGAAATTAAACCTGATTACATGAAGACGTTGAGGTAACATATTTTTTCTCAATAGGGAATATTCCTGTTAATTTGTTTCGTCGTTACCTAATTAATGACCATGTTATGAAATCAAAAATATTTCATTTTGCCATTTCCATAAATATTTTCAGTCAAGAAAGTAAGCTGAAAATGTCACAATTAAATTATGGCGGGAAAAACAGGTCATGACTTCAGAACTGACTAATATCATCACGCAAAGATAATCAAAGATTCCGTATTATAGATATTGTGAATACTACATGGGTTCTTGAAATTGAAATAACAGTACTGCGAAAAAGCGCCTAGGCTAGCCTAGCCTCCAAATAAAAGTATCTAGGCGGCGCCTAGGATGTAGAGATTGCGAATCTAACCAAGGTGTTCTCTATATCGGCCGCGAGGGTACCTCATAGCCAACAAGAAACGTGCTTGCATCAAACAATGTTATTAACGTCTTCGTGGTCTGCCCAAACCTGTTCTCAAATTATTAAATTATGTGCTCGATGGCAGATCGGGGCATAACTCGAGCGCTGAGATGTCTAAATTCCCTCCTTTTCAACACGAATCCTTGCCCGTCTTAGTTCAAAGCCGAGCCGGCTATAGCTGACATATCCATGTGATGTGATAACTGCACCCATGCTCTGTCTCTTCAATAACATTCACTTCTCGTCAGAGAATAATTTACATCGCATTATAACTTAACATAGTGAGCGTGGTGTTTAAAAGTATCTTCAGTGATGGTCAAAGGCGACATAATTGGTTGTTGGGGGTTATTTGGTTTTATTATTATAATTAAATCGTTAAAGTTTGAATTTTTATACAATAAAACTATAAAATGTAAAGTTTTCACTGTGTTACGTAACCAGAGAGCCCAATTGTCTCCACTGTTACGTTGTTAAGTCACGCAGTATCTTGTCATTGAATCAACGGACATCAACAAGTTACTGTGAAAAGTCCACACGTTATATTGTCTAGCTTATGTACAACGTATATGAACTTATGTAGAATCACTTAAAAAAGTCAATATGGTCTTCTTCAGTAAATTAAGGTTTATCTGGTGAATCATTGGAATTACATTCCTGCACGGTGTGAACAAACTTGATTGATTTATTCAATGTAGGCCTATATTCTTTTTGAGTATAACATTTTGCACCGTCTCGATGGACCTCGTTACAGAAAGTAGTACGTTAGACCGATACCGGTGCACAAACTGAGACAAGTATTGAATCTACAGATCATAACATAAGACACACGCATGTGGTTTTGGCTGAAGACAATTGATGAATTCATGTAAAAAAAAAGAGCCTTTAACTTGAGTTAGGTCTTTTTTGCGGTAAATTTCACGGGCCTCTACACCCAGTATCATAATCATATGCCATATTTTTTACATCTAGTAAGAATGTAAGACGTAGATTAATTCATACATTGTAGGTTTTATATCCAACAAGCTATACAGTTAAGGGTACTAAAAATAGTTTTAGAATATGATTTTTGCCATACTTCCATCATCAGTTATTTTGTTTCTCTAATCTTTTAGTCGGAACAATTTATTTGGGATGATTATACCACGACCTTATAATAGTAACTTTGTTACTGGACCTGAATCAGCTAACAAATCAATGTACCAATAAAATAGCTACGGAAGAAGGCGGTGGGCAGCCATTTTAGCCCTTAAGTTTCGGATTTTGACATTGTTCACATTGTTGTTGTGACTGTTGATGTGTAATTGCTTAGCGATAGGGGCTAAAATGTCCGAGAATGTCAAAAACCGGAAATGAGAATCGCAGACGCGTATTCCAACCATGTTGCACATCCAGATAGTTGTAAGTCCATATCATACTATTGTGCTGCCAAAGCACTTGGTGTTCTCACTGCAAAGACATTAGACGATGTTATTGCGCTGCAAACTCTCATGGCAAAGAAGTTAGGCGCTCAAGCAACCGAGAAGATCCACGAATCTCATCAAAACTAACGAGGAAAACATAATAACATGTTCTTTGGATCACATTAATGAAATAATTCGCTTTCCGTTTGCTTAAACTTATCTCGAGTTGGAGTTATACGGTTGGTTACATATTAATTGATCTCATCATTATCAAACTCTCAAGTTGGAGATTGCCTAGCAGCTGTCTTCGCGTGGTATGTTTGGATTGTTCTATTCTAGCAAGTTCTTGGGGGGTGTGCGCTGGTAGTCTATGTGGCAAAACAACCGATGAAGTTAGTAAATATGATTTCCAAGATGTTCTGTGATTGCAATAAATACGACACAAACTCAAGTAACTCAGTTAATATCCTACGACGCACCACCCATTGGTAATTTGGATGAAACCTGGAATGATAAACAGGGCGTTTTTTTTTCTTTTTGTTCATATTATTACCATAAATGGATTTTTATTACTTTCCAAAATGCACTAAAACTTCTGCAGAGAAATGTATAAGTTATATAATTATGTTATTAAGTCGTGTACGCACACGTATCAAAATAAGAGGAGAGGTTTAAGATCTTCCCCCCCCCCTCTTCAGGTATATGGGGGGGGGGGGGGCGTGTTTGTGTAAAGGAAAAAATACTTATATTATTCATACTATGGAGGACGTCAATTCTAGGCATGTAGGGAAACAGAACAAATATATTCTTCCGATTTCGTTTTCACCACCATTGACACAGTGCTAATCTTAATTTTGAATCAGTGGTATATATATATCATTAAGGTTGTAGCTTGTTACTATTCCAGAAAAATATGTAGTTGCACTTCTAGTAACCCATCATGTGTGCTGATGCAAGACCGAAATCAAGCTCAGATCCATTTGGGAACACTTCATGTAAACGTTGGCATCCTTGAGTGTTTTCAGTCCAGTTCCAAACTCGGTCGTACATGTCAACAAGGCTATTGTGTCAAGCACACGACGGAAGGACTGACCAAAATCGTCATCACGTTCAATCGGATTGCGCTACAAGTGTTTCAATGAAAGTGTAGCTAGTTCGTACATGTAAACATGGCTATTGTGTCAAGCACACGACGTAAGGACTGACCGAAAGCGTTATCATGTTAACTCGGATTGCGCTACAAGTGTTTCAATGAAAGTGTGGCTAGTTCGTACATGTAAACATGGCTATTGTGTCAAGCACACGACGTAAGGACTGACCGGAAGCGTCATCACGTTATTCGGATTGCGCTACAAGTGTTTCAATGAAAGTGTAGCTAGTTCGTACATGTAAACATGGCTATTGTGTCAAGCACACGACGTAAGGACTGACCGAAAGCGTCATTACGTTCGAGCGGATTGCGCTACAAGTGTTTCAATGAAAGTGTAGCTAGTTAGTCAGACTACCTGCCAAGCGCGGGAAGATCCCGTCAGAGCCAATACGGGTGCACAATCCGATTAGAGCCTGCTCCAGTCAGACACCCTTCAAGAACTTTAATATTTAGCGGGCTGTGGGGAAAAGTCGAACGCGCGTGAAAGATGGTGGTGCAACAGCCACACTGCCTTCTAGACCCAAGAGCAGAGGGCTGTGGGAAAACTCACATATTATGCCTGGACCCCTATTCGGTAACTTTCCCATTTCTGCCTGAAATGAAAGCAGCCGAAACGAATGCAGGCAGAAATTATTTGCCCGTTTCAGCCGTCGCCAAAGATGAACAAAATAGCGATTCTATAACAGCGTTGAGTGAGAAATACCAGTGCCTGAAATGTGTATGTACGCTTTGGGAGGACATCACAATGCGACTGAGCCGCCGAGGCTTTAAGCCAATCAGAAAAAGACAATAATCATAATTTAGAGGGCCGTGATCACTGCTACACGGCTCAAATCAAAAGAAACATAACCCTACACAGTTACATGAACGCGTCTTTTACAACACAAGAAGCGACCTAGAATGCCATATTTCTCTATTCTAGGAATTTCTCTATGTTCTAGGAAGCCTACAAGGTAATGCCTAGGTCTACGCCAATATCTAATTATGTCTTAACACTGAATTTATATGTATCGGCCTAGTAATACGGCAGTCCTAGTGATACAATAGGCCTAGGCTAGAGTTGTTTACGTAATATTTCTCTAATGGCGGGCGTCACTAGACCGCGGCGCCGGCTGAGATTTTCGAATAATAAAGACTGCTTCAAATGAAAAGTAAATACGTTGTTTATTGGTGTTTTTCACTCATTATAATGGAACATAATTATTGAATGCAGTTTGCAGTACAATATCACGCGTCAACAGTTATTATCCATGCTTAATATTACGGCTGATTTCGTTTCACCAGTAAAAAAGCTACTGAAACCATATCGGGGCTGCGTACCAACTATGACTGGGAGTGACTGCAGTGACTGGGATCCGTACCAGCTTGACTCGCAGTCACTGCTTTTTGCGTACCAGTTCACCTCGCAGTTACCCCTCCAGTCACTGCGATGACTGGGCCGAGAAGATCTAGCCATGGAGTTGTATCTTATCAGGAGGTCTAGCTTCAATGGAACTTCCTGTTTCATTGAGGTACATCCGGCTGACGAGCGGCTGACGCCATTTTGTTCCTTAAATTACAGCCTTCTGGATGAGTTTGAGGTTGACTCTGATTGATCATCTATTATTGACTTATCCAAGGCTGTGATCTGTCAAAACTGGTGACGAAATTAGCATCGTAGTCGCTAGCCCGGTTATTTCTCTATGGTCGCAGGTGGTGGTTTTTCACGCGACCGTCAAGCAATTATTATTCTACGGGTAGTCTAATGTGTATTTAACGTTTAGATTTTTGCACTCGAATTTTGAAAAATACAAAATTAATGTAGGCTCATAGACTTCAACTGAAGTGCTAGGCCCTAGGCCTCCTAGGCTTAGGCCCGGTTTCACCAAGTTGTCGTAATCCGTCGACCAACTAGTCCGCGGATCATGCAAATCGTCGATTTAAAATCTCGATTAGCAGTGTGCGTTCCACCAACTCACCACCCGACCAAATTAACTAATCGGCGGATTTATTCTACGGCAATTTCTGATTGGTCAATAGAAATTTTCAACCACAGGCTACGCTATTATCAAATATCAAAAAGGCTGTGTGTTTTGTTTATCGCGCCATTTATAAGGTACTATCAAGTACTACTAGGTACGTGTATTGCAATTCGCACCTCTTGAAATGTCTGCAAAGAAATTTGTACGCAGCGCAAATTATAGCGAGGAGGAAAAATTATTACTACTCAACATTGTGCATGCGTACGTAAAGATTTTAGAATCCAAGAAGACAGATGCCGTCACATCCAAAGAAAAGGAGAGGACATGGGAGCTGGTAGCGGCGGACTTCAACGCGAAGTGCGGGAAGACGTTCCGAACCACGTCTTCCCTGAAAACGTGCTTTGACAATATTAAGAAAAATGCCAGGAAACTGGAGGCTGACAAAAAAGCTGAAATATTTAAGACGGGTAAGTAAAATCTATTATTTACATTCTTCAAATACTTGTATTTTATGACATGGAAACGTCAAAGCAAAATACGAAACGAAGTTTGGGTCGTGCAACAAATTGTTTTAGCATCGCAGCACACGCAACTAGACCTAGGCCTAGCACGCATCCTTATCTGTTTCAATAGGTAGGCCTAGGCCTACCTATTTCAATTTAATCGGCCGCGTGAGTCTAGACGAATTCGAACTAGGCCTAATTTGGCGCCTTCGACAGTCACGCGGACTCGCCCCTTTCCGTCCGTGGTTGAACATAACCTAAAAGTACAGAGGCGTAGGCCTGACCTTCGGTGTCCGTTCTTTGATTAATTTGTGTTTACTGTTTACCGACGTAGGCCCTTTGCTCACCTTTCAGAGGAGATAGATATTTGGGCTTAACGTCTCATCTTTTTTGCAACTTTGCTAATCGAGACGATGAATGGGTGATAGGCCTAGCCCAGGTGAAGATGTTTGGAGGAAAGTGAAACGGGAGGGAAAGGGCGGATGTAGGCCTAGGGCACTAGGCTGCACTTCGTCTGACTTCTCCTCGACCTTTCACAACGGGTTGAGTCACAATGGATCTATTCTTTCCTGGGACGAACTTTTTTCATTATTTGGTGTTTAACGAACGTTGCCAGACATGTTGTCGAGAAGTTTTCGGAACCTTTGTAAATCCCAGGTAGGCCTAGGCCTAGCTGTATACCTACATAAACGTGACAAATATTGGCCTAATGCTAGCCTAGGCCTAGGTCTAGGCCTACACCTAGGGCCTAGTCTTTACCCAGTACATAGGCCTAAGGTATAAACAGGTCCTAGCCCTACTCATACTCATAGGCCTAGGCCTACCCCATATCATCATATGGCCTTAGGATATTCGTTCGGCTAGATCTGAAATCATTTCAGCAATCTTCTTGCATAATATGGAGCTAGTCTACAGTAACCCAGCAACTTTAACTATTAGGCTACTTTTACAGCAACTGTAGGGCTTAACGCTAATGGTAAGAGCAGCGGTGCACAATAAAACATTAGATTCCCAATGACAGACATAGCCTAAAATAAATAACTACCTTGTAAGCCTACAGCAGACATTAGGCCTACCAATCTAATAGCGTATTCAATTGGCTAAACTTTCATGCACTCAGTGCACACTGATTGCTGCTAGCGTAGGCCTATTCAATTGCGAGTGTGCACTAGAAAAGTGTTTATATTAGATTTAGATTAAACACTTCAAGGCTGCAAATGGGCCATAACTGCCCGGTGGCAACCTGTCCAAACCTCCCCCCACCCTCCCTCATCACTTCCCATCCCTCATTCTACATGCAATGGCGCACTGTTTTGCGTTCAGTTGGAAATTGCACTAACCGAGTGCGGTGCGAGTGCAATGACGTACTTGCATGAACTGAATGTGCACTGACAGCAGGCCAATCGAATACGCCACAAACTTTGATGAGGTTTGTTAATCTCTGGCAACAACAAGTTTGATCTTAGCTTAGTGGACATTCCTGTCAATAAAGTCAGATTCATAGATTTCTAGCACTGACTAGGCTACATTACTTTCTGATAAGATTTTGTGAAGGATTAATTTGTAAATAAATACCTAATTTGTGAGAAAAATTTGTTTTTAACTTCATTCAAATCATTTCATTCAAATCCATACTAGTAGGTCTAGTTAAGGTAGTTTGATTACTATATTTTTATTTATTGACTTAATTGCTTCAAGTGTTAATAGAATATAAATATAGGTCCATTATACCAATGCATGAGCAAATAAAATTTAAAACTACCAGCTAGGCCTATACAAGTAGCCTATATTTAGGTACTGGCCGGTACTGGTATATATTGGCTACTGAACAACAGCTTATCAAGCTATTGTGTACACTGTACGTGTAAAGGGGCAGGGCTACATTTGAATGTAGGGGGGTTGGGATATTGCACTACTAATCATTCGTTTGCACATATATTTTCTTTCATAGGTGGAGGGAAAAGCTCTATCATACCCCATACACCACTCTACGAAAGAGCACTGTCAATGATGCCAGGGACTGCTACACCACTGCCAGCACGCTTTGACAGTGATGCTGACTACAATAGCTTTATAGGTAAGCATGTTCGTACCTTACAACAGAAAAGCAAGCAATGTATGCATTAGGCCTACATATTGGGTGGTTGGGCATATTGGGGTGGTGCTGGTAGTGCTAGAGGTATAATATAATACAGATCATTTAGATAATTGGTATCATAGGTTTATTAATGACTAATGAGTTACATCTGTTAAATGATTAATCTACTACATTGCTTATTTTTTTGTCTCATGTCCATTATAACACAAGAAAGGAGTGTTAAAATGCACCCCACTGAGTGATGGATGTTACAAGGCTCCCCACAATGTCCACATTTTAGTAAATATTTTATCTTGAGCACATATACAACAGTTAAAAATAAGGTTACCTAGAATCTTGTTTCATCAAAATATCTGTTATTACACAATTGATTGTTTATATCTAAAATAAAATTAGACTAAGAGGTATCATCAATAACGTATTATTGGACATGGTTCTATAACCTCCACAGTCTAAATCCTCAGTCAAAAACACCTATTTCTTACCTAGTTATGTACAATGCACCCCAAGCATGGGGCACATTGTAACTTAACATGTGTAGGCCTAATGGTCCCATATTTTTGTCACCAACCATGCATTATAAATTAGTTCAGAAAATCAATTTAGGTGGGGAAATATATGTCTAGCACTGGCGAAAAAAAATAAACCTAACAGTAAAGGAATTTTGTAAAAAATAAATTTAAAAAAAATGTTACAACTTACAATGTACCCTACCTTCCCTAGTAGTTGAAAACAATAGTGAGCTGACTGTGTTACACAATGTTGAACAATGTTGCCATATACTAGTGAAACACATTTTATAGTAAAAGTAAGCTGACCAATATTTTCCTTGGGTAATATTTTTCTATTTGTCAAATTTGTTGATCAAAACATATTTCTAATGGTTTTAAATTTCCCGACTTGTTGCCCTCGATAGTGGTTTGTTTTGCATCTGTAACTTATTCTAACTTATTAGGTAAAGTATTCAAAAATTGCAAACCTTGAAAGGAAATCAAACTGTGCAGAAACATTCTACCTGTACATAGTATGAATTAAATTACCTTCTACCTATTCCAGGTAAAATTATGGTTTTAGCTTTTAACAGTGGTGTAGGTCTACAAAAAGTAAATCATATTTCAATTGTGGTTATTTGTTTAGTTTTTATTTATTTAATTAGGCTAATAAGTTTTAGTAGCCTCAATTAAAAGGTTCAAATTTTTTTAGAACACTGTTTAATTGAGGTGTTCTCAACTAGCTTTTACGTATTGTAGTTTCACCATTTATTTATTTTATTAATTTAATTGAATTATGATAGAGAGATAGACCCAATTAATTTTTCTTCTCTTATTATTTCTCATTCAGATTCAGCAAGAGCTTCGGCTGCTATTGGCAACTCAGTCACACCCAGTGACACCTTGGACAGTGAGACTGAGACATTCAGTCAGTTCTGCCTTACAAGTCAGAGTGTGGCAACTTCCTCTCATGATGAGCATGACATCCAAATTGAAGTAAGTTTGCTGTAGGATCACTGCCTTCTAAGTTCATTTATGAGGCCCACACCTATAGGCATCCTTTTTTCATGTCTGTGAATTAGTAATTACAAATTGAAAAAATGTGAAATGTAAAACATAAAAAAGGTACGGTAGGCCTACCTCTTGAAATCAGTGTTTTTTTTTAATATTGACAAAACATTTCTCACTCACTGTGCAGCTCACTTGCTCTACCTTTTTCCCACATTGACAACCCCCACATAGTTACTAGTTACAGATAAGGTGCTGTTTTTACCAATAAAACCAAATCATTATGGTATTAGGGCCTATACAGTATATTCGCCATTCACTACATTCACCTCCATGTCAGTTGTCCAACCAATGTTAGAACATATAGGCTAAGCCTACAGATTAAATTTTGTATAATTTATTTATTTTTATTTATTGAATGTCTATCCTATTCAGTTATAAAAACTGATCTTTGCAAAGGAGGACAATAAGAACTTGCTAGTATGTACTTTTATTGTTAGGGGTTTATTTACACAGAATGAAGTGACATTGTACATTTTATTCCCCTACAATAGTACCTTCTTTATTACTACTTTTGTTTTCAGAGTGTAACATGAGCCTTTCAGGGGTTTAATCTGCTCTATCTTCCCCATATTAGTAATAATGAATCTACCTGATGAATCTGTCTAAGTTTGGCTTTGGTTGTGACTTAGGACTGACACTGGTAATAATTGTTTGTTCTCTTTTAAACCAGATCATAGAAGCAGACACAGAACTGCCAGAAGGCACAGATTGGTCATCACAATATTCAGCATCGATGCTAAAAACTGCACCCCATTCCTCTCTACAGACTCATCATCTTTCACCAAATAAACAAAACAGCAAGACAAGATCCAGGCGAAGACCAACACTGCCCAAAACATCAACTTTAGAAGTCTCAACAACAAATCAAAAATACCAGTCATTAGCAGATGCCAAATTGGAGCTAGTCACATTACAAATAGAAGTTATACGAGCAGAACAGGATAGGATAAAGAAGGAACTGGAAAAGAAAAGCATTAGGGAAGAGGAAGAGTATATCGAAAAGAGAGAAAGGGAGGAGGAAGAATATACCCGGAAGAGAAAAAGGGAAGACGAAGAGTATGAAAGGAAGAGGAGCAGGGAAGATGAAATGTATGAAAGGAAAAAACGTATTGAGGAAGACGAAGCAGAAATAAGGCTAGAGATTTTGAAAATTGAGCTAAGAACTAAACAACGCATTTTTGTTGACTTGCCTCTTACAAAATAATTAATTCTCATTGAAAAAACTTTTCTTTTTTGGCCACTTTAAAGCCTTGTTACATGTTCAACTTATTAATTAACTCAACTTGTTGACCACATTTAGGCTAAATAGCATAGAACTGGGATACTGCCATACAACATGTTGACTCAACATTGACAAGTAGGGCAATATGTTGACGAGAAGTTGGAACTTGTTCTACTTCCGAGCAATGTTGACGGCGACTTCAACCAATGACTGACCAATATTTTGTCATGAGATCATAACGTTGAATGTTACGTTTATACTGACGGCATACATTATCGCCGGATCGCTACATAGTCACACTAAGTTCAGTACAGACGCCAATAGGTATAGCATTTACTGTTCTTATCAACTGTTGCATCAACAAGTTGAGTCAAGATTGCGTCAATAAGTTGACAGTGTAACAAGGCTTTTACGTATTACAATCACTTTCCTTGGTTATTAGTTATTATCTCAGTCTGAAAGTAATGTCGTTACTCATTAGGTATTTCAATATGCAAGTAATAAAATCACTTTTCTTATTTTATTAAAAACATAATTATAATAAAATATTTTTGCATTTAAGCTTTGAAAAGTATGTTGTGCTTGAAACAAATGAACATGTTTGTTGAACCACAAGTTAACATTTGTTCTTTTAATACTATAGGGTGTATTGAGATAATGTACATGGCGTGCATAGGCCTACCGGGTGCCACAATGGCATGTGATTGGTAGTTCATTGTTACAATGTTTCAGATGGCATTTGGTTGAATTTCAACTATTCTCTAACTTTGGTTTGCTATTATCACTGGCGAGCAACATAAATAACTCTTTTGTCTCGATTACTCTTTCAAAGTTTCACTCTTTTAAATGGTATGCATTAAGAATCATTTTCTTAAACTTTATCAGGGGACATATGTGCTAAAATTTTCATGTTATGTGGTAAGCATATTTGTCTTGGCTCAAATATCAACATACATTTAGGCCTCTAATACGTATGTCCATTGTGACGTCACGTGAATACTCCCTATGAATCTTAGTGGCTTTTAAGCTAGCAATGTAATACAGTAATACAGTGCTTATAATAATCTTTTGTTGAAACGGCAAGTTAACATTGATTCAGTAAGAACTCAAATTATCGTATAAGTACGTAAAAAGCATGTCGAATTGTATTGAAATTACAATAGCATGTACTGCTACAAAATTGTTACGACATTACCATCAACGTTACTGAGAAAGTAATTTCATTACAGTACTTCTAATTTGCTACTACAGTTAAATTACTATTACTACTGTTAAATTACTACTCAAAACTGCATAACACTTGCATAATACTGTTGTCATATAGCTTTTTATTGTGCCTCACAGTGGATGAATGAATGTTTACTGTAAACTTTTAGCCTTGTGTATATTAATCACACTGAACATGTTCATTTTGGTTCTTAGCTCCGATATCTCAGCCATATTTTCCTCTCTATTTATTTATGTACAATGTAGTACCATCATGTATCTGGCATGTATTTTTTAGGTCTATATTACTTTATTTGTATTGTATATAGACAGCAACATGTATTTTATCAAATATCTTGTACACTCGTATAACGGTGTTAAGAGGTACACTGAAGTAACAGCAAACAAAGCATTCACGTTTACGTTTATTGGTGTTTAACTTAAACTGTTTATGGAGTGATAAAAATTGTAATAAGTTCACCCTTACTGGGCAAAACTGTATACACCATTTATCATCACAAACTTTGTCCTAGGTCACGTCATGATGAAACGATCATGACAATAAAAAAAGATCGTACTTAAATCTTTTTCGATAAAATTAACCAAACATGTAACTACAAATTAATTATTAGTGCAACCTTGGTATACAGAAGACTAAAAGTCCGTTTGACTTCACGTTTTAAGTGGTGTGATTACAACAGTAAAGCACAGATGTTAACCTAAAACCCAACACTTCTGTGTACCTCAGAAAATTGCAACTGCTTCAAAAGTTGTTCATATTTATCTGTATTTTAGTTTACTGGATTCATGGTGCAGGACCCTGTTTGCTTACAGTATCCTGAAACAAAAATGACCATCAGTTAGTGCTTGTAGGCCTATTGAGTGCCAGATCAATTATTTCAAGGTAAATTGATTTGGTGTGCGGTATATACAGCTTAACTGCAGTTGGTGAACCATTGTGTGTTATATTTATTGCCATCATACAATATTACATAGGCTGTGAGAATGACAATTTGCAGAAGGAGCACATTAATCAGCACTGTGTATCAATATCATTATTATTACTAGGCACCTATGTAATGTAATTGGAGCCCATCTCTCTTACATGAAATAAACATTAAGAAAAATGAATATTGATCTTACGTTTGAAAGTACTCGTTGATTATTGCTCTACGAATTATATTCGCACCATTCCTGTCTGCTAATGCAGTCTGAATGGCACCTTCAGTTGGCATCTGATCCTCGTCAATTCTGGCCTGGAGATTTTCAATGACATTGGGAGGCTCCACATCTCCATTGTTTCGTGATATATTGTAGAGAACGGCACATGAAACAATGATATCTAAAACTTTGGGTACTGCCACCCTCATGCCCAATGCCAGAATTGGGAATTTTCTTTTCCAGATGCCATACTGACGTTCCACACAGGTGCGTGTCCGTATTTGTGACTCGTTGTACAATAGCTCAGCACGGCTTGTGGCATTGTCGAGAGGTGGTAGCAGGTATGGTCTTACTGCATAACCAGAATCAGCAATCAGTAAGCCATTGCCATACCTGCCTGCCTCAAACATTGCCCGTTTCTCGCAATTGTTGAAAATTGTTGCGTCGTGTACGGAACCTGGCCATCTTGCAACAATGTCGCGTATACATAGGTTCGCATCCGATATTGTCTGCACATTAATGGAAAAAAATCCCTTTCTGTTTCGAAAGACTTCGGCGAGATCACCTCCTGTAACAATACAATTTAATTAGTAACATCAATGAATACTACTTCTAGGCCTAGGCATGATACATTTCTTAAAATTGAAAATAGGTACAATATTATACTAATTAAAAAATAGAGCAGAGAGCTCAAGTCTTGAAATAGTAAATAATTATTTCTTTGTTATTTTATTGGTTGTTCTCTATGTGTGTCTTGCCTGTCATATAATGGAAATAGTGTTTGTTATGGACCTGTAACACGAGGTCTGGATTAAAAATATTTAATTTTAATACAAATTTGGATATGTGGGGAGATGTATGTAGCCTATCTATGTAACCTACTCAATATGTAATTTTATTATGTATTTTGCTACCCACATTGTCTCCTCAGAGAAGATACATGTGTAAAAATGCTCAATGTGGAATAAAGAAACCAAACTAAAATATGGCCAGCTGTTGTTTAATGGTACTCGGCCCAAAACTCTCATCATGATTGCTGGTAGCGGGTATCGAACGAGGAACCTCCCAAATAAGGTTGTGTACCAGCACTGAGCCGTCTCGATTGGTGTCAATATTTAATTTGAAGTATATTGATTTGGAGTAGGCCTAAAGTGTTCATTCTTGTAATTGAAGTAAGCAATTTGTGTATGCCTAATTTCCTATATTTCTTAAAATTGAATTCATCATGAACTAAACTTTGTACTATGTAGGTACTGGTAAAGCACTGGATAACATTTACAGGCATACCTATGTTAAATATAATTGCATCAACTTGCATTTACCTGGAGATTGAAATTTTATGTGGGTACAATCCATGGCACCAATGATGCGGGGGAAACGCTGCATTTCATAAAATTTCCTCTGGATGGCTTGAAGTTGTGCTGGGTCAGTAGGGAGGTCTATATAATTGGGCCGTAGAGCGGCAATGGCCGCAGTTACCCGATGTACCACCCGACATGCAGTTGACTTGGAGACCCCACTAAAGTCTGCTGCAGTAATAAGGTGGCAACCAGTAGCATAGAAGCGCAGGGTTAATAATAGCTGGTTCATGGGCGATAAAGAATTATTTCTGAAAGAATGTATGATGCATTAGTTATGGACATATGGGGATCATAATGGAATGTACTTGCACTGATATTTAATTGCAAAATTATTTTCTTGGACAATACAAGCGTCTGATAATAGTAGGCATGACTTTTCAGGATGGAAATAGTTTGGGAACAGACCTAGGCCTAGGCCTACAAAATTTCATAAGCCTGACAAGCATACAATGTAGGCTAGGCTAGCACAGATAGCCCTAGTGAATTAGTTATCTATTCTACTAGGCATGGACCTACCTTCAAGTAGGCCTATGGGCATTTCCAAACAAAACTTGGCTTTGAACTTGACTATTTCATCTACTCCGTGTGGACTATAGGCCTAGGCCTATACAAAGTCATAGGCCTAGACCTACTTTTAAGTAACTTGGCCTAGATATAATATGACTGGAGCATGCATGACCTAGGCCTAGGCCTAATGGTTATTTTCTATATCATGGTGTTGAGCCTAGGGTTAGGCGTAGGCTCCAGGGCCTAGGCATATTACTACGAAGGCTTCTATTTAGTTAGTAGACAACATAAATATAATCAGAACTTGAAAACTAGATAGGGGAAAAAATATTTCATGGTGTGTAGGCATATTCATAGCAATTGGCCTAGGCCTAGGCCTGCACCGTCGACCAGTGCCAAGAGCTCCTAGAAGCTTCGGGTAAATTGCATCGGACAAGCAGTCTTCGGCCGAGTATGGGGTTTATATTGTATGTTAAAAGAAACTCACCTGTCGTGCTCATACTCCAAATTTCCTTCAATTTGTTCCAGCACCATTAAAACCGACTGTTTTGATATGCGGAAACGCGTTAAAAAATCGTGGTCGTCGTAGATTTCGAAGTAATTTTTGCGTTCCCTGATTGTCCTCGGCCGTCTCTCCTTCAATTCGAGGAACTGGAGATCATCGGCATCATCGTCACTTGAAAATGAGACATTTCCCACGCGGAATCGTGACATTTTTAGGTATTTTCAGGTTCCGTCGAGATGGCAAGCGAACTACAACCTTCGAATTTTACCGGCAAGCCGCCATTTTAAATCTCGGATTAGGTCCCTAATCGACCCCGAGAGGGCCGCTTAAGAAAATCGTCGATTAGGGGACGTTGATCGACCGATTTGTGTTGGTGGAACGGCGCACGAAATTTAATCGTGGACTAGTGAGTTGATCGGCGATTAAAAGTTTGGTGAAACCGGGCCTTAGTCATTTTGTGTGAACCCGCCTTGACGATATGGATAGTGATTAAGAGCTAGCGCCTAGACGTTCTGGTTCACACGCAGGAACTAGAATAACGAATGTCTATGATCTTCAAGGAAAGGTTAGACCTACGGGACCCCGGTCTATCTTATTAATAATAATAATTAATAATATTAATAAATAAGTTGATAATAACTTTAGCTTATATTACATCAGTAGTTTTTATCAGATTGGTTTTCGCAAAAAGACATCCTAGCTTCTGATTGGATGGACTAGATTCTGGATAAGGATATGGCTGGAAGTTAAAAGTTGGTTAACTTTTCTCGGCCATAGCGCTAGTCGTTAGCGATGTCATGTTGTGTGAACGCCTACACGCATTTCCGTATGTTCAACTTCCACTTTCCAGTCATAATCTAGGCTCGCTAACAGCAGTTAAGGCTAACAGCGGTTTCGATATATTTGTGTGATCCTGTGTCAACTGTTCACAAATCGATGTATCTTTGGTATGAGCAGTGTGTGAAATCATGCACAGCCACCGCGGTACTATATTTAGTGATTTTATGACGATATAGAAGGCTGTGCACGGCTTTTGGTTCCTTTTTGGTTCGGTTTAAAATAGGCCTACGTCAACGTGTTTTGTTTTGTACTGTCTGTGGTTGAAGTAATAACAACATGCCGTTTGTAGAACAAAAAGAGTTTTTGTTACTATTTTTAACAATTACATTGCAGTATTTGGTGCAAAGGGCGACCTTTCTACGCCGTATACGTATGTTGGTAAAAGAAGTGAGGCAGAAAAGAAGATATGCTGCAGCAATTGGCAGAGTAGTAGGTAGTAGCATGTAAGACACATAACCTCAACCCACACATTTATAAGGACCAAAATTTCATGGTCCGTCCAGTTGTGTCTCTTCAACACCTTTTCTACCTTCTCTGCAATACCTCCCGAACACGAGGAATCCATAGCTTCACGAATTTTATTAACGAACGACGAATTTTATTAAAAGAAATAGCGGAATAGGCCAAGCCTAGGCCTACCCAGGAACGGTCACACCAACTAGGCCTAGGCTAGGCTAGCAACACCAAAAGACAACAATGAAACAAATGAATGGAATCGATGGACGAACAACAAGCTGTCAAAAATAATTTCGTCTAATTTTTGAAAACAAAACAAAAAACAAACAAATACACATTCAAAACTTTCATTTAGTCGTTGTCTATCATTAAAAGTTTTAAATGGCAAGCAGTTACTATTGCTATACACTTGTTTTTATTTCTATGGTTTGCAATTTTGTTATTTTGACAGCTGATGGTTTGTCCATCAGTTCAATTTATTTGTTCCATTGTTGTCTTTCGATGTTGCTAGTGCCCTATTCATAGTTCCCACGTGACGTCACAGCGGCCATGATCGCGACACAATTAAGGAGGACCAATCTTTAATCATTGCAAATACTACTCAAATTTAACAAATAAGCATAATTTAGACTTTTAAAAGTAAACTTAAGTAATACAAAAAAACAAAAATTACCAGAGATACCAATTTTATTTAAAAAACAGACTGGATTTTAAAGATCTAAGGTTTTATGTGTTCTAACACAACAGCCTTCAATTGTTTCTCCATGGCAACGTCAAAGTTTGATCACAAATGTGGCCGCCACGATCAAAGATGTGACGTACGTGCAACCTATGAATAACGCAACTCACCGCCTGGTATCTTTTGAAAACATGTATGATTTTCAACAAGGCAGTGGCAAATTGATCTAAGTTACCCGCGTTCACCAAACGCAGTTAGTGCTTGATGTCAGTTAGGTCTAACTGCGTTACGTTCACATTACATTCTTAACAGAAGTTAGTGGCTTAACTGCTGTTAGCGAGCCTAGTGTGAACATAGTGCAAAGTGTGTGAATCGGGCAATTCATACCCGGAAAACCACGATAGCAAAGTTTTACTGTATTTTGATGTTATAAGGGCCGGTATTTCAATGTCCAGTTAAAGTGCCAAGTAAATTTAACTGTCAGGTAAGCCCAGTTTGGTGTGTTTCTATTGGCCGTTGTCATGGTGAAAACAATTTAACTGAAAAGTAAATTTTAGCTGGACATTGAAATACCGGCCCTAAGTCGTGTACCT
>OX246738.1:98844949-98979949 GCA_945910005.1 Isoperla grammatica
TATAGATACGTCCTTTTAGCATTAGTTTTCTCTATAAATTTACTATTTGGAGAACCTTTAAATATGATCACTCATAAGGCATAACTAAGATTCCTCTTATCTCATCCATTTGTAATCTGGATGTGTCTTCGCTAGAACTAATTAAATTCTAGTTCCGATAGTTAAAGCAACGAACGTGCCTATAGTATTTGAGCCACGCACACACTTCCAAACAGCCATGATTGGTGCAAGTGAAGAATATTTCACTAAATTGTGCCTTCAATCTTTGTGGCACAGACAACTTATTATTTATCTGTGCTTGTGGTCTCAATAGCCTAATATTATAGCTGTATGTATCTTGACTTAACCCTGCGGAATCATCGAATTATGTCGGTTAAAATTGCGTTGAAACGCTTTAAAATTGTGAAAAAGAAAACCAAAATAATTTATCGCCAGCGAGAAACCTTTTTCAGTTCCAATAAATAATTCCATGTTTCAAATAATTACCTTATTCAACTCTTGTATAATATATTTTTGCAACACACTTTAAGCAATTTAGTTAGGTAATTTGACGAACTTTTTTTTTGGGATGCAGAAACGTTTACAAGAAATAGCATTTCATTCTCTGGGGGGGGGGGGGGGGGGGGAATATTTTGCCTTTTTTTTTTTTACAATTTTAATGAATTTTAAAGGAATTTTAATCGACAGAATTAGGAGGTTCCGGAGGGTCGGGCGAGATACAGCTAATATGACCATTAAGGTTATTAGTGTAGGGTAGAGTCCCAGCGGCCATAGGCGACTGTATACTCGTAGATTGCCCGTGTACGCTAGTAGTGCTGGCGGGAGCCGCTAGGTGCCGCCACATCAGCGCGGCCTAATCAGTGGGTACGTGTGGCGGCATCTAGCGGCTCCCGCCAGTACTACTAGCGTACACGGGCGATTTACGAGTAGACAGTCGCCAATGGCCGCTGGGACTCTACCCTACACTAATATCCTCAATGATATGACTACGAGGTCAGTGCCGTGACGTCAGAGTTCTTTGAGAGGCGCCGCGACGCATAGATGTTGCCAGACGCCTGGCGTGCTCTTCCGGTCAGTCACACCCACCCCTCCCCCGTCATTACTCTCTGTCACCCCACGCACTTCAAAGAGACACCGAAAGGGAGGGGGGATGTGTTAGACTCACGGAGAAACACTTTCACCGTTGAAATCATATTATTGCTGCGATAAGGGTGGGTTTATGTAACTAAGGTAGTCGGTAGTGGGTAGTCGGCAAGTCTATTCAGTATGAGCAAGAGTGTTTACTGGTGTTTACGTGCAACCCAAAGAGATTCTTACGACCAATGGGAAACGGGAAACTCTAACCTAAAAATGTCAACAATAAACACGCGTCTCACATGAAAACAGTTAAGATTGGTTATGTCTTCTCCCGAATTGTGATTGTCTAGAATATTTACAGAGTCATGTAATGACGTGATATTGACTATCTTTTGCCGACTTCAGGTAACAGTCTACCGACGCTTACATCACTACATAAACGATGGATACAGAACTCTAATGATTATCACTTACCGTTACCGAAACCGAAGTACGTAAACCCACATTTAGTCGGGTTCATTCAGTCATTCTTATCACACAGTCGCTGTTTATTCAGTTTACATCACGTTTCGTGCACACAATAGTAGTGCATCGAAAATCATTCAATAATTTACAACGTTTATGAAATATCAGAGACAAATTTAAGTAGACTAGGGATTCATTTAAGATTATTTTGTTTATTGTGAGATGAGTTAATATTTAATTTTAATCTTCTCAAGGTTAACTTTTAGTCTCTATTTGGTAAACGTGTCTTTAAAATATAAATCTATTATTATTTATATGTTGACTATAGTGTGAGTATTGCTAGATTTGATTTTGACACTTCCGGAATTAAAAGCGCATTTATGATGAAGAAAATAATGTGAAGAAAAATCAGCTTTGATATAAACATTCTTACTTCGAAAAATAATATTTTTGACGCTCGCCATTCGATTTTGAATTGGACCGTTCAAACTAAGTACATACATTTCAATTCTAGTCATTCTCATAATTCTGGCCCCGGACCTTGAAACTAAGGTCCAATTTCATACTGTGTACTAATATCCACACAGACTACCCTACATTAACAATTCCCGACAATGCACTGTTCCTTGTCAAGATTAAACAAGAACATGGACCAGTGCATTGTTCAACTAGTTGTTTTTATTAACATTTTACCTGTTCTACTGTTTCCTTTTTAAAACAATACCGTTGTATATTTTCTGTTTCCATTACATGTATCACTCACTGGTGAGTGTCTAGTTCCTCTTTATTCCGCTAGACTAGCGCGACAGACGCATTTTGGGGTGTTCGCCCCTACCGTGGTCTACACACTCATCTAAAAGGTGGAAGAATGAAAAGAGGGAGATTATTATTCTGATATTTTCAAGAGTCCTTGAGCTAAGTTTTCAATGAAAGCGTGAATATCGGCGAGCTTTCCCAACCCCAGTTTGCAGACGCGCTAAAATGAAGGGTTCTTTCTCAAACAGACTGGCTTTCACACTGCAAGACACAGACGCCATTGTTCTAGGCCGGAGAGAGAGAGAGAGAGAGAGAGAAAGAGAGAGAGAGAGAGAGAGAGAGAGAGAGAGAGAGAGAGAGAGAGAGAGAGAGAGAGAGAGAGAGAGAGAGAGAGAGAGAGAGAGAGAACGAAGCTTCTACAGTAATACAACGAGAGCCTCGAAATGAATGGGAAATTAGAAAACATGAAAGTCCTATATTGCTATTTGAAACATGATAGGTACGCTAAATGTTAATAGATATTAAAGTTTATGAAAGCTAGTTGTGAATGTGCTGTGATTCGTATTAGAGGATTTGATGTAGAAGTAATAAGGATATCTCGCATACATATATATATATATATATATATATATATATATATATATATATATATATATATATATATATACAGCCATTCTCAATGTGTTAATTAATGGAAGTACTGGGAGGGAAGAGTCTCCATATTGCACTTAAAATGAAATGCGGTTGGATTTTCACTCAGGTGATGCTGTTTGAACCGTCTACCTTCGAAATCATTATGTTGCCTTGGCTGCCTCTTTCACTGGAAGTGGGACATGATGTTATTTTGTTTACATTCATTCCCTACTGTAAAAGTAAGGTAATGGGGCAATAAAATAACCAGAAAAGAGCAAATTTGTTGGATATGAGCCAATCTAAACATAACAAAAACTAGGTTTAATAATAACATGTACAAATATGGCAATAATAAAGTAAAAAAAGGAATAATAACAAAAAGGCCAATGGATGCTTGAGCCTCATAACGATACATACTTATGTTTTTGAATGTCGCAAAATGTAGAATAAATTAACATCAAGTGTTTAAAGTACTCAATTTATTAGAAGATAATCTTTTAATCTCACTTTATTAGAAAAGCTATTATAGTTCCTTGAACCAAATACACGGTAGATACCACAGCCAGTTTAAGTCTTCTTATATCAAACGAATGAAGTGTTGCATTTAAATTTTAATTAACAATATCGAATATATTAGTATTACTATTTTTTTTAATAAAAATGACACAAAAATGTAAGGCGTAGCTAGCACAACATTCATTGTACACATTTGTGTCAGAAGAACCATATTTATCACAATCTCGAGCACTCTACATATACGTGCAATGCGCGACTTCACTTAATTGTTTATTTTCCGTAAATTTGATTTATTTTACGAGTGTCAGCCATTTTTAATGTAGTTTCATGTGTCCCCGGTGGCCTAGAGGTCACACTAACTTCTCGACGTGAGGAATGGTGAATGGGGTCTCATTTGTGGCCTAAAACCACACTAAACCACAACCACTGCGCAAGTGCGCTATTTACACAGATTTATGTGCATGGCCAAGTAGGGACTTCTGAGTATTTCATAACAAAATGTGAGAAAAATGTCGGAAACAAAAAGAACACCACGGGCGTCGAATCTAAAAATAAACGTCGACGAAGGCGAAGCCTAAAGATGACGCTGAGTGCTTCGTATAGGTTGAAGGCGTTGTTTTGTGTTGGTCAGTCTGCTTTTGAACTGACCTAGGTCACGCTAGCGCCAGACCTCGACCACTTTTGTGCAGTGATACGCCAACCACTACAAAAACAAATTGAGGTAGGCATTTGTTCGCACTGTCCAATCCCTGATTCATATGTTCCATATTTAACATATCGATCTTTGATTGGTTATCGCTCACTCGTCGATGGTGTTTGGAGCCTACAGGGTTGGTTTAGTCGCTTTAAATTAATGTCCCCTACTGAAAATCAGTCATTACTGAGTGGGTAGACTCTAAATGTGAATTTATTTGTTTATTGTATTTATTTACTTATATAGGCCAGTATTTAAAGCATGATTAAATTATATGTACATCCACCGACATAGGCCAATTTATATCACTGATACTAAGAAATCGAGAACTATTTTATCATGGGCTAGTTCGTGAATTCCTGCATGATTTTTACAACCTGTTTTGCGTATTTGAGACTATCAAGAACATGTTATTTGTAAGTTCTAAACTTAGAATTAACCTGCACTTTATTTCAAGTAATACATATAGTCAATCGATACACCTATAGGAGCAAGCGTTTAAAAGTTTCAGTGGAAAAAATGATAACAAAACTATCACACAACTATGAAAATCACGAATTAAACCAAAGAGGTGTCCATAAAGAAGCTATATTCGGAGGGTGTACTACCATTGAGTTTATTAGTGTAGGGTAGAGGCCTAGGGGTCATTGGTGACTGTCTACCCATAAATTGCCCTTGTACGCTATTAGTACTGGGGGGAGCCGCTAGGTACCGCCACACGTACCCACTGATAAGGCCGCGCTGATGTGGCGGCACCTAGTGCCCCCCCCCCCCACCCCTCTATTATTAGCGTACACGGGTGATTTATGGGTAGACAGTCACCAATGGCCGCTGAAACTCTACCCTACACTAATAAACTCAGTGGTACTACCTAATAACAATACTCACCATTCAGACTATCGACCTCTAGATTGAAAGCGGACGTAACTTGCAGTATACACAAAAAGTCACGTGAAACACAGATATCAGATTTAGAAGTTATAAAACTATAATGAGCATTGCAGTCATTTTAAAAGAAACCAATTAAACTATTTTTGTGGTGTTGAAATCATCACGCGCTTATCAACACTATAATAGAATGGACTAAATCCTAGATGATCACTATCTATTATAAAATATTAATATGAAACCATCTATCAACTATTGTGGTCTGAAATTTATCTTTTTAGAATTGTTCTTTTTTTGGTTTAGTGAAGATTTTCGAAACCCAGGCTTTTGGAGTTGTATACCAGCTTCTTCCACTGGCGCGAGCCTAGTTACGACTACACCTCATAAAAGTGTGCTCTAGTATATGGGAATCTAGTTACTCGACAGCAGAATATCATTTTTATAACTAAGTTATACATTATTCCAAAACTCAAATATGCTAATTTGTAATTTAACGGGCCCACGTAATTTGATATTCGGTTTACGCTTGGGGTTGAGTTTTCTTGTTTGAAATAACCCTCGCAGGTTGGCAACAGTTGTTGGTATGAAGAATTTACATCGCACCTCATTATCGGTACCGAGTTCGTCGTTTGGGAGTGGAGAGACTGTGAGTTTCACAACGTGTAGGTTTATTATTAAGAGTCTAAACCGCTACGTTATGAGTTATGTCAGAGGTGAACCTCGAGGTCTAGGAGATGGAAAGCGAGTGTACCTCATCACAATGTAAACCAACTTAGCACTTGTTATAGGGGGGGCTTTTAAAGCGGGAAATAGGGTGCCGCTGGGGTTTAAACAGGGTTTTTCGCATTAAAAATCCAACACACTAACAAACAAATAATAAAGTTTAATAGTATTTTCTTTTAGAATCTAAAAAGCGCTTTTGTGAGGCCATTTGCCGAAACCAATTCCCTGGCAAGTTGAAAAAGCTATTCTCGCGACCCGAACTAAAAGGTTGTATATTTCAAATTTGTTATCGTTACTGTTTATACTTGAGTTTTCGCGTCGTTGTTTCGTATCGCGAAACGAACGAAGGGCTGGATTTAATTTTGTCCCGGCGCTCTGAGAGGCAAAGCGACGGTTATGCGACGTTTCACGGGCTTCAGATGAAACCTCGGGTTGCAGTTATTGTCACGTGATCGTCCGGTGATGATCACGAGTGTAGCTTGGATTCTGAGATCAATAGCTCCTCAATACAATACAATACAATACAATACAATGCAATACAATACAATACAATACAATACAATACAATACAATACAATACAATACAATACAATACAATACAATACATATTTTTTTTTGTGAATTGCAACATACATAGATTGAAACGAAAAATGGCGAGGTTCAATTACAAAAATCAAGGAACAGTCTTCTGTTATAAATGTGAGAATATTTTATTATTTTGTAATTAATATTGATCACATTAAAGGAACGTTTTGAAATAAATTGAACTTTGCACTCACTATTCTTGAAGACCATTAAAGTATGGGTTTATTACATTAAGGGTCCCTATCTCTAAACGTTAAGTCCCAACATTGGCCGTTAATCGTAAATTTGCTCTGATCAACATGGCGTCTGTTAAAAGACACCACGCAATTTGAATGTAATGTTTGCTGAAACCATGGTCACTAATCCAAAATTATTAAATCTACAATTACACATCTCAAGTGACAGTAAAAAAAAATGATAAACAATTGTATATAGGTAGCATCTGAACAACTCTACACTAAAGTGAAAACATATGTATAGATAAACAAGGTTTCATAAGAAGTACTATGAAGATTGACAGATTGATTGATTATGGTATTTATTATTGGCGGGATTAAGGCCAGTGAGGCCTTTTCTTATCATCCAATTAGTAAAACATGTTGATAATGTACATAATAAATAATACATGGATTCATTTAGGGACATCACAATACACAAAATACAAACTCTAAATTCATAGTGGAAAAAATTAATAAGTCATTCATCCATAACATTCATCCATTTTGTTTATACAGTTTATAATTTAATGTCAGTATCCACGTTGGACATAAATTGGCCAGCCAAAAGTTCTCTAAAACGTATGTAGCGTTTTTCTCAGTTGTTTTCAATTTTGCTACAAATTTACTAATTTATACCACTAAAACAATTGTAGTAACTATATTAGATAATATTATAGCAGTGTTCTTGATATCGTAAATTAATTCAAAGGTATTGCGAGCTCTAAAGCGTACATGTAGCGTTTTTCTTAGTAGAACGTGTATTTTTGCTACAATCTACGTAATTTATACTCCTAAAAACAATTCTAGTAACTATTAGTGTTCGCGCCTTATTTCATAGTCGCTCGTTTATTTCCGGTGGTTTGAGTAGGGTAGTCTATCACGTCATTTCTCTAGTTTATCTTTTTAAATATCGTCAGTCTTTCCCCAGTCTTATCTCTGTCGTGTCGTACCTCGGCTGCACTCTGGACGTACTGTCGTTCGTGCGTGTCGTGTTTTTCGCTGACTTTATGTCAGACTCTCATTTCTCGGCATTGTGTTTATCCTGTTCTTATTCCTATCTGCACTGCCTTCATCTTGCTATGCTATTATACTCCTAACTATACTATCCCCAGTGCCGGTCATAATTACAGCAAGTGTCAAGTCATCTGCGTCACCTGTTCACCACGTCATCCACCGAAGCTTCTCGCCGCAATGTAAGTTCAATTTCTCTCCTTTCTCATGTATCTCTCCCTAACAAAAAGCCACAGTCCACTATTGCTATCTCCAGGGTACCCGCCCCTACAATTAGATAATATTAAAGCAGTTCTTGATATCATAAATTAATTCCAATGATATTCATATTGGCTACGACTACAAGCGGGGTCAGTAGATTACATAACGCATGACTGGCGCACGATATATATATGTATATATACCAGGGCCACGTATTATGTATTATGCTAATACTGTACCGCATTGTCCGACCGCACGTAGTACACCTCACTGAGTAATACCCCGTAATTTCATTAGTTGTGCAGAGGAATGCACAGGGGGGGTCGTGTACTGGATTATGATAGTGTGACTCCTGCACATGCGCGGACCGTGTAATGCAGTGCACTAGTTGGATGCACTTCTTGTGTGTATAGAGCATTGTCGCGTGGTTGACACCCTGACACAGGTAGCTTCGTAAGTCGGGTATTGAACGAACTTTAAAGAAATATTTGCAATAACAAAGACATGCACCAGTTTTTCCTTCCGATAATATGGCTACATTTTCTTTTAAATATTGTAGAATATAGACCTTTACTTGAAAATATTTTTAGTGACATCGGTTCTTATCGTTAATTAGAGTGTTAAATTAAAGTATTTTTATCACGTACCACGCAGTAGATTTTGGTACAGAATTTCGTTGATCAAGAATTTATTTTTTTCATTTTTATTAATATTCATATTTATTAATAGTAGATGTATGTGTTGTAAGCAATATAAACATTTTAATACCCAACATACCTACACATTGCATATTGACGATAAAACACTTATCTTTGAAATACTTATTACAGCTAGAGAATCAGTGTATCGATTTAAGAATTATGAGCGCTTGTTTATTTTAATGGTTATAGTTTTACTAACTTTTACTTTGTAAGTTAGGCCTAAATTAAGTTGTATAATTTATGTATATTATTAATATGTTATTTATTCTTTGAGAAAAGTTAAATTCCTACACTATTTTTAAATTAAGGGTGGGGGTATCAATCTGATCTTCTACAGGCCGGGGTGTATTTACGTTGTGTTATCACTAAATGGGGCGGGTTGTAGCAGTACGGGACCAAGTAGTATAGTATACTTGGCCCAAGATTACCTAACATATGCTTTCGTCACAGGCGAGGCACTCATAGCCAACCAGAGAACCGCCCGAGACAAGCGCGCGCAAATACCGATCGCTGATTGGCTACGAACCCGTCGCCTGGGACGAAAGCATGTTTATGGTAGTCTTGGGACAACTATACAGGTTTTGAGTACCTTGTATGTAGGGTTGCCAACTCTCCCGTATTTCCCGGGAAATCCCGTTTTCCACTGTGATTTCCCGCTTCCCGTATCAACTCTACACGGGAATCAGTTTTCCCGTATTTTCACAATTTGTTTTAAAATACACATTTCGTAAACTTCCGCCTACTAACAGTACACAGTTTCCAGCATTTGAGCATTTTGATGTTGAGACAATTATTTCATTATATTTAATACATGATGGTTGATAAATGGCTAGACAATAGAAACAGATCAACCAGCTGAGTTACAAGTTGTTGGTATTTATTCTCTTTCGTGTCAAAAATTTTATAATTATTTAAAACGGGATATAAAGATTCTACGTGATGCAAAATAGCTTGACCTTTACAAAATGTAGAAGGTATACATATTAATTCAATTTACCCTCACAAATAAAACATTACTTGAATGAGAAAATTACACCTGCAAAGTTAATATCAAATCCGTAAACTCATTTTCTGGGACCTAACGTCTATTATAAGAAACCATTTTTTTGCGCCTGCGGCGATTTGGCCTTCGGCAACTGGGACATCGCCGTCCTCTTTCCCTCTACCATTGAGTTTGTTAGTGTCCTCTACATTTCACATCAATTTTAAAATTCCCGTATTTTCATATTCAATAGTTGGCAACCCTACTTGTATGACATCTAATTAATAAAGCTTCTACTGAACTTCAAGCTCGAATGAATCCACATAGTCATACAGCTTCTTTACATAAAATCAAACGAAAAAAACAAAAAATAAAATCCTCCATCTTGCGCCCCGATGAACAAAATAGTAACGTTATTTCCTCTCATCTGCTGTGACGTTAGTAGAATAGGTTTTCTACACAATATAAGTTTTACAGTGACAATTAAGTCAGCGCTGTAGCTTTCAATTTCTAACTGAGTGGAAACACTGTAATATGTCATCAATATAGTTTATATTGCAAATAATTAAAACACACTTAAGCATGTTTTCCGCCAAGATAGTATTCGTAATTAACTAAACTGAAAAAATAAAATATAGTAAAAATGAATGGAAAATTGTTAGCTTGTGATTTTGTTTCGCGAATAGCATGGTTGCCAAAATATGAAACGTTAGCACCGAATATACAACACAAGAATAGTTTGGATCCCAAAAAACTCAAAACATATCTGTGTTATTTTCAAGTAGTGAATTGTATCTAACTATTAGAAAAATAAAAAATTCCACATTTTCGCACCTTCATAGAGGTGGCTCAGTGGTAAGACGCGGGACTTTAATTCAGGAGGACGCCGGTTCCATTCCGGCCACCGGCAGTTCTGACTAAAGGTTTTTCCGGGGTTTTCCTCAGTCATTAAGGCGAATGCTGGGACTGAGTCATACTATCAGCCCTCGGACATTCCTTTCCAACTATCCAAACACTCTAATATACCTAGTTAGTCACCTGAAGAGGGGCACATCAGGTAAAGCTGGTGTGCACCCTATAAAAGTTATTCATACGAAAAATTATTATTATTATCTATCAATCATTAGCCATGTTTATATGGAGGATTCAATACGTTATTAAGTGTGATCCGGCTGTTCAATCCTCCATGTAACCACTTTAAACACGGATTGGATCGGTTGATTCCAATCCCCTAAAAGCTGGGATCGTATTGAGAGATTGTATCCAATCCAATCCCAATCCAATACTCAATACTCCATGTAAACATGGTTTTTGTCGACTCTGAAAAATTTGAGACAAGTGTGACAACTTAACAAGCTAAGGCGGTCGTCTCGATGACCGTCGTTGCCAACGTGACAAACTTGGAGAACAAACACAGCGCGGAGGGTTGGTACCGCGACGTGGGGGTATATTCTGTTGTCGAGTCATAATGCCGCGTAATAAACGGCTGGTCGCTGTGACAGAACATAACATAAATCTGTGACGTACAATCTGAGATTGGTAAATTATACCCTTTTGTGTTTAGCTGGGGCGGAAATGTTGTAGTTCGGTCGTGGAGTTATCGCGTGGATGTTTGGCTATGTCACCATATTGCGGAGAACTTCACCAACTAGTTACTTACTCAGGGTGTGTTCCAACTTGACGTTTTTCGTAGTGGACTAAGCTTAGTTATACTAATCGAAAGGAAGTGACGTCACAAGCAGGCGACCAATGCTTCTTATTTGGCTAGTGGTTAGTGGGTAGTGGGTAGTGGCAAAAAGTGTACACTACGACACCGACTAATCCACTAAACCAAGATGGTTGATACTAGCCATCACAGCTGATACTTTAAGGTTATAGGAATATACCCAACCAGTGAGTGGAAGTATTATTATCGTATTTATTTACATTAGATGATTAATAACAATAAACTTAGTATTAGCATACTAGGTAGCGTGCCCAAAGCTGTTAGCGTTTAGTGTGTAGCAGGTTAGTGGTTAGTGGTTAGTGGTTAGCAGGCGAAAATCAAGTTGGAACACACCCTCAGCACTCTCCTACGATAATGATCCATCTTCAAAGTACGGAGCCTTCGTTAAAACTTCAGATATGAAAATTGTTTTCTTACAGTGAGGGTTATTCAATGGTTGAGATGGCTGCAGTTTGAGACCAACGCCATTATGAAGGGAAAAACATACGCTGTGTTATTAGTTTATGTATTTCATTCCCTTGAATTGCGTTTTCAACTAATAGAAAACTATAAAAAAAAATATGTATATATATCATTGACTTACATTATTCAATAATTTTGTTGCATCTTACCAACCTTGTTTGTAATCATGATTGCCGTTCTGAATTAATCAATTAATCTATTAATCTATTCTGTATTTGCCATCTATGTCTGCAGTTTTTTTTGCTTTTTTTTTGCAGTTCTAATTTTTCAGTTCTGATAATGCTGGAGTGGTTCCCGTTTTCTATAAATAAACTGTCAAAATTTGAAATGAACTTCATCAGAAACAACACTGTACACATAAAAACATCTGAACACAAGAGAAGGTGAATATGAAATAGTATAGTAAGTGGGGTGATGTTATTGGCTCAGATAGTATTCAACCCATATTGAAAATGTTGAAGATACTCTTGAAATCAGGTTAAACCGAACTCTTAGCCTGAAGTGATATTCTTCAATTTCACGTTGCATATAAATTGGCCTTTTGAACTTTTAAACTGGTCTGCATCAGGATGCAATATCCAACATATCCATCTATACAAACACACTCTAGTAAATTGATTGCGCTTCCATTCCGTTTAAATGAACTTACAAACCTGAACCATGATTTATGCTTTACTCAACTGAACGGTAGACAAATGCTTCAATTAAATGTAGTGAATTGCATCAATTAAAACACAACAGCTGATATTTTTAGAGCAGTGTTTTCAACCGTTAGCGATTATTTCAGTCTTGTTTTCTGGAGTGTAAAGAGTGCATCACAAAAAAGTGCATTCCCATTGAAGTGAGATGCAGCCTGAACAGAACACATCGTTACGAGGGCTGTGTGTAGATGCACCGCCTTGTTAAGGGCTCTTGACTGACGTTGCAAGGCGGTGTGCTCACATGATGTCATAACAAGCACAAACGTGCCTCAGAGAAAATAATGCACACTATCTGGAGTCTAAACTTTAAAACGGCTTTGCTTTATATACAGAACAACAACCCAGTTATTATTGCTGTCACAATCAGACACTCGTCTCACAAGACTTAATTGAGGGGGTTGCGACATCACAGGCGGACAAATATTGTGTTGCTAGGCAACTCCATTGTTGTATCTTTCTTCGATTGGTGCATATTCAATGTTTGTCCGAAACAAAACACGGTAACACGACTATTTTTTGGAATTGAGTCAGTCCTGTCTTACAATATCCCAAAAACAATAGCTTGTTTTCTCCATGGAAAACAACCAATCAAAACTCTTAAATTTCTCCAAATAGCTTAATTGTTACAAAATCCTTTTCTGTAAGGATATTGTAAGACCGGCTCTTGAACTTTGTCCGAGGCAAAGCTGAGAACGCCGCAGGGCATTTTTTTCACTGCATTTAAAATAAATTGTGTGTACAGCCCGAGTGCGACCGCAGTTTCCTTGAAATTGTTTGTACAGTGCAGTAAAGTGCAGAGTATATTTCTCAAGTAATCCTGTTTGTCTTCTGTTAACGTTTACAACATAAATGTTTGTGTGATAGAATCATCTATTGGTTGTCTAGAGTCATGCCAGTGTGCCCGGACATGACTCCAGATTGATAGTTTAATATTCTTTAAGTGTATGTATACGCTCACTTAATACATTCCATATTATGAATCAACTTGATCAACAGTATTCTACAAAAATGAGTTCTAAAATAATTTTGAAAATAGTGTAATAATTAAATTTAAGTGACTTCATGGACATTGTTGGCAGCCATCATCCCGCAAAAAATTGTATTCGTAGTATAACCATGTACTCAGTTACAAGAACTAATTTTCACTGGGGGACATTTATACCATTTATTATTCGCTTCATTGCAATGACGGATCTAAAGTCACCGTTTACTTTCATACACCAGTATCATAGTTGTAAGTCCATGATCATATTGATTCATTAAAGTAAATTCTCTAAGTTAAAAAACCCATGGCCAAACTGGGATTTGAGCTCTGTACCTTCGGCATTGGAAGTAGGAATGAACCCACTAGACCAACGGACACTCAGTCATTGTACGTCGACATGCATATTAGCATATTGCATGTTGCATACCAAGAATACAAAAACAAACATGGAACATGTTTTGGTGGAGGTGCCGGGTTAATGAGATTTATTGTGTTTGTGTTTGTTTATTCCAGACGATCTGTAGGTCACAGGGGTTGATCGATAAAAAAATATGTCTTCTACATAGTATGTTATGTGAAATATATTGTTTGAAATTGGTATCGCACCAATTTGTCGTTTGTAAAAAAAATACTTCCTAAAGAATATTTTTTATTTATTAAATTTATTTTCTGATTGTTTCCTTTTATTCACAAAAACATGTATGGAATACTGTTTGTTGTGAATATCGCATCTCCAATCACCAACAGTGACTGAGAAACGATTAAAAATAACAACCTTGCATGCACATCTTTTATTGGTTATCGCTCACTCGTCGATGGTGTTCGGAGACTACAGTATTGGTTTTCGTCGCTTTAAATTGAAGTACCCCACTGAAAATCAGTCTTCTTACTGAGTGGGTAGATTCTTAATATGGATTTATTTATTTATTTCATTTATACACACACAAAAATATAAATGTAATCACAAAGTAAAGAAAAATGCATTATGAAAATAAATCATAAATAAATACAAAATATATTAAAACAACAGTAGTAAAAGTAGAATTATAATAAAAAAAAAAGAACGTGTGAGAAATAAAACAATTAATAATTAACTGTTAACAAGGAAAACAAAACGAAAAGTAAAGCGAAGATTGTAGAAAGGTAATGGTTCCAACACTAAACTCCGCGTGACAAATCCAGCCAGCAACACCCCAATAGGTCCCTCAACGTCAGTAACATGCAACGGTAGTATATATACTGTAGTATAGTATTGAGGATACCAAACATGTACGAGAATGATCCCTTCATAAAGTACCCGGGCGACATCAATAGGTTCTATGAACTATATTAACAACTTCAACATACTGCGGTCCGCACACGGACGTGCGTAAAACACCCTTTATCCAGTATTTGAGGGAACGTTATAGAGAAAAACACACGCACACATTTCTAGGTAGGTCTAATTACTTTTGAACACAAATCTCATTTAGAGGAAACCTCAAGTCCTGTCAATGGCAGAACTGCCGTCTTTAGTGGTCGGGCTTGAGTGGGTGGATAGGCTTATGTAAACCCACGTTGTTTTCAACTGGCCCGTTCTCAGAATTTCAATTTATTAAAAGTTGACTGGACGTCATGAGAGAAATGTTATATATCAGAAACAAGAACATGGTTTGCTCAACTTTTCTGACCGAGCCAGTTGGCAGGAAATGTAATATATTGCGTTATACAAAGTAGAAGTAAATCTGAGGTGAAATAACAGAAATTCCAAATCAGACGTATGCCTCGCCATTAAATTGTTCCCTCAAGTGTAAATAATAATAACTTTATTAACAAATAACAGGTACAGGTAATCAAACATAAAGATTGTTAAATAGGAATCCCTAGAACAAAAAACTGAGAAAAATAGTTCTTAACTTCCTACTTAGGTATACTTAGGGTTGCACACTTAATGTCTAAAATATAACTTATGATATTATTCAGGGAAAAAAATTATAAAAAAAACCCACCCCTCAAGTGTTCTATTATATTCCTTACTCGCATTTATGTGCAAGGTTAACATGAGTGGCCACGATATCTTGAGATTTACTATAGGCCACTCAAAATATACGATGCAATCTGGTGGTAAGCAGATAAATTTTTATGAGGAGGAGATGAGTCAGCGTTGATTTGAAACCATCAATGGCGCAGATAAGGGATAACTAAGCAGCGCTATCTATTGTTAGTTTAAGTCTCCTATTTATCATTTGTTTACCGTAGGATAACATATGTTGAGCACTGTTATTGACTTAATTAATATAGAAATATTCCTTCAAATGTATACAAATATTTTCTTCTCCCAATTTCATATTAGTAGATTCAAAGTATCATTAACGTCGAATGTAGAACGTTTCTTGAATGTATAGCGACACTTTAAAGAGTTTTTGTGGAAGAAAATAACGAACAAGCAGAGATCGTTAGAAAGAAATATTTATAGAAAGGAAGCTATACACAAATATGGATTTTTAATGGATGCAGAGGTGTGTGTGACTGGTTGTAAATAATACGTCGATACGAAAATCCAGGATTAGGGTTCTAACAAGTATCAACAAATGAAACACATCGCAGAAAATCCAACGTGGAAATAGACATCTGAAAAAGGACATGGAATGTCCCTGAGGAGGTTTCCTATGAAAAATTTCTATAGCTACCTGGTAATAACGAGCTTGAGCGAAACGCATCGAAGTGCACTAGTTGCAATGCAAACCATTTCGTCAAGTATATGTCACAACTCACAACACAGGTAAATACCCCTCGAGGTGTATTTAAAGCAGAGAGATATTATCTGTGCTCGTTATATTCACACCGGTAGTAGTTTTATTCACGCGAGTAGTCGTTTTATTCACGAGGGTAGTCGTTTTATTCACGAGGGTAGCCGTTTTATTCACGAGGGTAGTCGTTTTATTCACGAGGGTAGTCGTTTTATTCACGAGGGCAGTCGTTATATTCACGCGAGTCGCTGCTCCTGTTTAAAACACGTTATCATGGCTGTCTAAACTTTCACAGCGCGTTACGAGTGAGGTCTCCTTTAAGCTTTGAAGCTTTTTACTACTATTTATGTATAAAATTAATTATTGAACGTTTTTCAACTCCAACATACGCCTTCAGTTGAGATAATGAATTAAACATCTTAAATTAAAAATCTTCAGCGTACTGAAAATTGACGTCATACCGTGTTTTTCCTGCCGTATTGAAGTGCAAATTTATTAAGTGGATTTTATAAATTAAAATATGCTCTTAGACATAAAAAAACACTTTTAAATTTAGAAAAATGTAGTAATAAAATGATAGACAAAATTCACGAGACTTTGTATTATTCCCCCAATCCGCCCCCCCTCACTCCCCCCCCCCCCCCCCAAAATTCTCCCAATTTTGTATTATTCCTTTATGTAGTTCCTAATTCATAACATATATTCCAATATTAGTCTATAGCCATTAACAATATTTTGAAGACAGGAGCTAAGTTTAGTATAGCATAGTAGCAGTAGTATAATTTATAGTATAATATTTAATGTAATGAAGTATATTATATAATGCAGTATATAGTGTAATGTAGTCACGTATGGTCCAGAGGCTGGAGTTTATGGTATTAACGATAAACGCGATTTTCTTAGGAAAATGTTTTATAACTACAGTTACAGATGTAGACGTTTTAGGTACTTGTGGTGCCGGAAATGGTATTTTTTGTCGCGCGAATTTCCGCGATTTTGAGCGATTCTACCCATTATTCACGAATAACGTTGGAATAAAATAAATTAATGACAAATTGGCGATTTACCGTCCAATGTTTACGTTTTTGTGTCAACAGTCAAGTCACGGCCGCACGGCGTCCTCGGCAACGCACTGCAATTTGGAGACATAGATTAAGGAAACAAGTGTGAGTAGGCCTACAATAAGTGTTCACTGTTTTACATAGGCATACTACAGATTGGGCATACTTAGTGATTCATTGATTAGTTTATGTGTTTATAGTTGTGCTATGAACCTAATAAATGTATGTTGATACATATTTGTGTTCTAATTTTTAGCCTATGCATTTTCCATGGCCCTAAAAATGCCAAAAATAGAAAAAAACTAACACCGCTATAAAAACGATTTTTTACAAAATTATCAACACCAATTCACCCCCTTTTAAATCTTAAAAACGAAATATAACAAAAAAAATCACTATAAATTATAGTAGTAGCAGTAATGTATGACCACTCGACACTTTCGTGTCATCGTTGTCGTTGCTGTTGTTGTTTTTGTGTTAGTTTGTAGCCCATCTGTTTCAAGTTTAAAATGTAAATGCCTGTAATGTGTAATTTGTTTTCAATAAACCCAACATATTATATATTTCAATTCCAAGATTAATAGTAAAGCAATATTTTCTTGATGAAAAACACCGATGTGATTGGAAAAAACGAAATTGAAAATTATTCCTCATAAGAATCCAAACAAAGTTTGCCTCACAGATATAATTCCTGACTTCGTGTGAGAAGACACAAAGTTTTCGTTTTATACATTTCTGGCTTAGCACTTAACAATTTAAATTCCGTTAAAAGATCGTGAGGATTACAAGTTTTTAGGTAAATCTCCTCGAAATCTCTTCCCAAGTATAATGAACTGAAGCGATGCTCGTACAAAAGAGAGCAACATTATAGAAGTCTAGAGAAACAGATGATCGCGTCGGTCGCTCTGTTGTGGTCGCTGCATTGACTGGTCGCTGCCTCGGTGTGTTCGGGCCTCGTGAGCCACGGAGGTCACTCACTTTGTTGGGGTCGCTGCAATGACTGGTCGCTGCCACACAATACAGAATATATTTCTAGTATAATTCTATTATTCTACAAATATAATAATAATAATTTTTGTAGGAATCCCTGTTATAGGGTGCACACCAGCTTTACCTGATGTGCCCCTCTTCAGGTGACTAACTAATTAGGTATATTAGGGTGTTTGGATAGAGGGGAAGGAATGTCCGAGGGCTGATAGTATGACTCAGTCCCAGCATTCGCCTTTACGACTGAGGAAAACCTCGGAAAAACCTTCAGTCAGAACTGGCGGTGGCCGAAATCGAACAGGCGACCTCCCGAGTTAGAGTTTTGCTTCTTACCGCTGAGCCGCCTCTATCGGTCTACAAATATGTTTTATTTATAGTTTATAGAATGTGCTATCGGACAAGGCGCAACGTTGCTTCAACAGTTTAAAATCAACGAACGCTCGAACGGTGAGTAAATTGAACTGGAATCAACTTCCGCTCGGGGCATCTTTTTCACTGTATCTTCGGCGTTGCTTTGACCAGTGGCGTATTGTGATTGTGAGCTATGCGCTGTGCTCTGCCAGTAGCCAGAAGTCACCATTAATAAACCTTAAGTGGTCCAGAACAGTTTTAAGCGGTTTGAGCCGGTTGTAAGGTACTAACGAACTGACGATGGCATCGTGGAGGTCATAAATGTCAATCAAGCCCATTATTTAGCAAAATAAATAAATACATTCACATTTAGAGTCTACCCACTTAGTAACAAGACTGATTTTCAGTGGGACACTTTAATTTAAAGCGACTAAACCAACCCTGTAGGCTCCAAACACCATCGACGAGTGAGCGATAACCAATCAAAGATCAATATTTCAAATATGAAACATATAAATCAGTGATTGGACAGTGCGAATCCCTTCTCAGCCAGTACCGACAGCTGAATGTGAAGAATGTTGCCTCGACTCGACTACGGACGGGTATCGCTCCCTGTATATAGGGGAAGGTCCCCTTTTTTAACTGTGTCCAACCCGTTGACTGCCGCTTGAGATTTTTGACAAGATTGATATTTACAACTGTCAACAAAGTAGGCGACGACCAGGTCGCCCTTTGTGAGTAGTGATTGGCAGGGTAGTTCTTAGGTTGGCATGCAGAGTATAGTTAGGTTGGCGCTGTACTATAACCGTTGAGCCTCACGCTATCGGCAGTTTGCCTACCGCCTTTCACTGCCCAAAATACTTCAGTCGGATAGTAGAAGTTCGCCAAGCGACGCGATGACGGAGCCTGATTGGTCGGCTTCTTCACCGAAGATATACAAAGACAGCCGAAAACTCCGTTATCGCGTCGCTTGGCGAACTTCTACTACCCGACTAAAGTACGTTGGGCAGCATAAGGCGGTAGACAAACTGCCGATAGCGTTGCAACTCTACCCTAGAGGTCTGCACGGGTACGGGCCCGGCCTGCGGGCCCTGGTACGGGCCTTGATATGTCTATTAAGACGGGTCTGGGCCTACATATCACTGAACGAGCAGAAATTTGTCCGTTTTTTTTTAATTGCAATGAAAGAAAATTAATATTCTTTTATCAAAATTCCCGAAACTTAAAGCAAACCATTAATTTCCCGAAATAGTTTTAAGTTCCGGTTCCAAAATTTTTGTTGTAATTCTTCTTTTGTTACTCACTTTCGCTGGCAATAGTTACTGATCTCGTTTAATCTAATCTCCTTTTCATTCTCACCCTATCGTTCGTACTCCTTGTCAAATACTACAGAGCCAATTAGAGCACTCAAAATAGACTAGATGCATTCTGGTGGCAAGTAAATAAACTTCTATTAGGACTGGTTTAGCTGTCATTTTTCATTGTTGTTTTATTGTTACTATTCATCAATGGCCCTGAAAGGAGGTTGCTTAGCAGCGCTATCTATGTAAGTTTTGAGTCCTCTTAGCAACTATATTCATAACGAAACTGTTTGATCAGGACTCAAAACTTACATAGATAGCGCTGCTAAGCAACCTCCTTTCAGCGCCATTGATGAATAATAACAATAAAACAACAATGAAAAATGACAGCTAAACCACTCCTAATAGAAGTTTATTTTCTTGCCACCAGAATGCATCTAGTCTATTTTGAGCTTGGGCCGGGCCCAGGCTTTGATTAGCTTCCTCCAGTACGGGCCGGTAGGGCCCGGGCCTGAATTACCGGGCCCGGGCCGGGCCGGGCTTCTATATTTAGGCCCGTGCAGACCGCTACTCTACCCTATATTACTCACTCAACGCTATAACCACCACGCCACTGTGTACGGATATTTGTTCCGCTCATCGCGTTCAGTCTGTTAGCGGTGAGCCATGACGGTAGTAGCAACACCGCCCGCCAGGTAGCGGCTCGATCAAAGCGCTAGCGACGATTACTGTTCAGATGGAGACATCACTGTCATCGGAGTTAATCAAAACCTCACAGTCTAGTACCTCCGACGTCCGCTAGGGGTGATGATATTGACAGGACGCGACCGCACCGCACCAAGACGCGATAGTTTAATTAGTTGTTTGAAACGTGACGTAACGTGACGCGCAGTGCATGCCGGGCAATTAGAGAGTACTCGTCATGGTCGCTGGACGGTTAAATGATTCACATTTCACGCGGGTTTGATGGGCGTGGGTCGAATCTGACTCCGAGCCCGTTGAAACGCTATCAAACATTCAGGATCGAGGGAGTCACCAAATATAACTGAATAGCTGTCTCAAATGAACACTCACTTTGTGAGAAGATGTACTCGTTAAAAGTTTCGTGGAGCGCTGGATTTTTCTTTCTACCCTTGTCAGGCTCAAAAAAAGGGGGAAGGTGGCAATTTACCCCCCCCCCCCATCCCCCGCCCCTCTTTACTTTCTGAAACGGTGACGGTGACTTTGAAACGGTGACTTTGAAGCTATCAAAGCAACGAAGAATATAATAAATGTTATAAACAACCCCCAATAAGAATCAGTTCTTGTTTCTGCGTGGGAAGACTATAAAAAAAATATATATATTTATCTAGATAGGCTGTTTAAAGGTTGATCCGCCCAAATACTTAAGGTCATTCCAGCCATATCCTGTTGGAAATAAGATCGATTTCGATTATTATTGGTCAGTAGTATGAATAGGTTTTCAAGGTACTGAAAAAAAATAGTTCCCCATTTACGGGCGTATCGGCCGTTTAATTTTCGCATTCCCGCCCTAAAGCTAAAGAAAACAATAATTCGGCTTATGCTAATTGTTTACCAGACTTCAATCAATGTTTCGTTAATCTATTAAAGAAGTATTGTCAATTTTGTTTAGTATTATAGCAGTTATGATTTTTTTTAATATGGACCCAGATTTTGATGTATTTTTGAAGTACTAATATGGTTAGTATTACACTGAAAATACTCATTTTAAATGTGTTAACATAATAGTGCAGCATTCTTGTGTATAACTCCGTGTACCAATTTTGATTTGATTACATAGTTTGTGAGATGAACTTGAAATAGTAAGCCGTTGCAAATATTCAAAAATAACTAGATCGGATGCGGCGCGAGAGTAGTTTGCGTGACTGGTGGCGCTCTGCGGTTCTTTGTGCAACCATTTCAACTGTACCTTTGTTTTTGGGTTTTGGGGGTTTTATATGGCTTACGGCAGCGCAGCTAGTGAGAAAACTTGTCCCTCCTCGCGCTGGATTGGCCTTAAACCAAAGAGAACTGTCATATGTCATTCTGTGATAAAAGTAGAGTACGGTACAAACAAACTTATGGGAGACCGTACGACAGGTAGAGTCAAGGTAGAGTGCGCTGTGAGCGATGACGTTCAGTTTGGCTATTATATATATCTAGCTCAACTTCAGTTAAGTGCTACAAATGTTATATTCCTAATACATTATTTACAGTATTTTGATTATAGAGATACTTTAGCACTTACAACTAAATTATTAATAAGTTTTTTGTAACTAAAATAACAATCAGGTGAAGAATCCAAAAAACAAGTGAAACCTGGTACAATGGTTGGTGCAATAACACAGTCTACCACACTCTTTGCGTGCGGGTAAGGTTAAGCCGTCCCAAAGCCATCTGCATTTCCACGACCTCATTATTGCATGCATCAAACGAGGGGCATACTGACATTTTTGTGGGCAGGAACGCTCAAAGCGCTGCTGTCATACGGTCTCCCATATCGTGGGTGGTGTGCACAGGTCGTGCTAGATGCCCAATGAATGTCTCAACTCACGGCTGCTGGACGGACGACCAATATATTATCAAGTGTGCCGTGACGTCTCGATGATGGATTCGTCTCGCCCTCCAAGCTGCCGTGACGTTGAAGCTGTCACGTGGTTGAGTGGCATCACGTGACTGAGAGGTCGGGAGTTGAGGTAGACGTTGTGGTTATAGCACAAGACTCAATTGAGGGGGCTGTGACATCACAGGCGGACAAACAACGTGTTACTAGGCAACTGCATTGTTGTATCTTTTTTTCATTGGTGCATATTCAATATTTGTCCGAAACAAAACACGACAACACGGCTATTTTGGTAATTGAGTCTTGTGCTATTGAGAGACGCCGGCACTGTGAGCGGACCGACGCGCCTATAATGCGAGTGGTGGCCATATTGGGTACTGAAACTGTTTCCTTTGGTTTCGATTACCAGCTCTCAATTCATTATAATTACTATTGAGATTATTTTTATTATTATTATTATTATTATTATTATTATTATTATTATTACTATTATTATTATTATTATTATTATTATTATTATTATTATTATTATTATTATTATTATCATTATTATTATTATTTATTTTTAATTAATTTAATTAATTATTGTTATTATTTTTATTATTATTATTATTGTTATTAATTCACATTTTAAACTTTCGCGGCCCGGTAATAATGAGATAAAATTATAAATTGAACGGGATGTTTATTGTTATTGTTATTGTTATTGTTATTGTTGTTGTTGTTGTTACTGTCGTTGTCGTTGTTGTTGTAATTACTATTTTTTTTATTATTATTATTATTATTATTATTATTATTATTATTATTATTATTATTATTATTATTATTATTATTATTATTATAATTATTGTTGTTGTTATTATTATTCTCCATAGCAATATCGCTGTGACAAATCGCTAATACAAAAATATTCTTTGCTTAATAGTCGATTTACAGCTACTCGTTGCGAGCGAAGCGAAGGCGCGAGCTTCAATCAGTGGCCGAGTTTGCGTGTAACTATTAACTTCTTTGCATGAAACTCGGCCGCTGATTGGAGCTCGCGCCCTCGCTTCGCTCGCAACGCGTAGCTGTAAACGTACCATAAAGATGTTTAGGACGGTGACCAGTGATGGGATGACCCATACGTGTATTGTACGAAATGGTCTGCTATATGGTGTTGAACCATAGTAATTATTGTAATTATTCTCAAGCCTCAACCCATGTGACCTGACTCGGCACTATTTTCTCCGCACCTATTTAAACGCGCTCAGTTCCCGGAGACGTTGTCACTACTCGACGTAAGTTGAGTTGATCTCAACGACCCATCCTTCAGAATATTTCCACGTCAGTCTGTCATCGTCGAGCTCCATGACAAGACCTCAGTGACTGATGAGGTAGGTGGACTAGTCAGCAGAACTGCCGCAGTCAATGTGACTTGAATGAACAAGGAACATTGAACGGAACATTGAACCATCTAAATGGGGCATAACTGAACTGAATATGTTCGTTTAAGGTGGACTCTATTAAATGAACATCGACGTCAATGAATGTGTAAATTTACCGACTAAATTACGGTCTATAATTAGACTTGATTTGCAAACACACTCCCAACTCAACGTTCTGCTTTGTTAACACCGATTTCGATGTGAAAAATCAACAACGTTGATCCGAATTTACAGCTCATCTATGTTTTCATAAAGTATTGACGCTCAAATGTTTTCACTTTTAGCCTGTATCGAAGTCAAATGCCACTATCAAAATGCCACACCCTTCCCAGCCCCCTTTATCATCAGCTAATCGATCTATTTCAGCGATGAATCTGATGGCTTCGCGCTCATTAGGGCGAATTCCTGAACGTTTCCACTCAGTCATCAGTGTTGAATATTGGATCACGTTTACAGGGGTGAAAGGTCTTTCCCGCTATAGGAACAGTGCCGCCAACTTATTGTTAATTTACCAGCCAATCAAATCACTGTTGCGCAGTTTTTCGTTCGATGTGTTTGCTTCTATATTAAGCGCTGCGTGTGTGCAACGTTTCGTCAACAGATGGCGCGCGGGTCGTGTTGAGTGCGGAGCGTAGCGTTGCGGCCGAAACCGCAACTCATGGCTGAGGCAAACGAGGCGTTGTAAGACAGACTCACGAAGAGATGTCTTGTAAATTGTATGAAGCTAGATACTATACTCATCAATGCTTAGGTTGCATTGCATCTCATGCTAGTCTTATCACCAATTTCTTGAACTCTGGTTTAATGAAAATCTACAGATTCCTGATGTCCTTTCATACATTTGTAAAAGCAGTCTTCCGCTTAGTACAGATCATAAGAATAATAATGAATGTTCTGACGCAGTTTTACATGCTCGCAAGTTTCAAATTGTTGCAAATGCTTTCATTTCAATGCCGTAGGTTTACAAGCCAAAACACAATATGTAACGATGACTATGAACATCTGCAAATTGCAGGAATGATTTTTGTTACTGTACAAATATCACAATCATTGTCCCTGACCAAAATCATTATTCTACCGATTAAAACAAGTGAGTTGTAATAATTTACAAATAAGCTTGATCTGTAATATGCACACTATTGTATCATTGATAACAACTGACATCATTGTAGTTTTGTTATTGAATCTGATAGATAGGCTAGATATAGCACAAAGCAACATTTCCAAGTGGAGTAAGCTGGTGTTTGTATGCGCTGGCTGCCGAGCATATTAGTACCAACCTTTAGAGACGAACTGCCGCAGTCGTAGATTATAACTTTTGATTTATGGACAGTGACAAATGGGTTTATTGTTAGGGTATGAATGATTTATCACCGGCATGGATAGAAGGGGGGAAGCTCATCCCTCGCAAGCACCGATTGAGGGTTGATAACGTATTTCGGTGGATTCCCAGAGGTCATATCGGTGACTCCATGCCGTAATTGGTCAGAGCATTACCTGATGCATCAACCGTGGTGCAATTTTTCCACGGTTCGTTTTTTTATTTCAAGGTCTTTTTCCAAGATGACGTCTCTCCGAACAGACCAATCTGGCGTTAGCACGATAATCTGAGGCAAGGTCTATAGATCCCCTAGTGAGGGCTCGTCGAACTTGCAACCATTGCTAGGGGATTGACGGACCTTGGTTTTGGGTTGAATTGTGCATTATAGTCGATTTAAAGCTACGCGTTGCGAGCGAAGCGAAGGCGCGAGCTCCAATCAGTGGCCGTGTTTGCGTGAAACTATTAACTTCTTTGCGTGAAACTCGGCCGCTGATTGGAGTTCGCGCCCTCGCTTCGCTCGCAACGCGTAGCTGTAAACGTAAGTTCAGGCGTCGCTTTGCTTAATGTTCTGCTTATGTATGTGTAATGTAATGTATATTTACAAAATACACAACAACAAAATTAAATTTAGATCATATTGTTTAGTCGGGTTTAGATTTAGTTTGAACGGAGATGTAGAGAAATTTCTTTTACTCTATCCCCTGATCTCATTTTAAATAAATAAGCAATACATTGGTTTATTTTATAAAACATAATTCTCGATTGGCTATCAAGAGTAATAGAACTCCTATTTTCAAATGCAATGTTCGATTTGCGTCTACACTGACAAGTAACAATTCACCAAATTTGAGTGTGAAATAGATTCAATTGACTTGGTCTAAAGGGTATCTACTTTAACCTTACCCATGATCATTATTGTTGTTTGACTACATGTGTTGGCTCGTACGAAGGGCAGAACTACCCCGAGCGCAGATAGGGTCCAGCTAATCGGGACATACACTCATTTCTCACTATGTATGTCCATTAAGACTACACGTCCACCTAGCCTGAGAAACACACTACGACTGTATGTTAAAATATCTTTAAAATGGCAACACTGTTAAAAAGTAAAACAAAATATATCATCTTGTAGGGAATTCAGTGCTCTCTCTTAATAATGTTTTTTGGTCCTAATAAACATATCCGCTTTTGTAATGTTCTTAATTATGTGATGTTGCTAGATACCTTTCCAACTTATTAAGAACATTTTGAAACGGGAAATATTTACTGAAACGCAAAAACATTCTCAGGTAAGAAGACTGAATTCTCTAGAAGATAAATTTGGTTTTACGTTGTGACAATGTTACACTATTTTAAAGCAATTTCAAAATACATAAATAGAGGGTTACGCAGGGCCCCCGTGGGAAAATAGTCTTACATGTCCACCTAGATGGACTTCCAATTTCGGTATGTTAAACTTGATTTAAATTGTATTTAAATTGCTCCAATTGTAAATAAAAATATGTCATCCTGTAGAGAATTAAGTGCTCTTTCTTATGAATGTCTCTTTTTTCTAATCAATATTTCCGTTGTGCAGATGTTCTTAATACCCTTATGTATGTGATGATGCTGGACACCTTTCACACCTAATTTCGTACATCTGCAAACCGGAATTACAATTATTGGAATAAGAAACCATCTATTTTCATCTTTAGGCACCATTTGTATTTTAATTTTGTTTAGTTTATATATATATATATTGTATTAAGTGTAATTTGTTTCTATTTTCGTTTTGATATGAATTGTATGTTATTCTGTGTCTTACGGCAACAGCTATGACTGCAGAGACCAATAAAGGTTGTTATTATTATTAAGGAAGGGCATTCCTTTCTCTATAGGATGACATATTTTTATTTTCTTTTGGGACAATTATTTAAAAGAGCTTAAAAGCGTTTTAACGGAGAGAAATATGGGTTTCCTCTGCATGAGTTGGTGGACAGCTTTGATAGCCATTACAGCGTGAATAATCTACTAACGTAACCTGACATACCTGATTGACGTCCATGACGGGACTCGAACCTGGAACGTAGTGGCCGCAGCGCGTGTTACGTCACTGACAGAGTCATGTCAGGCTATATAACTGACAGCTGACACGGAGCGAGGTCGAGCGCTGTCTGGTGAGAGAGGTAATTAACATACGTGACGGCTCATCTTGTCACTTGATTAGTTCCGACGTCCGGCGAGAGAATGCGCTGCCTTGAGTCAGTCTACCGCTCACTTGTTGATGCAATCGCTTGACAGGAGCTGTTTGTCCATCTGCCTTGCCGAACACCCAACTTTTAATTGTCCTAAAAGTAAGTCAGAATATGGTTGGAATTCATAGTCGGCCCCTACACCTAGGGAATGCCTAGGGGCACCCATTGTTGCTATGGATTTGTTTTGTTTATGGGAAATAACATGCAAACAATTGTTACCTTGGTAACAATGGGCGCCCCTAGGTGTAGGGGCCGACTATGAATTCCAACCTTAATCTTTTAGACTAGAGAACCTACTTCTCTTTCATATGAATGTTTCTTTGTTCCAATAGGTATGTTTTTGAATGTTCTAAATTTGCGGAACGGGTGTGGGTTGATGAAAATCGGAATATGTCACAAATTTTAAAAATTTTCAATATTTCTTCTTCGGTAGTCTGTCAAGATATGAATTATATATATATATATATATATATATATATATATATATATATATATATTGTTAAAATTATAAATACAACACGTTTATTGCACTTACTTGTCATATTGGTCGACGTTTCTGAGCAACGTATGTGCTCTGCGCTCTGTGCGGGAACCTGCGTCAACGCAGGTCTCGTAGTCTACTGTGCTATATATATATACATGTTATTAGATGATGATATGACTACAATTTATAAAACGATTACAGCAATATTTCTCTATGTTGTTTACATCTCTTATTTACAAAAATCTTGATAGAAAACTAAAGGTGGGTGGCGGATGTAGGTGCGGATGTGGATAAGGGTTTTAAAAATTCTAAGGTGCTTGTGCGGGTTGTTTTAATAAAGTTTAAAACATATTTCTGACCCGCGCAGGTCTCAATGTTCTTACAATAGCACGAGACTGACTCCAATAGACAACGAGGAGACGGTTGGACAGACAGACAGACAGACAGACAGACAGACAGACAGACAGACAGACAGACAGACAGACAGACAGACAGACAGACAGACAGACAGACAGACAGACAGACAGACAGACAGACAGACAGACAGACAGACAGACAGACAGACAGACAGACAGACAGACAGACAGACAGACAGACAGACAGACAGACAGACAGACAGACAGACAGACAGACAGACAGACAGACAGACAGACAGACAGACAGACAGACAGACAGACAGACAGACAGACAGACAGACAGACAGACAGATCATCATATCAGAGACCCGGCCGCGCGGCTACGTCAATCATACCTGCATCTGATTAATGTGGCCTCCTAGCAGTGTAGATAGCATCTCCCCGCTCACCCACCCACGACATAGAGCCGCCTGCGGGCTGGAGGGGGCTCTACCGCGCACAGCAAGTTCGATGCCGGGGCAGACCGGTCTAACAGAATATCATCTATAGAATATTGGTTGCGAAGCAGACTTCACAAGACAAAGAGTCTCCAAATACCATTACCCGAACATTGTAACGGGCTTAACGTAATGTAACGTAACGTAAAGCGACTTAATTTCTTTGCAACGTATAACGTGAAGGCGGACATTAATAAATATAATAAAACAAGGGACAATAGGAAAAGGTGGATACAAAATTAAATGATGGTGACATTGGATTTGTAGCGTTCTATGACAATTAAACGGTAGGTTATTATTTTGTTAAGGGAATTAATCCAATTAGAACAAAACGATTGTTTGATAATTTTCCAATTACCATTTTTAACCCTATGCATGTACTTTACTCTAAGCAAGTTCTGCTAATTTAGAACTAATTTTGTATGTACCATCATACTTTTCTTCGTAATGTGTTTCAGTCTTATCGGTTCCCCCAATGAATATTGCGTCACAATTACTTCATCGTATCTTGTAAACATACTTCTCGTTGAGTTGAATTTCATCTTTCGGTTTTGGATACCCATTACTGCTCAGTGTGGTGATCAATGTCGACCCCAAACAACACCGACGATCGAAGGTAAAGATGAAATAGGAACCACCTCAAGACGACGCACGTGTCACGTGGCAAAGAAACGGAACTACCTCGAAATCAACCGGAAATTGAATCTCAACATAAATACTAAAGTTTTGCGTTGAGGCGACGTTATCTACAAATACACTAGTAGAACTTCTTTCTACATGGGAGAAGACGAAATTAGGTGTTCGAAAATAATTCATGTAGAAAGTCAATGCATTTGTTAATTTCCTTGATTAAATTAACTAACAGTATGTAGAGAAAATTAATGTTAATCTTCCAATGTCTTCGCAGACAATTTCTAGTGCCTGTGTTAGTTAACCAGCAACTCTCTGCTCTCGTGGATATCTTTTCTCACTTCTTTTGTTCAGTGGCGTCACTAGGGGGTTTTGGGGGGGGCCAGCGCCCCCCCAATCGCAATCTGCGCCCCCCCCCCAATAATTTCCTCGTTCAATCAATTTTATTGCTTAAATTTCCAATCTTAAAGTGAGTCGTGTCTCTTAAAAAAATCGAAGATCAAAAGTCTTTTGATCAACAATATTCTTACATATATTATTATATTTCATTAATAATTATGACATGCTAATGGCAATTAATCAAGCCTTCATTGATTAAAATATGACCATTAATTAGCATTTATCTTTATGACATGAACAAAAGTTTTGTTCATGGTATAAAGTTGTCATCATCTTTCCTCTTCTTACTTACACATTATTCTTCTACATACTTGCCGCCCCCCTTTGCGACATCTGACGCCCCCCCAGCCCCCCAACTGGCTTCCCATAATGACGACCCCGGCAATGTGTGATTTGTCTGTGGTGTGATGAATCTGATTCAGCCGACGCTAAACGACCTAATTGTTAAGGTCGTCGTTAAACACAAAATACTACTAATACTACTTAATACTACTAATACTCTAGTACTTTTTTTCAGGGTGTGGTTGTGGAGAGGTGGTATGCAGACTGTTAATAAAGTACCTCGCAGACTTGACGGTTCTAAAGTAAAAGCGCTCAAAGTGGGACCGCGAACTTTTCATAAAACCTTTGTTTATTAATTTAATATAGTTCTACCCAGGACACAACGAGAAAATCTGGATTTTTTAATTATCTCGTGTTCACTACACTGACTTTACAATTCTTACCCTCCTGGAGTTTGCTGACATTGTTCTCATCTCATAAACAACATTGCAACCTTGTGAATGCTGACGGCAAAGATGAGTGAGTCAGAGCCAATCAGCGGGTGGCTTTTGTCAAAATATACTGACATTTGGTTGACTGTTTTGCAGGCGTAACACTTATTAAAAGGATGTGACCAAATCTCAGATTTTATCCACTTTACAATGCTAGCGCTGTATTCTAGCCAGTATTGAACCTAAAACCATCTGATTTGACGGGAAGAATCGTTGAGTGAGTAATATAGGGTAGAGGCCCCACGCCATCGGCAGTTTGTCTACCGCATTTTACTGCCCAAAATACTTTAGTCGGGTAGTAGAAGTTCGCCAAGAGACGCGGTGACGGAGCCTGATTGGTCGGCTACTTCCCCGAAGATATCGAAGACAGCCGAATACACTTTTCATTGCGTCGCTTGGCGAACTTCTACTACCCGACTAAAGTATGTTGGGAAGCATAAGGCGGTAGACAAACTGCCGATTGCGTTGCGACTCTATCCTATATTACTCACTCAACGGAAGAATGAAGCCATACGAACATATACGAAGTCAGCGTTGTTGAATTGATCGATAGGTCGGTGTTGTAAATCATGGTTCATTCATTCCGGGTTTGAATCCAGGCTGAGATATGGATCCAGCCCATCGTTGTCTGAATGTAGTGTAAAGTCAATTGGGACACAAAGAACAACCCTGGTCTCATTATAATAATAATCCGTTTAAAAATATCATTTGTGTACCGACTTGAAAAACAATTATTTATAAACACCATTTTGAACTTAATTTCAATTACACAGACCATTAGGAAATTTATTCATCTCTCGACAGGTCTTATCCCTTCCAGTGGGAATGTTTCTCATCCCCTCACGCTAAAAGTTACAGAAATTAATTTCTGTGGCGTCGACGTGCGCGAAAAGTTAGTTTCTATTTTCCACGGAGTCTTCTCACCCTTTATATTATCATGGAAAGATGGACTTTTTAACCGGGACATTTCTTTTCTTCTGTGCCACGGATGAGACCCAATGAAAGAGAGGCAGCCAGGCGTGTAGCGAAGCTTCGCCGCGCCACCGCTAGAATGCGCTCGCTCTATTTGTACACCAATGAGATTCTTTTATGAACAAGGTCTTGAGACCTTGCTATCCAATTATAAAAATAGCCAGTTGAATAAGTTGACAAAGTTTCAGAATGAAGCTCTCCAACGAGATTGTATTATTCATCTTCAGGTTTCTTCGAAATTGTGAAGATAATTATTTTGTCTGTTAATTTCTAAACAATTCAAGAGGATGTTTTAATAAGCAAAGTGCAGACATATCCAAGATGTCAGATCTTTATCCCCCTCCCCCTCCCCCTTCTTGTAACCCCACTTTGCCCTTCAAACAGAGGGGTAGGTTCTATAGAGCAACTTTCTTCTAAAGAGAAGATCGATAAAATACTTAGTAATGAGTTCGCATAAACGAGACAACTGAAATATTGCATCAAATCAGTATGCATTCAGATTTATATTTCATTACTTGTATTGTAAGGACTGTCTTGAAACTTTAGATCCAGTAACGTTCATCCGTAAATTTTTCTAGGTAATTAGTTGTGGCATATTTATTCGGTTTCAATTACGTATTATGACAGGTTACATTAATATTTACATAGCCACTGAAAGACAAGCATAATACTTGTATTGTGGTCACTGATTATTGTGAGTTAAAGCCTATAGAATTCCTATAATACTTCTCACTTCCACTATTTACTACCACATTATAAAAACATAACAAAGCAGCTCCTGTATTTGGAATTCCTTTCTAAGGACGCCAAAATGTTTCTGTAAAATATTAGTTTAAAAATCGAGTGCCTGGCTATGTTTTCTTATCCATCGTCGTTAGTTAGTATCTATAATTCATGGTAATTCATACAAAAACGTTTCATGGAGATTTTGTCATCTGAAGCTCTGAAGCTCTGTTTTTTTTACCTACAACTATTAGGAATTCATAACGAATTAAACAAGAGAATGGTAGTTTATTCAACATGCTCTAGTTTATTATCCCAATGATAATAACAATAACATATTATATTAAGGCATATAACATAAAACACCCCTATATTATACTATCATCGTGACATGAAATTATATCACTTTAAAATTACAAACGTCTCTCATAGTTGTGCAGCTATCGCCCCTAGCAGGTGTTTTCCTACTATCACTTTGTCATGAAAAGTAAATACTGTGAACAATCGCTTATTATAATGTAATTCGAATGCTATTTTCTTACAGAAAAACCGAAGCTCATTAGATAGTTTTGTTAAACTAGTCTAGGAAAGAAACCCTTTCTAGTCGTTCAGTTTTCATTGTTTTATTTAACCTTTTACCTGTGTCGTTGTGTAATACCGCTAAGTGAGTAATATAGGGTAGAGGCGCAACGCCATCCGAAAATTGTCTACCGTCTTTCACTGACCAAAATACTTTAGTCGGGTAGTAGAAGTTCGCCAAGCGACGCGATGACGGAGCCTGATTGGTCGGCTACTTCGCCGAAGATATACTAAGCCAGCCGAAAACTCCGTCATCGCGTCGCTTGGCGAACTTCTACTACCCGACTAAAGTATGTTCGGCAGCATAAGGCGGTAGATCAACAGCCGATTGCGTTGCGACTCTACCCTATAATACTCACTCAACGGTAATACCCGCAATAGTACACTGGATAGCTGTGACTGCAATACTCGCGAGGTCGAAGGAAACAATCTTGCCTCGATCCGATTCACAAACAGTATTTCATTAGTTTGTTCGGCTGAACTATTAGAGGCTGTTCTAGAAATGAATCAATGTACTACAAGGGCCAAATGCTGGGTACACTTACGAATTGCTTCCTCCGACTCCTCCCTTTCATATAAACCAACCCCTATTGCTCTCTCTCTCTCTCTCTTTAAAGGACCGACGATATCTTCACACTCTCTGTCTCCTTCACCGTATTCTCTCAACATCTTCTCCTACATACCTAATTCCTAACTTTCAATATCTCTACACACATCACGAATTTAACACGAGATCAAGATCAAGCACTCAACTAGCTTTTCCCAGACACCGCACCACACTCTTCGATAATTCTTTTAACATACACGCTATACGCATTTGGAATGCGCTTCCAGATAAAATAAGGGGTGTACACAATCAGAGTTTCAGCCAATTTAAGTGCAAGGTATTTAGATATTATCTAAATAATAGGGATGACATCGGGTATCCGGGTATCCGGGTTACCCGAATCCAAAAATTACCCGAATCCGTTCTAAGGATTCGAATCTTGTTCTGGTACATTTTTAGTTGAATTGTTGTATGCTTCAACAATGCGCCAACAATGGTGATAACAAAATGACTTGTTTCCATTCCTAAAATACTTTCCCGCTCCGTTATGTACCCATTATCGGCTTGATTAAAAATAGACTAAGCCTATTTTATGTGGTGTAATTGCTGCGGGCGAGTTCTGGTATGCCTGTGCTTCCACTGGCTCTCGGCCTACCACCACCCCTTACCGAACATCATCACTAGCTGACAGAACGCACGCTGGCAGCTTCTGCCACGGGCGGTCAATGGCCTTCAAATAACATGTTGAGCGACGTGATTTACACTTCTAGGATTCGGGTTACCCGAATCCTTGAGGGGCTGGAATCGAATCCAGATTTTACTACCCGATGTCATCCCTACTAAATAACAGAATGACATAAGTTTCATATAAACGTAGCGGCATGAGCTGTGGATTGGATAGTGTGGAACTCACGTAGGGTTGACTGTGAATTTGAATAGCTAAGAGTGAGTGGGATGGATGAATGCATAATTGCATGTATCAACGTTTAAATTGTAGGTATAGTTTAGTATGTTTTGACTTGTATTAATTTAATTATTTACTTTGTATCATATTGTGTAAGGTTGGGTCATGGGTGGCAGAGAAGGCCCAACCGGCCTTAGCCACGCCTTAATAAAGACGATCAATCAATCTCTCTCTCTCTCTCTCTCTCTCTCTCTCTCTCTCTCTCTCTCTCTCTCTCTCTCTCACGTTACGCAATTACTTACATTGAAATAATAACCTTGAAAAATCAAACGTATTTAAATCGATATATCATAAATCCGAACACAGTTTTGATGCAGTAAGTATACGTTCATTATTCATAAAAGTAACAATTTGATTTTGAGTCGAATCAAATAACAAATAATTGAAGGCCGTACGTTAGGGCGTAGACTATAACGCAATTGTTTGTATTGGTTAGCTTTCTAAACATTCACTGTTGCTGCAAATTAGGCTTGGTCACGCATGTAAAACGTCTCTATGCGCGTTAATAAATAAAACAGCTTCGTTAGAAAAACTCGTGTTTGTTCATTAGAGTATTTTTGAATAATTGTTGGTTATAGTGACGTCATTGGGGGTTCTAACTTGTGCTATAGGCGTATATGTTCCGTTGTGCAAACATGGGAATGCGTACATAGAAGAATACACGCTACATATATGTGTAGTATGCGTACGTGTATTTGCGTAGTTGAAGGATATACTGCTGTGATTATATCAAAAGAATGTGATAAAAAAAAGCTGAACGGGGTTTCGAGTAAAAAAACTCATCAAAGTCAATTAAAAAACATCAATGAAATATGTAAAACAAAATATACTCGGATAAGTTCGTTTCCAATTCAATTTACGTCATCTAGTTTAGAATATATTGCAGAGTTTTAGCTAAATCTGATCTATTGGTAAATCGTCTCCATAACATAGCAATTGTAATCGAACTGGGTTCGATCCCCAGTATAGGAATTTTTTTATTACAATTACTTGATCTCCACAAACTTGTTTTGTTTTAAAGACGTTTTATAAACACATTATAAAATATCAAAAATAAAAAATAAAAACGCTCTTCTCTACTTGGTGAGAATATCCGAAGAAGAAAATGTCAAAAAGAAAAATCTCAGTCTATCACATCTAAGCATCCCTGTTCTTATTACATCTTGGTACCTTAACGACCCGAGGTGAAGGCCAATGTCTTCTGTACGGGGACTCCCCTAATTAGCAGGCAGCGCACTCAGCGCCCGCCCGGCCGGCCGGAGAACTACGACTACGAGGAAATTAAACCGATTTAACTAGCAGGTTGTATATGGACAGGAGATAAAACCATTTCCCTCCCTTATTTACACGTCGCTTCACAACCCTTTGTTGGCGACAAGATAGTGCGATTTATGTTTATGATCCGAGCCGCGCGGAATACCGTGACTTTTAATTTCGCTCGCTTTTAACTTAATGTTGGTTCTTTCAACGACGGATCATTGAATTCTAATTGGACTCTGAAATTTTATTTTCGTACTTAGAGCCTTAATGGTCTACCGGTTAAGTATAGTGGGCTGAGCGTTTGGTTATACCGTCCACTACTTTATACGGCCCCGAAGCCAAAGGCAATTATTGCGAGATCGCTTTTTGGCTAGACTAAGATAGTTTGCCTCAAGGTTTGTGTAACAATTAATCCAATTGTGGACGGTTAAAAGTAACTCTTTAATTCTACTATCTATTCAGATTATCTCTAATTTAGTTGCGTTATTTTTTTCACGTGTTTGTATTGTTTTAATTAATCACTTCACTGATCTAACAAATACGGAAGCTGCAAAAATGGACTGCCCATCGTGGCTTAACTTCTTCGTTGAAGGTTGGAAATATTAATATTTTCTAAATCGCCAGGACACAGTAGATGAGGGGGATATACAGTTACACAATACGTCTACAATATCAGCAGGCCCTTTTGAGTTGAGTGATTGGCAGGATGTTTCTTAGGTATAGGAACCATATGCTGTATATTTTAATGTTTAATTACACAACATGTGATTACGGCTCCCCTTGTTCACCTCGTATGATAGACAGAGCTGTGTTGTGTTTTAATTTGTAGCCTAGACTCTTATATATTGCAGATTCACCAAGGAGTGTATTATTATTATGTAAATCTCTGCAAAAACGTTGACACTTTGAAACTGTTATGATTTAAAATTGAAATAAAATACAAAAACACACGCTATTGATCACACATCAATAATAAGTATCACCTAAGTTGTCGGTCTTCTTTTCAAACGAATAACTATATTTTTATGAGTATTTTCTCTTTGATGAAAATTGAACAAACTAAATGGAACTAAGTATCTTCAATCAAACACTGTATACTTACCAAACAAGAACACAGTGTGCCAGTATTGAATACCTACTTTCTATTCGAAGCTATCAAGTTTAACAATAATTAAAGTCGTTTTACAAAGAAAACTGACGTCATAGATGGAAAAGTCACCATTAATTAGCTCCAAAACACTCACCTCATTAATGACGTCATAATTTGCAAATGTTCTATGGAACCAGCTTATTATCGCAGTTTCCACCCGGCACCTCCACCAACTGAACATACTTCTACCATCATACTTCCTTCTCTACCCAGAACACTACCCCTACTTAATCTACTACTTCTACTCCTACATATTCTCACACTCACCTCCTGCTACTCCTTCACGCCTAATATGTCTCCTTCGACCTCCTAGTAATAACAGCAGATTGTTCTTCCTTTGAACCGTTTATAAAAAAAAAGTAATGAATGTTTCTAAACATGTCTAATGAGTTCCAGGTAAATATTTAAGTAACTGACCATCACAAGTTTAAAAATTAAGATATTTGGTAGGTAAATGGTTATAGGTGAAGTCTGGTTTCAACCCTAAAATATTGTGTTTTTACTATCACACAAAGTGGCAAAAAGTCAACGGTCTTATCTTTTTTTAACCCCGCGCCTAATTTCACGTCGTCAACAAGTTAAAAAGAGAGCATACTAGTTTTTCTTCTATCAAAATAGAATGAAGTGACAGTTGTAGCACAAATATGCCGTTGACTGTGTCGTTACTAACACTCACAATACCGTCTACTCGCGCGAGGCATTGTGAATGTACGCGTACTCACTTTGAGGCCCGGGGCTATAAAAGGCAACCTTTTGTTAGTTTAAACTCGTAATTATGGCTCATTTTCTCTTAACCTTCTAATTGAAGGCAATTCCTGTGCTCGTTGCTGCCACACCCAACACTCGGACAGTCGCGGACTGCCGAACCTCCGTACTGCGGACAATCCGCAGCATTTTCGGTTTTAAATCATGGATTCAATAAAAATAAATAAAACAAAATAAAATGAAATAAAGAAAGAATTGATATGTGATTTATATTTTGTACAGAAAAAATAAACAAATAAACAAACGGTGGCAATAAGAATTCAGCTACTTTACCGGCTTTCAAAGTGTTGATACTTCACCGCCCCGCACTGTCGGGCTTATACACAGTGGAAATAAGAGTGCAGCTACTTTACCGGCTGTCCAAATGTTGATACCCTACCGCCCCGCACTAAAGGAGTCCGCACTGTACGTTGCTGCAGTTATCTCTGACAGACCATCTTACAAACGGTGGTAATAAGAGTGCAGCTACTTTATTGGTTGTCCAAGTGTTGATACTTTACTGCCCGCACTACGCGTTGCTGCTGTTATCTCTGATGGACGAGCTTAAAAACGGCGGTAATAAAAGTGCAGCTACTTTGCCGGTTGTCCAAGTGTTGATACCCTACCGCCCCGCACTGAGCGTTGCTGTAGTTATCTCTGACAAACCATGACAGACCATTTTACAAATGGTGGCAATAAGAGTGCAACTACTTTACCGGCTGTCCAAATGTTGTAAGCTCACCGCCCCGCACTGATAGGGTGTGCACTACGCGTTGCTGCAGTTATCTCTGACGGACGAGCTTACAAACGGCGGCAATAAGAGTGCAGCTACTTTACCGGCGGTGCAAGAGCAAGTGTTAATTGAACGTATCGTGGAGAACGGCGGCGGAACACGCGGCGTTTCATTGGCCAATCGAGAGATGATAGGACTTCCACATTATTTAACTACTCGGCGGGGTTTAATTCAGTTTACGGGGATCGCAAATTAAACTTCCTTCCTGGTCTCCCGCGCTCGGCCACGTTGTCTTTCCGTGTATCAATATACATAAACATACATAAGCAGCTCCGTCGACGAATGTTATGACGTCATAAATAACGTTACCGTACGAGAACGAAGACGTCCAATAATAACTTAGATTATTATTATATTATTTTTGTTTTTCTTAATCTTTTTTTTTTTCTTAATCGCAAAGTAGTTTGTTTTGTTATTCATGCTATTTTATAAAAAATGTAATTATTATTTGTATACTTAGTTATAGCATGGACTTATAATAGTTACTTCGATACTGGACCTTAATCAGCTAATAAATCAACGTACAAATTAAATAGCCACGGAAGAAGGCGGTGGGCAGCAGTTATAGCCCTTAAGTTTCGGATATTGACATTGTTTACATTGTTGTTGTGATTGTTGATATGTAATTGCTTAGCGATAGGGGCTAAAATGCCCGACAATATACAAAACCAGAAATAAGAATCGCAGACGCGTATTCGAACCATGTTGCACATCCAGATAGTTGTAAGTCCATGGTTCTAGTTAGTGTCCTTAGTTAATTAGTTTTGTAACTGAATAGGATACTGGATATAAATAAATAAATAAATAAATAAAAAACGATCCCTGCGTTGTACCAAACCGTCGTATTTCGTTTTATGTCATCACAATCCATTCAAGGAATCTTCAATAATTATCATCCTGTAATATTATGCCTCAAATCTCTAATTTTCCTCTTTTGATATCGTCATTCGTACATTCAAACACTTCACATATATTCGTGCACACTGCACACGTTACGTTTACATGCATCGAGTGTTTGCTACTTCAAGTTAATGTGCAAGGCGGGCGGTGGTAAAAACGTAGATTGTGGCACTTGAGAGATTTGCTCGCTTGCTGCTAATGCAAGGAAATAAAATAGCAGTTGCATGGATGGCACTCATCGTGGAAATCCACTCCTTACTATTTAATTAAAACGACGTTTTATTTCAATGCAGTATATTCAATTAAGCCACCGTTATTTAGTTGAGCGGAACCGACGGTCACAATCAATTCAAGCTAGGAGCCCATCACAATTGATTTTAGTTTAATACGTTTATTTTAAAATCGATGTTGATCCAGCCCTCGGACATTCAAATGGATTATCTTAGGGCAGGTTTCTTCCGAAAAAATATTTAATTGGGATATAGTAATTAATAATAATTTTTCGTAGTAATCCCTGTTATAGGCTGCACACCTGGGTCCAGATTCACAATGGTGTCTAAGTGCTAAGACGTCCTAGTATAGGCAAATCTTAGTGATATAAATCACGCATATGTCCCACTGCAATGTCGTAAATAAAAAATATAGTAAAATATCATCAGTTTAAATAATAATATCTTATTTGTGAATGTGTAGTAATACCCAGAGATGACTTATCTTGATTTATCTAACTAGAATTTGCCTAACTTAGGACAACTTAGAGTTAGGCATCGTTGTGAATCCAGGCCCAGTTTTACCTAATGTGCCCCTAGGTATATTAGGGTGTTTTGATTGTTGGTAAGGAATGTACGAGGGCTGATAGTTTTACAGTCTCAGCATTCGCCTTTACGACTGAACTTAAACCTCGGGGAAAACCTTCAGTCATAACTGCCGGTGGCCGGAATCGAACCGGCGACCTCCCGAATGAGAGTAATTGAGATATTGAAATATACCCGTAACATATGTCAGTAGGTATTGATCAACGTAAAAACAAATGTATTGTAATTCATAATGATTTGTTATATGTGGTAACTGAATAAAACAATTGAATTGAACATATTTTTGAAATGGTTATCGCCACTCTGGTTAAACCCACAACACGCCCGTCACACAAAGCATATATACTTCTCTTACCAGTACACACTATAGTTATGAATTCCAACTATACAGTAACTCAATAACATAAAACCCTTTTAGAAGTTGTATATTTCCATAAATTATAACAATAAAAGCAAAATGAAAGAAATACGGTGTGTTTAGCAAATGTAGCCGTAGCATACGAGTTGTTGCATTGTCAACACCAAATGCAATCACATTCAACACACACAAACTGGAATTATAAAATATGTTTCCATAGCAAAAACCGCACTTTGTTAGCTGGGAATATAAAATGCAAAGACCGCTTCATATATACAGAACATGAGAACTTGCAGGAAATACAAACAAAAACTTATACATACGTGTTCATAATGTTATACGTTTCATTTTAAAGAAACGTATCAAATGTGGATGTTGTAATGTATAGTTTCAGATCTACTCCTTCCTAATGGATGAGGCGAGAGTTGGTGTATAACTTCTTTGTTTCTCGTGGCTACACAAGATCAGTGGATCCCCCCCTCCCCCTCCCCCTTCTTTCTTTTCCACGCTATCCCTCCCCAAACCACAGCCGCAATTTCCATTGTCATATTGTATAAATATGCTTCTCATTTTGTGTTGACATTATTATTTACTGAACAACGTCCTCGACAGTTTAGCCGAATCAGATCCATCACACCTCGACGGAGTCGTCACAAGGAGGAACAAAACTATATGCGGGGGGGCGGGGGGGTTGTCTAAAGACTACCGGTATGAACGAGAAAGAGAAGAGAGATACAGAAGAAAAGAGGAAAAAGTGTCAGCAAGATCTTGATGGGTGAGAAATAGTGATTAAAAAGTTTCAGTCTAATATTTTTACAATGATGCGACCAAGATCCAACCAAGACCAAAATATCCACGAGAGCCCTCTTTGCGTACACCGGTCACCATGAGGGGGGACCCACTAAGGACACCTACCATAATACATTCAAAGTTGTTCTGAATCAGCCTTGTTGATTCTGGCATTTGTCCGCAGGTGTTCGCACTGTCCAATCACTGATTCATATTGTTACGAAGATATGTCGTTGTTATTGTTGTTTGTTGCAAGGTCTACTTGATAGCCGCTAGGCGGCAATCAAGTAGACCTTGGTTTGTTGTGGTTGGCGTGAGAAGGCGGTGACAGAGAACATTGTTTGTTTTGGGATCCTGGGAAACGTCAGTTCTGGTGTGGGGCTGGGAAAGTGACAGCAGATTTGAAGGCCGGTGATTTTCGTGCTTGTTAGTATTTTCCGAGTGTATTGCGCTTGTACATGATTTGAGATTCCACACGGTTGGCATAAAGCAACCGTAACATTGGTGTCAGAAGTGGGATTTTACAATCAACGGAGGCGCGTAAACCGGTGCACGAATACTGTGGCAGCTCGTGTGTGTGTACGTGGAATATTCGTCACTTGTGGTTAGTGTATGGTCGTACAAACTAGAGCTGAGAGAAAAACCATGGAGGCCCAGATCCAACAGCTATTAGAGATGATGGTAGGCATGAAAGAGGAGATGAAGAAAGGACTGGAAGAGTCACGTAAGGCGCAAGAAGAGGCGAAAGAAGAGATGAAGAAAGGACTGGAAGAGTCACGTAAGGCGCAAGAAGAGGCGAAAGAAGAGATGAAGAAAAGTCATGATGAATTGAAACGGTGTATTGAGAGTGTGAAGAAAGAAATATAGGGTACAATAATGGCAAACATTAGTGACAGGCAGGAGGACGTTGACCAAATCAAGGCCGGCGTAGTAGCACAGATTGCTAGTCTGCGGGAGGAGCCAGTGGGCGAAGACGAAGACCTGAACTCGATCCGGCGACGTTTCTCGCTAGGCCAGGACCTCCAGACTGTCACGCAGGAGAACTTCATGCGCGAGCTGGCGCGGGGCGACGCGGCCAACAACGAGGAGATGGAGGCGAGGAAGTGCAAGAAGAGCGTGGCCGCCATGGAGGAAGGCGACTTCAGACACGCAGATAAGATGGCCGCCATGGAGGAAGGCGACTTCAGACACGCAGACAAGATGGCCGCCATGGAGGAAGGCGACTTCAGACGCGCAGACAAGATGGCCGCCATGGAGGAAGGTGACTTCGGACGCGCAGATAAGATGGCCGCCATGGAGGAGGAAGACTTCAGACGCGCAGATAAGATGGCCGCCATGGAGGAGGAAGACTTCAGACGCGCAGACAAGATGGCCGCCATGGAGGAAGGTGACTTCGGACGCGCAGATAAGATGGCCGCCATGGAGGAGGAAGACTTCAGACGCGCAGACAAGATGGCCGCCATGGAGGAAGGCGACTTCAGACGCGCAGACAAGATGGCCGCCATGGAGGAAGGTGACTTCGGACGCGCAGATAAGATGGCCGCCATGGAGGAGGAAGACTTCAGACGCGCAGACAAGATGGCCGCCATGGAGGAAGGTGACTTCGGACGCGCAGATAAGATGGCCGCCATGGAGGAGGAAGACTTCAGACGCGCAGACAAGATGGCCGCCATGGAGGAAGGCGACTTCAGACGCGCGAAACACTTACTGAGGCGTCCGTACAACAAGAAGATTGCTGAGGCGCCCGAGGAGAAACCGTCCCTCAACTATTACTATCCGTCGATCCACAACAACATCCGACCGGGCGCGGGGTGGGCGCGACGGAAGCGTCACGGCAAGACCGACTACCCACACGGAAAAATAACTGTTATGAATATATTACATAAAATGAAATGCATTATGATTACATTCTAAGAAATGTATTTTTTAGGAAATACATATTAAATGTATTTCTTAAGCATTTTCAAAAACATATTTACAGTAAGACATAGAAGCATTTAGTAAAACACTTTTAATAATGTATTAATAATTCATTTCTTATCGTATATTCAAATAAATTTCCCAAAATATATTTTGAAATGTGTTTTTTTCGAATCCCTTTTATTTACTGGTTGATATAATATATATCAAAATGTATTTCTCAAGCAGTTTAAAAAACATATTTACAGTAAGAGATGGAAGCATTTAATAAAACACTTTAATAATGTATTAATGATGCATTTGTGAATTAGATATTAGCTTCGTTCGTTTGTCCAGTTCCAAGTACAGACATGTACTCCTGGAACCAGCCGGATGTACGTAATGAAAACGGATATGGGGGCACAAAGTTCACCTACCGTCCGCATGGACAAACAAACACGCTGTGCCTTGTTTTTACACATTTGCGAGGCGAATTCGAAAATGGCGAATTTAATCCCAATGCTCGTTCCATTTCTTCATTCATTTCATTCGTTCATTCATTCTACATCTAGGCTGAAGGCCTATTTACAATAATTGTGGTGTCGGGTAAATCGTTAGTCTTAAAATATGGTCTTATTAATCGTTCTGGACGCGGCTTAAGTCTCTAGGGCTTAACGAGTATTAATTGTAAGACTATGCCTAGACCTACGCCCTGGTCCCATATTTATTCATTAGGTAGGCCTAGGCTGGTAATACCTAGGCCTATGTTCTAGGCCTACTAAGGGTCTTTAGTAATCGTTCTGAAAGCGGGCTTCAAGAGTATTTGTAAGACAATGTCTAGGCCTACACCCTGGTTCCATATTTATTCATAAGGTAGGCCTAGCTTTAGTAGGGCCTAGCTATAGGCCCAGGCTGGTAATAACTAGGCCTATGTTCTAGGCCTACTAAGGGTCTTTTAGTAATCGTTCTGAAAGCGGGCTTCACGAGTATTTGTAAGACTAGGCCTATGCCTAAACCTACACCCTGGTCCCATATTTGTCTAGGCTTAGGCCTAGGGAATGAAATGAAATGAAGGCCTATCCATAGAGAAATAAAACAGGGCCTATCATTAGTCTAGGCCTAGGCTTATGTTCTAGGCCTACTTAGGGCATTTTTGTACGAAACCACGGTGGTCAATATATTTTGTTGGCATTATTATTTGAACGTGGGGCCTAGGCCTAATTGATGAGTTTTTTTAGGTTAGGGGGCAGGCCTGCCGGAGTTTTAGGTTGTCATACATAATAAAGTTACCTTCTACCACACAGAAAATATAACAATCACCAATAAACACAGGGTTGTTTGATTCATCTCTTGTTAATATCGCCGTTGGTAAAGCACTAGTGCTAGCGATACCTTCCATGATGGTTTGTATATCAAGTTTTTGACGCGATTCTTGTTATTCAGCACCCACTCACCTTCTAGCACATGTAATACGTATGAATCTTCGATTGTCACGGGATTATTTTCTCCATCACTTGTTATTATTGCCGTAAATTCATAAAATTCGGGGGAATGTGTCCGACGCGGCGTCCTCCATTTCGAAAGAATTGGCGCCTCTTACCCTCACTACTTCGCCAGGAGCAGTAGTAAAAATAAGTACTCCAGTTGTACCAGTGGTAAGTTACCACCGGACAGAAAAACGTTCCGAGTTGAAACCACGTCAAGTACCCCCGGACAGAAAAACGGGTTTTTCTCAATACTGTACTCCTGGAGTACTATAACGTGGACAAACAAACAAAGCTATGGAAATTAATTTCCACAAATATATGTTTAAATGTGTTTTTTTAGAATGTATTTGATTTATAATCTGACATAATATATATCAAAATACTGTCTTCGGTTAATATTGTTACAAACACAATTCAAAATGTATTTTTAAATGGCATATATGAAATATTTTCCATTTATATTTCTTTCGAATGCATTAATGCAGGCTCCTAAATACATGTTCAAATTATATTACTTGTAGTACTAGTAGTAATTAAAACATGAAACCTTATAATTATATGAGATTTGGAAATGAATTTTGAGGTTGTTAATAAATAAACATTTTTGAAATAAAATAAAATAAATAAATAAATTCACATTTAGAGTCTACCCACTCAGTAACTAAACTGATTTGCAGTGGGGGACTTTAATTTAAAGTGACTAAACCAACCCTGTAGGCTTCGAACACCATCGACGAGTGAGCGATAACCAATCAAAGATCGATATTTCAAATACGAAACATATGAATCAGTGATTGTAATGAATTTGAGGATTTACAAAAAAGTGTAAATATGGAATATTAATCTAGTGTAATATAACATAAGCTACAAAGCTCCATGTTTAACTATTAAAACATTTTACAAATAGCTCATACTTTTGAAAACAAATTTATTGTCTAGAGGTGACCATACAAAATACTGTGACAAACCTCAAACTTCAAGTTAGGTACTTTAAAATACACAGTTGACATCGTCAAAAGTGCATGTGAGAATCCTATTGTAACGATTTGATTAGAAATTAAATTTTTACTGACTGTTGAATCCGATACAAACATAATTAAATTCAAACTCACAATTTCAATATTTCGATATTTACATTGTATGGCCATTTACAGAATATTTCTGAATTATTATTAAAAGCTAAATATTAATTAAATCTTCTGAGACCATTCATTGTAAAATATGTATTCAATATTCTATTTGGCATATTCATATATAGAACATTTAATTAACTAACATATTCAAATAATATGTATTTACGTCGAACCACGTCGAAAATATATTTGAACATTGAAACCTCGCGCGCTATTTCTCGCTCGACACGCGCTTCTCGACCTCAACTGTCATTTTCAAGATTCAACAAGCGCTGCGCAGTCAGCTAGCGGTGCAAGCAATCGTCCGGGCTCGACTAGGTACATCTCAACGTCAAATTCTGGTAAGTACTGTTGTAATAATTGATATTAAAGTGATCTAGACCAAGGAAGGATAATATATGTTTAAAGTGAAACAAGATTACTAGGCCCAATGTATATACCTAGGCCTATGCTTGGTCTGTAGATGAACCTACCATAACCTCAAAGGCCAACTTGGTACATAAGCCCTAGCTATTGAAATCTAGGCCTAGGCTAGGCCCTATGCACTTCAGGTCCTAGACAGCGTGAAGACTGAACCACATACTTGACAGGCTTCGTTCAACACACATAACCTATGTAGGCTAGTTCATTTTATTTCAACAATTGCTGGTAGGCCTCTAGGCTTAGGGCCTACGCTAGGCCTAGCCTAGCCTGTGGCATCAGCTTCGGGCTTGTTGTGCAATGTAGGCTAGGCTAGGACTATGACTAAAGAATATACCTAAGTCTACATTAAAATAGATCTGTTACCATAATCAGTCTACAATAATAGGCTAGCCTGGCAAATAGCCTACTCGACCTGACGATAACAAGAAGTGCTGCGGTGCACAATAAAGTAACAGAATCCCAATGATAAAATATTATTATGTATAGTTTATAGCAGGCAGTAGGCCTAGGCCTACCCATCTAATTTGTGATTGGTTCCTGCAATCTCTGATAGCTTAGTAACGGGAATGGCATCATGAATTGACACGTAGGGTATAGTCATCGTACAACATCTTCGGTAATGCTTCCGTCACGGGTGGGTGAGCGGCAGCCAACCAGCGACCGTGGCTAATTCAAATACCTGCTCGGGTTGGCCGAGCCGAGACCGTAAACACGTCATTGATTGATGACGAAAGCATTACCGAAGTTATTGTAAGACGACTTTAACATGTCTAGGCCTAAAAGAACTTATAGGCCTAATCGTTACAATCGTTGAACTTTGCTGTTACAGTTAGCCTATCATTATAGTTGCTGGGTTATTGTAGACCGACCTTTGTGATTATAGTCTATCGTCTGCCTAGAGTAGGCCCTAATTAAGGGGCCAAGTCATAGGCATAGCATTTGCCATAGTTTAGTTACTTTGTCGAATGTTGGCCTAATAGGTGGCCTGGGTTATGAAACTATTGAGTGTGTGTTGTAGTGTAGAGACTGAACCCCAGTGGTTGCTTGTCCACTGATTTGTATTACCGCTGAACATAATCTAGTCATCTAGAGCCAAAGCAAAAAGTAAAACAAGGCAGACAACTACGAAAAATCTATTTGGAGGATTGTCGTTTTAGTCAGCATCCACACTAGTAGGTTAGGAGGCCTATCTGAGGCCTAGTGTCATTAATTTTTTATCAAATGCACGGTTGATACAAACGGTGGGCGGCTGCTGATTCCGCAATTGTGTGTAAGTTCGCACAGAGAAGCAGAATACGTTGTCACTACTTGAAAGTGAATCTGTTCACATACCGTGCTGTGCAGTGGTTTCGATACATGACCAAGCCATAATTTTCAAAACTTAACATACCGGTACCATAAATTATGGGACTTGATAATTCTTAGTATGTATAGTAGTAGTATTTTTACTAGCTTTTTCTAGAAATTCCCAATTATTTGCAATTGAATTTAGGTAGGCCTAGGTAGGCCTAGTGTTCCCAAAATTTAGAATTTGCACATCACTGTGTGACAACAATCAGCTGTGAATGGTGCGACTAGGCAAATAAAGCAATGTAAGTTCAATGTTTATAACTTCGGTCACCGCATTATTTCTTCCGCTTGACATAATTTGTAATTTTCTGCTATGGCAACAGAGAACAAGAAAATAATAGGCTATCAACAATAGGCCTACAATTCTTGGGATGCATGACCAAAATGCATGCATGAAAATAGTGTCTTAGATGTTTGTCAGACAGTGAAATATTGCAACCAATCAACTGGAACTCATTATGTTTAAAATCAACAAACTTCACCATTTCTTCAGTCATAAAACTAGTCACATTCCCAAAACAAATTTCCGTTTTGTCTTTTTCATTTTATTTTTTGGTTCTGGGACCACCCTAACCTACATCAAAAATATAAATATAGTAGTCTTTACTGTTTTGTGCCATTACTAGAAAAGTAGGCCTATAAATTATTATTATTTTCTTTAATTATTTAAATATTAAATAATATTATTTAAATACAAAAATGTAAAACTAATTAAAAACTAATTTTTTTTAGATGTGTGTGATAGTCTACGTGCTGCAACGCATTGTCATTTTTTGTTTCAGAAGCAGCTTTGGTCAAATTCCCCGCCATACAGAAGAGACAATTCGGAGGGATTGTCGACAACAAACTATCAGCCTTATGATATAAGGAATCAAAAAATGAATGCTCTAACTGCAGTGTAAAATGTTCATTTACCCATGCACATGGTAGAAGGTTTAAGATTTAGTTTTTAGATTTAGGGTTTAAAGCTGTGCAGTCACGTTTTTCAGTTTTCTACAATACGTACGCCAAACATATTTTTAACTTTGAAATTAAAACCTTGAGTTTTGAAAGTAGGCCTACTAACAGGTTTTTTCTTCATTTTTATCAACCCGTCCACTGTAGATGCTGTTGGTAAACAATTTTTATTGTGGTAAAAGTACAAAGCCTACTAAGGTCTATAAGATGAAATATTCTCAGTTCATTATCTTTAATGGTAATTTGTTAATAGATACTTCTTTTCATCTACTCCTATGGCAAGCGCATTTGTACCAGTAAATAAAAACAATCAAACAATGTACCATTCAAGATAATAAACTAAACATACTTAACCTTTACCACAATAAAAATTGTTTAACGTTTTTCAACATCAGTTTTTTGTGGGGTTGTAAGTATGTAAGTATGTCTGATAGCAGGATAAAGAAGCAATATTGAAGGTTCTGACTATTGAAACAATAATGTTGGTACTTTGATTCACAGCTCAAGGTTTCAGTTTCAAAGCTTCAAATGTGTAGGCCTACATGATGTAGAAAACTGCAATCCGTGGCTGTTGTGTTTAGTTTATTAAGAGGTATAAAGTGAGGAAGGGATCCAACAGCTTACCTTCGTGTAGTAAGATGACGGATTTGCGAGTTTGAAGTACACATAAAAGACATACTGGTAATACAAAATATAACGAGACGTTTCGACCGAGGTCTTCCTCACTCGAGAGAAGAGTTTATAGTTTATTAAGAATTCTATAGTCTAGATTAAAATGTGGTTGGGTGTGCAAGTTAACATTTTCTTGTTCAAATCCAGTACCGAGTTGAGTAGGCCTACTTGCGTGTATTGAGTCGAGAATTATTAGAAGGAGGGTAGTTGCCATTAAATATCATTTTAGTCCTAGTCAAATACTAACTATCAAACTCCGTTTTATTGTCAAAATAAAATGTTCGTAATATAATAAAAATACAATCGTAATTATTTGGTATGAAATTCCATTGCGGTATCGATAATAGTCAAGAAAAAATATGTAGCATGATAATATCGGCGCCAAAAATTATCGTGTCGATATTGCCTGTCAAGCTAGCACTCTCACACACACTCACTCTCACTCTCTGGCACTCTCTGCTAGGTGGCCGCTGAGCGGGTGCCAAAATAAAATATAAAATCAAGTTGCTGCGATTATTGGTATATCGCAATAATATTGATATTCATTGATAATAGGTACAGTACAATTATCATTAACATACCTAATAATAATCGTAAAATCGTTTAAAAAATGTCGTGAAATATGGAAATCCCGAAAACTTGATCTTCAAATCGGTGAGTACTTATTTTTCTTTTCAAAACCACTGGTCACTTCGTCCTTGTGTTAGGCCTATATCGCGTTACGTACTACTGATTTTGTCTTTTTTTAGAAATTCAATCTTAAACCTTTAATCATTTTGTGAATCGACCATTACATTTTTTATCTTATAAATATAAAATCTTATATATTACTCTTCCTATAAATAAAGTATGTTATTACAACATCAAATTGATTACGCTACATTATTTATTTTATAATAATCATTATGTACTAGGCATCCCTTGTGTGAATATTGGTTTTAATAAACTGGATCATGTTTAACTTTTAGGCTAATATTTTCCTCTTGGAAAGAATCCAAATTACTAATATTGTTGATTTTTATTATATTTTTCTTCAAATCATATACAAATTGATTGACATTATAATTTATAATACGCAAGTATTCACACATGCGGCTGTGACCTTTTTAAAGTGGGAATTAAAAACTAGACATTGTTTTATGCATTTTTACTTAATTAATCACCTATTATACAAATGTGTTTATTTTAAACTGAAATTTTGTAGTCATGCAAAGGAAGTGTAGGGTTGCCAAATATTTTTTTTTATATCTGCTCCCTGTGTCCAACAATGAAGTCGGTTAGGGGATAGGAAATCAATCCCATCATATTCTGGCCTCTAGGTACATCGAAGCCGGCTGGCCATGCCTGACGCTTCCCTCATGAATATAATATATTTAAAATAAATAATAATGCTGCCATTGTTGTGTTTATATCTTTAGTATATCACAACAATTATTAACTTTATAGGTATATTTTTTTATTAGATTTGTAATAGTTGTAAAGTTATGACTTTCTCGATTGAGAAAGTGACAAAACTTTTGTTCCAACACATAATAACTTAAAAGCTATAAAAATAGAAATAAACTTGCTAAAGTTTTCAACATAATATATGTATGTCTACCTTTAATATACCAAAAAAGTATTAGGTATGTAGCTCTAAAACTTTGAAATTACAGGGGTGGGCTATGTTTTAATTATGACAACACAACAATGGCAGAATTATTATTCTCTGAAAAATAAATATTTGTAGAAGGGGTGAAGCATTAAGTATGAAACTGCTTAAAACACTAGTTCTAGGTTAATACCCACTTAATATTTCCCAAATACATCCAAAATACATTATCCAAATTCCAAAATAATTCCACAATACATTATTAGTGCTTCATCAATAATATTTTCATTATTTGTGGAAATGGGGAGCAGGATAGGAGCCACCTGTTTGTATGTCCAAAACTGGCAGGTGAACGTGACTCAATGCCGAGCGGCATGAAGAGGGTGGAGAAAGAAGCGTGTCTCTACTGGTTGACCAGATCCAGCATGATGGCATAATAGCCAAATGTGGGCATTTGAGAAGAAGAAGATTATGCACAATGTATTTTGAAAAGCTTTTGAAATGATAGCTTAATAATATATGACCCGTAACATATTATTTATGCTTTAGTAAAAATATTATTGTAATACATTACTAATAATATTTTAAAAATACATTCTTTACAATGCATTTTTAAAATATTTTTCTCAATATATTAAACATGCATTATTCATAATATATAATGTGTATATTATACAAAATATCTTATTATTACATTACAGAATTACTGTTTTGTAATATATATTTTTCTATTATGAATACTATATTATTAATACTTTTAAAACAGTTTAATTAATATATTTAAAATATAAGAAATTGGGCCAATTTGGAGACTTATAAAATGTATTATCCAACACCATATAATGTATTTTTCTAAATACATTTTGTCCATCAAATACATTTCTGAAAACATATAAGTAATACATTTTGTATCATGTGGGTACCCCGGTTACGACATGAGGCTACGCGTGCGGAAACGCGAGGCGTCAGTTGACGACACGTCTGCTGATGACGCTCCTAGTGGACCTGGGGAACGGGTGGCGTTGGCCGATGCCGCCCCGTCCGATGTGGAGCCGCTCGAATTCTCTGCGAGTGGCGCCGAGAAGGAGGAAGCGTCAGCCGATGCTCCGAGCGGAGAAGCGGAGTTTGACGACGCTGCTCTGGACGATTTGGCGTCGCTTGATGACGCGGCGGAGACGGAAGAGCCGGCGTTCCCCATCAAGAGGACGCTTGAGCCGCCGATTGCCATCGACGCGGACAGCGTGTTCATCGACAAGGGTCCGCCTGCGTCGATGGAGGGGCGAGAGGGGTCGGAGGACTTGTCTAGACGACGACGGCGTCGACGCAAGCGGCGTCACACCGAGGAGGAGCCCAAAGACGAGGACGCCGATAACGAGAAGGATGACGAAGGTGCCGCTAACTTTATACATTATCAGATCGAGTGGCTGAAACAGAAGGTGAAACGAGATTTCGAGACGAAGGGGAGCAAGAGCGAGGGCCCGGAGCACGAGAAGAAACGCGAGATTGCCAAGTCTCCGAGCGACAGTAAACCCAAGGCGAAGGAAGGTGAGGTTTCCAAGTCGTCGGAAGAAGGGAAGCTGGGTGGAAAGAAACGCAATGTTGCCGAGTCTTCGAGAGACGGAAAACGGGAAGCAATGAAGGCGACGTTGCAAAGTCGTCGAGCGTCGTCCGGAAACGCCACGTTGCCAAGTCTGGGTAACTTTGATCGAGACGATCAAGGTTAAGGAGGGGGCAGTGTTACGAAGATATGACGTTGTTATTGTTGTTTGTTGCAAGGTCTACTTGATAGCCGCTAGGCGGCAATCAAGTAGACCTTGGTTTGTTGTGGTTGGCGTGAGAAGGCGGTGACAGAGAACATTGTTTGTTTTGGGATCCTGGGAAACGTCAGTTCTGGTGTGGGGCTGGGAAAGTGACAGCAGATTTGAAGGCCGGTGATTTTCGTGCTTGTTAGTATTTTCCGAGTGTATTGCGCTTGTACATGATTTGAGATTCCACACGGTTGGCATAAAGCAACCGTAACAATATGTTTCGTATTTGAAATATCGATCTTTGATTGGTTATCGCTCACTCGTCGATGGTGTTCGAAGCCTACTAAGTTTAGTAACTTTAAATTAAAGTCCCCCACTGCAAATCAGTTTAGTTACTGAGTGGGTAGACTCTAAATGTGAATTTATTTATTTTATTTATTTACCACAGACCGCTACTCTATACACGGTATCGTTTTGAGAGCTGGACTCGAAACTCTAACATCACTAAAGTAGCCTCGCATAGCCATACTTTTATAGACAAACGTAAATAAAAGACCGGCGCAGTTGGCCGAGGTCGATTAGGCGTAGGTCTAGTAAACCGTGGTCTCCGCGTTCCAGATTCGAATCCTGGCTTGGGCATGGATGTCATGTGGCGTTTTTTCATCCTCATAATCACCCACTCATCTTTCGATTAGCCTCGTTGCAAAAATATGGGAAGTAAAATCCCAAATATCATCGTAAATACAAGAGGTAGGTACCTAAACTGTATTTGAGTTGGAATAACAATTTTTGAATTTCAAACAACTCGTGACTCTATGGAATTGCCTCATGTTTCGAATAGTGTCCCTCAATGTTATCACTCGGTATACATGAATGAGGTTTGTGCGGGGTGGGGGAGGGGGGGGGGGGGGGCGTTAATGTATGTACACTTATTTAAAGGGAACATGCGCGAGAAGACTACGAAGCTATTGTCGCACGGTTAGGGCAAAGCACACGGGGTGGGCGTGAGGGTGTTTATTCTGCATTCGTAACGGCTCCGTGTGGTGATTTAAGATTGGTTCCAAGCTCGTCCTCTCCCTTTCCATGTCCTGGCGCTGGGGTCGTCCGTCCCGCCCTGTAATCGCTGCCACAGTGATGTAGCGGTACAGACACCAACACTCCCTCGGCCTCGTCTTTGAGGAACACATAAACATGGCTAATGTGAGACGCTCGTGTGTAGTAGCCTTGTGACAATACTCAAGTCTGTACTAGTGGTTACAAAACTGTGGTCCACGGAGCGCTACGGGGCCTTGAGATTCGCTCAAACTTCTTGTAATCAAAATAATGTTGGTAGGTATATATGAATGTTTCAAGTGATAACTTCATGATCAGTCTTATAAATAATAGTTGAAAATAAACGAATGGAAACTATAGGCACAGATAACAAATTAACTACGTGCTATAGGGTATAGCGACATAGGAACAGTGTGTGGAAGAGTGGTACCTTATTCTCCCCCCCCCCCCCCCCCCCCCCCCTTCAGAGGAAAAGGATAAGTTTATAGATTTGATCTGAAGACTAAAATCAATTTTCAGACATTTACGGACGATGAAACATCAAATGTTCTTTGTCTTCTCCGGCGGCTGGGGGCTTGCCCCAGACCCACATCTTCGTATACAAATCCCTGTTATAGATTTTTCTCTCCACCCTCCCCCCCCCCCCCCCAACACACACACACACCAAAAAAAGAAACAACTTGACATGTACATGTACTGGGGTTCTGTGGAAAGCGCAGTAAAAATATTAACGAAATTATTTCTTTTTTATCGTACAGTGGTCCACTTAATAATTTGTTGGAACGTGTGTGGGGGGGGGGGGGGCGGGGATTCTATTTAGAAATGTTGGTTAACCTTTTCTCTAACTAGACAATAAGGATGAAGCAAATACAACTACAGTACGATTGAGACATATTCTTCTCGTTCTGTTATCATCAATGCTTCTTAAAGTGTGGGGCGAGTGTGGGGCGAGTTTCCTACAATTTCATTTCGTTTTAACTCAATGGCTTTTAAATTTAGTGAGCAGTTGTTTGAGTGTCCTGGATATTCATTACAATTCGCGTTGAGTAGTCGAGCAGACCAGACATCAGCTATAAACAACAGCTGTGAACAACGTGCACACTTATCCGTGAAGTGTATTTCTACACTTGTCATCATTGGTGATGTATAATTCTTTTCGTGGGTGTTATTCTAGGTGTTGCGGATTTATTATACGTAATACAAATCATTTAGGGGCGTTGGGGAGGCGTCACCACTTCAGAAAATTTTGGAGCGGACGAAATTAATATGCTAATCAACACAAGCTTACGTCTAACTCGAAATCTTCACTGTTAATGTAATGTATGATACATACAAAACGAGTTCGTAATACGAGAGAAAATGTATACATGTAAAACAAAATTGCTTTGTCCAGAAAAGATATCACAGGTTAATTAAGTTAGTGTTGTTCTGATTATGGTGTAGAAGTGATTCAAGATAGCTCTGGCTGTCGTTAGAGGCGACTGTAAGCGCCGACGCGACAATTACAATTATTATCATTATAATCCTCTGAAGAGATACCTAATGGAGTAAGATACTTGCGACATATAATATGGGTCCACAGATAATAAAAACAAACAATATACGAGATGTAAAATTACAACGATTGGATTAAATGCGAAAATACGCTATTATTGTATTATCGTATTTAATTTCGTTTGAGCTGGGACCGTTAACAAATCACTTTTCTTTTTTTTCTTCTTTCTTTTTTTCTTTTTTTCTTTTTTTCTTTTCTTTCTTCTTTTTTTTCTTCTTTTTCACTTTTATATGTATATATATATTTATTTATTTTTCCCACAATTTTTTTGTTTCTTCATGTTTCTTTCTTATTTGCATACTTGTTTTTTTATTTTTTAATATGTTGAATTTCCACTTCATTTGGTTTTATTTCATTTCTCAATTATTTTTTCTTGTTCTAGATTATATTTTATATAGTTCAGTAGTTTGTTTTGTTTTTGTTGTTATTGTTATTTATGATTTCATTACTATTAATTGTTTGCATAGCTTAGTTTTATTTAAGGTCCTCCCTTGTTAATCAGTTTTTATAACTGAATAGGATAGACATCAAATAAATAAATAAACATAATACATTATAAATGTTTTTTTAAAACTGTTTTAAAAGCTGTTATGCGATCGATATAATTGTTTTGTATTATCGTATTTTATCTAGACGTAATGAATTTTTCGTTATCTGTAGACCCTGTTTATATAAGGTCCAGTCTTACAATGTTCCAATCTAATAACTACTTATTCGTCGGATAGCTTGTTTTCTCCATTGAAACCACCAATCAAACCCCTTGAAATCCTCCAAATAGCTTAATTGCTACAAATAACTTCCCTATTAGGACATTCTAAGGCCCGAATGCATAGTCCACACTCAAGTCCTCCTCAACTCAGCCTCTCCTCGGCCTTGCCCAACCACCAATCACGGAACGGCATTGCCATGTGGACGGCTGTGATTGGTGGCTAGGCGAGGCTGAGGAGAGGCTGAGTTGAGGAAGGCTTGAGTGTGAACTATGGATTCGGGCCTAAGACCGGTGTAACAGAATATCTACACCCTTGGAATAGTATTACTCAGATTGCGTTACATGTTGCGAAGCGAACTTCAGAGGAAAACGTGTGGTCTCAAAATAATCTTTTCTAACCTAACGTAAGCTAACTTATCCTAACCTAACCTAACCTAACCTAACCTAACCTAACCTAACCTAACATAACCTAACCTAACCTAACCTAACCTAACCTAACCTAACCTAACCTAACCTAACCTAACCTAACCTAACCTAACTTAACCTAACCTAACCTAACCTAACCTAACCTAACCTAACCTAACCTAACCTAACCTAACCTAACCTAACCTAACCTAACCTAACCTAACCTAACCTAACCTAACCTAACCTAACCTAACCTAACCTAACCTAACCTAACCTAACCTAACCTAACCTAACCTAACCTAACCTAACCTAACCTAACCTATCCTAACCTAACCTAACCTAATGCAATCCAAAATAACCTTAGTATAACGTAGCTTAACCTTTTCTTTGTTCGCAACGTGTAACGGCTGCTTGAGTGAGCGCGGGTATTGAGTGAGCGCGGGTAATGATGGGCTATGCGTAAAGATATTCCAATACACCGTCTCTAATGGTGAATTCACGACCTTGCGTTACGCTGCGCTGAGCGTTGGACTTTGTTGCGTTGCATTGCGTTGACTTCATCATCTGTTCACGACCTTGCTTTAAACTACAGCCGTCTCGACAGGTCAAACCGCGGATTCAAGGTCTACTTGATCTCCGATCAAGTGGACCTTGCGTGGATTGAACTCAAGATCCGTCGATCTCCTGGCGGAGGTTTGGTAAACCTCAATGTAAAAACTTGGGAGTTTGACGAGTCCCCGCCAGGGGATTTACGGACCTTGGATTGAACCGACGTTCGAAAAGGCTGTGCTTTAAACCGAGTATCCCGGATCATACATGCCGCGAGGATCAAGAAGGCTTTGCTTTGCGTTATTGCGTTGGAAAGTTGAACTAGAACAATGTTTGCAGCATCGCACAGTCGCGCACTGATGATGCTCATGATTGGTTGCTAGGACTTCGAAGTTCAAAGTTGCGTAGCGCAACGCAAGGTCGTGAATTCACCATTAGTCGAGTATCTTTCCGCGATTTCGATTTTAAAACTTGTTTTAACAATACAAACAGAAAACTCTGCGGCATACTCTTAAAAAGTACCACCACGCACTTGCGCACTTGATCATATTTATATAATAATCATATTAATGCCGTGCAACAAACGCTTCCAATGACGGCCGATACACGCGCAATTCCCGACACTGAACTCGAAGAGGATTTGCATAATAATTAATTAGTGCTCTCATGTTCAATACCACAATCAAATTATTCAATCAATGAACACGGCCAGACCAATTGTCGACTCATTAAAAGATTAGTCGGTAAATCTGCGTTTCGCTGTGTATCACAATAAGCCCCGCATATTCATTAAACCACAATCAATGCCGGCGACGGAGGCTTACATGTTACATAAATCAGTTTATGTGATGTTGCTGTGCGCTGCGTTTTGGCTGATACGAGTTCTGGAATCAAACACACAGTGCGTCAGATTAGTGGACAGATGGCTGCTGCCAGGCTCATATTCGCATAGTATTTGTAGGGTACCTAGTGTAGGGTAACTAGGGTAGGGTACCTAGGGTAGGATTCCAATACAACGATTCCTAGTGTATGGTATCTAGTAATAATAATAATAATTATAATAATAATAATAATAATTCTTTCCAAATACTAATGTAATACATAATGTACATGTACAACTCATATTATGGTAAATTTGTTTTTAACAAATTCTGTCATGTTCTTTACACTTGCTTGCTGAACATTAATATCATTAAGATATTTTACAAATTCATTATAGAGCTTAAAACCATTAAAAGTCAACGTTCTTTGCGTAGAAGTTTTACAAACCTTTTTAACATTAATATTTTTGGAAAAACGGGTGTCATGAAAATGAATTTCTTTATTTAGGGTACCTAGGATATGGTATCTAGTGTAAGGTCCTAAGTTAAGGGTACATATGGTAGGATGCCAAGTCTAGGGTCCCTAGTGTAGGGCATATATTATAGGATACTTAGTGTAGGGTACCTAGGGTAGAGTAAGCAAGCTCGTCTTCAGGTCATTTCTCATCAAAAAGTGTCGTACACATGGACTAAGAGACTAAAGGTTATATATACACACAATTTTCAAAATAATACTAATACCGTAATACATTCACCTCCACGAAATAAATACTTATAACTCCTGTTCTGCTAGTATTTTTGTTCCTTCGTTGATTCCTCTTTTCATTGTCACTACAAGAACAAATGTAATTCAAATTAAATTACTCTATTAATTCACTTTTCACTATATTAGTATGTTATATTAAAAATAATTTTATTATTCCTTATTATCCTACTACTACCACTACCACCACCACCACTATCAATATCACAACTACCACCACTACTGCTAATTTAATTAGGCCCTCTATTACTTTATTTCTTCTACACCCTCTACTTTTCTAATACTGCGGCAACTAAAAATACTAAAACCACCTCCAATTAATAATACATAATATAGTGCAAACATTTATGTAACCTACATTTGACTTCCTGCATAAAAGGTATAAATATAAACCGCCAACATTTTACCATCCATCACTTTGGCAACAAACACGCCATAAAACCGTTACTTCAGCTTGACCAAACAAGTCAGACCAAAGCTCTTGTTTGTCTTCCCGTGGTACGTGAACCCATGGTTGCTCATCCAGGGCTCTATTTGCTCACAACCCGTGTATCGTCGACACAGACAGACAGACAGACAGACAGACAGACAGACAGACAGACAGACAGACAGACAGACAGACAGACAGACAGACAGACAGACAGACAGACAGACAGTTAGACAGACAGACAGACAGACAGACAGACAGACAGACAGACAGACAGACAGACAGACAGACAGACAGACAGACAGACAGACAGACAGACAGACAGACAGACAGACAGACAGACAGACAGACAGACAGACAGACAGACAGACAGACAGACAGACAGACAGACAGACAGACAGACAGACAGACAGACAGACAGACAGACAGACAGACAGACAGACAGACAGACAGACAGACAGACAGACAGACAGACAGACAGACAGACAGACAGACAGACAGACAGACAGACAGACAGACAGACAGACAGACAGACAGACAGACAGACAGACAGACAGACAGACAGACAGACAGACAGACAGACAGACAGACAGACAGACAGACAGACAGACAGACAGACAGACAGACAGACAGACAGACAGACAGACAGACAGACAGACAGACAGACAGACAGACAGACAGACAGACAGACAGAGACGGACAGACAGACAGACAGACAGACAGACAGACAGACAGACAGACAGACAGACAGACAGACAGACAGACAGACAGACAGACAGACAGACAGACAGACAGACAGACAGATAGACGTTACGAAGAGTTCCCAGCTGAATCTGCTTGGCTCGCTGGAAACAATGCATGTCCATGTGGAATTGTTTTTGTTCAATTGTACCAGTCCAACTGCTCAATGGCAAAGCAATGCGAGTAAATGGAGCATTACATCCAATCCAATTCAACAATAACACAAGACTACAACAAAGTTGTACAGGTTTTTTTAGTTGGATGAAGTTCCGTGTTATTTAATGAACACGCGGAAATGTAAGCCTCTGTGTTTCTGATCTTTGGAACTAGATTGAGGCCACGATTGAGGCCAAGAATTGGAGTTTTCAAAAAGTAATGTTGGTCTCCTGCTCTTCTTGTTTTCACTCTTAATCTATACGTGCATCATAGAGTGTTGATTTTTCTGTGATTCTATAATATATGCATTATCTCAACCTTGCTTAGTTCATGATAATTATGTTTTTTGAATGGGGTTATTAGTTTATGGAAAGGATGTCAAGATTTCAGCACAGTGTTGAGTGCACAAACGGTGAACAACTAAAATATTTCCTCATGATGGTTTGAAAAATGACTTAATCGTTGGTCTTGGGGCTTTATTCCTCCTTCCAATGAAGAAGGTCCAGGGTTCGATTTCTGGTTCGAGCTGTGGTTTTAATTTACTTCGGATATTGGCATAAAACAACTTATATGGTACTGGAGTATATTTTTTGAGACGTTATAGCAACGAATCACATAATAAATGCTATTATATCCGCACTAGAAACCAGTTTCAGAAACTGAATGTGTAGACAATAATACACATTTATTTATTTTATGTATTTTGCCCTTATTTTAGACTTTCATTGTTTTAAAGTATAAGGTTGGAATTCATAGTCGGCCCCTACACCTAGGGGCGCCCGTTGTTACCAAGGTAACAGTTGTTTCCATGTTATTTCCCATAAACAAAACAAATCCATAGCAACAATGGGTGCCCCTAGGTGTAGGGGTCGACTATGAATTCCAACCTAAGAGTTCAATACATTCCGTGCTTCCTAGCCCCGTCCTCAGACAGTCATCTGAGAACGGAGGACGGACCCACAGCTGTTTTGTACCGATTCATTGTTGCAAACGTCATGATGTTGAGTTTACAATTTTCAATAGCATTGTGCATTATCGATTCTGAAGCAGACTTACGATGCTACATTCAAATTGAAACCAAACATCTTCCAATTAATATATATGTTTTCATTATTACACGTTCTACTGGACTTAATAAAATTTACACCATACATATATTTTATAACCCTTGAAATCCTCATTTTAAAGGGAAATGGATCATTATTACACGTTCTACTGGACTTAATAAAATTTACACCATACATATATTTTATAACCCTTGAAATCCTCATTTTAAAGGGAAATGGAATTCCATGTTATCAATTGTATTTATTTACGAATGTATTGTATTTATTTATGAATGTATTTATTTATATTATATATGTTTATTTAAAAATCATCAAATTATTTTGATAATCCCGTATGGATCTATCTACCTCTGAATCTAATGTATCTAACCTTCTATACTAAGCACTATTTAAAACTCTACACTACTATGAACATACATATCAAGTTAATCCAACAATGAATCTTAAGAACGTACGTTATTTTCTAGCAAGGTAGTTGTCAACATTCATTTAACAGACTTCCCACCAACAGTTCATTATTTTCTAAACTTGAATGTTCCTCGTGTCTAGCGCGTGCTTTAAACACCCGACGGAAAGATAGCTTTTTATACAGTTTTTTTTTACATCAGCTTTAGTTTAATCCTACTTGTTTCATAATGAACAGGACAAGGAAGGGGTACTTGGCCTGAGGTACACAACGTTAATTGAGAAGCTGTTGAACTCTCCATGTTAAAATGTGGCTCGCGAATAATAAATGACTCTGTTAAACGCTTCAGTTTACGAAACGAGTTGGATAACAAAAAAGTCTTTCCGTGAGAAGTAAAGGGTTCGACTATAACGAGTAGCATTTGTCTGCGGGAAACGGACGCAAAAAGTCTTCTCGTCCGAGATGTAAACACATTTCTACCACCTGATTCTTTCGAGAGCTTTGCCGGCGCCCGAGGCAGTTTATTTAACGCATTCACCCGTTTAGCTCACTCGAATATCGATCAATAGGTCATTATTATGTCTTTGGTAATTATGTTGTTAACTAAGTGAGGTTGGGTTGCTGATTTTCAAGATTTTTTATTTTTTTTATTATTATATTTCAGGTAGAAATTTTAAATGCTCTCTTTAAAAAAATCGAGTATACACATTCTGAGCACAGCAATTTAACTGTTACTAAAACGAACGCGAGATTCATTTATTTTATTATATAAGGATTGATAAGTTCAATGAAACTTGGTGTTTTCCAAGACGTTGTATTCGTAATAGTAGGAGCGCAAGATGTACTTTTTTGGCTCTCGTAGGCTATTCGTGGAAGAGTATAGCGGTAAACGGGATTATGCAAAGGCATGTATAACAATAATTTTGGACCAGGGTTACATCGGCAGAATTGCTGCAGACGGCGTCAGTGGCGCCGCGACGCCACCTGACGCCGCCACACGACGCCACCGAACGTTTTGGCTTATAACTTTTACACCGTTTGTTTTACAGAAAAAAAGAAAATGATTTTTCATTCAGTTTTTAAATACAAATCGATAGGTACCAAAAACGTTATGATTAGATGAGCGTAGCGAAGCAGAGTGAATCTAACATTTCAACTCGATTGGCGCGTTGTCTTTGATTGTGCACAAAAGTTTGTTCGTCACGCACAGGTCACACGGCTTGACGGATTTGGCTGAAATTTTAGATAAACTCTTGTGACTACAAGTATAGATGCTGTTAACATAAACAAGAAAATCCGTCAAGATTCCAACCTACAAAAAATTAATTAGTGAAACATATCGAGTTTTAATTTTTTGTTCTTCGCGCACAGGTTAAACTTCTTAACGGATTTGGCTGAAATTTTAAGTCAACACTTTGGACTATTAAAGTAGATGCTGTTAACATAACCAAGAAAATCCGTCAAGATGCCAAACTACAAAAAATGTATTAGTGAAAAATATCGAGTTTTAATTTGTTTTATTAAAATTTATGTGCGGATTTAAATATTTTTTTATATTTATGTTCAAAATAAGAATATTGACACGTGATAAAAGTTTGAAAGTAGTAACTTGAACCGCCATTTTGTAAAAAAATATTTTGTATTTTTGTATGCAAAAGTTTGTTCGTCGAGCACAAGTCAAACGGCTTGACGTATTTGGTTGAAATTTTCAGTGAAAACTCACGCTCACTACACAAGATGCTGTTAGTATATCCAGCAAAATCCGTCACGATGGCAACCTACAAAAAAATAACTTCTAAAACAAATAAAATAGTTTATTTATTGTTTAAATTAAAACTTGCCGTCGGATTTTAATAATTTTTTTTAATGAATTGCAGAATAATAGTGTCAACATATGACAGGAGATTTTAAATTGTTTTGTTAACGGACATCTTGTAACCAAATATTTGTTTATTTACGGCAATATATTTTGCTATTGTCAACTTTGTTGCTTATATCTGTACTCCCGTTTGGGTCCTGGGTAGAATTTGGCCCAGGTAATATATCTGTCGATTATAAGAGGCGAGAAAATAAGGGCCCTCCTTTCTCTGTCCTCCAAGGAGCATTAAAAGCACGCATTCCTGTCCACCACGATAAGTTAACAGTGGCTGACAAGAGCATATTCTTCGGTAGGGCCACCGTAGCCGGACAGGTCGAAGCCAAACGAAACGAAATTATAACAGGTAAATGCCTTGTTTGATAAATAAAAAAAAAATCGGTTAACGCAGAGCGTTTTCCTAGTCATTAAATATTTAGACTGGTTATATCATTACAACCTTACAAAAACGATTTTTTTAAGTAATGAGTGCTATCAGCAGTCACTCTCTTGGGAAGGTGTCCCCCTAGCCAGTAAAAATATATTCGTTATGTCAATTGTTACTTGAATCCTACACGACGTGGTGACCGGTTCGCCCAACAGTTTAAACTGCGCATACCTTAAAAAATTAATAGTAGTTTATTTTTCAATCACATCCTTATACCGTTGTCTACGCATTTTCATTACTCCCCTATTCATACTGCCATAATAGAACTTGTCAAATGCAACTGCTATAAATCAGGATGTGCATCACGGTGCAGCTGCAAATCGCATGGTTTACGGTGTACGGAGCTATGCAACTGCACAACCGAAGACGAGGACAACATTTGCTTGAACTTGAGACATTGCCTGATACTTCATCCGATGAAGATGAAGATGGCTCTTACTACATTGTAAGTACTTTTTCAATTTTTTATCGTGTATAGCTTTGTAAAATGTAGATATTGTGTGAAATGATGGAATTCAAAGAAAGTTCAATGCTGAACTATTGTATCTAGTAAGTGAGTAAGTAAGTAAATAAGAGTATCAGTTATCTGTTTTGTGGACTGTGACTAAAATCAGGGTAGGAATAAAGGTCATTTAGATGGTAAGCAAGTATGAATAGGGGAGTAATGAAAATGCGTAGACAACGGTATAAGGATGTGATTGAAAAATAAACTACTATTAATTTTTTAAGGTATGCGCAGTTTAAACTGTTGGGCGAACCGGTCACCACGTCGTGTAGGATTCAAGTAACAAGGACATAACGAATATATTTCTACTGGCTAGGGGGACACCTCCCCAAGAGAGTGACTGCTGATAGCACTCATTACTTAAAAAAATCGTTTTTGTAAGGTTGTAATGATATAACCAGTCTAAATATTTAATGACTAGGAAAACGCTCTGCGTTAACCGATTTTTTTTTTATTTATCAAACAAGGCATTTACCTGTTATAATTTCGTTTCGTTTGGCTTCGACCTGTCCGGCTACGGTGGCCCTACCGAAGCATATGCTCTTGTCAGCCACTGTTAACTTATGGTGGTGGACAGGAATGCGTGCTTTTAATGCTCCTTGGAGGACAGAGAAAGGAGGGCCCTTATTTTCTCGCCTCTTATAATCGACAGATATATTACCTGGGCCAAATTCTACCCAGGACCCAAACGGGAGTACAGATATAAGCAACAAAGTTGACAATAGCAAAATATATTGCCGTAAATAAACAAATATTTGGTTACAAGATGTCCGTTAACAAAACAATTTAAAAACTCCTGTCATATATTGACACTATTATTCTGCAATTCATTAAAAAAAATTATTAAAATCCGACGGCAAGTTTTAATTTAAAAAATAAATAAAATATTTTATTTGTTTTAGAAGTTATTTTTTTGTAGGTTGCCATCTTGACGGATTTTGCTGGATATGCTAACAGCATCTTGTGTAGTGAGCGTGAGTGTTCACTGAAAATTTCAACCAAATACGTCAAGCCGTTTGACTTGTGCTCGACGAACAAACTTTTGCATACAAAAAAACAAACTATTTTTTTACAAAATGGCGGTTCAAGTAACTACTTTCAAACTTTTATCAAGTGTCAATATTTTTATTTTGGACATAAATATAAAAAAATATTTAAATCCGTCCATAAATTTTAATAAAACAAATTAAAACTCGATATTTTTCACTAATAAATTTTTTGTAGTTTGGCATCTTGACGGATTTTCTTGGTTATGTAAACAGCATCTTCTTTAAAAGTCCAAAGTGTTGACTTAAAATTTCAGCCAAATCCGTTAAGAAGTTTAACCTGTGCGCGAAGAACAAAAAAATTAAAACTCGATATTTTTCACTAATTAATTTTTTGTAGGTTGGAATCTTGACGGATTTTCTTGTTTATGTTAACAGCATCTATACTTGTAGTCACAAGAGTTTATCTAAAATTTCAGCCAAATCCGTCAAGCCGTGTGACCTGTGCGTGCCGAACAAACTTTTGTGCACAATCAAAGACAAAGCGCCAATCGAGTTGAAATGTGAGATTCACTCTGCTTCGCTAGGCTCATCTAATCGTAACGTTTTTGGTACCAATCGATTTGTTTTTAAAAACTTAATGCAAAATCTTTTTTTTTTTTCTGTAGGACAAACGGTGTAAAAGTTATAAGCCAAAACGTTCGGTGGCGTCGTGTGGCGGCGTCAGGTGGCGTCGCGGCGCCACTGACGCCGTCTGCAGCAATTCCGCCGATGTAACCCTGGTCCAAAATCATTGTTATACATGCCTTTGCATAATCCCGTTTACCGCTATACTCTTCCACGAATAGCCTACGAGATACACTTTGCTGCTCTACTATAAGTGCTTATAATAAAATCACGGGTTTTAAAGCGATGAGCTACTTAAATTGGAACTATAGTTTTTTTTTAACTAAAAATATGGTGGCGTTGCACAGACTCATTTCTGTGTTAATTCATAAGTTAAACGTTACTCTGAATCATTGCATGTTCCAAATTAAAGCCTACAATACCTCATTTGTAGAATAATGTTCTGTAATTTAATGTGTGACAGGACGGCTCCGCTATCTATCTACTTTTATACAACTCAACTCAGCGAAAAAAAAAAACACAATTTAAAACTAACATGAAATTGCCAATTTCTACTGTACCTCACATGTCGGAAAACAATTTTCCTAAGTCTCCGCACAAGCTTCAATTAAAAACCAAAAACGAAAAGTAAATTTTTAATACGTTTCAAAGTTGATATTACTCTTTCATATTGGAATACAGTTTTTTGTATAAAACGTGAACACAAACCCAAACATTACTGCAATAAAAAGAAATAACTTTAAACGAAAACCAAACGGTGGCCGACGTTGTTAGAGGAGAATAATTAAAACTGCTGTCGTTTGCAGTTTTTGTACAGTTTAGGTTGTTTTGATTTCGTGATGTTTGTTATTTTTCTCTCAAATATAAAATGCATAAGTATTTTATTTATTTTCATCAAACAGTGGATTTAGTTCCGGGTTTCCACAAGAACGTGGTTAAATTGAACCACATCGGTGGTATAGAGGTTTGTGTGGTATGTTGACACGATAGCTTGACAACTCAGGTTGACAGATGAGTAAGACTAGTATAATGTCACTAGTATAATGTCACTAGTATAATTTCACTAGTATAATGCCACTAGTATAATGTTATAATGTCATTAGGATACGAACGTTGCGCGCGCCGAATCGTTTGTTGCTTAGTTATCAGTCGAGAGAGGACAAGATTGATTTAAGACAAGTATACGTCATGTACTTTACCGAGCCGATTTTGACGTACCATGGTGACGAAAATATTGTAAACACAAACTGTTTCCTTATATTTACTACAGACAATATAGATACGTACATCATTTTGCCTTCTCAAATTAATCATTTTAGTCACAAACGCAGTCTTAGTTGAATTTTATTTTAAAAATATTCTCTTACAGTTAGCTTGATTTAAATGTATTCATTTATGTCTATCCTCTTCAGTGTTATAAAACTGATTTTCAAAGATTTGTTACTCACCTTCCTAACTTGATCTTCAACCATTACTGATTCTACACTTACAAGTTAATTTAATGCATTGTTTGTTTGTACTAGAAACGTAATTGTAACGTAATTGCATATGTGTATTTCAGCAGCTCACTACCAACATTAGTCGAATGAGAATTGAGAATGTATGCTCAGATTAATGTAAAGTCTAAGGGCTACCGTCTGACAGTCTGTTAATCCACGCACGACTGCGTCCATTAGACAAACTTAGTTTTTATTTGGGATATTTTTGCTGAAGGTCCCCCAGTTAAGTTTTAATAACAATAATTAATTAACAGTGAAAGTTTGAAGTTTATCAGAATTGATTAAAAGTTTTCGCGCAGCTTGCTATACAGAAAATGTTCGGCAAGTCGACAAATCTGCTGACAGTAACGCAATTTCATATGTACTCACTGATATCCCTATAAGATAGGAACCTTCCCTATCGGTATCAGTACACGGCAAATATAGTAATAATATGTACTCTAGTGGGATTAAAATCACAAGAGGATTAACTTGAAATGATGTAGTTAAATATAAAAATAATCTCCTTATATGTAATAGTACGAAAACATTTTTACGGTAAAACCAATCCAACGTTTATTTTCATAAAATAACTGTCAACGTTTCGATGACGTGTAGAATTGTTCTTTTCAAGACATACAAAAACAAATAAAAAACCACTACAACCAAAAACACTTGCATACAAAATGAAAATCACTGCCACAGCGAAACATCACTGGGAAGCTCTAAACGTTGGATTGGTTTAACCAAAGATTACCTTTGGTTTTACCTTAAAAATGTTTTCGTACAATACATTTTGCAACCAACAAAATCTCAGAAATCATATGTATTATAGCTTGCGCTTACACTTTATTTGAAGAGCAGGCTACCATGGATATGATTTGTTATCTTCTACATTGGCAACGTTGTTTTCGTAAACTGTGGTGGTCAGTTCAATCCTAACGATTTCTCTGTTGCAACACAATGTGTCTTTAGTAAATAGCCGATGAGGTTCAATAAAAAGTCAAAACATTGGAAGTTCTTGGAGTTTCTGTCTGAAGGAAGCATAAAAATGAAGTTGCTGTTTTGTTGTAGAAATGAAACCAGCACAAATATCTCGTTACTTCTTCCTCTATCACTGGATTTTATCGAGAAGAAAAGCATTTAAGCTCTTAAGGGAAGCAAAAGTGCTTTCTGACGATTACTTTCCTTCCCCTCCGCGCTATAGGCTCAATCTTTAATGACTTCCGAGGGCAAAACACGGCCAAGATGGACATCAAGTTTGTCTTTGTATTTCTCGTCCATCAATCATCTAAATGTCGATTCTCTGGTCCGATTGATATCAATGAGTTCTGCCTCCTGGACAATCAATGAGTTCTGCCTCCTGGACAATTCGTCACGTGATCTTACGCTGTCTAGGCCGCGATGGCCTTGCCAGGGTACCAGACACTTTGCCATGCAAATGTCACTGTACGACAACTCAAGTTTCTCCAAAAGCTCCAGTTCATTGAAATATGACCTAGAAAATTATTTCATCAAGAAAGCATTTTATTCCCTACATTAGTTCTGTAACCCCACTATACCTAGACCTTAACGTTAGGTTGTATGTAGATAGACTTGTCATTTCCATTATCTAATGTGTTTATTACTGAGTATTTAATTATAGTGTATTATTATTCAATATCACTACTATCAATCTAAGTAGGCTATACTATGACGATTCCTTTATGTACACCATGTATATGTAAAAGACCTATGCTTACGGAATAGGGGAGTCTTATATTTCCAATTTAATATTCTACTCATGTCTAATTCCTACCATCTACTTGGAAACAGGTCAATTCTATTCTATTCTATTCTATTCTATTCTATTCTATTCTATTCTATTCTATTCTATTCTATTCTATTCTATTCTATTCTATTCTATTCTATTCTATTCTATTCTATTCTATTCTATTCTATTCTATTCTATTCTATTCTATTCTATTCTATTCTATTCTATTCTATTCTATTCTATTCTATTCTATTCTATTCTATTCTATTCTATTCTATTCTATTCTATTCTATTCTATTCTATTCTATTCTATTCTATTCTATTCTATTCTATTCTATTCTATTCTATTCTATTCTATTCTATTCTATTCTAGCTCTGCCTACTTTTCGATTCGAGGCCATCAATTAACTAATGTTTATCTATAACAAGCTTCATTTCTACCTGTGGACCCTGAACGTAAAACAGCAATCAGTGTCGAGAAACGCGTCCATAAGATGCTGTAACACGCTCAGTTCTAAGTGGGAAAATGTTCGCATTCGTCTCAGAGGTTTGGTTCATATCATCATCTTCTACACCGATTAATTTCTCACAAAAACAAAACAAAAAATACGGTATCATTAATGTTAGGTCTCGCGTATGCTCATGCACGTTATTGCATAATGACTATATAGGTTGTAAACCCAACTATATAACACGATACAGCTTCAACCAAATTTAGATAAAAAAAAAACATCATAAAACATAATCACACAAAAAAAATCTACTTAATTTAAATTTGGACCCCCGAAAATTACGTTTTTAATTTTCGTGTTTATATTTTAATAGAGACATTTAGGTCATTATATTGACGCTAAACGATATAATATATAATTTGAATTTCGTGATAACTAAACGCAATCAAATTTTTATTAACACGACGGGGATGTGTGCCCGAGTTCAACAGCCCTCGGACGCGTCACGCCACCTGTCTCGGACGATCTGACAGCGATCGCGGCACCTGTTCTGGACGAGGGCGGGTGCCCTCTTGTTATCACACGACGCGGTTGATTACCACGTGTCAGAAGAATGCGCGCGTCAACGTGTTCATCAAGACTGATGCGCATGCGCCCACGGTAGATGTGGAGACCGGGGATACAAGGGGGTATTAGAGAAAATATAACTTAATTGAAAAAAAACTGATTTTGACCAATGCACATTGGGTGACCCCATGCGTAGTAATCAATATATATTCGTTTATTGGAAAAATACATTTTAGGTACATAAAAATATACATAAAATACATAAATACATAAATATTGAATTTAAATCTGTTGTGAGTAATATATTGATATTTTATATTTGGGGTTTTGCGTCTCATATTTTTGCAACGAGGCTAATCAAGACGATGAGTGGGTGATTATATGAAGATGAAAAAACGCCACATGAAATCCATGCCCAAGTCAGGATTCGAACCGGGAACGCAGAGGTCGCGGTTTACTAGACCATGCCTAATCGACCTCGGCCAACTGCGCCGGCAGTAATCAATATAAGAAAATATATATTTCATAAAACAAAATTTAACTATTAAAAGTAACATTACATATATAAATCAAAATTACAATTTAAAAATAAAATTGGGGGGGGGGGGGGGGGGGGGGAGGGTACAATTTTTGCGGATATTGTGAATGTATCCCGAAGGCTCTTCCACAATTTCATAAATTTATTGAATTTCACGTGGGCAAAAAATATATTTAAACGCAAAAAGGAGGTCTTATTTAAAAAACCGACTGAAATTAACTTTTTTGGGTAATATCTGGAGAACGCCACTCAATATTTAAAAAGTGATACATGACAGAACTGTGGTTTTGCAAAACTAATAAACTGGATTTAAAAACTTTCAAATTTTTTTTTCGACCCGAGTGCTAAGTAATTAAATGTAAAAATTTGATGCTGCCATTAACAATCATAGCCGTAATTTTACATCTAGTTTTTAGTTCTTACGTATAACTACAACACGGGAATTTATTTATTTTTTATATAGTGTAACGTTCCAAAGATTAAACAAATTTAATTTCTCGCGGTTTTCATACTAAGATAAAATCGTAGATTTCCATTTGTTAAAATTGCATTCAATTTTCTAGAACAGTTTGCTACGACAATGTCGAGTTAACACGAGAAATCAACAAACAAGGTTATTTTTAAATACTTGTTTCCCTCATTCTTTTACTAAGTTATTCTGCTGTATCACCACAATTACGTCATGAAATGATGTTAACTTGAAAGTAAAGAGATCTATCTTTTTCTCAGGAATTTCTGTTAACAAAATCTTGTACTTTGTGTTTCTTGCATTTTCCTAATAATACTGATATACACGAGAAATCAATGACAATTCTAACACATTGAAAATGCTCGCATGTATTTATTCAAACAAAAAATAAAATATTTCATGTTTAAATTATTACCTCAAAACTTGTAAGAGGCAACACAATCGTCTCCGGTGCTGACAAGACACAAACTATGCAGAGGTCAGCGAGGTCACACGAGCTCATCAATCACGTGATACAACTCGTAGTAACGAGGCAGCACCATCGCTCACTTACCTTCGACAACCAAATAAAACACACGACACAACACATAAACATATCTTCGGGAAAACTGTTGAGCACTTTGCATGCCTGAAACCTTATTATTACCACGATACATGCTTGAGAGTTCATAGGTTGCACCAGGTGTGAGTTTAGTGAGCTGATGGGTGCTGGGATAGTTCAGAAAGAAAGACAACGGCAGTGGCGTATCCAGGGGGGGGGGGGGGTCGGGGGGCTTCCTTCCCCCCCCCCCCCCCCGAAATCCCAGCTTTAATTATATTCTGAAAATTATATACATTTCTGCTAGTTTACTTTTACTCAAACGATTGGATACCTTAACGTATTAATTTCCCTATTTGCTGTCAGGAAACACTCCCTATGTAAAATTGTATGTTTATGTAAATGTATCCCATTCAGCAGAGTAACTTAACTCTTCCAAGAACACTTAAAAAGTGCGCATTTTTTTTTCATAAATAGACTGCGGTGCTTTTGTGGGGGGGGGCCTCCCCCCCCATTATACCACCGATTATACCATTGTAGCGTTTGTGGAGCACATTTCATAGTTATGTCCCACTCTGGGTAGCCTTTCCCCGAAATACATTCCTGCGTACGCCACTGGACATCGGGATCATTTAAATCCAACAAACGTACTCACAGAATTTCTACTAAGGGTTGATGGGGGGGGGGGGCAATGGACATTTCAAAAGCCTACACACACACTCTCTCTCACGCACAAGTACACATACAAGTGCCTACCGGATATGTACAAGAGCAACATATCAGTGACTCTGTCGCAGCCAGGGGGGCGAGTCCCCCCCCCCTGCGCTACCTTCGAGAAACCCTCCCTCAATAAGGATTGTCCATAACGAGAATCGAACCGGCAACCTCTCGTATTCAAGTCCCGTTCGCCATCTAGATCACTTGTTTACAATTACTCTACTAGTAAAGACAATGTTTTACTTGGTAAGGGTCACGTGATAGTTGGGATTGGAGGATACTAATGATATTTTGATGTATATGATTGTCTCATATTTAACATGAATGCTTATAAACAAGTGTCCGTGCCTAAGCAGCAGTAGGCTGTGAAAATATATTTTCAAATTGAATGCCACCATTGTTATGGCATTCTCGCTATTTTATTTGAAATTATCTATTTAAAAAAAAAAAAAACGTATTACGCTTAACACAAACTAAACACTTTTTTTTATAACAGTATTTGGTATAATAATACTATTTTATTGAAGCTGTTTCAATTATTAAAAACACCAATTATGAAAATTTCAATGTTGATCCACGTAAACTATGTTAATTCCATGATAATGGCAGCCTTCAATTTGCAAAAACGACCGCAGCGCCAGTGCGTCATCTAGACCCCTCTTTGGGTTGAGCACGTGGATACAAAGTGTGATAGTACAACAAGCAGAGTCACAGTCATGCGGCCACTATTGATACAATTGACACTTTTGACACTATTGACATGGACGCGTCTACTCTACACTGATTTAGGATTAAAGTCGCTCCACACCAACTTTGGTGCTGAGGACGTCACAGATGGGCGTGTCGGAGCCAATCAGCGGGCGGCTTTCACCAATACTCACATTTGGTTGGCCAAGCCTCACTCATCTGTGACGTCACCAGCCCCAAAGCTGCTGTGGCGCAACTTTAGCTGTAGCCCGCTTACGTTTCTATAGAAATCACCGATGGAGGTGGCTCAGCGGTAAGACGCGAGACTCTAATTCGGGAGGTCGCCGGTTCGATTCCGACCATCGAATGTTCTGACTGAAGGTTTTATCCAAGGTTTTCCTCAGTCGTAAAGGCAAATGCTGGGATTGCGTCCTTCTTTAACAGCCCTCGGACATTCCTCCCCAGCTATCCAAACACCCTAATAACCTAGTTAGTCGCCTGAAGAGGGGCACATCAGGTGAAGCTGGTGTGCACCTTATAACGGGTATTCCTACGAAAAATTATTATTACTATAGACAATGATCAACCTACAAGTGTGTATTGTTCTACATATTGTATAGGAAACACATTAAGAAAGCGATTATTCCTATAGGCACCGAGATTGGCCACTGATGGCGCTAGTGAAAACGAATGAAGCGCTCAAAGTGGCAAAGTCGCGCAACAACCTGCTGAAGCAGCGTCGTTCTTCTTACGTCGATAATGGCAAATTGTGAAAATTGTTTATTTAAATACAGCTTTTAAAATATTTGGGCAGATTATGAATCCCATCAGTAAATTTTGAAAAGGCAAGCCACCATTTTAATCAGGACACGTTTTAGACGTACAAACAACAAATAACACACAACAAAGACAAACAAAACAAGACAATAAAAATCAAAACAAAAACACAAAACAAAACAACAAAACAAAATAAATACACATCAACAATAAAAAGCAAAACAAACACAATAAAAAACAAGAATATCACAATAATATCCAGCACTATTTTCAACCGCGGAATGAAATCTTCAGCAGTTTGTTGCTAAATTTTGCCACATATAGCGCTGTATGTACTAACACACGGTGCCTATAGTCCCAATCAGTTGGCTGATATATTTCACTTCTCATCTTTCAAATTTCTCATTTCAGCTATGAAAGAAGAACGCATTAGATTATAAATAATAAAACATACACGTTGAAATAAACCATCTGTGCCTACACAGTTGATATATAGAACACTTACAATAGAGCAACATCAAACACAGGCCAATCAATCTTGCAGCCAATCACAGCCGCGCCTAAGAGTGGACAAGTGTAGCATAGTGGTCGCAACAGAAGTCGATTACGCGCGATGTTATCGCGTTGTTTATTGCGGCAGGTCCATAAACATATCGCCATCCTCGGCGCGTGGGTTGTTGTTCATTGCTGAGGAGGGAGACACACTACACAGATATCCTTACTCTAAACAACACCACAGAACAAGTTAATATTTGCGTTGCCAAGGCTGAAAAAAAACTATGCCCGTGATGCCCGGGACATGTCAAAAAAGTTTGAAGTAAAAATATTTTAGGGCTACCCAACGATATAATTCGATATCAATATATAATTAATGTATATCGTACATATTGCGATATCGAACTTGCGCCTAATAAGCTAATTACTAAAAACAAAACGATTACTTTCATGTCACGCCAATTACAATATTGCTGTTTGTGTGGATATTTTAAATTTTGAATAGTACAACACAATTTGACACACATGATAAGACATTTTAAAGTAAAAATATTTATTTATGTAATATTATTTATAATGAATGGCGTCTGGCCAGTCTGGAAATCCTAAAAAAGAGGAGACAAGTTTTGATATCGCGATATCGCCGATATCGATACGTCACTCGAAAAGTTCGATATCGCGACGCGATAACGATAGTTTTCCCGCGATATCGATATGATTTTTTATCGTTGGGTAGCCCTATCGATATTTGCTTAGATGCTCTCCCGATTATTTCAGTAAAATTACAATACGTGACGTTTCTTTTCTAGCCAATTCACAATTGTTTTGTACATTGCTGTGCCCTTACCACCTATTCTATCTTTTTTATTTCAATATCACGATCCCTTTGGTGTTATTATACGGTACTTCGGCAGTACTAAAAAATATTGTATATGTGAGAATGGGAAGCGGTAACATAATTCAATATTTAATGTCAGCGCTTACTGGACTAAAACAACGGTAAACCCAATTGGTAATTTATTTGGACATTTTAAATTATCTATAACATGCCCATGTTGGCATGTGCTCTTTTACACATTTTTTTAGGCTGGTGTTCTTATTTGTAAAACGCTATTTAAAACAAATATTATGGCTTGTGTAAAGATAGATGTTGTGTAATGTAAGTATATGGCATGTTTTCAGAACAGATGGTAAAGGAATGGAAAAATATGTTTCCTTACCGCGATAACAGATTGGAAATTAATTCAATGACACTTGTTGTTATACGTATGTATCATGTATGCACTCTTCTTTCAAAAAATTGCTTGAGTCAAGTACAAATCGCAACTGGCTGCATTGTGCATGCTACTAAAGTGTATTGCAATGAATCTGTGGTCCTAGGATCCAGCCCAACTTATCCTACCTCACTCCATACCTCGTATCGCCGGGTAGTACCGCTACCCCTCGCGGCTGGCTCGCGCCGGCGATTCGAGGTATGGAGTGAGGTAGGATAAGTTGGGCTGGATCCTAGGACCACAGATTCATTGCAATACACTATAGAGAATGAGATCTTTTACTGGATGAATTAATTATTACTTTAAACCCTACTTAATCATAAAATGAAATGTGTGTAAATTCTATTCAAATACTGCAACTTTTAGATTTTCTCTGGTAAATATACCCTAAATATAACTTTATATATTTTGTTTTGGCACTTTTGTTTTCGTCGTTTTTACAACATTAAAAACGTGCGTGGCACGCACAAACAAATATAATATATAGATATATTTTGGAAATTTTTTTACAACACACAAACCAAAACTTAAAGTGCCACAACTCGGCCAAATATCGACAGCTTTTTACAGTTTTTTCAAGGTGTAGGAAAAGGAAGTGGTTCAAACAAAAGGTATATAGCAGCTCAAGGCTGCGGAACGCAGGACTTGTAACTTTATATGTTTTGTTATTGCAATCAAAGTTTATAAACAACAATTTAGCCTCAGATTTAAAACATAGTAAATGAAACTTGCTTTCCAAATATTTTGTAAATAGTTTTGATTTTGTCACCCTTACATTCTTTTAAATGTAATTACTTTAAACAAGTTGACGACGTAGTATCAAAGTCCCTAGTAGCAGTGATTTACGGAAAGTAGGTTCTGTGTATTTATGCATAAAATTACAAAATATATATTAATATTTGAACCGGCTACCATGTCTAGTATTTTGATACAAGGTTTCCATATTACTATTGCGTTCCGTCACAACAATACATGACTTAAGTGTTGCGAAAGTGTTGGATCTTTTTAAGTTCTCTAGAGAATAAGGATAAATTGTTTGTATGTATATACCGAAATGAAATGTTTGCATGGCCATAGTTAACATACTTTAGAAGTGGCAGCGCGTTTCGAGTTTCACTTGGCTGCACTTAGTATGGAAATTGCAACTTAGTGTTCCTTAAATTAACACTTCGGGGACGCAGCATAAGACCCGCTAGCTTATTAAATGCTTGGGTGTGTACACTCACTGCCAATAAAAAGGTGTGTACAGTCACTGCATATATTAGAGTTTATTATACTGGAAATGAAAGTGTTATATACGATTTATAATCGGCAAAACATAGGTAGCGTCCTGATAACTTTGCATCATGAAAGGACTCCATTTATTTAAAATTTGTTGAATGACTTTTTTAAATTTAACTTTAAACGTTATTTTGTATATCAATTATTATCATTATTACATATTTTAATCCAGACCTAAAGGTCTACAACAGTTCACATAATATGAGAGGCAAAACACAAAATCAACAACCAATAATTCAACAAACAACTAATTATTTACTATTTTACTTGAGGTATTAGCTCCATTTGTGCAGTAACGTAGATGTAAGAGTGGACTATTGCACCAGTGATGGCTGACTTACTAGAGAATAATCCCTTCCGTGTCAGACATGCGGTGTCATACATTAATAATACAAAACCAATTTCCAAATTGTTACTTGTCATTATAATTAATCTAAATCTCAATGCCGGAGAAATCTAAGATATGTCATCCCAAAATAGTCGATAATTTTGCTACTTTGTGTATTAAAAATATTTTCATTGAGTTTATACAGGAGTTTTGTTATCAACTTCAATACTAAAATAGAACTTACTTAAAAACCTATTTCGGAAGTGAAACAAAGTTGAAAATATAAAACATGATTACACTGTTTATACTTATATAAAAAAAACATTTGCTTAGTCATAACTGCCGTCATAACTACCGAAATATCAGAACTTGCCGATACCTCTTACATTATTATATAACTTAATTTAATGTCTTATATCAAGGAATATCATGTGCCGTTCTGTGCTGCCACAATACATGCTGTTGCATGTTTTACATGTGAAACCTTGACCTGCGCAATGTATTAGATTGCACCCAGCACCGATCACGGCTCAATGCACCCGATAACGCTTCCTCCCCTGGGGTAGCAATATCGCCAGGGCTATGTTTACCGTACCACCTCCTCACATCATACCCGTTCGTACTTCGTATGAAGAGAGTGGATACGCCCGTGAATAAATATGACTTTGAAAGAATGGACGTACATATACCTTATCTTTGATAGAGATGCAGTGACATAGATTTACACTTCGTCAGGCAGCAAATATTAAAATACAATGCAATATCCAAATCACCCTCCTACACGAATTCTATACAAAATCTTTTTAAATATTTAGTGCATAAACTGTACTGAATTTAAAGCTGTATAGAATTAACCGGTAAGCCACATAAAGTTTAACTAAGAGTAGTTAGGATCTGAATAAAAAAATTATGATCTAAATAATATCAGTTAACTTTTGTGTATTTAAGACAAGAGTTTGAGTTGAAAATAGTATTTGTTTCTATTTCAAGATAAAGATAATACAGCTTAATCCGTTTGAGTATTTATATACATACAGAAATACTCTATGGTTTTTGTAATAGTGAATATTTATGTGGACATAAAAACGACATGATTTAAAAAATAATTTTCCTGAGTGTTATTTTAATATGTTGGCATATTTAAAACTTGCTCACAGCAAACATAATCAACACTGTATTTTAATAAATGTAGAATTAAATGTTTCGAAAATCATATTTATAACAAATTTTAAGAAAAATTTGTATTCGATTATTAGGTTATATCTAAAAAGAAGGGAATGGATAATTAAAATATTGTGTACCTATATATACCTTTGGAAAATCATCCCTATTTCATTTAGATAATATTTTGCAAGTTATATCATATAATGCACCTGTTTTGTCTACCTTTATTTGAATGCAAAATTGTTTTTGTCATTACACTGAATGTATTGGTATGGAGCTACCTTCACGTAACTGATTATCTAAAATGTTTGTGCCAGGCATCGAAGATAGCCAAGACGATGGGTGCGATAGAAAAGGTCTTCTGCCTGCTTATCATGTCCCATACTTTGAGCACGAAACGCAAAACGTTTATCCGACTTGAAAATAGAACCGGGATTAAAAAAATTGTCTTCTGCCTCCTTATCATGTCCCATACTTTGAGCACGAAACGCAAAACGTTTATCCGACTTGAAAATAGAACCGGGATTTAACGTTAGGTACACAAAAAAAATAAAAAAATTGATGAGATTCTGTTCAAATGAAAATGATAGCCACGTAAAAAACTGAAGATGGTTTTGAAATATTATTGCATGTTATCCGTTGATTTCGGTGCGTGAAATGAAAATTAAACTAAGGGGTATTTAACGTATCAATCCGCACCTGCCGGGCGACCTACGAACCACGCACACGCACACGCACACGCACACGCACACGCACACGCACACGCACACGCACACGCACATGCACACGCACACGCACACGCACACGCACACGCACACGCACACGCACACGCACACGCACACGCACACGCACACGCACACGCACACGCACACGCACACGCACACGCACACGCACACGCACACGCACACGCACACGCACACGCACACGCACACGCACACGCACACGCACACGCACACGCACACGCACACGCACACGCACACGCACACGCACACGCACACGCACACGCACACGCACACGCACACGCACACGCACACGCACACGCACACGCACACGCACACGCACACGCACACGCACACGCACACGCACACGCACACGCACACGCACACGCACACGCACACGCACACGCACACGCACACGCACACGCACACGCACACGCACACGCACACGCACACGCACACGCACACGCACACGCACACGCACACGCACACGCACACGCACACGCACACGCACACGCACACGCACACGCACACGCACACGCACACGCACACGCACACGCACACGCACACGCACACGCACACGCACACGCACACGCACACGCACACGCACACGCACACGCACACGCACACGCACACGCACACGCACACGCACACGCACACGCACACGCACACGCACACGCACACGCACACGCACACGCACACGCACACGCACACGCACACGCACACGCACACGCACACGCACACGCACACGCACACGCACACGCACACGCACACGCACACGCACACGCACACGCACACGCACACGCACACGCACACGCACACGCACACGCACACGCACACGCACACGCACACGCACACGCACACGCACACGCACACGCACACGCACACGCACACGCACACGCACACGCACACGCACACGCACACGCACACGCACACGCACACGCACACGCACACGCACACGCACACGCACACGCACACGCACACGCACACGCACACGCACACGCACACGCACACGCACACGCACACGCACACGCACACGCACACGCACACGCACACGCACACGCACACGCACACGCACACGCACACGCACACGCACACGCACACGCACACGCACACGCACACGCACACGCACACGCACACGCACACGCACACGCACACGCACACGCACACGCACACGCACACGCACACGCACACGCACACGCACACGCACACGCACACGCACACGCACACGCACACGCACACGCACACGCACACGCACACGCACACGCACACGCACACGCACACGCACACGCACACGCACACGCACACGCACACGCACACGCACACGCACACGCACACTACAGAAGACCATTGCTGACCAGACCCCTATAATCCTGTTTCGTTACAAATACCCCCCTCCCCCCTACAATAACATATGTGCCCTTGAAGTAAATAATGTTCATTTCATACTGTTCATACTGAACATAAATACTATTCTTTCGACATTCAAGAAATGCACCAAAAGACTTAAATAGTTAATCCGCGTGCTACGTTCATCCACGTTATACAGTATATACCTAGATAAAAATAAACAAGATTTACTAGGCTCTACTTTATTTATAACTTGTTACTTTATTCTTATCATAAAGTTAAATTAAATACAGAGTTGATGGAAATTCGTTCCTTGCCTGGAATTAGGAACGAAAACGGATGTTGAATTTTTTTAATATAGAACATTTAGACAAAACAAATTGTATGTAGCTTCTTTAATATATATTTTGTTTTACAATGATGTATTTAATTCATGACGTATATAATTCATTTTCGTTTGTTTGTAAGATAAAGATCGCATTCATATAAGTACGCGTCGTTATTACAAACGAATAATTGTTAGTAATTCTATTTCTATGTTTATTTAATGTCTTTACTATTCAGTTATAAAGCTGATTTACAAAATATGGGTAAAATAAATATAATTAAATAATAGGAAAAACACCGTACAAAATAAATAAATTCACATTTAGAGTCTACCCACTCAGTAACTCAGTAAGTAGTAAAATAAAGTATAGCTCGTGCAGAGATTGTCCATTCCTATATACTTACCTATTATTATTCGTGATCCTTTTCTCCCACTTTCCTATCTCTAACAATTTTTAGTTGAACTTCGTATTTTCATTTGTATTATAACGTATTGAAAAGTGATTGTGTTCACGCACTCCACAAACAAGTCTTTGCATGTCTACCTTGGGGGCGGAAACATGTATATATACTAGTATCATCTGCGTGTTAGCTGCACGATCATTCACAACTACCATTACTGAATCAGGATACGACCGTTATACCTAGATTTCTCGCTGGTAATAACATCATTTCAACCTAGTTTGACCTTTTTTCTGAACTCTCTTTTGTGATTCCTTTTTAATTAGATGGACTGACTTTTGAAGTCAACACATAATTTTTTATTTTAGTAGCTTTACAGGCTTTAATAATAGTTTATTAAATTTCTCTACTTTTAACTTTCTTTTTCTCTATCTTTAATACTTCTACGCGTACAGCTATGATAATATTATCGTTTCTTTTAATTAATTTTAAACCATGCTTTTTTTGGTTTTATTACTTTATGGTCTTATATACTTTATACACTTTTTGTCGAAGTAGATGCTCTTCCACCTGGCATGAGCTATGAGGAAAAGGAAGCCTGTCTGTACTGGAAAACCAGAAAATGCATGATTGCCCAGTAAGCCAAAAATGCGGGCATAGGAAAAGAAGAAAGGAGATACTTTATTCTCTAAATCTGGAAAGTAAGTGGTGAAGACATAACATTTGTCCGATATAATCTATTAACTGTAACGCATGCGCTTTTACGTTTTCTCCCTAACTAACGTGTTCTGTACCACGTGGAAATTGACGCTATCAAAGCTTCGTTCGCCTGTCTTACGCTGGGTCCTACACTGGACAATGTAGCAAAGTGATCTTACAAGAGAGAAACCCTTCTGCAATGGCTATAGGCAACCCAAGACTACTTTACACATGCTTTCGTCACAGGTGAGGCACTCGTAGCCAACCAGCGAACCGTCCGAGACAACAGGGCGCAAACACCGATCGCTGATTGGCTACGAATACCTCGCCTGTGACGAAAGCATGTGTAAGGTAGTCTTGGGTTGCCTATACGCTAGTGAAGTTTTTTATTACAGGCGAATGCCATAAAAATATGTACACTGACAAACACAAGTACAAAATAACGATTCAGCATTGACACTGACTTACACTAGTCTAGCAGTGTAGGACAGGCGAACAAAGCTCAAGGATGTCATATGGTTGTTCCAAGACTACCTTACACATGCTTTCGTCACAAGCGACTGGTTCGTAGCCAATCAGCGATCGGTATTGGCGCTGGTGTGTCTCGGGCGGTTCACCGGTTGGCTACGACTGCCCCGGATGTGACGAAAGCAGGTGTAAAGTAATCTTGGGTCCACTATAGTTTGCTGCAGTTGAAACGAAGCCGCGAACCTCCTGTCAGTATGTAAATATGTCACTCGTGCTTTCACTCCAAGCTATCAAGCTGTGGGTTGTTGGACCAGCATCAGGTTCGATTCTCGTCACCAACATTCCTGGCTCATATGTGAAATTTGTGTGTCTGGACTCATGATAGAGATGATGATGGTATTTGGGCTTTACGTCTCAGATCTTGGCAACGAAGGTAAAAAAAAATGACCCTGCTTTCACTTTCACGTGTGAATGTCCTTTATGTCAATTTAATATTTAATTTGTTCTTATTACATTACATAGTAATTCAATGTATATAGGCAGCGGTAACAATTGGTTGTTTACTCATTTTTCTTATTCCTCTTATACAGTAGAATTTCTCAAGTGTTATTGTTTGCTATATTATTTTGTTTATGTTTACCAATTGTTCCATAGTGAATTGTTTATATTATATTCGACCTTTGTATTGGCCATTTTACGCGCAGTTTATTGGGCGCTGACATCTTGAGCGTCTACCATTTTGACCATACTACCAGCATACTTCTTCCTCAATGCACAGCCTTCTTGACGGATCAATCCGCGCTCGGATTGAACCGACGTTCACGAAGGCTGTGCCTCAATGTAACCCGGCAAAATATTGAAATTACGAATTATATCCGAGAAAGCTGTGTATTCAAGTATGGTTGCAATGGCGGCCGGAAGTTCAAAGATGGCGAAAATATAATACCCTGTATCAGTTTTATAACTTGAATAGCATCGACATTTAAAAACTAAAATAAATCAAGATGACTTTATGGATGATGATGTATGAAGATCAACATCCATTCCGAAGCCAGGATTCGAACCCAGAACGCAGCAGCCATGATTGAGCCCTATCGACCACGACCCCCACGTCGGACTTCATAAAGTCGTCGTAAGTTACAACAACTTCGGTAATGCTACCGCCACGGGTGGGTTAGCGGCAGCCAACCAGCGACCGTGGTAATCGAAATACCTGCTCGGGTTGGCCGAGACCGTAAACAGTCATTGATTGATGACGAATGCGTTCCCGTAGTTGCTGTACGACTACTATGGAAGGATAGCCCTAATGTTGGCCTGGACTGGCACGAATATTCTCATCCTGCATCTCGCCCCAAGTGCCGACCTAATGACGTAGTATAGTGATTACATCCCACTTGAAGTGCTCTACAATGTAATAAATATGTAATTACTTCCTAGACAAGACGTCTTATCTACGGCCTAAGTGCGTTGAAGGGAGTGGTAATATACTCATTCTTCCCTCTGAATGATCCCCGTATCTTGTAATTACACCTAAACAATGCAAATTAGCGGTTATCCAAAGCTGTGACTCGGTGGCCGGAAACTTCAAGGTGTGTTTCTGTGTTTCCGGTTGGAGCGGAAGTGAGGTATTACGCGTGGTGTCGATGGTGTATCATGGGTGCTGGCTTGTGATTGGCTGACCCCGGCGGGCTCGGCCCCCTTAATAAGGCGGTGCGTCGGCTGGCGCGGCCCGTACGAGCGATCTCCAAGGCAGTGCATGCATTGGCAACACGGGTTTCGGGGCACTGTACTTTTTTTTTTTTTAAATATATCATGGGTTGCACGTACGTCACGTCTTTGCGCGTGGCGGCCACATTTGTGATCAAACTTTGACGTTATCATGGAGAAACAGTTGAAGGCTGTTGGGATAGAACACAGAAGTTCTTGGTTCTTTAAAATTCAGCCTGTTTTTTTTTATAAAATAAGTATGTGTGGTATTTTTTTTTTTTACTTTTTAGTACTTATACTTACATTTTAAATTCTTAAGTAGGCTTATTTATTTACATTTAACAGTATTTGCCAATGACCTAGGATTGGTCCTCATCAATTGTGTTTCAATCATGGCCGCTGTGACGTCACGTGGGAACCACTAACCCTCCAACCGCCCCATTTCTTCGATCCCTTTGTAACGACACCAATGATGTTGAATGGACCATATATCGGTCAAACACCAAATACTACCAATATTTAATCGGTCGAATGATCGAATCAGCTCCATCACACATCATCAGGGTTGTAATAAGGAGAAACACAAGAAGGGACAAGTAGAAGTGGGTGGGAAAGGGGACAGAGTCCCTCTCCTTTTGTCGCCCCTTACGAGTGGAGGACTCACCTTAATTCAACTTTTACTCTGGGTCCAGACGAAGAACATATGATAAGATCTGAATTCACAAAATTTTGATAATTATTTAATAATCACGGATTGGAAGCCATGAATTAAACAAACATTAGCCTATAGTTTACATGAAGGACTCAGTACTGGGTGAAGTGAGGTTTACGTACTCAGTACCCATGTAAACACCTAGAAGACGGTACCGAATCAAGTGGGTTCGGTCTGACTAAATAGCTGGACCGCATTGAAAAACCGTACTCAGTTTTATCATGTGTGTTGATGCAAGACCGAAATCGAGTTCGGATCCATTTGGATACACTTCATGTAAACGTTGGCATCCATGACAGTTTTTAGTACGGTTCTAAATTCGGTCGTACATGTAAACATGGCAATTAAATTCAAACTGCATGAGGTCTTCTACCAGTCGCCCTGTTTGTTCAGAGTAAATCTCCAATGAACGGCTAATGTCGGAAAGTGTGATGAAAGTGGGGCTAAAGTTAGCGATACACGTATACCTAAATACAAAACAATAAATGTTGACCCAAAACCAATGCTACCGCACCTCCATCCAATAGTGCCCTGTGCGATTGCACGAGCTATGCCGTAGAAGGCTATTGCATCCCTATAATATTATACTGAGCGAGAAGCAAGTTCAGCCCTAATTTACTAGCTTTTGTTTTTTAGTTGAAGGGTATAGTCACAGAAACGGCTTGTGGTTGTAGCAGGTAGAGTGCACAGTCTCATATACGAAAATATATTATATTATTCCTCATTTTTCTCTCTTGGGCCCCCGAATAATTTCATTATTATTTTATTACTATACATACTACTTGCTTACTTACTAGCTAGATGCAAAAGCTCAACATTGAACTATACTGTAACGCTCTCCTGGGCTGGGCCCTCTAGAGCAGATGAAGGAATACAGAGGTAACAAGGTCGCTGGCGCGACCTTGTTCCCTCGCCAGTCATTTCCGGGGAATATGTTACAAACTAATCAAATACTGACAGTGTCACTTGTTATAATTTATAAAACGACGTGAAGTAAATAAATATTTTAAAAAATTAATAGTTGAAAGAAACACATTTCGCCCTCCGAGATACTAGGGTGATGTAATATTAGCTCTAAAAGAACATCCACGAGATTAAAAATAATCTGCTGATACGATGATTCGATTACATTAATTAAAATCGTGAAACACAACTCTTACAACACTATATCGACAACATTAGGATTATGATTTTATCTGTAAATGGACTTATGCCATTTACTGTAGGGCGCGATCAATTTAAAAAATATATATATAATGGAATTGGAACGTATATAACAATAGAAGCTCATTTTCCCCAAACGTAAATAGGACCCATCATTTCTTAAAAATGAATCATATTTTAAAATATTAAAACGGTCTTCTGCTATGATTTTAAATTGCCATTTAACCAATAATAAAAACTAAAAAGTGTGATAAGATAATCATTATAAATGTTTACGCATATTGACAAAATGTAAGGATAAAATTGAATTGTACACCATTTCATTTACCGAACTACTTATAACTCCAGTCCTCCAGACAGGCTTTGTAAGTCCCTGTCTCAACTACATACTGCACTTATGGACTACTCACACTAGGAAAACGCTCTGTTTGACGCGTTGATAAACGAACGCGTCCATATGTCCACGAACTTTCTGGCGAAAAGTTCTCAAAGCCATCGTCATTGTTCAATGAAAGTGACAAAAATGTGGAAAGATTTGAGTTTTTACTGTTATAGTTATTACACTTCCTGCCATTGTTCAATAAAAGATCGATTGTCCATATAAATTATAGCTTGGATGTTTCGTTGTCATAGTTACTTCACTACAATTCAGCAATACAAAATTGTAATTTGTACCTACAATTCTCATCGGATCGCGTTGAAATTTGTATATTCGTGACCGGCTAGAAATTTACTAAAAAATGGCTATCTCACATTTTGCCGCCATTGTGTTTGGGAATAACTTTGTAATAATTAAATTGTAACTTTGTAACTTTTCAACAGATTTGTCCACAAAACTAATAACGTTAAATCCACATCGAGGCTTGTAGATGGTCCAAATTTCAAATTGATCGGACTTTTCGTTCGACCGCTATCGCGATCAAAAAAAAAACAAACAATTTTTTTTAAACCCCGTTTAGTCACCCCTGAATAATAATTGTACGTATTATTTAGTTTTTTCTATCACACACGACTGGATTTACAATATGAATGTGTATTTTTCGTAACAATGCATAAACATTACTTCAGATTGGCCATAAAGTGTAAAACCAAACACACACTCTAAAATTGTATGAATTTTCTGTAACACGTAGCGTCGCACAAGTACTATCTAAAAAAAATCTTGTAAAACGTGTTTTGTGTGGATTCTTTTAATAAAAACATTTATTCACACGGCCTACACATGTGTTCATACAACGTGCACAAACAAAGACAAATAAATATAACACACACAAGGGTGAAGTGAACACCTTAAACGCAATATCCAATAATCACTTCATTAATGTTGATAGCACACTCATAGATCGTCGATTATACAAATCACATGGACAAGTCAACACGCACCCATGCACTCGCTGTGAAGACTACTGCATATGTGGACGGATTTTGTTCTCATACTGATTTTAAGAAACAACCCCCCTCACGCCACATAAATATCGGAAACCATAACGGCCACGGCCAGGCACAAATTCTGTGACACTTTCCAGATGAAATTTGATCCTTACAGTCAGCCCCACCGATTATAGCATGACCAAACCATTACGCGGACCACAAGGCATCTGTTTTCACAGCACAAGAAATTCCACACAAATGGGGGAAATTAGGACATGGCAATAATCCGTAAACGATATACCAGGAAACATAGAAATCGGTAGGCCTAACGAGTGCATCAAAAATAAACATACAATATATATCATATTGCACAATGGTCATAAACTACATGAAACAATAAATATAACAGATTTCGTAGATATTGTTCTAAGTGCGATAAAACAATTTGAATTCAGTAAAACGTAATGCTTTGATACTTTGACTTTTGGGCAAGACACGTACTACATACCAAAATTATTATGAAAATAATTATTATTATTGGTGAACCAATAATACTAAAAATAAAATAATTAGAATCCTGAGACACAACTCCCATAAAACAATAACGACATCATTAGGATTATGATTTTTTACCTGTTAATTGGACTTGCAAAAAGGAGAATGAATGCTATTTCTACTATATGAATTATTAATTTCTTTATGCATGTCATGTAAGGGCTGAAATTTATAATCTGATAATGTTTCTACATACTGTTGTGGCATTAGAACATAGTGACGAACAGTGTCCAGATAGGCAAAATGAATTCTATCACGGCCGCACAGTCAAAACTGCGAGCTATAAGATAATTTAGGTGCATGTTCCGTTTTTTGTATAAACACATGGTAAGATTCCCCCTCCCTCTCCGCCTCTGTGAAACAGACCCCGATGTGAAACAGACCCCGATGTGAAACAGACCCTCATAATTCACTTACCACTAAACATGATGCCATTAACCAATAAGCTGGCAGCGTGCTTTTACAGTGAAGCCACAGTTTACTGACGTTTCGTCACACAACATATCAATTAACTTCAATTAATTAAATACATACAGGGGGAAGTCGGAAGGGTTTATTTTATATCCAACTGTCCGGTTTGAGGATCACATGGGACAAGCTAAGAAAGTGGACCGTATAAAGAAGCATACCTATAACTCGACTATTTCCTATTATACGACCTATTACAATCTTACAGATATCGGAGTAATAGGTCTTATGATAGTTGATAGGTGAAGAAGAACCTGGTTTTTCGAGACGTCCCGAAAATTATTCAAGCCGAGTGCAAGCTTCACCGAAGATATTTTTTATGCATTTTACGTTTATCTATTTCTATTTTTAGGCATCACTTTCGTATTAGCTTTTTAAAACATACATTAAGTGTTAATTGCTTCAGTTTCAATTTTTGTTTTTAATAAATGTTTTGTTATTGTTCCGTGTCGAATGGCAAGAGCTTTGGCTGTAGAGACCGATATTGTTAATGAAGGTTCTACTATCATCAAGTCGTTTGATGTTCTGGTTACGAGAGGTATGTGCATGGTTTCTTGCGAATATTAATCAGTGATACATACGAATAAATATATTCAACGTAATACAACCAATTTGATAATCGCTGTCGTATCATACGAAAGTATACCACAAAGTTGCAACTGCTCTAACTCCGGCCGTACATACAAATCTCTTGCTAATTGCGCTATCGGGTACATCCCGCAAATATTAGAAAGAAAAAATGATACACTGTACACACTTCATAAAATCTTAGTATGTAATATAGGCCTACACTTTACAGTGTAGGCCTACACCAAATAAATACATATCTGTGTAATATTAATATCATGTTTTATTGTTTTCCGTATTACAACTTTCACGGTTTTTTTTCAATAACAGCCATATGCATTTTGCAAGGGTAGCATCGTTGAGTAACTAACATATAATCCGGCTTTGAAGCATGGCGACATACGGTCTGGGCCAGACATTGTTTTTGTATCACCGGACAAATCCTCGGTTTTTGCATTGCCAAAATAGTAATTGGGCATCTAACAATGGAAGACTCATTTGCGTAAGTGTACTACAACAGTCATTCCACATTTTGTCCACGCACACGTAAACACGAGCATTCCACTTGTCGTTCTTTATAGCGCGAGGCTGAGCTGAGGATCGTTCAAACTAGGATTATTCATCTATCCTTCAACCAATAGCATTGCTAATTTACATACTATTACATTCCTTTAGTGACAAATGCCATGCAAAAAATCAGTAATATGGGTTGCAATCTTCAACCAGAAATAAATTCATTTATCTTGCCGAGCCCAAAATGCGGGCCAAAACTTGACCTGTTTAGTCACCCCTGGATAATATTTTATGTATTATTTTGTTTTTTTCTATCACATACGACTGGATTTACAACATGAATGCGTATTTTTCGTAACAATGCATAAACATTACTTCAGATTGGCCATAAAGTGTAAAACCAAAAACACAATTTAAAATTGAATGAATTTTCTGTAACACGTAGCGTCTCAAATACAAATGTCAGAAATGTAAATGTTACGCCATTCTAAAGTCAAAGGATTACTTCAGGTCAAGTTTGAGTTTCATAATGATAACGCAAAATTGATAGCAGACATTTTTTAAAAAACCGTAGCGATGTGCAAAGTAACAAATTGTGTTGTCTTACAAAACTTGCACTTAGTGGTACTTACGCCCGGCTCAAAATATTGAGATTTACAAAACACATACGTCATTCTACTGAGATCATTATTGACAAGTTTCATTTATATTCGTTAATATCTTCTACTTCAAATAAATACATCTTTCTTGTCGCGCGTGAAATGCGAACGGATACATACATACATACATAAATCTGGGGCAAACTTATAAGGCCGCTGTCGCGCCCTAAAAACGCGTAAGCCCGAGGGCTGGGGTGATATTAAAAATTAGTGTGGAGATGAATGGGGGTAGAACCTGCTACAATGACGGACAGAAATGTCAAGTACTCCTACGTGTTTACCTCATTTATTTATACTGAACGTGAAAGCTAACTATGTGGTTCAACGTTTATATTTGATTATTATTGTTATTTTTAGTACTATTACTACTTTAATGTATGTATGACATACGATCTTGGTCAAATGCGGCGTTAACATGTTGTATACCGACCAAGTATTTCAAAGGTTCCTTTTTTAAATCACTCGTTTTTGTCGACATTAATTATTGTTAACGCCAAAACTCTGTTGAAACTTCATAAAATAATAATACAATCTTCTTTGCGTCGTGTGTATAAGGTCGTGATAATATCATTGTTGTTGAAATTATTTATTCAGTTCATACACCGCTTATTGTAGTCGTTTCTCTATACCGTAAAACTTCTTAATTTATGATAATAAAAACAAATGAAATTAATCGGACATGATATAATGAACTTCAAAACACTACAACTGTCTATCATCACATTCACATATGTCATTCATTGCATAAAATAAAATTAACATCAATTAAAAAGATACAATCACACCAATGCAGATGTTATATAGTGAAAAACAAGCGTTACACCAAACACGGCTTCGAAATGGGCTACAAAATGAAATTAATTGTATGACATTAAGGAACAGATGCCAAATATGGAGAGTTTTTCTAAAATAATGTCTTTATATGAAATGAAATGCTTAATATGCAGCGCACGTATAGCGGGACGGAAAGTTGTGTCAGCTGTCATGTATAACATCATATGGGGGGCTACTCTGCAATTATTTCACCGACAAAGAATATGTACGAATGTGTTGATTTGATATCAAAGTAATCTGAAGTCCTCGATGTTAACACGCAACAGTTTGCGATACGGTTGACGAACAGATCGGAGCCGAATAGAACCACAAATGTTCCTGGGTTCAAATCTCGCAAGGATCTTAGAAAATAGGACGTGAGGCTACAGTGTTAGATTTAGTTAGGTTAAGATTTAGTATTTAGCGTACTCATTGTGTGGATTCAACCAGGGTATGATTAATTAAGTAATTTTGTCCATTATTGTAAATAGTATACTAATAATTGTAATTGTAATATATTGTAGTACTAGCGAGTACCCGGCATGCGTTGCAATGCCACTGAAAAAAAGAAAGTGTATTACACTTTCGAGTCTAGCTTCCCGTTGTCCCGTTGCGTTGCTAGCGAGTACCCGGCATGCGTTGCAATGCCACTGAAAAAAAGAAAGTGTGTTACACTTTTGAGTCTTGCTTCCCGTTGCTCGTCTGTTTCACACGATCTGGCTTGAGCATTGTGAGCTCGGACAGTTTCGAGTCTTGCTTCCCGTTGCTCGTCTGTTTCTGCTGCTCGTGATGCTCTTTTCTTTCTTGCTTGAGGTGTAGATCGACCGATATTGTTTCGTTTGGGTGGCATAATTGAATTAACAGCGAATTAAGTTTATAACATTAAACGCAAAAAAAAACTGGTCAAGTCACGTGAACTCCTCATTGGATAAACTATGAATTCGAATGTGACCAACCCAGGTACCAAACGTAGCTAAGTAAACATCTATAGTTCACAACGAACACACGCGAACTGTGTCACAACTATTTGACACCGACTCTACCGGTGTTTATGTGTCTGTGTGGCTAGTAGGTATAGTACACGATGAGTCATCTCAACAATACGCAGCGCTTTAGTCTGGGTTCTACCAGATTGCGCGACTCTTGGTGTGTCACTTGGTGAACTGTCGCTAAACTATGATGTACACACTTTTGTTATTACATTCAGAAACATTCGCGGGCATGCGCACAACAATTCATCAAAGTTGGTTGAGTTGTGCGTACGCCCGCGAATGTTTCTGAATTAGGCGGTCGAGGTAAGGGCCGGGTGGTTTTTAAATAACGATAACTCTAGATTTGTAATGAGTGATTCTATTTTCTGTTTTTGAACCCCCCTCCCCCCCAACTGCTACGGCCACGCCTTCGACCTCGTGAAGGAGTTACAACAAAATGCATAGCATAGAAACCTTCCCCGTGAAAAAAAAATATATGTGCCAAGTTGCATGGTGATATGTCCAACGGTGTCGAACTCAATTCATTGGTGAGCCCTCTTTGCAGGCACCGATCACCACGTGAAGGAGTTACAACAAAATGGATAGCATTAGAAACCTTCCCCGAAAAATAATACAAATACATGTACCAACTTTCATGGTGATATGTCCAACGGTGTCGAAGTCAATTCATTGGTGAGCCCTCTTTGCAGGCACCGATCACCACGTGGGGAAGTTACAGCAAAATGGATAGCATAGAAACCTTCCCCGTGAAAAAATACATATAAGTGCAAAGTTTCATGGTGATATGTACCAACGGTGTCAAAGTCAATTCATTGGTGAGCCCTCTTTGCAGGCACCGATCACCACGTGCAAAACCAAAATGGATAGCATAGAAACCTTCCCCGTGAAAAAATACATATATGTGCCTAGTTTCATGGAGATCAGATGAATGGTATAGTAATGTATAAAGGACATACATACATACATACATACATCTTTCTTTTATATATATATAAGATTAATAATTGTAATTGTTGTCAAAAATGGCTAACTGAGCCAGTTAATAAATATACATACATACATACGGTATCGTGATTGTTCTTGATCGTCTCAAACAACAGTACATCAGGCACCAATATATAGAAGTACATCTGACCATAACCACCGTACCTCATGACATATTCCGTCCGTTGAACTAAATCAGTACAATATAACAAGCTTTTTATACAGAATGAGGGATAGGAAATAAATAAAGCACGCTTCTATTATTTCAGGTGGTGTATATATTAACAACATTGTTGTTGTTCACATTATAGATTGACTAAAAATTCAATGATAGGCCAATTGTTTGAGATACGACTTGAGTTTTGCATTAAACCAAAAACAAGGTATATTTAACATAACAACGAAGCATTCTGATTTTAGATTTTTAGTCCAACTATACAAGAACCAAACTAAACACATAACTAAAAATGTGTATATCGTAGTAGACTATATAGATATTTCCAAACAAGATACATTGTTAAAACGTTCACTAGCTGGAACATTAAATGATCGTTAATAGTCTGTATGCAACCCCTAGGCACTTATGTTGATCTAGGTGGAGTGAGGTCATAACTCTGACATCAGTACTGTTACAAATTAACTTGGTATACGCTCTAAATATATGCATGTTTAACGACTGAAATGCTATAATACAGAACATAACAACATACACACTAGCTGCAAGATCGTTCGAACCAGCCTTGTTCTAAACACTTCAACAAAATGGTCGAGCGAAAAAATTGCTCTTTTAATGTCTTAATTATGAGAAACCGCGCCATGTTCTTAAGTTTTGCGTCCTCTATCTAACGTGAATATAAAATAGAACGCGTTCCAGCCTGGCTGTGTTTTAGACAATGAAGATTGTGATCTTAATAATGTGATTAGCATACTTGAACGCGGGACGATATAGGACGAGCGAGAGACCATTACCATTACTATCGCCTGGAGTCAATCACGATAACAACAATGCAGTGATGCCAATCACCATAACAAGTAACAACAATACAGTGACGGAAGAAACTCATCTGTCACCATCACCATCACTATCGCCCGGAGTCAATCACGATAGCAACAATACAGTGATGCCAATCACGATAACAACAATGCAGTGATGCCAATCACAATCACAACCTTGCAGTGATGCCAATAACGATAACAATACAAATTCAGTGACGGAACGAAACTCATCTGTCACCATCAACATCACTATAGCCCGGAGTCAATCACGATAACAACAATACAGTGATGACAATCACAATAACAACAATGCAAAGATGCCAATCACGATAACAACAATACAGTGACTCATCTGTCACCATTACCATCACTATCGCCCTGAGTCAATCACGATAACAACAATGCAGTGGTGCCAATCACGATAACAACAATGCAGTGATGGAACGAACCTCATCTGTCACCATCACTATCGCCCGAAGTCAATCACGATAACAACAATGCAGTGATGCCAATCACGATAACAATACAAATACAGTGACGGAACTAACCTCATCGGTCCCCATCAACATCAAAGTGGTCGACAATTACTGGCAACATGGTAACACACCACTCACTATATCAATCGCAACGATGTGCTGCATGGAGGAATGTGATTGACGTACACACGAACCTTAAGATGTTCTATTTCGTTGCTGACGCCTTCGAAGTCAATAAGTTTGTCAGAATCACGGTTTGGTAATCATAGTTTCAACACACATCATTCAAAATCCATGGAAGTCGCCTTGTTCGTAGCAAATCTCATTATCTGCTGATCGGAGACTAAAAGAGTGGAGAAAGCGACCCAAAATCAGACACCGTACATTAAACCCTGCCCAAACCGGAGATCAAACCCTAGACCTTCTGCAATGAAAAAAGGAATTAACAACGAGCTTTACACGAATATGTCAATAAAACAGAGCTAATTTTAGTTGGACACATTTTGAGACGAAGTAATGATAAATAAATAATGTAATTGGACGACAATTGGAAGGGAAAAATAATTGAGACCGATCAAGTTTTTAATATATATATATATACGTACTGCCTCACCCTCATACTTGCCCCTTTCCTCCAAACATCTCCCGATTTCATCTTCCTATTTCATTCACCCACTCATCGTCTCGATTCGCCAAGTTGCAAAAATATTAGACGTAAAGCCCAAATATCAATCAATCAATTCTATGCAACAGATAAAATGGTTTTAAAAACAACTAGTTGGGAACGCACTGTTCTTTGTCAAGATTAAAATAAACACCGTATTTCGAGCACTTATCAGCACTTTTCAACTGGCTATCACAAAAAAAAAAAATAAAAATGTGTTTGTAGTTGGTAACTGATAGCCAGTTGAAGAGTGATGATGAGTACTCGAAATATTGTGTTTATTTTAATCTTGACAATGAACTGTGCATTTCCAACTAGTTGTTTTTATTTTATTACCATTTTATCCGTTGCATATAGGATTGATTGATTGATTAAGGGAAATATTGCGCTTATTTTAATCTTGACAAGGAACGGTGCAATGATCAACTAGTTTTTATTATCATTTCATTTTACCTGTTATACTAAAGTTCCTTTTTTAATAGATAAAATTGATTTTCAGGAATGAAAAGACATTAGAAAAGAGATATAATGGTGAAACTGCTACATCAATGTGTCGAGGAGAGAGAGGCGGCCATGTCATTACGAAGCCAGCCTAGGCCCGCTTGTCAGAAGGTGTGGAAGAACCCCACGGCTTTAACAAGCATCGTGCGAACAAAGGCGTAACTTTGACCTTCCAGATCTCCACTAATTCTAGGTTCACCTAACTTCCCAGGGTATTTGCGTATAGCATCATGGTCCAACGCTCACATAAAGCCTACACACTCGACTTTCGTTTTATGGGAATATTGTGGTGACGCAGGAGAACGGTCGCTCCTCATTGGCTGGATTAAACGATCAAGGAATCTGAATTTAATATTGGCGATCATAAGACTCTACTTAATCTCACAAGGATTAGCAGCAACTAAGCCGCGAGACTACCTGGACCTCTCTGTACAAAGTAAATCTATAAAGTATGCAATAACTATATAGTTTCAAAGCCTAGCCTACTTGGATAATCTCTTGAAAACTGCGTAAGCTGGTGTCGGAAAGCGGAGTAAAATAAGCCAAGGTTGACTAAGACACAAGATTATCTCGGATATTGTTTGTTAATCGTGTGGATTGATTTCTGAACACTATCAAACGAGCAACATCACATACGAACAATGCATTGGGCACAGATGATTAATTACACATAGTGAATTGGGTGTATAGGCGTACACGACAAATACGCATATACTTATTTTGCTTATTTAATAAATACATCTAGTACAATAGTGATAAAACTATATGAATTTTTCACACTTTCAATGTATTTAATTATTGGCTAGTGTTTAACGACGTATTCGACAGCTGTAATTGTCATATTATGACGTTGGAGCAGACTGGAGCTATAGGAAAGGGAAAAGTGTAATAGGGAAAAAAAGATTTAGAGAGGTTAATGCGTGGAAAGGGTAATCTGGGGAATCTTATTTCGTCAACTCTTACGACTGGCTGAGTCACCGGCCAAATTCTACCCGGGACCCAGACGAGTCACACCTTAAATTAGAGATGTGTTTGATAATTTGTTATGATCAACGCTTTGCGCTGTAGCGTGATATAGTAACATCAGGATCTACATTTGAATCATGACACAAAACTCATTATTGGCTTACCGGATGTGATTGTTCGCTTCCTGTTACAACAATAGGCTTACATTCAACAGCATCAAAAGCTACTTAGTAGGGCTAGTCAGCTTATCACACTACTGGCCCCATATCAATTATTAAAGCCACTTTAAAGTTGACATACTCCCACTGTTATTCACAAAGTGATAACCATACATTATTAATTGGATTGGAAGTCCATAACGCTAGTATTGTAGTCTCTATTCAATTAATCACTTTTATCAGTCGTATAGGAAGACAGTATGTTAAAATTGCCCTATACAGTCTCATGCTTACAAAGCAGCAGAGGCCAGTATAGTACTAACTGAATTTGTTGCTTGATCATCAAATTAAAACAGCTCAATTATGGATAAATTTCGACTTTTGATTGGATACCTGGAAATCCCTAACACATTCTGTGTGACTAATGAGGCTTTTGCACTCTACTAAGCGGAGGATTGTTTTTACGAATGTGTGAAAGAAAGTCAGTAATCTGCTGCTTTTCATTGAAACAGCGTGCATTAATGGGGCAGATAGATGGGGATCCGAGGTCGATATATTTTGTGACACGATTTGTTTAATGATGATTCTAGGAATCTTTAGTAACTCCGCTACCGTCTTCGGTTGATCTTAATGGGACTGGGTACCATGAGAACGCTTCCAAATATTGAAAAAGTGATTCTGATCCTGCCTTTGGTTTTGTATCAGCTACACAATGGGTTTAAAAAGTTAAAACAAAAAATTATTTTTTGGTAATTACAAATTATTAAATTATAAATAAAATAACAATCGTAACGTAACGGATAACAAACTGTGAATGTTTTAAAACCCATTGTGTAGCTGATACAAAAGCAAAGACAGGATCAGAATCACTTTTTCAATATTTGGAAGCGTTTTCATGATATAATAAAAAACATTGATTTTGGTTGTGGAACCAATGTCCCAGGGTTCGAACCCGGTGCAGGGTCTGGGCGTTTGTGGCTATTTTTCGCTTCAGATATTATCACCGAATATTATCACCGATTTAATACGGTGTATAAATGAATATTATATTACTATTCCGGTTATACTGTGTCCAGAATATCGTTAGACAAAACGGTATGTAAACGGATGTGTTTGTATGTAGCCTACTCCTTTGGTTTTATTACCAAGTACTGCGTGTAAATAAATTCATTCATGCTTATTGTTTTGTAAATGACTTATCTTTTTCACAGTCACTTATAAATATTGCCATCTTCAACTTGTCGGAGCGTTGGGATAGTTGTAGGACTCAATCCCAGTATTTGCGTTATGACTGAGTAAACCAACAGAAAACACTCACCAGAAATCGATCCCAGAACCTCCCAAATTAGATGACCGCGTGCTGAAATATCGATCTTTGATTGGTTATTGCTCACTCGTCGATGGTGTTCGGAGCCTACAGGGTTGGTTTAGTCGCTTTAAATTAAAGTCCCCCACTGAAAATCAGTTTCGTTACTAAGTGGGTATAGACTATAAACGGGAATTTATTTATTTTTTATTTACTTACCGCTAATCCACGAAATTTGTTAATTTACTATCTGTGACTGACCTATCTTTAAAGAGAAAATTAGAAGAAGACTTTCAAATAACTTTAATGTTTTATTCGTTGACGGTTTTTTAAACAAAGATTTGAGCACACAAAAAATGGTGGCAATGTTAACCCAATTCATGTGCGAAATAAAACAGTTAATCAGAACATAGCACTTTGTTACCTGCCTAAGGTCATACACACGTCCAGGGCTATTCGTGTATGCAAATCTATTTATAAAACCCTCTTAAACGTCCAGGTGTATTCATCGATACGATCTTTAATTGATCGAATCAATAAAAAAGTGCCAATTAGTATAAATATATTTTGGAAAGCCATGCGACAGCTGTAGGCCTCCCATCTGCTAACTTCAGCAGAGCAGTGTGTCGGTATTTAATGGCTAACAAGCCCAGTTAGGATACTTTAGTAGATTGGCAAGAATGGCCTGAGGCGGTTTCTTAGTCGTTCATAATTTCCTACCGAAGAAAATCCTTGAAACCCATGGAACAAGATTGCTGGCCGTAGAACCTTCTAAATGGAGAAGGCTACCGTGTCAGATACCTGCCCATCTATCACTGGAATCGGCAATGCTTTAATTTGTATTCATTCCTGTAGATATTAAATTAGTTGTAAATTATCTTTATTACCAAAAACATGTTTTCCTTTAAATGTGTATACCTATATTGACCTTTTATTTATGTTGCATACAAGTGCCATTATATTACTTAGTAATGTAAATACTCATTATGTACCCCATAGCTTACCAAATTGCATGAGTGCGTTCTTGATATACCTATTAGTTATTAATACTAATAATATTTCTAGTAATTCTAACTGGTCTGGAAGTAATGCTTTGTTGCATTGTATAACACGTGTATGAAAAGTGAGGAGTATATAGCTAACTATTATGAATAGCATAGTTTTACAGATAAATGTAGAGAAGGGATATAGTTTATAGAAAGAACAATCATGTCTCCAATTCCGTGAAAATGTGTAAATTAATTTGAAAAATAATCTTCGAGGTTCCTATTCTCTACTATGAATAAGACACCTACAGATAATTTGCTAAGTATGTATGTATAACATTTATTATGGGCCACAAACAATGTGGTTGGTAATTGGTTCAAAAACCATTATTGTTCTTGGAAGAAAAAGAACACAAATATGGTTCTTAGAAATTATTTTTTTCTGATACAATTTCTATTCGCGGTTAATTTTTTTCTAGATATTAGGGTGGGCCCAAACATATTATACTTCCATTACTCTTTTCCAACTGAACCAGTGACAAACATGAATCAGGGTGACGTTGAAACTATGCATAGTAGAAGCTCTGCACCACATTTAACAATGCACTTGGTTATTATTTCGAAGCGTTATATAAGTTGAGTTGAAAATTGAATTAATACAAAGCAATATACTGTTGGCAGTGGAAATGTGACGCACTTTACACTACAGGGCCTGGATTCACAAAGAGGCAACTCTAAGTTGTCATAAGCTAGGCATATCCTTTGAAGATAAATCAACTCTGGGTATTACTACACATTCACAAATAAATTATTGTTACATTGTTGATACTTTACTATATTTCAATCTTTATGACAATGCAGAACGACATTTGCGTCATTTATATCACAAAGATTTGCCAAAACTAGGACGTCTTCCACATAGCCACCTTTATGAATCTGGGTCCAACAGTATTTATAAATTTGAAAACAGCGGCAATATCAAATTTTATACTCATGTTTAAAACTCAACTGTGTTACAGTGTGAAAACTGTCTTGATAAAACATATCCTAATTTCTCACTCCAATATAGCCTATACGAGGAAAGCATTTAGTTTACTCACTTGTAACAGATTTCTCTTCCAAGTGTGAATAAGGTAGAGTCATCGCCTGAGTCATTTACCATGAGGTGGCCCTCATTGCGCTTACAAGATTTAATTTGTTTGTAATTCACAGTATATACGTCTGACGCATCCGTGTACAATTGAAGTTGGTGCAGGATAATTTGCATTGATTCATAAATCGTGGAAACATTCGCTTGCCCACTTATTGTGTGATTATTAAGTTGGTTGGTTGAATCTATAATGTGGATAGATACTCGTGTTCTCACCCATAGCTCACATACTGGACTGGGCAGCAACACTGCAAGTGTTTCTTCAACATCGTCGTTCAGGTTTATTAGATACAAATTTTACACGTTGCTCTTATCACACCTGCTTACTTGTGTATTCTTACTAAAATAGGTTTTTGAAAATTTCCACAATTCATACTGACCATCCGAACATACTGAAAAATGCACAGTCATAAGTCGTCTCGATATTTCATCCGAGTTACTAAGTCAGCAGTGATTGCCGGGGTCTTCAGTCATCAGCAGCAATGGCTGATGTCCTCAGTCAACAGCAATGACTGAGTCCTGAGTCAGCAGCTATGACGGAGATCCAGAGTCACGACTCACGAGCTATGGCTGAGGTCCTGAGCCAGCAGCAATGGCTGAGTCCTGAGTCAGCAGCAATGGCTGAGTCCTGAGCCAGCAGCAATGGCTGAGTCCTGAGTCAGCAGCAATGGCTGAGTCCTGAGTTAGCAGCAATTGCTGAGTCCTGAGTCAGCAGCAATGGCTGAGTCCTGAGTCAGCAGCAATGGCTGAGGTCCTGAGTCAGCATCAATGGCTGAGTCCTGAGTCAGCAGCAATGGCTGAGGTCCTCAGTCAGCAGCAATGGCTGAGGTCCTCAGTCAGCAGCAATGGCTGAGGTCCTGAGTCAGCAGCAATGGCTGCCAGGCAGGTCATCATCTCGATTGAATATCGAATGAAACCTGGCCCGCTTATTACGGCTCCACCGCAAATGATTGCCTTGTTTTGTTTAGGGCGTGGCAGGAGCATCACGAATCAGATGGTCCAACGCGCTGTATCAGTCCGAGTGTGCCTGAGTGCCAGAGTAACGACATCTACCTGTTGTGTTAGTCGATCTAGAATTCTGTCCATATCAAGAAGCACAGTTGTCAGCGGAATGTACTGTAATCCCAATATGCATTGCGAAGCTAGGAGGTAATTTATAGCAATAGTGATGCTTAATCTTTATCCTATATTGGGTTTCGTATGACAATATTACCAATAGAGGTCAAATATAGGGTCAATATGAAATGGTGCTTTCTGTGCTTTTTGATACGGAAATAACAACTGTAATCCCACCATGCATTGCGAAGCTAGGAGGTAATTTATAGCAATAGCGATGCTTAATCTTTATCCTATATTGGGTACCGTACGACAATATACCAATAGATGATGTGGTACGTCAAATATAGGGCCAATATTAAATGCTGCCTAATGTGCTTCTAGATATGGTAATAACAAACGAAGCCTCTTTCCGCGCGAAAACGCATAATTTGAATGTTTATTTACTTATTTGTAGATATACAAAGGCGTTTTTGATGAAGCGTCCACACAGTAATAATAATGCGTAATTATGGCTAGCACAAATAATGTCTGCCCATCCAACGGAAAAACTATTTATATTTGTCCAGGAAATAGAATAGCCTGTATTTGAAATAATAACAATCATTTTTCGTAGGAATACCTGTTATAGGGTGCACTACAGCTTTGCCTGATGTACCTCTCTTCAGATGCTAGGTTTGTATAGCTGGGAAGGAATGTCTAAGGGCTGTTAGTAGAACTCAATCCCTGCATTCGCCTTTACGACTGAGGAACACCTCGGAAAGCTTTACACCGTTGGGCGGAATCGAACCTACGATCTCCCGAATCCGAGTCTCGTGTCTTACCACTGAGCAACCTCACCATGCACGGTGGAGTGACCGCTTTAATTCACTTGAGTCAAAAATTTACTGTGAGCTATATTGCAGCACTTATTATATTCCTAAACAACCTCACCGGACTATATGAGTAGATCCGGAGTTTGGTGAATGATGTTTACAAGGGGGGACGTGGAGGAATGGGGGGACAAAACCCCCCTTTCGCAAATAAAAAAATAGAAAATGACCGTTTAGCTTTCAATAAAGACAGTATTTTTGTATTAAATACCAAAGCCATTAGTTTATGTTAAAAATACACGCAGAAACAGTAATTTTGTTTTATTTGGCCGCTGTAAAACGTACAGATTTGGACCAAAATTACCTTGACGAGAATTGTTTCCGGAGGGCTTGGCTCCCGGACCCCCCTACTTATGTTTTGATTCCGCACCCCTTTTCCCAATTCCTGGATACGCCACTGCCGTCTGAGGACTCTAAACTTGCACAACAGCTCCAACCGATCGGTTCTAATATCAGAGGTTTCATTTTCAGTAATGGTTTCTACGCATGACAAAGTAACACTACTCTGTTGTTACCTCCATTATAACCCTAGGTTCCAATCACCTTGCGATCACCGTTAACTACTGTTATTACTCGCGCTAATCACCCACTTATCGCTCTGTTACATACGATACATATTATCTGATGATTATGTTTCTCGAGAAATGGATGAGAGAGGAAAGTTTACAAAACACTCATAGTTTACTATCGTGATTCTAGATTACCGACTGTGTTTCACATTATGTCAAGAACGCTTTCCAGAGTTTGAAAACTGTGTAATATCAATCAAAATGTTTTGTAAGGCCTACTCTGAATAGTAAAATATTAATTACAGATGATATTAAAATGAAATCAACGTTGTGAAGAGTTCTAAGAAGACTAATGGACGTGTGCCTAAATTTGTATTAATAATCTCCCTGACTGTAATTTGGTGCTGTGCGGGGAATTTACGTGACTTTCACGCTTTCAACTTTATAGCAAAATGATATAATACGAATAGTCACAACTCACAATATAATTCACGTGAAAATAATCTCGAAAAACATGTTGTATTACACTGACTCGTTGATTGTATTATTGCAGTGTCTACTAGTTCACGTTCAAGACGCCGTAGCGCTACTGTCGCTAATAAACTAGTCTATCGGCTTTGTCTCCCGTCGTCAGAAGCCAGAGCCCCCACTGAGCAAGAAGCATTTTAATTTCTTATTAACATTCTGCACAGTTAAATAAATACATAAATCCATATTTAGAGTCTACCCACTCAGTAACAAGACTCATTTTCAGTGGGGGACTTTAATTTAAAGCGACTATAAACCAACCCTGTAGGCTCCGAACACCATCGACGAGTGAGCGATGACCAATCAAAGATCGATATTTAAAACGTGAAAAATATCATGAATCAGTGATGCGAACATCTGCGAATAAATGCCAGAATCAACAAGGCCGATTCAGAACAACTTTGACTTTATTGAGTGCTTCATTGTATGTCCAAAATAACTGTGACGATTATGAAGTAAATTAAATGACAATAATTACCATCAAGTAACATGGATTCAAAAATCCATGCTTTAATTTATAAAGTGTTTCATTACTTGTTTTATATATTTCATGTAAATGAGCTTTAACCTGATTATTGTATTATTAACCAGTTAAATAACAAGCGAAATAAATAAATACTATACATCAAGGATGTTATTGTAAAAATTAAGACGAAGGAAATGTTGTATCAATCAATAGGAGTTACACATTTGTTCTGTGATTATGACATCAATAATTGTATAAATATTCGTATGACAGTTCGACGAATACATTCAGGTTTGATAAGAGAAGACTACATGCCACTGCGACACCTTGAGCTCGTTAACGAGTATTGTGGACGTTATGTGTGGAGGAAGCCCCGATATTAAGAGTGACCGCGGTAGTCATTAGTTTCTCACAACCCGAGGACACACTGAGGCCCCAGGCAAGGGCAAAACACGGTACAGATGTCGGTACGTTGTTTGTTTGCATGCGTCACTATTATGGAGTTTACTTATCAAGAATACGAAGGAATTACAGAAACTTGTATAGCTTATACGGGGTTCGAACCCACGTCTATTGGTAAAACACGACAGTTTCAGCATCCGAGGACTTGAGTATCGTTTTTTTTTTATGAGGTTCGAGTTCACTTCCATTATAAACTATACATTTAGTAGTTGTAATTATGAAAATATCGTGGATCATAATTTCTTGTACTGATTAACATGCATAGACGTAATTGAGGATAATATAATATAACATTTCCACGCTAACCACTCAACATCACAATATTAACACAATGGAAAAACAAAAGCAAAACGTCGCATGTGCTTGGGCCAACCAACTTTTTGTACAGCGCTAGGTGGGTACCCATTTTTAAACTATATTCTTGAAGAACAAATACAGCGAATTTTACAAGGTTACCCGCCAACACGTTTTAGTTTTCAATTTTATTTTAGGAGCTTCTTGTAAGAATATAATATGCACGGCTTCGACAGATATGTTTTACATATACTATACAAGTTTATGCAGTATTGTGACATTTTTAGGCCGTTAATTAAAATCAGAACCAATCTTCCAAAATGTACTATGCCACAACAATACATACTTGGTAACATGTTCGTTCATACTATACCACTTCGTGTTATACCGCTTGAACCCTTGCATTCTGCGTTCAAACCTGTCGTAACCAAACAAGGAAACTACCCAACAACAAATAAACGTTTACGTATTTATTACCTTACCAACTCAGTAGGTACCTGTTTTCATTCGAGGGAGGGGGGGGGGGGGGGGGGGTTAAAAGAGGCTCCTAAGAAAACTCTTAATCAATTAATTGCCATTACCGTATTGATAGATGAGTTGAAACGGAAACAATTCTATCGCCATCAAGATTGGGATTAAGAATAAACCCACGATCATACGAACGTTACTCCATATTTTTCATCCACACACCAATGTTGTTATATCCTACAAAGAATCTGACCATGCGGCAACATGGCTACTTTGCTTGATGACGTTACTTTACTAATTTGGTTCTCGCTTAGTATCCAGTGCCTTTTTAATGTCTTCATCATCTGACCGGACTTCGTGACGTATTCACAGTCACGGATGAGCGGGTTCATAGCGCTCGTATGCAAGGGGGGGGGGGGGGAAGGAGGGGTACTACACCGTGGAACATGGGCATAGAACACAGAGGTCCCACATCAAGATACGATCTTCAAAACCTGTGTCTTAAGAACATGAATACTGGCTCTCTTGATGATATTGAATATTGACGTTTCGAGAGTTGCATTGAGGTGAATCGAGACGGTGAATATTCTCGTTTCTCATCGTGTCTATAAGCATTAATAAAGCTGATTTGCATGCTACTTATATGTCCATGAAAGACAGGATGATAATTAACGGTAATGGTTAATGGACTATCCCAAACAACAAAACAAAACTCCTGCTGACATATACAGGGTATGAAGTAACAAATCTACTGAAAGATGTAGTATAATAGAACTAGATATAGTGAGTAGGTATATAGATAAGGAATTTGTAGTGCTGGTGGATGTAATCCTACATTTGACTTAATATGATTAAATTGACACTCTTTGCCACTTGACGAGTCACTGCTGGAGATGAAATTGACAATATTGTTTGTTGATGATTCAGGAGTGGGAGTATTGTCCTGAAGAACCTGCTAGTAAGAATCCTACAGAATAACTTCAGAAACACAGACAGAATTAATGGAATCATATTTGTTAAATACGTATCCCCATACCTTTGACTTTTCATATAAGTCGAGCGCACTGCAAGTGTTTTTGAACTCCAGCAGTTTCAATTCTAAATAATTGCCTATAATGATTTTGTGTTCAATTTTATTTAACTATTTGGGTTCTCTGCATTGATCTTATGACCAAGCCTGAGATCCATCCAATGGGACTCGAACCCGTGACATCCAAATCAAAGCCCTTCTTCGTTCATAATCACTATGTGCTTCGAGAACAACTCATCTATGAACCACATGACGTATAAACGGACCATATTGGACAACTCGTACCTACACTACAGCAAGACCATTAAATATTAATATTATTGGAAATCGGTTGCAGCATCGGAACATTCCACTCTCGGGCACGTCCATAATATGAAATTCTCAAATTCTTCATAAAAATTCCTCGAGTTGCGATGTTGAAATAAGTTGTTGGAATATTAGACTCGTTCGTTTTGGTGGTCAAGGAGGGGGGGAAGGGGGGCAAGGGGGGGCAAGGTGATAAAATCGCACTCCGAGGTGGTCGCCTGCCCGGCGGTCGGCCCCCCTCCCGCCCCCCGACCCCCCCGTTCGAATGAAACGACGCCGCGCAACTCACGAGCCCCGCTGTTATTATGTTAATAATAGGCCTACACACCGGCTAACAAGAAACGCATCAATATGCAAAATAATAAAAATTACACGGCTGGTCCGCCGCAGTGTTGACAACGGCTCGGGCACGTCTCAATCGTGTCCGCCATGTTGCCGGTTAATGATGGAGGTGTCATGCGGTGGTCTTGTGTGAGTGATTAGAAGGAGGGGTCACTGTTGAGGCGGCTTATTGAGTCATCATGTTTCATCGTATTCAGATCGCACACTGTGAAGTGGCGGGTATCTACTGTGCACCTTGGTAGAGTTGCCACAACGTAAAGTCTCATCCTTACGTAATAGCCGAGAACCAACTTAATTGTCTACTTCTCGTTTTCTACCTTCTACTTAAAATAGGTGCATAATTTACTCCCTTGGGTTGGATACATGAAAATTCCTAACACAGCGGGCGTGACGTACACTCTACCAAAAGCGGAAGACTGACTAATGTGGGAAAGAAGATCAGGAATGTGTTTATTTTCGTTGAAACAGCTTGCATGGAAGGGTCAGTTGATATTTCCCCCAGAGGCTTATCTCTACATGTGTCTTTTTGGCGTAACATTATCCAGGGGCGCTCACGTGTATCCGTGATCGACTTGCAAGTAAACGTAAGCGCCCCGGCCTGAATAATAGACCCTGGGTGCGCTACTGGTTCAAAGCATACTCAGGTATTTATCGCAGTTTTTGAACAAGTGCCGTTTATATTTACTAGGGATACATAATAATCGATAAGGATAATCGAAAAGATGACTGCGTTATCCATCTATAGCATCGACGGATAGTAAATTGACAAACGTGAAGCAATCTTTTACAGATTCCGTGATATTACTTCGCCACCCGAGCGCATATCACTTGTCAGTATTTTGGCGGCATTTTTGAGTACTACTATCTGTGCTACTACACTACAATTGCCCAAGAAGAACGAAATAATGCATTGTATGAATACGCTTTTTCAGAAACAAACAATTCGATAATATTGTTATTATTGATTATCGAAATCTCATTCAATATCGATTATCGTGTGCGTCCCTAATTTTTACACAGCAATTTTTACAGCATTGGTGGTACATTGTGCTTGTACGCTATCAGCTATTGTCTATGTGCCAACGGTTTATCAGTCGGGTCTAGCCGCGGTCGCTTTAGCCGGTTCCCATACGAACACCGAAGATAAACAACCTCGGGCTAGGTCAGGAGGTGGATGGGTGACCACTCTCCTCCGAAACACTAGCTACCGTTGGTTAGAGCAGATTGCAGGGTTTGAAAGCTTGTGTAACAGCTTCTTTCTTCTCGTCAACTGCTCGGTAGTCCAGGTTAGTGGAGGAAACTTTATGACTGGTCAAAGTTACACCGTCCTTTCGGATGGGACGTAAACCCGATGGTAACCTTGGTACTTTTCGACAGGAGTAGGCTACGTGCCGGTACCAGGCTTCCCCTCCTCCCTTCCTCATTATCATTCATCAATCATCACTCATCAAGCTAAAGAGGGCATTGTGCCCTACACTGGCCTTTATTACAATAAAATAAATAAATAATATTGTCTTTGGATGCTACTCCACTCAACACAGTCTTGAAGTTATTTGAAGCATTCTGCTCATCACGAACACTGTTCTCAACTTCCGTAAACTGTCGGATCAGCCTATAACGATCATGCTGATCAGTAATACTTTACAATTATATTAATACCTCACGTGGTTATTTTGTATTTTACTTTGAATGAAATCGGTGTCATCCCTACTACGGATTCCGTTTTATAGTTAACAATTACCATGAACGAGGAAATTGTCCCTTTTGCATTCATTTTAGGAAATGTGCAAGAACTGATTAAATTTCAGCGAGGAAATACCCGAGTGAATCACTGGCATAACACCGATATGACCGACTAATAAAACCACAATATTCATCAAGAAGTCCAATTAATTGACGGTAAATAGCGAACAAGTATTGAATTGAGTACAAAGGAACAGTTACGTCCGAAAAACACTCTTAATTAACCACATGATGTAGACAAATATGAAGTAAAACGAAAAACAGGACGTAAAACAACTTTCACAGGCATGTCTGTATGACTGGACCCCCCCCCCCCCCCCACCCCCTCCTCCCCCTCCCCCTCTATCGAGCACCATCAAATTGATGACCCCTCCAATGCCCGAAACACACATTCTAGTTCCATGCACACAGACTTCGAAGACTCCAACAGAATGTTAAATATTTAACTAACAACTCTCAAAGATGCCGCGTTTAACAAAACACTGTTATATACCTGTTGCGCATGTTCGAGATTCCTCCGATGAATTATTGTCACGAGTCTTATGGGACACGTGGGACATGGTTTACGGGATAGACACTTTCGAAATATTAAGGAATGAATATTCGAACTCGGATTTAATGTATGCTGATCCGACCAATGTGAGGAACGTATCCGGGTGTTATTTTATACAGGTTGGTGTTCACAATCTGTGAATAAGATGTGGACCAGGTCGGTTTAGCTGTTATGTCATTAGTTAGTATTAGTCGCCGTGTAGGACCCCACATGTTGCATTAAGAACTGAGCACATACAATGTATCATCATTATTAATACGGTTATCATTTTTAATGTTTTTGTTGTTAAAAATTTATCAATTTTAGAATCGTGTATACTGTATATTGTCGGTCGTGAATATTTCTTTATACGTCCTATCACCATATTTTCAAATAATTGCAATTAACAATTAAATCAATAATAAATAATAATAATTCTTTATTTAGCTGTCAACAGCTATTGGAATACATTACATATTTCACGTTCACTACACACTATTTTACATTTTTTTTTAACAATTTAATATAATTATATAAGTATTTTGTTAATATAAATTCATTGCTGAAACTGAGCTCTATGTAAGAGATAATTTTTCTTAAAACTATCAACATTAATGGAATTAATAACTCTACAAGGTAAGTTTTTAAATTCCCTAATACCATTATGCAAAATTGATTTACTAGGCATCTTTTTATTCCAACCTTTCAAATAGTACCCATTTTAAGCTGTTCTTAATTAGCTGTTGTTAATTTGACAATGCAATTACGAATTGATACAAATTAAAATTGTAATTTAGAATAGGAAATACTCTTCTGTGTGGCTCTGTCACTGGCAATGTTTAAAACAATGCCCAAGCGGGATAAGGATAACAAGAAAACTTGCGGCAAATATTTCGTACTTTAAACTTTAGAGTTAATTTTGTTTAAGTAACGTTACCTCCATTCATCTTATTCGCAATAAATAACCTGATTTTCATTCTCTTTCATTCAATTTCGTTATTGAATCCGAGTAAATCTTCGTGTAGATAGTAAAGCAAATAAAGAAGCAAAGCATTAGTCAGTCGAGCAGTAACTACGACTTCTTTATCGCCTGTGAAGCAACTGAGGTGATTCTTGCGTAATTGGTCGACGGCTGACTCGAGAGAATGATATAAGTAACCAACCAATTAGCGACATATCCCACTAGGACAAGTTGAGCGCTCTCCAGAAGAATCCGGTCAAATGCACGCGACATCAGAAGTGATTCTGATTACCCCCCACCCCTCCCCCTCCCACGCCCCCACCCACAACGTTTACAGATTCTAAAAAAAAAAAACGCCTGTGGTACGGCCCCCGTATATCGTAGGTTATGCCAATGTTTAGAGGTTAATATACAGTTGAAATGTTTACTAGAGTGTAGATATTTTTAGACTGACCATGCATGGTTTGAAGCTTTGCAGGGGTAGTTATGGGGTAATTAGGGGTAGTTAGGGGTAGTAAGGGGTAAACCACCGCCAAGCATAGCAAATATGACTGATTATGCCGACATTACACGACTCAATACTTTCGTCAAACTTATTGAATTCAAGAACAAAATCGAATCAAAACCAGTTTGGTAAAAAAACTGCAACAATGTATAGATTCTATTAATTGATGCTTTATTATCCTTGAATTCAATAAGTTTGACGAAAGTATTGAACCGTGTAATTTGGGTTTTATAAATAATTTGATATGAATTAAAAAATCTGGTTGTCACGAGGGTAAGGGGTGGTCATATAGGAGAGTGGCAGGGGAGCGTCAAAAAACTTAACAAATGTGTCGATCAAATTTAGTCGGCGCCCCTGGAAAGCTAAGTGAATTGATGGCCTCTCAATTCCTCTCATACGAAATTCTCTCATGGTTTAACTACCCGTACTAACATAAAGTCTAGGTAATGAAAGTAAGCTTGTATAGTTGATATCTTTTTAATGTGTAGAAACTCCATGCAAGCAATCTTGAGCTACAGACCACAGTACAAGATGCTGTTTTCATTGGTCGCCCTGTGGGCATGTTAAGCAAGAGCATAGCCCTATTACAGATCAAGCTTAACAATGAGCAGAAATCAATGCACGGATAAAGCAAACGCGAAACGCAAAAAAGTATACAGAAATACAAAGGAGAAAAAAGCAAATTGAGTTTTCTTTGTTACTTCTCTCCGCAGGCTTATTAAGCACGTTAGGTTATACTCGGTAGTATTATAAGTTCCCTTGAAGATATTATAGCTCAGTTAGATAATTATAGCCTAGAAGACAACAACAATATACATGAGGGTAAGACCAATACATTCTAAAATCGTTGTTATATTCCTAACAAATTGCCCCTTTGTCATTAACAAATCATCTTTAATTCCTGCACAACTGCAAAATTTTACGTGCGCCAATTATATTAGACACTTTAATAATTACCTCATTGTTGTCTGCTGAATTTTTAATTTTAAACCCTAATGTCGGTTTGGCGTGTATTTATTTACTCGTTCCCAGGGTATCCGAAAGACGGGCGCGGGTAGTTGAGTTGAGTTAAGCAGGTGCGGATACTAGCGGACGCCAGTTGAATCCAATTGACTTTTTTGTGTCGGAATTATACCACTACCGTGCGTAAAACTCGACTCGATCGTGTAAGCTGTAATTTCCTCTAAATAAGACATCAAATCTGAATTGTAGGCTAGGACAGCACGATGGCTGCGGGTACAGTCGCGGCTGATGACGATAGACCTCGGTAGTGAGAACGTTGCGCTGAAGTCAGTACTGTCTCAATAATGATGTATTATGTGTAAATTGAAAAGTATTATAATCATTTATTGGCGAAAATGTATCTATTTAGAATAAGATGTGTTTCGTATTAATTTCGAAAGAAATTAGTTAATATATTATGTTATGTGTTATGAATGGAATATAGTGGTTATATATAATAAAATATAGCGTAATACAATACCAAATTTGCTATAAAACATAGTTTTATTAATTACATTTGCAACTATCCAAAGTTTGAACAGTAAAAAGCAAAATAAGATAGATTATTACAATGAGGCAATTTGGACCGTAATACTTGAAGTGAAATATATTTTGTATGCGATCTCAAATATTTGTACTACAAATTCACTTTCTTTGTTATGCTCTGCATCTTCTTTCGTCATTCCCTTCATCCCATCCGGTGCCCTATTATACAGCCCCTCATACTGGTCAGTAATCTACTATTATAAAATGTTGATCCGATGGTCATTGATGCATGGAAGTTCGGCACTTTTTACTACGATTTCCTCGGAATTAGAGGGGCCTGTGTTCTTCACACTTGAACAGATTCCAATACAGTTTATAGAACTATGCGTCTTATAAGATTATCCGAATCTCAAACTGTTTGACGTAGCTTTTTAAACAGGTTTATAGATTTAAAAGAACACTAATTTTAAGCCCTCGCCTAAACGGTGAATAGGGAGAGAATCTAGCATGCTGTACTTAACACATAAACCTATCATATTCCTCTAGGCCAGACCACTGCCCCACACATTGGAAATAACTTCGGAATGCCAGTGGAATATCGTTGATTAGTGATAAATATCCGACATATATGTTGTTGTACTCCTTTATAAACCAGAAGGGAACAGAATCTGGATAAAATAAATAAAAAAATCAACAATGATATCGTAACAATGTAAATTGAGTACAATACAATGTTAATGCGTTAGCAAATATTTAGATATCAGATACGCGAACGTCTAATTCACTTACATTAATTGACTTATTTGTGGTTTGTTGATGATTAATTTTATTTTATGGATTTTATTTTATGGATATTCTATTAAATTAAATAATACACAACTGCATACAATAGAAACAATAATTGAAACACGAAAAAACAAATGTCAATAAAGATTACTCGAAGAGCAAAACTATTTAGAAAGATAGTCATACATATTAACTAACAAAATATATAATTGAAATAATATAAATGGAGGTATAAAAAAGAACTTTTGAATTGATATAACATAATTTCAAACAAGTATGTGAAAAGAAGGAAGGTATAACTTTCACAATAATCACTAAAAAAGTACAAACGCGAAAAACAAGTACAAATTAATCTTTCGATGTCACCATCAACAATTTGTCACCTCTATCAATCAAGCTCGGCTATCGCGACGATGTTTCAACACTAATGTGTGTCAGTATGGCAGTCTTCTAGGTTACTCGTTTGAAGTAAATATAACGCCACCTTGTAGGCGATCAACTCTCTTTGATTATTTAAACCCGGTTCACATTACCAAAATGAGTGACTCGTCTATGTTATCTTCCAATTTGAACGGAGGTTGTCTATAGTCTAAACAATTATTAACCAGTTAATCACGATCCCATGATCGTGATCAAGACTCGCTAACCATTGTTAATGGGAACTGGTTATTGGCGCTCTCAACATCTTTCCTCCTAGGCCCTGTTCAATAATGTAACATTCCTTGATGTTGCTCGCAAAGTACTTAAGCAAGTTTTAATATAACTGAAATATGTTGAGAATATGAACCTATACAGTTCCAGCATATCGCGCTTACCTTCCGTTATTGGAGTTTTCAAGTAACACTCGAAAAGTTAAATTATTTGCAAGAGCTGAACTATTAGCATTTCTCCCGCGTGGAATCTCCGATATTACTGATATTCCGAATCGATGCTTCGTCTCTGAGAGATGAAGGTAATAAGTTGATACTTGTGGAATAATAACGTTCTTGCAAGAAGTCTTAAAACACGTGATATGGATGTGGCAAATGGGAAGAGCACGTGACTTTGTCTACCTCATGACGTCACGTTTATCGATATTGCAAGACTGTGCCGTCACAGTTTCAAGATATTAGTAAAATAACGTTACATTTGCGTGGTTTAGCATAACGATGTACCGTATATAGGATACTAGTACTGTTCTACATGGTGAGTTGCATTTTCGATGCATAATTTACTGAGAATATTTTGTAAAAATACGGGTACAAGTTAACAAATACGCTTGTATCTATTATTATACAATTAATTTAAAAAAATTGCTGATGTATGGTTGTACCGTTGGTTATACCGCCTTAATACACCAACCAATTCGTGTTTTGATACGTATTAAACCGTGTACTGACAATTGTCAAGATAATACACAATTTGTTGGCAAAACAAGTTAAATCCCCATTTTTAATGTTCTGTATTAAAATTTACAGAAGGAATATTTTCGTTTGCCGATTGTGTTATAATACGGAGATGCTATCATCCGTGTGGCTCACGTAGGCCTACAGATGTAAAGACGTCATATTTTCTCACAATCAATTTTATGATTCTATTTGTAATCGAAATTGATTGAAATTGAATTTTCAATTTGAGATACCCCAAACGATAATAATCTAAGTCTTAGAAATATACCTTATATCTAATCTACTACAATCTCAAATCTCGTCCATAAATTATCCCGTTGCAGTGAATTTAATTATAAAAACGTGCGTGGACACCATATTGGAAGTCCCCCTCCCCCTCACCAACCCCTACCCCTTTTCGTCCAAGAATAAAAAAGTTCGATTTTCAACGTTCGATTACAGATTTTCTTTTCATATTACATTATTTGATTCGAGTAAAATATTCAAAAGTCCAAAAACAATATTAGATGTGTACAGTGGTTTATTCCTGAAATATTAAGTGCCTAGGTGGTCGAATGTAAATGTGCACGGGGTGGGGGGGGGGGGGGGGGGGGCGATGGCGATGGCGATTGTTCAAGTGTCTGGAAAAAGGTTTTACAGAAATTAAACTTGAATACATGAAGACGTTGAGGTAACATATTTTTTCTCAATACGGAATATTCCTGTTATTTTGTTTCGTCGTCACCAAATTAACGACGATGTTATGAAGTCAAAAATATTTAATTTTGCCATTTCCGTAAATATTTTCAGTCAAGAAAGTAAGCTGAAAATTTCACAAATAATTATGGCGAGAAAAACAGGTCATGACGTCAGAACTGACTAATATCAATCAGCTCATCACGCAAAGATAATCAAAGATCGTATTTAAAATATGGAATATTCCCTATTATAGATATTGTGAATACTACATGGGTTCTTGAAATTGAAATAACAGTAGGCCTATTGTGAAAAAGCGCCTAAGCTAGCCTAGCCTCCAAATAAAAGTGCCTAGGCGGCGCCTAATACCCACATTACATGGTTCAATACTTATCGTCAAACTTATTGAATTCAAGGACAAAAAAGCATCAATTAAATAGAAGCTACATTGTTGCAGTTTTTTAACAAACTGTTTTTGATTCGCTTTTGTTCTTGAATTCAATAAGTTTGACGAAAGTATTGAGTCGTGTAATACCCACATAAGCCCGCCTAGGCTCGAATACAACATTAGATGTGGAGATTGCGAATCTAGCCGCTCTTAAAAAGAAAGGTGTTCTCTATATCGGCCGCGAAGGTACCTCATAGCCAACAAGAAACGTGCTTGCATCAAACAATGTTATTAACGTCTTCGTGGTCTGCCCAAACCTGTTCTCAAATTATTAAATTATGTTCTCGATGGCAGATCGGGGCATAACTCGAGCGCTGAGATGTCTAAATTCCCTCCTTTTCAACACGAATCCTTGCCCGTCTTAGTTCAAAGCCGAGCCGGCTAACGCTGACATATCCATGTGATGTGATAACTGCACCCATGCTCTGTCTCTTCAATAAAATAAAATAAATAAAATAAATTCACATTTAGAGTCTACCCACTCAGTAACTAAACTGATTTGCAGTGGGGGACTTTAATTGAAAGTGACTGAACCAACCCTGTAGGCTTCGAACACCATCGACGAGTGAGCGATAACCAATCAAAGATCGATATTTCAAATACGAAACATATGAATCAGTGATTGGACAGTGCGAACACCTGCGGACAAATGCCAGAATCAACAAGGTCGATTCAGAACAACTTTGAATTTATTGAGTGCTTCGTTGCTAGGACGGCTCCAAAGTCACCGTTTACTTATTTCTAAGCCAAGAAGTAATAGAATGGAATCCACATTAGAAGTTAAAAAACTTCTGCCTGAAGCGGGATTTGAACCCGGGACCTTCTGCATTGGAAGCAGGGATGCTAACCACTGGACCAACGAGCCACCTAAATAACATTAATAAATAACATTCACTTCTCGTCAGAAAATAATTTACATCGCATTATAACTTAACATAGTGAGCGTGGTGTTTAAAAGTATCTTCAGTGATGGTCAAATGCGACATAATTGGTTGTTGGGGGTTATTTGGTTTTATTATTATAATTAAATCATTAAAGTTTGAATTTTTATACAATAAAACTATAAAATGTTAAGTTTTTACTGTGTTACGTAACGGTAGAGCCCAATTGTCTCCACTGTTACGTTGTTAAGTCACGCATTACCTTGTCATTGAATACAAGCCATTAACAAGTAACTGTGAGAAGTCCACACGTTATATTGTGTAGGTAGACATTGGACACATATATGAACTTACGTAGAAGCAGATAATAAAGGCAATTACTTCAGTAAATTAGGGTTTATCTGGTGAATCATTGGAATTACTTTTCTGCACGGTGTGAACAAACTTGATTGATTTATTTAATGTAGGCCTATATCATTTTCAATATAACATTTTGCACCGTCTCGATGGACCTCGTTACAGAAAGTGGTACGTTAGACCGATACCGGTGCACAAACTGAGACAAGTATAGGATCTAAAGATCATAATGTAAGACACACGCATGTGGTTTTGGCTGAAGACAATTGATGAATTCTTGTCAAAAAGAGGCTTTAATACAAGTTGGGTTCTTTTTGCGGGTAAATTTCACGGGCCTCTACACCCAGTATCATAATCATATGCCATATTTTTTCCATCTTGTAAGAATGTAAGACGTAGATTAATTCATACATTGTAGGTTTTATATACAACAAGCTAGGTACAGTTAAGGGTAGTAAAAACTAAAAATAGTTTTAAAATATGATCTTTACCATACTCCCATGCTCCCATCATCAGTTATTTTGTTTCTCTAATTTTTTTAGTCAGAACAATTTATTTGGGATGATTATACCATGCTTATAACTCCATGATTATACCATGGACTCATAATAGTAACTTCTTTACTGGACCTGAATCAGCTAACAAATCAATGCACCAATAAAATAGCCACGGAAGAAGGCGGTGGGCAGCCATTTTAGCCCTCAAGTTTGGGATTTTGACATTGTTCACATTGTTGTTCTGACTAGCGATAGGGGCTAAAATGTCCGAGAATGTCCAAAACCGGAAATGAGAATCGCAGACGCGTATTCCAACCATGTTGCACATCCAGATAGTTGTAAGTCCATATCATACTATTGTGCTGCCAAAGCACTTGTGTTCTCACTGCAAAGACATTAGACGATGTTATTGCGCTGCTAACTCTCAGTGCAAAGAAGTTAGGCGCTCAAGCAACCGAGAAGATCCACGAATCTCATCAAAACTAACGAGGAAAACATAATAACATGTTCTTTGGATCACATTAATGAAATAATTCGCTTTCCGTTTGCTTAAACTTATCTCGAGTTGGAGTTATACGGTTGGTTACATATTAATTGATCTCATCATTATCAAACTCTCAAGTTGGAGATTGCCTAGCAGCTGTCTTCGCGTGGTATGTTTGGATTGTTCTATTCTAGCAAGTTCTTGGGGGGTGCGCTGGTATGTGGCAAAACAAACGATGAAGTTGGTAAATATGATTTGCAAGACGTTCTGTGATTGCAATAAATACGACACAAATTCTCTAGCAACTCAGTCAATATCTTACAACGCACCACTCATGGGTAATTTGGATGAAACCTGGAATGACGAACAGGGCGTTAGTTTTACTTTTTGTTCATATTATTACCATAAATGGATTTTTATTACTTTCCAAAATGCTCTAAAACTTCTATGATATAATGTATAAGTAATATAATTATGTTATTAAGTCGTGTACGCACACGTATCAAAATAAGAGGAGAGGTTTGCGATCCCCCTCTCCCCCCACTCCACAGGTCTATGGGGGGGGGGGGCGTGTTTGTGTAAGGGAACCAACATTTATCTTATATTCATACCATGGAGGACGTCAATTGTAGGCGTGTAGGTAAACAGAACAAATATATTCTTCCGATTTTATTTTCAACATCATTCACACAGTACTAATCTTAATTTTGAATCAGTTGCATATATATCATTAAGGATCATTAAGGTTGTAGCTATAACTATTCCAGAAAAATATTTAGTTTTATTTTAAAAACAATATTCGCTGCACCTCAAGCAGCCCATCATGTGTTGATGCAAGACCAAAATCAAGTTCGAATCCATTTGGGTACACTTCATGAAAACGTTGGCATCCTTGAGTGTTTTCAGTCCGGTTCTAAACTCGGTCGTACATGTCAACATGGCTATTGTGTCAAGCACACGACGTAAGGACTGACCGAAAGCGTCATCACGCTAACTCGGATTGCGCTACAAGTGTTTCAATGAAAGTGTAGCTAGTTCGTACATGTAAACATGGCTATTGTGTCAAGCACACGACGTAAGGACTGACCGAAAGCGTCATCACGCTAACTCGGATTGCGCTACAAGTGTTTCAATGAAAGTGTAGCTAGTTCGTACATGTAAACATGGCTATTGTGTCAAGCACACGACGTAAGGACTGACCGAAAGCGTCATCACGGTAGCTCGGATTGCGCTACAAGTGTTTCAATGAAAGTGTAGCTAGTTCGTACATGTAAACATGGCTATTGTGTCAAGCACACGACGTAAGGACTGACCGAAAGCGTCATCACGTTAGCTCGGATTGCGCTACAAGTGTTTCAATGAAAGTGTAGCTAGTTAGTCAGGCTACCTGCCAAGCGCGGGACGATCCCGTCAGAGCCAATACGGCTGCACAATCCGATTAGAGTCTGCTCCAGTCAGACACCCTTCAAGAACTTTAATATTTAGAGGGCTGTGGGGAAAAGTCGAACGCGCGCGAAAGATGGTGGTGCAACAGCCACACTGCCTTTTAGATCCAAGAGCAGAGGGCTGTGGGAAAACTCACATATTATGCCTGCTTCCCAATAGGGCACTAGCAACACCAAAAGACAACAATGAAACGAATGAATTGAATCGATGGACAAACAACAAGCTGTCAAAAAAATAATTTCGTCTGATTTTGGGAAACAAAACAAAAAACAAACAAATACACCTACAAAACTTTCACTTAGTCGTTGTCTATCATTAAAAGTTATAAATGGCGAGCAGTTACTATTGCTACACTTGTTTTTATTTCTATGGTTGCAATTTTATTATTTTGACAACTGATGCTTTGTCCGTCAGTTCAATGGGCGTCTCAGGTCAAAGCTGAAGTAGGTTGCAGCACCTGTCCTGAAAGGTCCAACTTTGTAATTCTTTCCATGTTAAATATCTGTCAAATGACAATATGGTTATTTTGTATCTAAAACAAAGGTTTTCTCTGTCAAAAACTTTGCAAAACATTTCTACAATGGATGATATATATTTAAAAGTATTAAATATAATCTACTTGAATGTTTGAATTGAGGAAACGAGGTGCAAAGATCGAGTTGGACCCTTGAGTACTGCTAGCGCTACGAGCGGCAGAAAGTCGCGCCTGAGACGCCCATTCATTTGTTCCATTGTTGTCTCTCGGTGTTGCTAGTGCCCTATGGACAATTTTCAGAATTCATCTAGGACCCTCAGATAGAATTAATCACGACCTTCTAAGGTTGGAATTCATAGTCGGCCCCAACACCTAGGGGCACCCATTGTTGCTATGGATTTGTTTTGTTTATGGGAAATAAAATGCAAACAATTGTTACCTTGGTAACAATGGGCGCCCCTAGGTGTAGGGGCCGACTATGAATTCCAACCTTAATCTTCAATGACAACAATGCACAACAGTGAAAACTTGTTGTTATGTTGAGCATTGTTGCATTTGATCTATCAAGGACCCAGAAGTAATCACAGCCTTCTCTAGACCAATTCAGAAAATCTTCTATTCAGAGTTCCCACGTGACGTCACAGCGGCCATGATTGCGACACAATTGAGAAGGACCAATCCTAGATCATTGGCAAATACTATTGAAATTTAATAAATAAGCCTAATATAGAATTTAAAAGTAAAAATATGTAATAAAACAATTAAAAAATACCACTTTTAGCAATTTTATTTAAAAAAAAAAAACAGGCTGGATTTTAAAGAACTAAGCATTAATGTAGAAGTAGAAAATTTATTTGTATTTGTTGTTTATTATTGTTCTTCAATTTGAGTCGTTAAAGAAGGTCTCCCCCTAGGACATAACTTCTTTATCGACTCTTGACTTTGAGGAGAAAATAGAGAATGATCCTATACAATTATAAACGGTGTCCTGCTGGCTTTCATTGAAGTTATACATCTTGATTTATAGAATTTTACAAGTCGGCTTGCTGAAAGGAGGCGTAACCGAAAATGATAAACGCTCAATTTTATTTGTTAAAATTCTATAACAAGTTTAAAGAACAATTTTCTTTGCCAAAGAAGGTGTTGAACTGTTCGCCGAAGAGATACGAGTGTTTGAAGTTGTAATCTGTCAGCCGTGTGACTTCGTTATACCTGCTGGCCTAGTGACCTCATACTGGACAACAAGTAGTCATACCTCCGTACTTGTTGCGTCGTTTGTCTTACTCCTTGGCAATGTTCCTCATCAGTTATCCACCACGCTACCTCGTTTGGAAATACGTCGTCTGGTCTATCACTTTGACCAGATACACGCATTTATCGTTTGTCATACACCCAAAACTCAACGCTTAAAACAGAAAATTAGAGTTGTTTTTAGCATGAATCAGCGATTTGGGTCTAAAAAAAGTGTATACTTTTACTACAGAAACCTGCTTGTAGTTTTATAGTAACCTGCAACTACACAGTAAGATTCGTGTATCAAAATATCCAAAAATGTTGAAAGGAAAAAAAAGCAAAACTACAAATTTAATTTTGAATTATTTTCACCACCAATTCTCCGCTTTTATGTAAAAATGCATGCCTCTGACTATGAGCACTTCATGGATCAACTCAAAGTTCCGTCTGTTGGCATTGCTAGGTCGTTGAAAGCGGCGTAGGGATGTATCTAAAGAAGGATCTGTGAATGGGGGTGTACCTCGATTTTACTTTATAAACCAGACATTGCATAACTGTGGGCAGGCTATGACTTTACATCCAGACATAGCACTGCTGAGAGTGTGGTTCAGAGAGTGGGTTGGGGGGGGGGGGGGGTCAAATTATTGCATCAGTACCTAGTGTAGCGTAGCCCAACTTTACATTCTGACAGCAAAAAGAGAGCGGAAGAGAGAGAGAGAGAGAGAGAGAGAAGAAATCCAACTATTGCACCAGCGGCATCCTAACGTCATCCACATCCGGTGGTTTCTGTCAGGTTGAGTTCAATATCAAACCATAAATTATTATTGACCCGAGGTTGTTGAGACGTTTCACCTGTCAGCTGTTGATGGTCGACGTTTCGACGTCTGTGCTGCAGCTGTCTCCGTCATGGGGTAGCGAACCGTCGAGAATTTTACTGATGTCAAAACAAATGCATGCAAGTAATTATGATTACTTTAAAATAGACGTTGTGCTTTTTGAGAAACTTGTGCAGACTGTGTCTATCATGAAACTTTCTTCGCTAAGGGTAGATGTGCAAGCTACTTCTATTGTGGAGAGTTTGAGAACATTCTTGCGCTAAATTTGAATGTTGTGCTCTGAAAGTTACTAAACATGGCCGTGAAACCGCTAACGAGCCTGCACTAATCGTAGGCCTATTATCGTAGTAAAATGTGAAACTATTTATATTCCAGTTTAACTAATATTATAATAATAGTATCAGTTATTACTAGGGTTGTCTATAAAGGATCTATGCAAGTACATGAATGAAAAAAGTTTTTGCATGATGACTGCACCTTTCAATTAGAATTTGTGGCGTCAATTGCATTGCATGTTCCTTCATTCATTTCTCACATAATCGGCTATCATTAACCTTACTACCGCGAACCAATACCGTATGATTTGTTCATAATACCATATTTACCCGAATAGAAGACGACCTCGAATTTAAGACGACCCTCTATTTTTAGGAATTTTAAACTGAAAAAATTGAAATTATTATTCATAATCTTAACACGCGAATTTAAGACGACCCCCGAAATTTTAACTATACAAAATGGAAATAATTATAGTCTAGATTCAGAATAATTATGTATTTTCATTTACCTGCAAAACAGTGCATTTAACAGTATAACATTTTATTCATTCTGCAGGCTGTATGGCCACCTATCTTGTGGAACCCCCGATTATGTCTGTAACATTGATTTAAAATGCTTTAAAAATGTCACAAAGTGAACACAAATTTGAATCTCCCATAGCAAATTAGTGCCCTTTATTTTAAAATTTTCAGTATTAAAAATTGTTTTGCAACAGCACAAAATATGACCATTTGACGAACACAAACATTTATTGAATCAAAGAAACTTTTTAATTTTGTTATGAGATATTTTGTGTACTTGATAATAGTAAATGATAATTTACAACAATTTAAACAGACATTTATCGAGGTTTCTGGGGAATATACAGCGTGAAATAAAAGTTGGCGGTTTAGGTATTCTTTATATTCACGTGACGTCACTGACATTGTTGGCGGCCATATTCCCGTACATGAGGTATTGCAGTTCCTACACATAGCGGCCACCATCTCGTACACGAAGTTATTGTTGTAGACAAACAAATGACTGTATTGCATACCAAGAATATGAAATATTCAACATGGAGTCTAACTTCTGAGAATATCTGTTTTTGTGAAGTGTAACAAAAAGAAGTGTTCACGCCTCTTCTGGTCTGTAATGACAGAAGGCGTCGATGGGCCTCGTTGGTTACCTCAAAGACTAACGAGTGGAGGTAATTACGACCCGTCAAGGCCGCCTGAAGACTCAATCTCCGCATTCTTCACGTGTCTCGTGTGAATCAAGAGTCAGAAGTGTGAAATCGAACCGCCAATGAGTGTTGATTCATTTCGGAAGGAATTTCGATATTGTTGTAGTCGTAATCATCTACGACCAAATTGGAAATAACTCAGAGTGAAGTAAAAAACAAATTAGGTATTTCATTCAATATATTACATCACAATTAATTTTGAGTCGACAGTGATACAATACTTAGCAATTTAGAAATAATAATAGGAATATGTTTTTTTTTTTCTATGAACGTTTTTCTAACACGTGTTATGGACTAAAGAAAAAGACAAAAAAAAGACAAAGTATTAGCTAATGTGCAAAGTTCACTTGAATAAAACATTTAATAAACGTAAGATTACATATGTAACAATTCATTTAATTTACTGTTTTTTTATGTAAAACAGGTCAAATGAATTATAAGATTGTGTTCAGTGATAACGTGAATCGTGTAAATGTATATTCTTTGTATCATCATTTATATTCTGTAGTTAAACAATATATGTAATAATGTAAACAATCCACTCTCTATTCATAAGACATGGGTTTGGGATGCTACCGTTCATCCTAGTCTGTGAAGTGAAGTACGACAAGCAGAGCTATCCTCGTCAACAAGTGTGAGTAGTGAAAAATCACAGGATCAACATTACTCAGTGTATTCGCCCTCATATCTTGGTGATCAGTGAAAACATTTTATTATTTATTTGTGTTTTACTAAAGTAAATACTTCTTTTGATTTGAACACTTTTTTACGACAAACCCAAAAGCCCTCCCGTTGCGTTTGCCACTGATTAGTTTTAACACATACACTAATAAATATAAACCGACCTATAACGTTTGTCAAGTTGACAGATTTGCATAGTGAGCGCGTATTCAATCAAAGCCTAACCATTTTTTTTACCATCTTATTTTTTTCATTTATAATAACGGTACAATTTTAAATTTCGAAAGCGACATGATAGAAAAAGTAACTCGCGTGCGCTTCGAACTACTTACTCAAGGTCAGGTTGTAAATGTAGGTTCCATGCGGCTAACGTTGAGTGATTAATGTCTTGTTTAAAGGTGTTGCCCCCCCCCCTCTCTACCTCCCCCCCCCCCCCCGTATAAAGGTCACTGGGCAGAACATGATCATTACCGCAGCACCTGTCCCCCGCCCGGAGCCCCAGCTTGAATGAGGGATTGGGTTGTTATGATAATTACACATTTTCTTCGGCAATCGCTTCGTTTCTCATAAAACACTGAAATAAGTGACTGAAAAGTGGACGAGAGGAGTTTTTTCTTTTTTTTCCTCCGATTTCGGGTTTTAATTCTAGTGGGCTCGTGCTCTACAGTCAATCAGTAACGGTATAATTGGGATATGCGTAGCTATCATATCTTGATACCGATACAAGTCCAGACATCCATCAACAACAGGAACAGGAATCACGGTTTTCTGTCATCAAACACGGCTACTAAACCGCCTAGACACTGAAAAGAGACTGTGAGGAAAGAAAAGCTCGTCATACATGTTGCAAATATTCATATACATTTTATTTCGACTGTGTACATTTAAAAGTGGGGAGGAAAGTAGCAATTGTAACATTATTGGATTGAACGTTGAAACTACTCCATAAAAAAATGCACTGCAAACACAGGGAAAATAATACAAAACAATGTAGGTTTTTTCTTTTATACTGACCAATTCAGGTCTATGGATACATTTTTTCCTTTTCTCAACCAAATACATTCCATTTCCAAATCCCGTAATATTATGCGCACTTACTTACAGCGTATGAGGATTGTGAAAAGAACACGGCAATTTGCTTGTGGACCATTTGTTTTAATTCACCATTCTTGCATCGGTGCCTGGCCTAGCTACGCTACGGCTGAATTACAAACTAGGCGTCTACGCATTGCGAATTTGAAACAATATCATATCAAAAAGTTTTCCCTCCGTGAAGGGAAGGCAGTCGCGCATTGTGCTGGCTGTTTTCGAAGACGGCGCTAACCATTTCCTTCTGTAGCTCCCTCCCTCTCCTGCCGCCCTGCTCACACCTTCTCACTTCTCAGACGAAATATAGGCCGTCTCATTTCCATTCTCGCCCGGAATAAAACTTTGTTTCCGAGAACACACTGCGTGTATATTAAGTCTACAAGTGATATCCCTGCGCGCAGGGTGGTATTACGCCCCTGGTACAAGCGCACCGTTCTTCCAGCAATAAGTGGACGAAAAGCTTCATTTTGTAAAACTCACATAATGAAGGAAATTATAAGATGTGTCCCGTGGGATTTGCTTTGATTAAATGGTTTCATTGGATTGAGAGGAATATTTAAATGCGCCACACAGAACGCCGTGGAAAACATGAAATATTATATGCTTGGGTTTTGGATTTTATTCTGTCTTATATATGAGTAAAAATATTTTTTATTTTTTTTCTTCACGGAATGTTTTATGTAACGAACAATAGCAAAACGTCTAGCACGTCACTATGATGGGAAAATCAGGTAATTATAGAAAAATATTGTTTTAGCGAAAGAACTATAAAAAAAACATGTATTGCATGCTATCTATCCTTTACAAGGATGATTTTAATTCAGTTTTTGTTTCTAGTGTTCAATAGTTAATTTTAAATTAAAAATTATACCATAAAGTTTAAAAGAATTTAATAAATTCAAAGTTGTTTTGAATCGGCCTTGTTAATTCTGGCTTTTGACCGTGTGTGTTTGCACTGTCCAATCACTGATTCATATGTTTCATATTTGAAATATAGATCTTTGATTGGTTATCGCTGACTCGTCAAAGGTGTTCAGAGCCTACATGGTTAGTTAAGTCGCTTTAAATTAAGTTCCCACTGAAAATCAGTCTTGTTACTAAGTGAGTAGACTCTATAAACACTATTTTATTTTTTTCAATTTAATTAAAGAAAATGCGTTTGAGAACAACAGTGATGGTTTTCAAGGAAGCGAAAGCAACATTCATTCCTACATTCATTCGTAAACTATTTTGTTTACAATGCGATTTCATCACAAGCAGTCTGTATCTAAATGAAGAAGCTGGAATGACCAAATGTCAAAATGTTTAACTTAAAAAACATTCTCTGTTTACTTTTGGATTTTAGAAATAAGTTTCAATTTTAAAGACCCTAACCAACAATAATAATCGACAGCAATACCTATTATACTCGCCGTACAATATCTTCGGTAATGCTTCCGTCACGGGTGGGTGAGCGGCAGCCAACCAGCGACCGTGGCTAATTCAGATACCTGCTCGGGTTGGCCGAGACCGTAAACACGTCATTGATTGATGACGAAAGCATCACCGAGGTTGTTTTGCGAGACCTATATATTATTTTCCAATTTCTATTGTGTATTTATTTATTGTTGATAATTGGAAACAGAAGAATATTCCAGAATTGAACATAAAGCATAAATAATATTCGTAACAATCCGAAATTGTAATTGTACACAATATACATATCAATATCATGTATCAAATGAAATCAACATATTGTGTATACAGCCAGAGTATTTAAAAAATGGCGCTATAGATGCTCAGCATTCTTCTGAAACGAGCAGGAGAATGGCTTCATAATGTCGATACACCTCGCTAAATAATACTTATTTCAACCCCTGATAATTCTCAATGTCACTTGATTATTTATCTCTGCAACAAGTGTCGGTTTGGTCCAACTCACTATTTACTTTATTGTAATTAAGGCCAGTGTTGGGCACAATACCCTCTTTAGCCTGATGAATGACAATGAGGAAGGGAGGAATTCCATGCAGCATCGCTAAATAGGTTTATTCCCTACTGTGATCTTGAAAATTTCCTTGCAAGGTGTTGATATACCTGTCCAGAAACAACTTTAGTTAGTAATGCATTCGTCATGACAAGTGAACCGTAACCAACCAGCTTTCAGTATTTAAAATTGGAGCTCGCTGATTGGCCAAGAATCTCTCGTCTACGATGAAACCATCGCTAGGGTTGTTTTGGTAGAAGTATACTTGTTTGCGTGATATAACCAAAGCACAGACCAAAGTGTACTAATCCATACAGTAGAGAAACTCCATAGCAGCTCTATTGAACAACTTGCGCACGGCGCGACACTAGCGCAGAGTAGCGGTGATTGGGTTGACATACGTACTTCACCATTACGTAAACCACCTAAAGTTGTAGTATATAGTTCTACTTTATCGACTCTTCGACTACACCCACAGCCTGTAGATATAAGACCTGCGTGCGCATGTGTTTCGAGGAAGAAAATAGCTTGAGTTTCGGTAATGGATAAGTATACTGTGATATAACGTAATAGATGTTGTTACTGACTGCACAGGTTTCAAGGCTTGGTATTCTAAAATTATTCTACACATATTATGTAGTATTACATATATTATTTATTATATATTATTACTACATATATTATTAGTATATAACTAGGAAAACGCTCTGTTTGACGCGTTGATAAGCGAGCGCGTCAATATCTCCGAACTTTCTGGCGAAAAGATGTCAATGCTAATACGAACAACAATTAACAACAATTCAAGAATGCGCATTGCAAAAATTTTTCTAATTTCCATAGCTTTTATACTTTCCGACATTGTTGTATGCAGTGCAATGTGCGTTGCTAAGAATTTTCGTGGTCATGTTTTCAACACGGTCCGCCACCGTTACTAACAGTTATTGACAGCAATATAAATGTAATTTCTGCCTCTTATACGTATTGGATCGCGTTTACATTAGTATATTCGTAACCGGACAAAACTTTACTACAAGATAGCCACCTCACATTTTGCCGTAACTGTGTTTTAAAAAAATATTTTCGAGTAACTTTTGTGTAACTTTGCCAATATTTATCGTATCGCCAACAAATGAACATATTCGTGACCGGAAAAAAGTTTAAAAAAATATGGCTATCTCACATTTTGCCGCCATTTTGTTTCAAAAAAATATTTTGCAGTAACTATGGTGTAACTTTGTAACTTTTCAAACGATTTTGCCTCAAAACTATACACCTTCAATCCACATCGAGGCTTGTGGATGGTCCAAATTTCAAGTTGATCGGACTTTCCGTTCGACCGCTATCGACGGACATAAAAACAAAAAAAAAAAAAAAACAAACAAACAAACAAAAAAAAAACAGAACGAAGTGCCATAAGAGTCTCGTGGAAACGCTCGCTTCGCTCGCTTAATTATTCTACATAGTTAGAAATGTGAGGCATCTTGTGATGAACAATGTCTTATACCATTAACAATTAACATAACTGATAGTTAATATATGTCACAAATATGAAGTAAGGTAATTTCTTGGTTTCGTTCTCTTCGTTAATTGAGATATATCAATGGTGGGTTCTTTATTACTATGATAATGGTGGGTTACCCTGATCATTCCCCTGTATATAATTATTATGATTTAATGTCCAGGTGTCTCCCTTATCACCTGCTTCAATCTCAGTCTCTCTCTCTCTCGCTCTCATTGTCTTACGTCTCGTTGCGTCTCTGTCTTCTCAAGCTCGATAGTCTTTCTCACATTCCCTCCCCATCTCATTATATCTCATCCTCGGCTCCGTCTCGGGTCTGTAATTATCCTGCTGCACACTGCTGGATACCAGTAGCTGACATTCTATCCGTCTCTCACGCACACGCACACGCACACGCACACGCACACGCACACGCACACGCACACGCACACGCACACGCACACGCACACGCACACGCACACGCACACGCACACGCACACGCACACGCACACGCACACGCACACGCACACGCACACGCACACGCACACGCACACGCACACGCACACGCACACGCACACGCACACGACAATGTTGGTTCTCTCTTTATATTGGAATTTTGTTTTGTTGTTCATGTTATCTTAATCGCTATTTTATTTGTTGTTGTTGTTTGTTGTTTGTTGCAGTGTTTTTGTTATTGTTTTTATTATATATAATATTGTCCTCCTTCGTCAATTAGTTCTATAACTGGATCTGTGACTGATAAATCAAACCATGCAAGATCCAAGTGTCTAATGACTTATATTTTATTTGTTTATTTTATTGTAATTAAGACCAGCGTAGGTCACAATGCCCTCTGTAGCCTGATGAATGATGATTGCTGAATGATAATGAGGTAGGTAGGAGGGTAAGCCTGGTACCGACACGTAGCCTACTCTTGTCGAAAAGTACCAAGGGGACCATCGGCTTTACGTCCCAACCGAAAGGACGGAGTAACTTTGACGTCATATAGGTTCGCCCACTAACCTGGACTGCCGAGCAGTTGACGAGGAGAACGAAGCTGTTACACAAGCTTTCGAACCCTCCAATCTGCTGTAACCGACGGTTACGGTAACTAGTGTTTCGGAGGAGAGCGGTCACCCACCCCTCTCCTGACCTAACCTGAGGTTGCTTAACTTCGGTGTTCGTATGGGAACCGGCTAGCGACCGCGGCTAAACCGTTGGCTAATAACTTATAGAGGTTGGTGTTTCGTATACCACATAACATGCGCAATGCCATCACTCAATTATCACTCAATCAAGAGAATTGAACTTTGTTGCAGCGATGATTGTTACAAGAAATAACAAAAGATGTAATTGAAGAGCAAAATGGAAGGTAGGCTAAAATGATAAAACTAGGTCAAGATCGGAACAAAAATAGTGTATCTATATTCTAGGATGTAATGAAAATGCAGAAATTATGAGACTGACTGAAAGAACGCGATTGCAAACATACAAGACATACACACTCTCAGCTCTTCTTAATAGATTCATGGACGCGAAAGAGTTGTGTTGATTGCTCTGTCACCTGTAACAAAGTAGCATCCCTGAGCCTGAATGCGATGTTGCTTCCACTCTCTCACTCTAATTCATAACATACCACCACCAAGTGAACAATTACTTTAATAAGCTACGAGAAGTTAGACATAGACATAACTTCCGTAATTAGCAGGTATTATTGTTTACCCCTAATTGGATTTGCTTCAAGTTAGCTGACGTGGTCTAAAGTGCACGGCTCTTAATTGCCAGCCTGTTAATTAATGATCAGATAATTCAGGCAACGCAATGGATGTGGAACAGTTTGTAAGAGTTTAGTGTCAGGGATGGCCAAGGCAGGCAAAGCGATAGATGTAGCAGTGGAAGAGAGTTTAGTAGCAGGGCTCACCAAAACGTTACTGTAGTGGCAGTTGTTTGCAATAGGTTGGACACAGTGCTGCCCAAAGTCAGAAACGCAACATATGTAGCAGTAGAAGGCTGACTAAAACGTTACTATAGTGGAAGTTGTTTGCAATAGGTAAGACACAGGGTTGCCCAAAGTAAGTAACGCGATATATGTAGCAGTGGAAGGGAGTATAGTAACAGGGCAGACCAAAACGTTACTGTTGTGGCAGTAGTTTGCAATAAGTTGGACACAGGGCTGACCAAAGTGAGTAACGTGACAAATGTAGCAGTGGAAGGGAGTATAGTAGCAGGCTGACCAAAATGTTACTGTAGTGGCAGAAGTTTGCAATAGGTTGGACACAGGGCTGCCCAAAGTAAGTAATGTGATAAATGTAGCAGTGGAACGGAGTTTACTCGAAGGGCTCACCAAAACGTTAGTGAAGTGGCAATAGTTTGCAACAGGTTGGACACAGGGCTGACCAAAGTAAGTTACGTAATAAATGTAGCAGTAGAAGGGAGTTAGTAGGCTGACCAAAATGTTATTGTAGTGGCAAAAGTTTGCAATAGATTGGACACATGGCTGACCAAGTAAACTAAGTATTGTACAAAGATCACACTCGTTATCCGGGAATGCCAATGGCTATAGAGCATTTGGAACAAGGATGGCCAAAGTCACTTCAAGGAAGATTCTGAAACGATCTCATAGTTCAGGCAGTAGAAAAGTGTGTTATTTCAAAGTTCTAGCATTCCCACAAGCTATCGAAAATTGGAGTGTTTGTATCGAAGTGTTTTTTTTGTTTTAGTGTACACCACGCATTGCTTCTTAACTAAAATCAAAAGCCAAACTGCATCTTCTGCCCAAAGAATTTACACTTAACAAATGTACATTGTTGTGCGACATGTGATGTGCACGAAACGTGAGATGTACTGGGTCATATGATATGCACGAGACACGTGTCATACTGCGTCAATTCAATAGGCACAGATTAACTTTTCGGTTTTGTAAATTTCTTATATTACTTTGAAAAGTCAAACGTATTACTATAATAGTTCCTACAAATGTATTGAATTTCCACCCAAGATATCAAGTATATAAAGTCGATGGCCTCAGATCAGTAGGCGTAGGGAGTCTCTGTTATCCTTTAACAATAGATTGGTGATACGATGCCGGTTTTTAACAAAATTATATCCGTGTGTATCGCTGGATCTGATATCATTATAAATCACTCGAATTTACCATTTCATTTAGAAAATAAACAAATTCTACAGGATGTGATCAGGACTAAACCAGTAGTAAATGCCAACTGTATGAGATCTAGGCTTTCAAGACATATACAAATATAATTATATGTACCACTGACAGCGACATGTTTCGTTCGAATGGATTCCTACAGAACAATTTGTATGCAACACTTGTTTTAAAGTAATTATCGAAATAGATTGGGTTGCATATCACGTGTTACGGGCAATGCAAATGCAATTAACAGCGATATGTCCACGTTAAAAAGACTTAAGCCAATTAATTACATACAGACAACGTCATGTATATGCCATGCATCATTATACTTGGCCCAAGATTACATACACATGCTTTCGTCACAGGCGAGGCACTCATAGCCAACCAGCGAACCGCCCGAGACACGCGCGCGCAAATACCGATCGCTGGTTGGCTACGAACCCGTCGCCTGTGACGAAAGCATGTGTAAGGTAGTTTTTGGACAGCTATAGAATATTTACATTATTGTTCCTGAATGCTTCGTTATAGTACATATGGGTATAGAATGATATTATGGTGGCGGACTGAAAATAGAAAGAATACACGCAAAACTTTAGTTCAAAGTATGACGTTGGGCCTACTGATTTTTGCATTCTATTATTCTTTAAGGGCGTTTCATCATTTGTAAAAACTTTTGGTATGTCATGAAATTACCTGTTCCAAGTAAGGTCGAGGTATGAGCCCCACAATATACCCGTTCACATTGTAGCTCACCCACTCTGTTAATGAACCACTTTTATTTATTATTTAGCTAATGTGTCTTTCGGCTCGTTGCCCTTGTGGGGGTATTATTCCTGACCGATATACTGTATAAGCATATCTCAGCGGTGTAGGATGTGAGACTCTAATTCGCGAGGTCACCGGTTCGATTTTAGCTACTGGCAATCCTGACTGGAGGTATTTCCCCGAGGTTTGTCTCAATAGTAAAGGTGAATGCTATGTTTGAGTTTTACTAACATCAGCCCTCGGACATTCCTTCCCAACTATCCAAACACCCTAACATACCTAGTTAGTCGCCTGAACATGGGCACATCAGGTAAAGCTGTTGCAGCACACTATAACAAAATGTATTATTATTACTCCTTCTTCCAAAGCAGAACGTTCAAAGCTCGAATCCCGTTTCAGGGTTTGGCTTCTTCCCACATTCTGAAATTAACTTTTACATATCATACAAAACGTCATTTACATCATCATCAAATCAAATTATCATTAAAATCGTGATAGCAACGATGCATATAGTAAGTGATATCATATTCCCCAAATCGTTGTTGTAGCTAAGTGGGTACCAGCTATAAGTATACCCATGTACTTTATATTTACATATTTCAAATTGAGTCACTGGCGACGGATACAACGTAAAGAAGCGGACATGTATTCTATGTGAGGGTTTCTAGGAAAATGTGTAAGTCTGTCAGAGATACATAAACGAAACATATTATTTTCATCAGCATGAAATGTTCATATTTTGTTCAAGATGTCACGTGATCACAGATGTGTCTGTATAATATTAAAATACCCCAGAGATGTGACGTCACGTCTGCAGTCATCCGTGTGACGTCATCGGTAGACGCGAAGAAAGGCGCTCGTACCTCTGTCATGTTGTTTTATTGCTCCCAAAATATGTGTATGTCGCTCAATGGTCAGTTACACATCCTATAACGAAATGTCACTTTTTAGTTTTCATCCCCTTTAAGGGAAACATCGCCTGGACACCCCCGTAGTATACGCGGGGTAGCCAATGATTCGTACGGTCAGTTACTTTCCGCCATCCACGGTTTAATTATTCAAAGCCGTCATTTCCAACCCCCGTCGGGGAGTGACAGCCCCCCTGTTTGGTGTCTGCATAAACCACACCACTGCCAGTCAGAGTAACACCCCCCCCCCCACCCCCCTAGCCGGCCGACTAGAGAGTTGGCCCGCGCGAAAATAACATTTAGCCGTCGCATTACAGCTATTATGTCTTGTTATGAATATTTTGCCGTTCCCGCAACGCTCGGTAGGAGAAACTTGACGGGTTATGGAATTATTTACATTTTCTTTATGACAGAAACTGTGGAACATATTTCTCGTGTTCTCATAAACAAAGTTAGTGGCGAGTTTTTCTCTGTTGTTTTTACCGTTCTATTCTAGCGGGGACGAGACGGGATGTTATGTGTGTGAATGTGTGCAGTCTACTGTATGTAAAGACTCACCCATACGTTCATTTACACAACTCAAAGTTAGAAATGTTGTCCTTTGGTTTGGTGGCACGTTGCTTGCCCAAAAACCGGACCCTCGCAATAATAATGCGTATTGTTTTGTAATTTGCTCGTTCGAAAGTTTCGTTTGATAACTATGGCGAAAGGGTTGTCTCACTATAAAATCCGTGTGAATATAGTAATATAATTATTTTACATAACCAATAAAAAACAGTGTTTTAGAAACATCAAAGTTTGAGTTCTTATGAAATCAAAATTCAGACTTTTATTTCATCTTAAATATTGTGTTGCGTTCCCAAAGTATTACAAGAAAATAGATTCATTTCGCACGGTTTTTAAAGTGAGTTTTTATAGTTTTTGCCATTTATATAATGATTTGCAATGACCACAAGAAATTCTTTATTTGTACAGTTTGTAGCTTATAAATCATAAAATTCAAAATTTCCAATTCTATTGTGTTTTATGTTTTTATATGCTTAACCGTTTTGTCAGCGAAAGCATACTTCAATTCTCATTGAATTACTATTAGCCAGAAAAATACTCTACCATATACGTATTCTAATGTAGATTGCCGTGAATTCACGTTCACAAAACAAATATCTGCAGCAAGAATAAATTGTACACGTACAACAGCCCTATTGTTTGCACAGTTTTTAATTAAATCCACCTACGGCGATCGGTAAATTTATGGCCTTCGTCGACTTGTATTAGTTTCCTAGGCGTTTACTCGAGAGACGCGCGTGCCTCGTTGCAAATTAATAGGAAGCCTCTCGAATCCACAACTTTGACCTGACCTCACGTGGATATCGGGGGGGGGGGGGGGGGGCTGACCTCCCCCCCCCTCGCCAGAGCTCCGTGTTTCCCTGGACCGTGTTTCCCTGGATATTGGGCTCATTTCGTCGATCAACATTTTAAATTCAGTCACACAATTTCATTTCATTTGCTTTTTTTACATTAGGCCTACGGCCACAATTCATTCAGTAATATACCTTGCTAGTGGCGTATCAAGGGGGGCTGGGGGGGGGGGGTAGAGATGCGAATTTGTGGGAAACGTACGGCCCGGCCCGTGGCCCGGCCCGAAACTGTCCGGCCCGAGTCCGGCCCGACAAGGTAAAAACCTACTGCCGCCCGGCCCGAACCCGGCCCGAAAGATGATGATTCCGGCCCGGCCCGGCCCGGCCCGAAAGTCGGCCCGAAAGCCCGGCCCGAAAGCCCGGCCCGGCCCGAAAGCCCGAAAGCCCGGCCCGGCCCGAAAGCCCGAAAACCCGGCCTGGCCTTATAGTAAAGCCGCCGCCGACACAAAACGTATCAATTTAGTCGATCGCCACAGTGGCGGCTATAGGGGTAGGGAATAGGAGAATGTTGTGTGTGGGTGGGTGAACTGTGGCCTGTGGAGAACTCCAAAAAACAAACTGCTTACCGCTGCTTAGATAATTAAACTGAAGCAGCTCTATACTCAATTTTATAGATTTTTTTTTTAAATTATAAAAAACATTAAGTATTGATATCCAGCCCCAAAATGCTGGCCAGGAAAGCCAGAAGCCCTACCCGGCACGAAAGCCCGCACCGGCCCGAAAGCCCGAAAACCCGGCCCGGCCCGGCCCGGCCCGAAAGAGCGGCCTGGCCTTATAGTAAAGTCGCCGCCGACACAAAACGTATCGATTTAGTCGATCACCACAGTGTTGGCTATAGGGGTAGGGAATAGGAGAATGTTGTGTGTGGGTGGGTGGACTGTGGCCTGTAGAGAACTCCAAAAAACAAACTGCTTACTGCTGCTTAGATAATTAAACTGAAGCAGCTGTATATTCAATTTTAAAGAATTATTTTTTTTTATTATAAAAACATTATTAAATGATGATATCCAGCCCCAAATTGCTAGCCAGAGAAGCCAGAAGTCCGACCTGGCCCGAAATTCCGCCTCGGCCCGAAAGCCCGAACCGGCCCGAAAGCCCGAACCGGCCCGAAAGCCCGACTCGGCCCGAAAGCCCGACTCGGCCCGAAAGCCCGAAAGCCCGAAAGCCTGGCCCGGCCCGGCCAGACCTTTCAATGCTTCGGCCCGATACCGGCCCGAAGCCCGAAGCTAACTTAAGAAACCCGGCCCGGCCCGGCCCGAAAGTCGGGCCGGGCCGGGCCGGGGCGGGCTTTCGGGCCGTTCGGGCCAAAATTGCCATCTCTAGGGGGGGGGGGGGGGGGGTAGAGGCCCACCCTCCGAAATCCCAGCTTTAATTATACTTTGCCAATTTAAACACTTCCG